>OY856394.1:10213971-10863971 GCA_963693495.1 Malacosoma neustria
TAAATATAACGTCAATCGGGTGTTTGGTTTGTATTTTCTTAAGCGCTATTTATTACTTTTTGAAATAAAAAAATAAACATTTTTGTAGTTTTGTTGACTATAGCCTCATTTGCTCTTTTCTATTTCTTTATAAACATTATTAGAGAGTTATATTTAGGTGTATGAAACACTGATAAATTACCATACGTTTACTAATTGATAAAATTCTTATAGATTAATCAATTAGATTAAATGATAATTTACTTTCTTTTATCATTATTAAATAATAATAATTGTACTTGCAAGATAGTGGGTTGAACATAATTAAAATAATGCTTTTTTACGCTCTTGGGAAAAAACACATTGCGTTGACTAGGCGAAGTAAATATGTTATCTTTCTTTTTTTCCCTTGGGACAGTAGACAGGCTGATGGTACACTATACAATATTTAACATTTAGCGTGGCCTATAGATGTTTGCGACGCCAGGGGCACCGTTAACGCGCCGTCGCACATGCCGGAACACAATACAAGGTTATTATGGGGGCATATTCAGAAAGGAGTCGTTGCCATCAAGATGGGTTTGGAGTCCTGGCAAATATTTTCACGTAACGTTATTGGGTGGTACGGTACAGTAGTCACTTAAAAAATCTAGCCTCATTAAAAATAAACAAATACCTTGTGATACAAGTCTATAAAATGCTTCCATAATTAAAAAATTCAATTGTTACATCTAGAAGGTTCTTTGGTTGATGTTTGGACCTCGATTGCTTCTAATCCTAACGTCTCATAACAACGATCAAGTTGAATTCATCATCCGGTGCAACTACTGCTTCTGTTTTCTTCGTCACCAACCTTAAAACAACCAACTCGTCTAGAACGTCCTGGAACAAAGTGATTAATTAGTTTCTTTTCTAAACTTTTCCAGCTAAGCTTTTAATTCGGACTCCAGACTCTTACTGAGTACTTTTCTTGTGTAAAAGATGAAAATAAAATTAAATGAAAATTAATTGTAGACAAAAATATTTTTACTACACCTTAATCATTTTACCAAAAAATAAAATGTTAACAAATCGAAGGGTTTTTTGGATGTTGATTTTATAATAATCAACATGATATAAAAATTATCATGGCAACTTTTAATTATTTATTAGAAATATCTCCTATATTCTTATTTTTATAGTAAGGAAAGTTTTAGAAAAAAAAAACAAAATAATTTTATTTTTACAATTATGAATGATAAATATTAATGCATATAAAATTTACATATTTACAACATTAATTGTAATAACTGTCTTACATTATAATTAACCTAAAAAGACAAGGTTTCCAAATCTCTTACTGGTTTTATATGCTGGTAATTATATGTGTACTGTTCAACGTACTATTGTCGATTGAAAGGAGTGTTTTTATTACGGGCGGATTATACCCGCAATGTTGTTTTATTCTAGCTTTGTTTGAGAAACATTGGTTTGTTTGTTTACATTTAATTTTTTGGTAAAGTGAATAGGGTATAGATATAAATTTCCTAAGTAATAATAAAATAATTTACAATACATAAAAATGTTCCTTAAAATTAAAGCTTACTAATAAAAAAGGATTGTTCTCCTCACTAGGTTGGAAAGCAGTGAAGTTCGCTTCAGTCTTTAAAATACGTTAATTTATCTATTAGCTATAGATAGATACATGGTATGTCAGGTTACAAGCAACGCTATATTACTACAATATGTTGCGCCTAAATATTGGCACGCTAATATTTTATTTTGTATTGCATTCACGTCATGTAATAAATTATTAATTTGATATTACATAAAATATTTAAATTAACATACAATGTTTATTCATTCCCACGTGGCCTACCACCTCAAGCCCGTCTGGATGGCGACCTTTGGTCTTAAGTATGCCCCCATAATAACCTTGTGTTGTGTTCCGGCATTAGTGACCCAAGTTCCTGTATCCTTATGGCACAGTAGCGTGTTTGCGATCCCACTGGCATTGCAAATACTTATAGGCGACGGTAACTGCTAAATTCTAAGCGGGCTGTCAGCCTGCCTGCTGTCCTATGCAATAAAAAAAACTTAATACATGTGACAACACAAGTCAACCCGATTACAATATTTATGTCAATTTTATTGTTAATATATTCCTTCACTACACAAGTAACATAATGTAAAAGATATTTTGTTATTTAGATGACTCTATGCGGATAGCAGTCTATTGGCGGTGTCCCTAGCATCGCAAACATAGCGTTTTTTACATGTTCAATCCTTTTGTTATTTTCACTATGACACTCTATGGTCCTGACAAAAGAAATCAGCGCTGGTTTTTTAAGCCAGCATTATGCTGAATCAGGTCCAATTTAGAACAATACAGTTTTAAATTAGTTCATAAATTTGTAATATTATGTTTTAATCATTATTCTATGACACAGCCCTATGCAAGATTACTTTTTTAATTTTATAAAAGTTTTGTAATTTTCTTTATATTTTTATTTTTAATAATTTATAGTTGTCAAACGTATGTAACGAGATAATATCAACTTACGATCTCTTTGAGAGCATTCAAGGCATAATGGGACAGTGACCTCATATGGGTGGAATACGTAGCAGCCGTCAAGCTGTCCAGGGTAGTCGTCTCAGGAAAACCTATATAAAACAACCCTTAAAATATAAAATGGATACTGAACTAGATATTTTCAATAAATCATCAAGAAAAATTAGGATTTTTTGTTAGCTGTCTTGTAGAATGTCATATTGATTAAATACGAGTAAACAAAATGATAGACGTGCGCGCATTACGGCAAACTACTGGATAGATTTCAATTTTATTTTATTTCTCAGACACACTATCTAATAAAAAACATTGTGATATGTTCATTGAATATAAAGTTATTAAAGTTTTATGAAAACGATTTTTATAAGCACTACGTGTTCAGTGATGTGTGTTTTCTTGCCGTGGGGAAGTGGGGCATGGGGTGTAGCGTGCATGTGTAGAAGGGAAGTCTCTTTAACCTCTGATCCATGATGAAAACTTTGTTAATATCAAGCAACGCGGACGAAGTCGCGGGTATCAGCAAATTTAAATAAGTCGGTTATTAAAATCACTACTAATGATAAGACCGCTTATTGTACATTTGTGTAGTAAGTAGCTAAATTCTACGTTATTTTGTGTGTGGAATAAATAATATTATATATTTGAAGGCTCTTGAGGCCCTTCAGGCCCTTCATCAGAGTGGTCCATTTCAGGTAACCTTTGTATAACTTTAGGTTAGTATGCGGGCGTGGTATTTCAGAAATAAAGGCACTTGTTTCACAGTCACAGTGTTTAATTTCGATAACGAAGCTAATTAACAAAAACTATAACCCTTTTCGCACGATTAAATTAGATAACAATCACAGGACGTGAGCGATCCGTCGTTGTCGGCCGTTCCGCCATGCACCGTAATGATCGTAAGATGGCTGCCCGGTCACAATGACGTTTCACCAGAGTGTTGCCACTCTTGTCCGCGCAAAACTACTGACTTGTAATAAAAGAATGACAGGTTCTTAATAATTAAACTAGATGGCGCTTTGAGGCGCCGTCACTACTACCTAACCACAGTTCTACTACCTAATAAAATAATAAACATAATGTAATTTAAACACTCAGACTTGACACGAGAATCGAAATCTTGACGTTAAAAATTAATGAAAAATATTATTGCTATAGCTTGAAAAAATATTATTTGTAGCATACCTTCACGGTTTACAATAATAGTGCCCACTACATTGCCGTTTTCGTTGATACGTGTCATGGTCCGTTTTGCTTGAGGTCCCTAAAATATAAATAGGTAAAGTAACAATAACATTTTAACGCTCAAACCAGTTGAATTTCCTACGTTGTTATCGAGTGGGCTACGGTTTACGACTATATAGAAATCTTCTGAAAAACACATACGAGTATGTTTATATATAAAATTCTCAAATTAATTTAAAAACGTACGTATAAGATAGGTAAACGATACCCTTTGTAAAAACAATGCCATTTCTTTTGGATCACTGATTTGTTACAGTCCTTTTAGCTCCTAAAAATTTACTAAAACTGTAACTTTTAAAAATATATATTCTTCTTTCTGCCTGTATCCCACATTCTATGGGGTTGGCACAACATGTTCTCTCCTTCCACTCTCCTCTGTTAGCCACCATCTCAACATTCGCATCCCTTTTTGCCATATCATCTTTTACGCATTCCATCCATCTTTTCTTTGGTCTACCTCTGCTTCTGTATCCATCCACTCTTATTTTCCTAGTTATATGGAATTCTCCCCTGCGTATTACATGTCCAAATCACGCTAGTTTGTTACTTTTAAGTTTTTCAACCACTTCAACTTACTTTCACAGTTCCTTTAATATACTCATTTCCAATTTTACCCATTTTCGTAACTCCACATATCCATCTCAGCATTCTTTCATCCCTTCCATTTAAGGCTTAGCATTCTGATCCATATAATACCACATGCCTTATTACGGACTTGTAAATTTTACCTTTTGCTTAAGTGGTACTTGTGAGTTACAACCTGTTCCTGTCACCTGTCACCATTTCATCCATCCTGCATTCACTGTTTTTCACATTTCGGTCTATTTCTCTATTATTCTGGATTATGGATCATTAGATCTGAGGTAACGGAAGTTGGAGCAAACTGGCAGATACAAATATGTATTGTGACTCCAAAAACAATTCTGTCACTGTTATGATAACATTATTAACGAATAAAAACTCAGTAAATTAAATAAAATGTATAAGTTTCAAACAACAATCGATTTCACTTATCCGTAACTACCCACAACGAATGCGAAATTAAGAAATATTGCAGAAAATATAATGAATATCATAAAAACTTTTGGAATTACCATGAAATTTTGTGCTATCTCCATCGTGTATAATTTGTAAAAATTGTTTTACGAATTAAAACTTCTCGTGATTTCTGATTTATTTGACATTGAAAATGATATTCTTCTTTCAAATATTTTACATTATTATTGTCATAATCATATTTTCGAGAATCGATTAAAAAGTTTGGAAAATCAATTATTATTATTCATGAAAAAGTAATCTTCGGTGAAAAATTATTATTTATTTTGTGATGGTGGCTATACTATCCTTCCCAGTATGATGAAAGTTAAAATATTTGGCACATAAATATAGCTCATTGGCAAAGCTGGCGGCGCTTATATTGTATAGGTGAGGATTTCAGCATACGCTTTCCCAATAACCTTTGTTAAGGAAATCAAGCCCCTCACCCAATTGTAAATTGATATTATTAAATTGTAAATTGTGTCAGGTATACGCAATTGTGTACAAAACGTGCGTGTATTTTTATAGGCTTTATTTTATTAATTTCATCTATACAAATAAATAAAATTGGAGGGTCTGTTTGTAATATTAAAATAACAGCTTTTTACTAAGTGCATTCGGACGTATACACGGTACATATACCAAAACAACATTTTTTACAATTTTTGTCTGTCTGTCTGTCTGTTTGTTTCGGCTAATCTCTGAAATGGCTGCACCAATTTTGACGGGACTTTCATTGGCAGATAGCTGATGTAACAAGGAGTAACTTAGTTTTTTTTATTATAGAAAAAACAAAATAGTTTTTGTTAAAAATGATAAGTAAAGGAAATTTGTTAATCCAATTTAAGTTGACCTCAGATTTATATCATCAGTCATATGAAATAGGGTTCAGCTTAGGCTGGACTTTGTAGGTTTTATTTCTAATTTATGTTGACCTCACATATCCAAAAAATGCCGCCCAAAGTCACTATTCCACGTGGACGGAGTCGCGGGCACAGCTAGTAAAGTAATTAATTTAATATTTCAGTATCATCAAAACTTTTTTAAGAAGAAATCCAAATGGTAAATGATTTTTAACTTGTTCAAACATACGACTTAAAACATTGATACCATTGTGATACGTATATCAGCGTGAAAAATATTATTATATGTAGTTTTTATTATTATGGTGTTAGCGTTAAATACTGGCTACAACGTAAATTTTCGCTTCGTACATTTTATTTCCACTTCACACGGCCTTCGGAAATATTATTATAGTATTCTTAAAATATACAACCTTTTAAGTTTCGAAAGTTAAGTAATATTCTAGTATGGGTTTTAATAATTTATTTCATTGTTTCTTACGCATAAGTCCTAGAGAAAAATCCGTTATCTTTTATTGTGACAACGCCACCTTGTAATATTCGATATTAAAAATAATTTTTGTTTAAAATGATCAGTTACTTCCAATCCTATATTATTCATAACGAATTACAAATAAGAAATTACAAGTTCTCTCTTCATAGACATGCAAGAACGAGTGGACAACGAGAACATGTCATCTGAAACAGAGGAAGATGTAAAGAAGCTATGCCCCAAGATCCGTGAGATGACGAACGTGCGTTGTGACCTTGGTGAGGTCGACATGACATTGCCAAAGACCTGGAAGGACAACATTGATCATGACTGCAAGGATATAAAGGGCAGTGTAAGTTGAACTTCTTCCCTTAGTACGTTGCTAGATAATATTACAGGGCTATACATCTGTGTTAGGCCAGATTCTTCTTTATTCCACTTGTGTTTACTCTACGTCAACTGATGAAATTAATGGTGTCACAGTTCCTCGGGTCTATTGGACCAAAGGAAACGCTTTACCAGGTTTAAGTCGGAACTCAAGATGAAGACGACGTAGTTATATTCTGTTCAAAGTCTACGAGTATACCCTACGGTGACTACGACATATAGCTTAGCCTTATGCAGAGGAATTGCAGGATCAACATTTGGTGAGTTTTCTGCGACCACATGGCCTACTTAATGAAAATACTAAAAATAATTGATTGGCGGTAAAAATAGTTGTTACAGTATGTCGCAGATCAATGACCTTAAGTTACCATAAGGGTTGGTCATGGTTTTGATCGATATGTCGTCACCGTCACCGCTGATCATGACATCACTAGCTAGCAAAGCAACACATAATAGTGTACTGAATGAGTGAATGAATGAGAAATGAGAATGAAAAGAACGACGAGGCTTGTCCAGACTATGTTACGTAATGTTACATTATTATTAAAGTTAAATTTACCGCGATAAAATCAAGCGTTTCGTTAATTGGCGGAGATGCGCGTGGCGTGGCTCGGCCATATTTCGTTCGAAACCCTTCATTCGCAGCCACTACCATTGCAGCATTCGGGAGCACAATGAAGATTTGTTGCAATATCTTTTCTGGTAACCACATTTTTTTAAAAACGTGTTCTTGTTTTTTGAAGTGCTCCCGACATTCAGTACATAATTTTCTTACCAATTTATAAATTTAGTTTGGATCCCACATTTTGCCTTCTTTGTTTGGGGTACAAGGTACCCTTTGGAAAATTAATTGGGAATTCGATTGGTGGCCACCTTGTGCGCTTGACCCTGTACGGGACAATTAGCTACCAAACAATCTGCGCACCGACTTCCAGTTTATTGGTTCGACTTCTGCCATCGTCTGGCATCCTACAGCGACTGCGACGTCAGGGAAGTACCAGGCCAGGAATGAAACGCAACGCTACGAGCGCATCCTCCGTTTTAAAACTCATCACTATGTTGACTTTCTCCTATAATGGTGATAAGGCGATTAAAAAAATTCGTCAGTCATACACCCACTAATAATAGTGTTACAGAATTCTTTATAAAAAAGTGATATAAAATCAACACCCGATCGAACAGTTTTCAAACCTCGACAATCCCGATAAATTCTTCCGGCTAATCCATCAATCAATGTGAGAAATACTGCGACAGGGTTAAAGTGGACGGAAGTGGCCCAGCTGTTCAACCCAGTGACGTGGCTATATATTTGGGTCATGTTTCACTGTACCGGAAGAGAGGGTGGTTTTAAGATGTTACTATATATGTATGTAACAAAAGTTTATACATACACACACAACTTTGATAACTTTAAAATTATTTTTATGGATTTTAGTCCCGTTTTTATTTCGAATGTAGTAAGGTTCGATCATTTTCAGCAGCCTCTTTCGTTCGTTATTGTTAAATGAGATATTTAAAAATTATGTTAATATACCCTCAATTTTTTTGGTTTTAATTTGTTGTTTTTAAATAAAAAATTTACAACTTTTTATAAAGTATTAAAGTGTAAAGAAAAAGAATATTACGAAAATTCTCAGGAACATATAGCCTATTTTACAATTAAGTGTTGTCTAATGATTGCCAGATAGCACCAAGTTCGCATATCGACATGAATGAGTTCTACACTCAGAGAAAAGTAATTACCAGGCCTGGCGACACTGAGTGCTGTGAATACTCTTTAGTTTTAAAATGTATACTATTTTTGGTGCAATCCCTTCTTTTCGTGGCTGACAAACTGAAATAACAGACTCCTTTGTCTGACTTTTTAAATAAATAGAAATATACTGAGGCAATTCATACAGCCCCATCTAGTCCCAAAATAAGTAGCATAGCACTTGTGCTATGGTATCAAATAAATAATATATTACATAATATAGTTTTCTTTTGTAAATAAATACATGTTATTTTTTTATTACTGTAAAACAGCAGACAGACTGACGGCCCACTTAGGGTTTAGCAGTTAGCTTATGGGTGTTTGCAATGCCATTAGCATCGCGAATACGCTGCTGTCCCATAAGGGTACAAGAACTTGGGTCACTAATACCGGAACACAACACAAAGTTACTATGGCGGCATACTTAAGACCAAAGGTGGTCGCCATCCAGACGGGCTTGTGGCCTTGCCACGTAGCTAAGGTGGGTTGTTTTGTCGCCTTTTACGACAAACCGACTCCGGCCGCAGAGGTCAGTATTCTTTCTCCGTCTGCACGGATAAGTTATAGATAAACACACGAGACGGGTATCGAACGCGTAACCTCCGCAAGCTTACCAAAGTACGTTAGCTGTTACATCACGGAGATGGTCAAGAAGTCAGCAAGATTACATGACGCAACCCCTTACGGCTACATATACATAATTTGCTCAACAGTTACCCCTCTTCCAACCCGGCTGGACGCCCCTCCACGTGGCTACCTCGTGCGTGCGGCGTCATTGCACACGACTACTCCTGGCTGCTGGAGCAGACCCGAATATACCAGATCTTGAAGGTCGTACTCCTCTGGATGTAGTTGGATATGCCTATTATTATGATAAAGTGGTTGATAACAAGCAGTAAGTATCTTCAACGTAAAAAGGTCTATATTTTTTATCTATTATATTTTTTTCTCTGTACAGTAAGAATACTGACATGACTGAAACCTACAGCCGGGGTAGACTAGTCATAAAAGGCGACAAAAACTCTAGGTGGTAGGGTGCCAAGCCCATTTGGATAGCACCCCTGGTATAAGTATGTTGCCATAATAACTTTGTGTTGCATTCCGACATTAGTGACCCAGGGTTCAGTAACCTTATGCGGATAGTGGAGTGTTCGCGGTGCCTCTAGCGTCGTAAAAATCCATAGTCAGCCTGCCTAATGTTCCTCAGTAATTCAAAATACTTTCATTATTTTATCAGCGCAGGAGCGGAGAAAGAATACTAACCTCTGCGGCCGGGCTCGGCCTGTTGTAAAAGGCGACAAAACAACCCACTCCAGCTACGTGGTAGGGCCTCAAGCCTGTCTGGATGGCGACCACCGTTGGTCTTAAGTATGCCGCCATAATAACCTTGTGTTGTGGTTCGGCATTAGTGACCCAAGTACCTGAACCTTTATGGGACAGCAGCATGTTCGCCATGCCGCTGGCCCTGCAAACACCCATAGGCGACGGTAACTGCTAAATTCTAAGCGAGCCGTCAGCCTATCTGCTATCCTACAGCATTGAAAAAATAGTAATATTTAATTTTGATAAACGCAATTGATACACTTACCCTGACCTGAACAAAGATTTACATGATATAAATAAACATATCAAAAAAGTCTAAGCAACATGATATTACAAATTTACCATTTATACTAATTAATTTCTAAGTCTTTACTCACTCAAAGTGCGTAAGTATGTTAAACTTTTTGTTATTAATGACATACTGGCTGGTTGTAAAAATAAAATTTCGTTTATGTTTTGTTTTTTCATAAAATTAAATGAAAGGAAATTTGTTTGAATTTAAGTGCGTTTTTATTGCTACGTTTAGTCTTGATTTTATAATTTTACCAGCCATTTAAATAAAGTTAGCGACAAAATTTAATTGTTAGATATTCTTTACGTCATGGAGCGACGTCATTTGACGGCTAGTGAAATGCAAAGAGCTGTAGGGATGTTGCAAGCGGGAAGTAATCAATCTCAGGTATCTCGGCATTTTAGCATTCATAGAAGGGTTATTTGTCGTCTTTGGCAGCGCTACAATATTACAAGGGAACGCGCTGAACAGCATCCAGGCCGTAAAAGGAGTACAACCACTCGGCAAGACCGGTACATACAGTTGTATGTACCGGTCTTGTCGGTATTGATTGCAAGACGCCAGCCGATGTTAACCGCTCGAGAGATAAGTTTGAGGCTACAAAATTCAAGTGGTGTTGATGTAAGTCCCCAAACTATGCGAAATCGACTGCATGAGTACGGCCTACGAGCTCGACGTCCAATTAGGTGCCCACTGATACGTCACGGGAATCGCGCTCGTCGAAATGAATGGTGTAGAGAACGCAGAACATGGACCCAGGAACAATGGGATAAAATTATGTTTTCCGATGAGTCGCGATTCGGGTTTAGGCCTGATACAAGAAGGGTGCGAGTGTACCGTCGGCCCGGAAATACTGAAAGGCTCAGGTGTATTCAGGAAGTTCATCCATACAGCGGCCAAAACCATCCTAAAATTTAAATTAGTACATGTTGCTTAGACTTTTTTGATGTGTATATTTTATACTTTTATGTTTGACGACCTCCGTGGCCCTCAATTGTCTCGAATTCGATTTCCAACCTGCATCGTATATGTATTTATTTATAAAAGAAAAGTATGATTTTAGTAAGATTGCCCCTAAAGAGATGCAGAAGACCGTCCGAATTTGAGAAGAAAATGTCGGAAAGTGGACGCGGAGCGAAAGTTTGGGTTGCAACTGAGATTTAATGTTAAGATGATGATGATATTAGTTGTATAGTACCTATAACACATTTGCTATGCTAGTATATTAATTATTTATTTTCCTCCTCATGGGGATCGAATCACAGAATACTAGACGACACGTAACTACCATTTGCGAAGCCCCTGAGTCAAGTCAATCAATTTATTTGCTGGTTCATTTTTCTTTGTGTTTTTTTATAATTCAAAATTACATTACAAATGAAACAGTCTTGCAGAAGTCATCAAGATGCTATTAAAAGCTGGTGGTAAATTCAACACGATGAGGGTTAAATCAAGTGTCGATAATATGGACACCCCACTGCACACATCTGTTGAATTAGAATGTATGGATGCTATCAAAGAGCTGCTGAATGCTGGTGCTTCAGTCAAATGCCTTAATCGAGCTGGACAAACGCCGTTACACTTATGTGTGAAGAAGGAACTTGAAGATGAATTGCAGGTTTGTGCATGAACAATTTGTGAATGAATTTTCAATATTTATTTTCTGTTTTGGAAAAACTGTGTTGTCAATATCCTTTTTTTAAATATTGGGTATTGAGTATTATACTCTTGACCTTTGTTATCAGGTCGAGAAATGAACTGTATGAGTTTTTACGTTATAGCTTTTTCGTTCTCTTTATTTCCTTTATTCTGAATAAAAGCACAAATAGATGTCAGTCAATTTGTTTTGTGTTGTTTATATAGTGGTGCCTGCCTTTAAATGCCAAAGAGTCAATTAAATTTCTTTCCGTTCTGACTGTTTAAGATAGTTTACTGAAATTCATTCACAATAGCTTTAAAACAAACTTTTACAGCTTTTTTGACTGATTATAACTGATTTACTAATATTTGTACGCCTTTTGGACAAAACAAGAAAAAGTTATTACCAATTTTATGTAACACCTGTGCATATATCATTTTTGTTCTAAAGAAATAAATTAATCTCAATTTAAGACGATGCACGTCAGCATTGTTTCCGGTATTTGGAGTCCGGTATTCTGGTATTACTAACGTGACCATACGTCCCGCTTTGGGCGGGATTGTCCCGCTTTCAGGCTGTCCGTCCCGCTGTCCCCAACGAGAACAAAAATGTCCCGCTTTTACGAATAAACCTTTATACCTACTTATCTACTTGCCTACATTAATATCGCGAGACAGCAGCGCAGCGTAGACGTGGGTTGACAGTCAGGAACAAGCGAGAGCGAGCGACTGACATGCGAGAACGGGATAGACGAAAAATGATAGTTCATTTATCTGTTGTGCATGTGTTTATTAGAAACTTAACCGAATACTTACTTATCCCAACTCCTTATTGTATTAGAAAATACATACTAAAGTAATTCTAATTTTACTGAAGCAAAGTAGTTTTTTGTTGCGAAATTATTTATAAATGTTATTTTTAGGGCAAGTTGGTTTACACCAATTCTTACGAATTAAGATGTCATTGAGGGTAAGATACCATAATAAATTATTTCAAGTCATTTTTTAAACCATAATTTTTATTTTGCACTTAAATATACATCTTAAACTGACGTATCCTATATATGTATTTATTTATATACGAAATACCGTAGGCGTCCCGCTTGGACACGAAAAAAAAATGGCCACGTTAGGTATTACCTGTAAGCTATTCAAAATTTTTATTAACTGAGACATCCGTTTGTATGTATATTATTAATAAAATGTTTTGTGACAGCTTCTAGCTAACTTTGACTATAAAGACGCTGATCCACTATCTCCTATAATAGACGTGAAGGATAGAGACGGTCACACGGTGTTACAATACTCCGTTGAAGCTGCCTGGGTGCCAGGTGTATGTGTTGCTTTAGAATCTGGAGCCGATGTCACTTTAAAGGTAAACTAATGTTATTCCTATAAGTTTAATGTCTTCATTATTTAACTAAATGCAAGTTTCATTAAGGCTTTCATTTTAAAGACTGTTTTATTGATAACTGACACGCACAGGGCGAAAAGATAGCACGTTATTAGCATCGGTGCTCATCTATGAAATTTTATTGTATTAATATAATTAGAACAAGGTTATATCTAAATTTATTTTTCAGTAGTTAGCAAATTTAGAGTTTGATAGGAAATCTTACTTAGCAAAATTAGCAAATAGTACACTAGTCAGACTTTTTTTTGGTCTCGGGAAAAACCCTATTTTTAACGGGGGGACCAAAGGATATATGGGACTGCGGGAAAGATGATCAGCTTCCGACTACCCACCAAAATCCCCGCTGTTCTCATATCGTCTACGCCCTGGCCCACGGATATGTGGCCTGCCGATCTCGTGGCCCGGGCCGGCGCCAGCCCGCCCATCGTGTCTGGGCGGGTCAAGATTTCGCCCCCTCGGCGTCTCTCCTCTAGCAACTCGAGGAGTTGAGGGGGGTCGCGGAACAGCACACGGCCCTCACCTTCACGGCAATGGTGCGGGCGGAGAATCCTTCCCCGAGGGGCTGCCCACTGCCGCATTAATTAAAAATCTTGGAAGACCCCTAATACTTCAATGATGTTATGAGAAATATGGACATTATTTTTGATTTTTCTTTTACTATGTTATGTTCATTTTTAGTAAAAGTTCGAAAAATATATTTTTAACCTATTAACCTTTTAAACAAGTCCAAAAAAATCTTCTAATAAAAACAATTTTGTCATAGTTGTTATTAATTACTTTTAGTTTTATAACATGTATTCAACAGATATAATACATTTTCAGGCAAATGACGGAGAAACACCAATACATTCTGCAGCTGCTCTAGGTAACATAGACGTACTTAATGAAATTTTGAGTGTTGCAAAACAAAAAGATGCTTTAGATTACCAAAACGCAGAAGGCGAGACTGCATTATACAAAGCTATAATACACGGTTATTTAGAGTGCGTAAAGAGAATATTAGCTGAAGGAGCATCTATAAAAATAACACTTCCCGGAGATGTGAATGTATTACATGTAGCAGCAGAGAATGGTCGATTAGATATTCTAGAAGAACTTCTAGATTATGATAAAGAAGTAACTAAAACACTAATTAATTCACTCACAGCTGGTGATAAGAGAGGCTTTGGTCCAATACACTTTGCTGTATCAAACAATCACGTTCAATGCGTTGAATTGCTTCTTTCAAAGAATGCGGACATCAGATTGAGAACAACTTGCAGTCCCCATAAAGCTTCAACACCTTTACATATAGCTGCAGTAAAAAATCACATTGATGTTGCAAAAGTAATACTCAAATTTGACAAAACAACAGTTCATGAGGTTAATAGTATGGGTTGGTTTCCTTTACACACCGCCAGTCATCATGGCAGTAGAGATGTAATTATACTTCTACTGCGAGAAGGAGCAGTGTTATCAGGTTATACTGATGGTCCGAAGAAATTTAAAAGATCAGCAATTGATATGATGATAAATAATTTATCGAAGCCCACTGAGTTTTTGGAAGAAATTTTTGACTCATATATTCAAAGTAATGGCCAAGATCTGCAGGATCCAAATTGTATGATCACAGTTGATTATTCTATTTTATTACCGAAATCTGGAGAAACTGAGCAAATGAAGGTTATCGAATCGTTACTTAAGACAGGAAATAGATATGGCCAAAGACGATTATTAGTGCATCCATTGATTGAGAGCTTCTTATTCCTTAAATGGAAGGCTTTATTGCCATTCTTCTATACAATAATAGCTTTGTACAGTTTTTTTGTGTTTTCTTTAACAATTTTCATTGTATCTGTATTCTTTTTCAAAGATACTCACGATTCGCCACCTGAATGGCTTGATTCTACTATATGGGGTTACATAGTTTACGGAATGATAACTTTAATATTAATACAGGTAATAATGATTGCTTTTTCATTAAGAGTATATTAAAATTTGATCTAAATTTCAATTACACTTAATTGATTTACAAAGGTTACATTTTACGGGGTCACGCTAGATTCTAATTGTAACTAATCTTGAATTGACGCAAAAGAGCGCCGGGGGGACAAAAACCTGACTTCCCATCGTCAACCGTAGAAGAGATCCGCTCTGACATAAGGAGCGGACCGGCGCAGGCTTGCGCCACATTTATCCGTCCAGGCAGTAGGCGCTGGAAGGACAGTAGGCTTCTATAGTGGTCGACTTCTTCCACGTTGGCTTTCCTGGAGTCCCACATACCCCCAGACCCGGGGGAACTTGTCAAGTGCAGTTAATTATAACTAATAATAACAGTCGATCCTATTGATGGGCTCGGGATAAGTTTGTTTAAGGTAGATTGGTCAGCCTCCCGATGGTTTACGATGTACTGCATTGTTCACGATGTTTCTTTGTATATTAATTAATATTATGATCAAATAACTGCCTATGAGGTATCCCATTGTGGGAATCAAATCTGTAACTTCAAAGCTGACATTTTGATTTCAATGGCCCATAGCGTCCCGCTGCTGGGCTCGAGCTTCTCCGCAAAGGCAAGGAGAAGCGGACAGTATACCTGCCACGCTTGTCTAAGGCAGATTACACATACCAGTGATCCCGATATGCAGGTTTCCTCATGATGTTTTCCTTCACCTTCGGTACATGGCAATATCCAGCGAGAAAAATTGCTTCAGCGGTGCATGCTACCTTTTCAAATCCAAACCCGGGACCACAAGAATGGTCTTCGAGTGTAATATTAATTGCTAAGCTACCTCAGAGTTTTGTAAAGTGCATAATACAAATTCATCAATCAGTAGTTCTAGGGAATGAATTTTACTTAGGAGCTGAATCCACTGTTGTACGCCGTAGGTCAAATCGAAATTCTGACGTTGTTTGGAATGGTATACCAGCTGTCTGGTGAGAAGCTAAGTCATCCAGTTTCTAAAAGTCCTTAAGTATACCTTTAAGTTTGAATGTATATCATTAATAATTTTCAGGAGCTCCTTTACATGAACGTAAAAAGCAGTCGTTATTTCCTACAACTTGAGACATGGATAAAATTTGGATCCCTGGGTCTGGCTGTTATACTGCCCTACTCAATAGTAGTCGTACCGTTAAAAGAAGCGGAATGGCCTCGGCATGTCGCTACATTAGCTCTCCTGCTATCATGGGTGGAACTAATGTTCCTGCTGTCCAGATTCCCGAATTGGGGATATTATGTGCTCATGTTTGGCAAAGTAGCTTCTAATGTTGTTAAGGTATAATTATATTTTTATTTATTTTTGTCATTCATTCTGAAACAAGTTTCATACATTTGGAGCTGAGGATGGACTCTTGAGTATTTAAAATCACAACTTCAGTGCACTTAGTATTAATACGACACAGCGATTGAAGAAAACGAGTATTAAAGTATATAATATTTGTTCAGCAACTACAGCTTGTCATTTTCAACACCTTAATTTTTGCTTCTATCAAATCTTAGCTTAAATAGAAATGCAGCTTTGTTGAATTTTGTAGAAATAGATTAATCAGCAATTTCTATAGAAATAATACATTCTGTAATATATATTTATGAAAATAGGTTTGCTTAGAAACCTTGTTCTATACTTTTCTGAATCTACCCACATAGGAATGTTACGGTGACGGTTTAGTGCTTGCGACGATTTATGCGTGTTTATCAGTTTTGTGAACTTAATTTACTGAAAGCCAACACTCAAGATTGCAGAACCAGCCATTGAAGGCAGATCAGAGTCTTAAGTTAGTTGCTGCTCTTTTTGATTTCCTGGAAATTTTCCATCTCCCTTCTCTTTTATCTTTTATTTTATTAAAAATTGCATTATCGTCATCACTCGGACCATCAAAGCAGATGAACTTCGTATACAAAATAAAATATTTATTTTCAGATCCTGCTTACCTTTGCATTCTTAGTAATCGGATTTTCACTAAGCTTCATGATCCAATTCAGATCACAAATTCCCTTTGAAGGTCCGTGGGCGTCTCTCGTGAAAACCATGGTTATGATGACATCAGAGTTTGACTATATGGCCCTATTCGATGAAGAGCACTCGAAAGAACTTGCAACCTCTTTGATCATTGTGCGACTGATATTCCTTATCTTCCTTATATTAGCAGCTATAGTATTAATGAACCTATTAGTAGGTGTTGCTGTTAATGATATAAATGATTTAGAACTCCTAGGAAATATTAATAGATTGGCAAAGCAAGTGGAATTCTTAGGTACATTAGATACATTGGTATACAATAAAATATTCAATATGATACTTCCGAAACGTGTAAATAGTAAAATTAAGAATAAACGCAAGGTTATGCATGTAATAACCCTTTGCCCTGGTAAGCCAAGATGGAAGTTCTCAAAAGTTTTCCCTTCAAGGCTTCGTGATACTATATTTAATAAAGCACAACAACAAAAGAAACAAATAGAAGACGAATATAATATTCAAGCATTTAGAACTATGATGGTCGAAATGCATGACGCTGTTGTAAAGAAAACTAAAGTTATAGAATATCCAGATCTTATTAATGACAATAAAAAAATTAAACCTGTAAAGAATGATGAGATAGTAAGACATCTTGATGATATTGATGACGCTGTAGTAGAGATGAAAGAACAAACTAAATGCTACGTAGAAGAATCTAGAACTAATATCGAAGCTTTGAATGTTAAAATGGATCAGATGGCTTTAGAAATTGAAGATATTAAACAGTTCTTACGTAGGCTAGAGAACAAATTAGGTCATGTAGGTAGATACTAGAGTTAGAAATTTGTGAAAAAAGAAAAGTACTTTTAACAGTATTTGTATAAGTGTAGCAATTGCTTTAATTGATGAAAATGCCTTAATATTTGATTGTAGTTTGCAACTGTTGCTATTTTATACGAATGAATTAAACGAAACATGATTAAATACATTTTTTTAATTCTTTGTACTGATTGGAATGATTGGCTATAAAGGGAAAGGATGAAAGGTTCTTGCATGTTGCGGAAACACGAATGTTGAGATGGATGAGTGGAGTTTATATATATATATATATATATATATATATATATATATATATATATATATATATATATATATATATATATAGTTTGAAAGTAGCACCAGTGATCAAAAAGCTGAAAAGTAGACTAGCCTGCGATGGCCATATAATGCGAAGAGAATGTGTCGTACATAATAATGATATTAAAATTAAATTTAATATTATATATATATATATATATATATATATATATATATATATATATATATATATATATATATATATATATATATATATATATATATATATATATATATATATATATATAACATACTAGCAGCCCGTCCCAGCTTCGCACGGGTATTTAACAAAAAATCAAAAATTAAACCCTTCTATTTTTTTTCGGTCTCGGGGAAAAACCTCTCTTGACGGGTTATCCCGGCCCGGGGGGACCGAGGGATATAAGGGACTCTGGAAAAGAAGTTCGACCCACTAAAAAACCCCGCTGTTCTCCTATCGTCTACGCCCGCATCGCTAATGATTTTTTTTGTTATTACTTTTTATTTATTTTTCGTTATTTTTTAATAAGTATTCTAATTTTTGTAAAAACCCCAGTGACGCACGCCTACATTGCCTAAGGTGCTGCCTAGCTAGCCGAACAGGGTGAGCGGCTACCACGCAACATTTTTCTAATACTTACATTTTTAAACTCGTGATATCTTTCGAATGGAATATCCGAATTGAATAATTCAAAAAGTTATATAAAGGTATTGAAACAGTTTTGAATATGAAGTAATTTATTTTGATAAGGATTAATACCAAGATCCAAATAAAGAGTCTTTTCTAGGGGCGGCATTTCAATTAAATTTTTAAAATAAAAGAACACTTATTGTGACATAACTATAATAGTTAGACATATGCTGTCGCGACACTTTTTGTAAATAATGATGTGTTCTGCAAAGTTTTAATACATTATTTTATTCTATCATCAATAGTTTTCGCAACGCACGCGATTTAAATAATATTTTAGGTAATTTTTTACACTTTGGGTTACATTATTGGAGTTTTAGTAAGGATCCCTAATTTTTTTGAAAATATAATATAGCCTATGTCACCCGGGGATAGTGTAGCTTCCCAACAATGAAAGAATTTTTTAAATCGGGTCAGTAGTTTTGGAGCCTATTCAAAGCAAACAAACAAACAAACAAACAATCAAATCTTTCCTCTTTATAATAGTAGTATAGATATAGATATATTTATAAAAGTTTAAAAATTTTCTTATTATTATATGAAAGTAGTAATATATTGTAAATAAATAAAATCGCTCGCCTCTTATGCTCCGAACCCCTGCCGCTCACATGCCAACATTGAGGTGATGCACTTGCGACCTATATACTCTATCCACTTTACCAAAATATAAAATGTAAACAAACAAACCAATGTTTCTCAAACAAAGATACAATAAAAACAATATGGCGGGTATGATCCGACAGTAATAATAAAACACTCCTTTCAATCGACAATAGTACGTTGAACAGTACACTTATAATTACCAGCATATAAAACCAGTAAGAGATTTGACAACATTGTCTTTTTAGGTGCTTTATAATGTAAGTTAGTTATTACAATTAATTTTGTAAATATGTAAATTTTATATGCATTAATATTTATCATTCATAACTGTAAAAATAAAATTATTTTATGTTTTTTTTCTAAAAGTAAGGAATAGTAATATAAAAAAAATAAGAATATAGGAGATATTTCTAATAAATAATTAAAAGTTGCTATGATAATTTTTATATTATGTTGATTATTGTAAAATCGACATCCAAAATACCCTTTTTAAAATTTGTTTATATTTTATTTTTTGGTAAAATGGATAAGGTATAGGTAGTCGGAGATTTTAATCGAGCAGTACGGCTACGCGATCAGTACAAACTGCATTTTTATTTTGTCCACACAATTTACCAAAAGAAGAATGTCATGTGACAAGGAAAATGTTAGAAATGAGAATGGATGGATACAAAAGGGATACCAAAGAAAAGATGAGTGGGTTGTGTGAAAGATCATATGGCAAAAAAGGTGTGAATGTTGAGATGGCGACTAATAAGAAGAAAGAGTGAAAGAATTAAGAACATGTTGTGCCGACCTCACATAGTCTGGACTGAAAGAAGAAGATCAAGTTCTCATTACGGATCACAAGGGCTACTGTTGTGGATATACAAATATTCTGCTCTTTATTGACACTTGTCCTGAACAAACGGATACTAAATTAATCGTTGTGACAGCACAAAAAAAAAGGCGAGAGGGGTGAATTGTCACCTTCGTTTGTAACTAGGTTACGATTGTAAGAAGATGCCTCAACAGCAAAACCCTCGTTTATATGTACTTACGTGGCTTTTGAGAGGATTTATGCTTCTTAAATAATATAATAGCAGTGGTACCTCTGATTGAATGGATCCATTTTATTTATGTATCGACGATTTGGGTTCCGTAGATTTGAAGCCAAATATATTTTTATAAAGTCACACGATTTTAGGGCCCATATAAAACTATTTTACAGATTCCTATCTACAATTCCATTAATATTACAATCAACTGCTTTGAAAAAGAATTAGATCATAAAAACGTGATTTCCAAGTTTTTTATTGCTGAGTAATAGCAGGCAGGCTGACAGTCCACTTAATAGTAAGCAGTTACCGTCGCCTATGGATGTTTGCGACGCTAGGGGCATCGCGAACACGCTTTAGTTTAGTTTGGTAAAAAGTTTTAACTCAACAGCATTAGATTATACACATGTAGATTTTGACAAATATTAGAAAAGTATTACATTTTTGTTTTATTTTTAATACATGTAAGGTATAATAACAATATTTATGTAGAATGTAATTTCAATTTGATTAAATATGATGATGATGGTGACAACCTCCTGGCATAACGGCTAACGCACGCCGGTACGCTTGCGATGGTCACGGGTTCGAATCCCGTCCAGCGTCTGGGTGTTTATGTGTATTTAATTACGAAAAAAGTATATAATTATGTAGTATATCAGTTGTCTGAAAACCCTCTCCTTACGGGTTCCCCCGGCCCGGAGGGACCGAGGGATATGTGGGACTCCGGGAAAGATGTTCGGCCATTCGACTACTAACTAAAAAACTCCGCTGTTCTCCTATCGCCTACGCCCGGGCCTACGGATATGTGGCCTGCCGATCTCAAGGCCCGGGCCGGCGCGGCAACTAAAGTGTTGGTGCCAGGGGGTCAGGGTTTCGTCCCCCCGGCGCTCGCTTGTGTTGACTCTAGGACTTGAGGTGGGCCGCGGAACAGCACGTGGCCCTCTCTCTTGCGGCAATAGTGCGGGCGGCGGATCCTTCACCGAGGGGCCGCCCGCGGCCTCTTTCTACGGCGGCCGGAGGTCGTTGCTTGCCCTCCGGCGCCGCCGACGTGACTTGCGTTGGCGGGAGGGGAGTGTGGTAGTCGACTCCCGCTCCCGCTCCGCCGCCTCCTTTGCGGACATGACTGCCTCGCAAAAGGAGTTGTCTAGTACCCATAACGCAAGCGCTATGCAACTTACTTTGGGACTAGATGATGTTGCGTCAAATGTCCAAATATATTTATTATTTATTTATTTATCTTTTCTACCTACGTTCAGTGCGATTATGTCTATAAGATCATTACTCATATTAGCATTGTCCCTTTATACTGTAAAATACATTTGGTGCTATAGTCATTATTAGATACTGCGTGTCACGGAGACGAATATCTGCTGAGGATTGACGCGGAAGGATGGCTTTAAGAACACTCGTATCGGCAGGCCATTTCCGTGGAATTACAGATTTT
Organism: Malacosoma neustria; assembly: GCA_963693495.1. Taxonomy (NCBI): domain Eukaryota; kingdom Metazoa; phylum Arthropoda; class Insecta; order Lepidoptera; family Lasiocampidae; genus Malacosoma; species Malacosoma neustria. The sequence goes on from OY856394.1 coordinate 10,235,756, forward strand.
CATGAGTGTCGCCTTTGTTGGTACGGTCATTTTTTGTGGCAATCCGCTACTTTTATCTTCTTTTTATATCACTCCATGGATCTTGAAAGTTCAGATGATAATGATGATGAATGGTCTGAAATTTAATACATATGATAATGATTCCTACCCAAGTGTACGTTTAAACTTTTAAAAATTGAATTCTCATCATTGTTGAAATAATTGTATATTAATTTAACGTAGACACAGTGAAAGGACTAATTCTGAAAATATTTTGAAACTATTTATTTCATTATTTAAATTGTTTTCAGTTTAATTTTTCCTTGTTTTTATGTTATTTGAATAATTTCCCCCGACCAAAAAAAAAACTAATGTTTTTTTTGTTTATCTTTTATTCCTCAAAGAGCAAAACAATTTCGTACACTTACAGAGAAAAATGCTTAAAACTAATATATGTATATATCGATCCGACCACAGTTTTTACAGTTTTCGCAAAATTTCCAGTGTCGCTTTACCAGCCTTCCTATCATCTGTCCATAGTTCAGTAAATCTCATAAGTAAAATTTTAAGGGCATCCCCTTCAAACTTTGAGATTGCGGGCTTGGAAGAAGCTAGGAACGCTTTCTTAATTGCATGCCCAGATCAAAATTTTCCAGTTTCTCAAAATTCACAGAGGAGCTGGGATGACATAAACTGCAAATTGACTTATGAGAATCTTTTGAGCTGTAGTACAGGTTCGGCGCGTGCTAGGCTTTTGGCCGTGGGTGCACGTGAGGCCGGCTACTGGCTTCACGCGTACCCTTCGTCAAATACAGGAACATTTCTTGAGCCTGACACGCTCAGAATCGCAACCTGTCTACGGCTTGGGGTTCCAGTCTGCGCTCCTCATCAATGTCCCTGTGGCAGTGATGTCGACAATCTAGGACATCACGGACTGTCATGCCAAAAAAGTGCAGGCCGCTTCTCGAGACATGCCGCACTTAACGATATCATTCGCCGGTCCCTTGCCACTGTCAACGTGCCAAGTCTACTTGAGCTGACTGGTATTGCAAGAGACGATGGCAAGAGACCGGACGGTATGAGTTTGATTCCATGGAAGATGGGCCGGGTGCTGGTATGGGATGCAACCTGTTCAGACACGCTGGCCCCTTCCCATCTACATGGAACCAACAACAGAGCTGGTGCGGCTTGTGAAGCGGCTGAAAAAGCTAAAGCATGCAAATACAGAGGTCTAGGCTCCGAATATGATTTTGTCCCATTCGGTGTCGAGACCCTTGGTCCGTGGGGTCCTAGCGCTATAAAGCTTTTTAAGGAAATAGCAAAGAGGTTAGTCGACATCACAGGAGATCGAAGAGCTGGCAGCTACCTCGGACAAAAAATTAGTCTAGCTATTCAAAGGGGGAACGCTGCCAGTGTCTTCGGAACCTTGCCTAAAGGGACTCCTTTTAATAATATATTTTAGTTATTTTATTACATTTTTTAAGGTTTTTAGTTTTAAATAGTTATATATACGTTTTAGACATAGGTATTATTTTTGTTTAAATAGAATATTGGGTAGTGGAGTTATTTATAATCAAATTAGATTTACTTAATTTTATTGAAATTAATTCTAAGTTTTTTTTTTACAGTTATTTACATTTTACAATCAAGTTAATGAATACACATTCTAAATTTTATAATCAATTGCATTTTTATCATGGGTTCAGTTCCCATTTCGCGCCCGGATGTCCCCAACACGCTCATTTACAATATGCACTCTTTACAAAAGAAAAGCATATAAGCATATCAACTATCTAGCACCTCCAACACAAATGCAACGCTGCTTACTTTGGGTCTGGATAGCACCGTGTGAGCTGTCAAAAATATATTTATGAGTTATCTATACAAATAAATAAAATTGGAGGGTCTGTTTGTAATATTAAAATAAACACTTTTTACGAAGTGCATTCGGACGTATACACGGTACATATACCAAAACAACATTTTTTACAAGTTTTGTCTGTCTGTCTGTTCCGGCTAATCTCTGAAATGGCTGCACCGACATTGACAGGCCTTTCACTGGCAGATAGCTGATGTAATAAGGAGTAACTTAGGCTATTTTTATTTTAGAAAAATAAAACAGTTTTTGTTAAAAATGATGTTTCGGAAATTTAAAGGTTCAATTTAAGTTGACCTCAGATTTATATGATCAATCATATGAAATAGGGTTCAGCTTAGGCTGGACATTGTAGGTTGAATTTCCAATTTAAGTTGACCTCATATATCCAAAAAATGCTGTCCAAACTCACTATTCCACGCGGACGGAGTCGCGGGCACAGCTAGTCTATTATATTTTCGTTATTGTATCACTACCTACTTCATGAGAATATTTCTAATCCAACCAAGGGTGTCTGGAAGAGATTGTAATAGATAATATTAATAAATAAAAAATAATAGTAATAGATCACCTATTGATATGTTTATTAGTATTGTTCGGTATGGGTAATGAACTTTCGAAAACACAAATGCACGACCACTTACCTCGGTCTTCGTGCTGCTGGCGCTCTTCGATTATGGCTGTAGGAGGCACTGGTACGAACTACTTTCGATTGCGCTAGTTAATTTCTTGAAACATTGGAATAGAACAACGGAAATCGACCCGACGCGTCCGCAGCGTATATTTTGAATGAACGAATCGAGAGATGGCGGCGTCGTCGTAGAATAGGGGTGGCAATGCATTTGCTTAGATACGATTAACTCGATACTAGGAAATATTCGCGGTAAATTGATTGTGCTAAATACGTAACAAGTATTTTATAATACTGTGTGTTTATTTGTAGAGTGATTACCAAGTTGCAATCGAAGTTATCACTTTTATAGCTAGACTGGTCACCGTCGACTATGGATGTTTGCAACGCCAGAGGCATTACCAACGCGCAGCTGGCGTCGAAGAAATTTTATAACGCCTTTTTTGAATAACCCCATATCGTACCGCGCTGAGAAAACCTCAGCCGGAAGCTCATTTCAGATCCTGAGAGTATACAACATGAACGTTTTTGAGAACCGTTTCGTACAAGAAAGAAGAGGCCTCCAAGAAATGGGGATGAACACCCAGCCGATGGCAGTCAGTACGGTGCTAGAAAGACGACAGGGCACCATTCTAAATGGCTCCTCAGAACACTCCCCGTTGTACAGAAGGCAGCAGAATACACAAAGAGACGCAAAGTCTCTCCGAAGTCTAAGCGTATCTAGACCGTCTGTGAGTATGGGATCGTTGAATACTTTCGAATCCTGGGTTTACTACTATTATCTCAGGTCGTTACATAAAAACAGATTTTTGTATAAGTGCATTATGTTATTAGTTGCACAAATAAAATTAAAAAAATATGGACAGAATAGATATCAGGTATAGATGTCATCAGACTTTTCAAAACGAAAATTTGATGTAAAATTGGTATAGTGAACCTTTAATTTTTTTATAACTGAGGAACTACAGACAGGCTGACGGCCTACTTAACAGCAGTTGCCGTCGTCTAAGGATATTTGCAACGCTGGGGCCACCGCAAATACGCTGCTGTCCCATAGGGGTACAGGAACTTGGGTCACTAATGCCGGAACACAACACAAGGTTATTATGGCAGCATACTTTTAGACCAAGGGTGGTTGGCTTGGGACTCTCTTACTTAGCTAGGGTTGTTTTATCGCCTTTTATAAGGTGACCAACTATACTCATTTATTGAGTTTTGCACTCTTTTTTCGCAAACCGTACTCTTTTCAAATCCTATACTCTGAACTCTGTACTGAAAGTACTCAATTGTATAGAGAAAATTTCTATTTAAATGAAGAAAAATTGAAGAAATGGAACGATGTGAAAATAGAACTTGACAAAAGATGGTTAGAAATCTTTCGGCATTTTAGAGTAGAACATATCCCACTTGAAAATTTAAAAGTTTTAATAGAAATTTCCTTATGTTGTCCAGGGACTAATGCTGCTGCTGAAAGGGCATTTTCACTAGGGAATGATTATTGCAGCAGTGAGAAGTCGCAACTTTCTGTAAAAACATTATCTGCCGTCTTAACAGTCAAATTTAATATGCAAAGAAATTAAAGTTTTTCGGATGTGACTACATTATTAGACGAACATCTTCATTTAACAAAAAAAAAATCCTCTCCGAAGAAAAATATTTTTAAAAGAAAATAAAGTTTTTATATATTTTTTTCTTTTTTTTTCACCTATGAAATATTCGCAAAGTGTACTTTTTTTGAATAAAAAATAGTTGATCACCTTACCTTTTACGACAAACCGACTCCAACCGCAGAGGTTAGTATTCTTATTCCGCCTCTGCACGGAGAAAAAGTAATTAAAATTAAATTTTTAAATTAGAGAAAACAGTCATTTTGCAACTGTTGCGGCTTAATTTATGTTCATTAGTTAATTTCTATACTTGGCCTATACCACACAGTTTGTTCCATAGTAGAATATTAAATAAAGTTATTTAAACTTCATACGGAACCGTGGTTTCACTTTAATTATATTTCAGTTTTAAAATTCCCACCTCGCGATTCACATCGCAAAGAGAACGAATGTTCGAGGCGGTGGAATCGGTTATGCATGGGAAACATTACTTAAATGATTTATGCTTTTAATTTCATTGCAAGTTACTTTTTTAAGTTTTTTTTATTGCTGAGTAATAGCAGACAGTTTAAAATCCACTTAGCAGTTACCGCCGCCTATGGTTTTTTGCGATGCCACACACCGCTTATACGCTGATGTCCGCATAGAGGTATCTGGGTCACTAATGCTAGAACACAACACAAAGTTATTATGACGGCATACCAAAGATGGTTGCCATCCAGGTGGGCTCGGGGCCCTATCACGTAGCTAGAGTGGGTTAATTTGTCGCCTTTTACGACAGGCCGACCTCGGTCGCAGAGGTCAATATTTTTTATTCGCCCCTGTACGTATAAAAAATATACTATTTAAATATCATATTATATACTTTTTAAATATCATATTAAATCTAACCATATCTATATTTCGTGCCTAATTGGGTCACGTGGAAACAATAAATATACAGAGTTAATTTTATATAGCGAGAATGAAGGGACCGGGTATTTTATTACGTTATAAAGAGTTTTCATAAAAATGGAGAGTGGAAAATACAATATAATTTTACGGATAAGTACGTTTTAGTTTTGACTATCTTAAGTGCAAAAAAATTACATAACAATGTTATAAACAATTATTTTTGGTTGTCGTTTTTACTATCAAATCAAATGTCATTTATTCTAAACGGGCTGTCAGCCTGTCTGCTATCCTACATCAATAAAAAAATATTTACGGATAGTTACAAATTAAAACATTAACTACTCGGCACTAAACTAAACACAGCCTGTATTTTGGAAACCGGTTTATATTAGCAGTTTTACTATGCCAGTATTTTAATTGTATCTTTTGTTATCTTCATACCTTGGTAAATAGTGGTAACATCTTCATTGAATAATTAATTACCACAAATAAATGAAAACATTTCTGAGAATTCTATGGTATTTGCGACTCTCTACCGACATTGTGTTTGAATGAAGGTTAGTGAAATTAATATTTATTGGGGTCTAAATAACGATGTTGCATACAGTTTTCCTATTGAGAGTGGTTGATACACTATATATAATAGGTCTTTACCTATGAAATTGTCGTTCTGCAGTACTGGAAATTTCAAATCAAAATAATTTTTGTTTGGCTAAGAATTCTAATTTCAAATTAATTTTATTTTAAATACATGGAATTCTTTTTCCAAAAGTAGTCATTTGTTTATTGATTAGTGTTACATTTTCATCGCATTTCGATCTTTTTCGTCATCATGGATACGTTAAAAATTCGAGTAATTATGGAATATGAGTACTGTCGTGGCAGCAACGCGGTACAAGCGGCACGCAACATCAACGACGTTTACGGAGCTAACACTACAAACCAAAGCACCACCTGTTATTGGTTTGCTCGCTTCTGTTCTGGGAATTTCAACCTGAAAAATGAACCTCGCGGTCGTCCGAAGACTTTGGTCGAGAATGACGAATTAAAGGCGATTGTGGAAGCTGATATTGATTGATACATAATCTACGGCTGAATTAGCAGCAGCTTTCGACGTTAGCGTCAAAACAATATTGGTCCATTTGCGTTAAATTGGCAAGGTAAAAAAGCTTGGCAAATGGGTGCCCCATGAACTCAATGATCGCCAGCGCGAAGTACGCGTCGAGACGTGCCTTGCACTGTTCAACAGATGTGTCAAATGAAGGAATTTTGAACCGCATTGTTACCTGCGATGAAAAATGGATTCTGTTTGATAACCGCAAGCGTTCAGCAAGTTGGTTGGATCCTGGTTCAGCACCTAAACAATGCCCTAAACGGAAACTTACCCCTAGAAAAGTGATGGTCACTGTTTGGTGGTCTAGCGCCGGTGTGATTCATCACAGCTTCTTACCAAACGGGGTGAGCATTACTGCAGATGTGTACTGTGAGGAACTGAACACAATGATGGAGAAGCTGGCACATCTCCAACCAGCATTGGTCAATCGCTCGTCTCCGCTGCTCCTGCACGACAACGCGCGACCTCATATTGCACAGCAGACGGTCTCCAAGTTGCAAGAACTGGGGTTGGAAGTTCTCCGTCATCCGCCCTACTCACCAGACCTTGCGCCTACAGACTACTACTTTTTTCAGAATTTGGATAACTTCTTGGCGGGAAAAAAATTCAATACCCGAGAGGCAGTACAAAATGCCTTTGAAGAATTTGTTGCCTCCCGTCCAGCTGATTTATTTAAGAAGGGCATCAATAAACTGCCAATGCATTGGCAAAGATGCATTGATTGCGTGGGTGATTACTTCGATTATATACCTAGTCAGGTCATAAATTCTGTCACATGTTTAATGTAAAATAATTGTAACAAGTTTATTCATTATGTAACCATTTATATACCAAAATGAACTTAACAAAACATAGATTCTTATGACATTAAAGTTTATTCAAAATGACCTCCGTGATTTTGATTACAAGCCTTCAATCTGCGCGGCCAGTCCTCTATCGCAGCACGAACGAGGTCCATGTCAATATCGGCGGCTGCCTTAATCAAGGATGTCTTGAGTGACTCCAAATTGGGATGAGGCTTTGAACACGCCTTTTCCTCCAAGTGTTGCCATATCTTGTAATCTAACGGATTCAAATCTGGACTGGAGGAGGGCCAGTCTTCGTGCCGGATGAAGTCGATTTCACGCGCCCCCAGCCAGTCTTGTGTGCTCTTCGCTCTATGAGCTGGCGCCGAATCTTGTTAGAATACCCAGTGCCTGTTTTTGAACATGGTATGAGAAACAGGTTCCACAAGGTTCGTCAGGACTGTATTTTGATACACAACAGCATTCGTTTTTACACCTTTCTCACAAAAATGTACCTCTGTTAAGCCCCAATAAGAAACTCCCAACCATACCATGAGCGAGGATGGAAAATGACCTCGTTGGTCACGCGGAATACGGTTGCTCGCTTCTTCACTACTGTGTGCGTACACCTTATCATTTTGTTTGTTGTAGCTCTCTTCTACGGTAAACATTTTTTCATCCGAAAAAAGAATTTCCCGATATTTTTTTCCCGCGTACCGCTTCAACAAAGCGCGGCATCTCTTCAGTCTCAGGTCCATTAGACGAGCATTCAAACGATGTCCTGTTTTTCTTCGATATGCCCGAAGCCCTAAGTCTTCATTTAACACCCTTTTCACCGTGGTTCTGCTTAACCCCATCTGAAGGGCCAACAGTTTCTGCTTACGTTTGGGATTTCTTTGAATTCGTGCCTTCGCAGCTTTTATCACTGCTGGAGTCCTAACAGACCGAGGGCGACCACTTCTTGACCTGTCATCTACACTAGAGTCTTCATTGTATCGTTTGATGGTACGATAAATGAATCTTTTGGTTATATTCAAATTTTTCAGTATGTTAAAAATTTGAATTGGCGCGTAACCGCAACGATGCAACGCAATAACTGCAACACGGTCTTCTTTAAGCGTCCACTCCATATTTAAAAAATGAGTAAAATTCTAAAAGTATACATTTTTATTTTCATGAACAATTCGAGATTCGAATTCAATAAACTTTTTTGTGGCCAGCATTCTAAAAGAAAAGTTTTTACTGTGTGACAATACTTATGACCTGACTAGGTAATACAAATAAAAAATACATGAAAAAAATTCGTTTACATTTTTTTTATACAAAACGGCAATTTCATAGGTAAAGAGACCTAATACTTCTTTACCGATTTCAGTAATTGCGACTGTTTTCCGACCTCGACCTCCTCCTCGACCTTATTTGTAAAAATTCGCAAATAAGAAGCACACGTTAAGACGCCATTTAAGTTATTATAATAAATAGCTTTGGTTGTTTGTTGTTTTGCTTTCGTAGCGTCTCTTTTCACATCCAAATCAAGAGGCCTCCTTTGTTCAAATTCTGAAATACTATCCTGAATGAGACGCCTCCATTTAGCACGATCCCCAATTCATACCAATGTGAAGATTCTATATGACATTTTTTCATGTCTTTTCAGAACGTCTTTGTAACGTAAGGATTGACCAACTTGTTTTTTCATAGTTAGAGTTCAGCAGACAGGCAAATGGCTCACCCTGGCAGGTGGTTTGTAACACCAGAGGTATTAACAACGCACTGCCAGTCGCGAAGAAATTTTATAACACCTTTTTTTGAAAAACCCCATTACGTACCGCGCTGAGAAAACCTCAGACCGAAGCTCATTCCAAATCCTGAGAGTACGTAACATGTATGTCTAGATAACCGTTTCGTACAAGAAAGAAGAGGCTCCAGGAAATGAGGATGAACACCCAGCAGATGGCGGGCAGTGCGGTAGTAGATGGATGATGAGGGCATCATTCTAAATAGTTCCTCAGAACACTCTCCGTTATACAGACAGTAGAATACGCAAATGAACACAAAGTCTCTCCGAAGTCAAAGCATGTCTAGACCGTCTGTGAGTATAGGATCGTCGACAACACGAACTGCGTGCCGTCGGATGGAGTCTAGCGGATTGACAGGCGGGTGCTTTAGTCCATAAATGTGAGCAGTACTCCATATGCAGCCTGACCTGTGCTTTGTACAGTACAAGCCATTGCCTTGGACTGAAATACTGCTTGGACCGGTTTAGCACACCCAGCTTTTTGGAGGCCAGTTGTTCCCTAAACTGCAGTTCGTTCGTGATATCAACAAGATCTCAAATTCTGGAAAGAAGATACGTTTTCCTAACCACATTTCGGGGTAAACTAATACTCTTTAGAGTGTTTCGATACAAAGCTAGCACTGCTAGCACCAAACAAATCTGAGCCATTTCTAATTTTGAAGCAGTTTTTCGTCAAATAAAAGTTTAATTTTAAAAATGGAGTTTATAATGTTTATTATAAATACACTACTGAGACCGTTCACACGCGCCATCTAGCTACAAAGTAGGAAGCAAAGAGATTATAGGTACTATATAACTGATACACTTCTTGTACACTTTAATCTTCCAGTCATCGTACCCACTTTCCAACTTGCTAGTCTTATTTCATTCCAAGTACTTGCGTTCCCCTTTTATTTGCGTACATGTTGTATTAATCGTCGTGGCTTGTTTTTTATGACCGGCCGCCTGTCTGACGTCAACCTCTTTTTGGGGATTAATTCAACTTCGTTCATTCGTTCGTTTTCGTGTGACAATCATATAGCGATCACGATTGTCAGTCACGAAGGACAGACTAGAGAGAGAGAGACATTTTTAGAAGATCCACTTTGACTCTTAATATTGGTAATAATCTTATTTCTAGCTTTTAATCCAGCGAGTCAGCACATCTATTTAACATGTCAGTACAATTAATTATATTTAATGATACACTACGTAAATTCTTCAACGGAATTTGTATTCTTTTTTTTTCGAAATTTAAAAGTGCTTAAAGATTTTGAATTTTTCTCGATTTGCTAACTATCTTTTTATCTAATTTCTCTAGAAGATCTTTTACAGATTTCATATCCGAAATAATATTAGATATATCTGCACTCATATGACTTACTTTAGCTACTAAATCTTTATCAACATTGGACATATCTTCCAATTTACTTTTAAATAACTTATTATCAACAGTTTCTTTATGATACTTTGATTGCATTTTGTCAAATATTGCATGCCTTAATTTTACAGGTAAGATTTTGTATACACCCCAATTAGGATTATCAGGTTTTAACATTGCTCCACTCAAATTATGCTTTCGTATATAAAAATTGTCTGCAGATACGAAGTAACTGAAGATTGAATTTTCCATTATAGTATCAAGTGAGGCCAAAAATTCTACTTGCTTCTCAATTCTTCTCATATGACCTTGCATTTCGAGGTATTGAAGATCATTCACAGCAAGTCCTACTAGAAGGTTCATCAGAACAATACCACCAATGACGAGAAATATAATAAAGAGTATTCTTTTGACTTCCATATCAACTTGAGTTTGACTTCCTTTGAAGTTGGTCTCGTATTCAAACTCTGACATCGCCATCACCATAGTTTTAATGAGAGCATTCCAAGGCCCATTGAAAGATCCCTGCGAGTGGAACTGGATCATGAAGCCGAGAGAGAATCCAATAACAATGAAGGAGAATGTTAGTAGAACCTAGAATACAATTTTTTATCAATTGAAGAAGTATTTGTGGTTATTAATATTTAATTAGTATTAAATATATTTTCCAGTGCTTGAAGAGAAAACTTTTCGAGCAATTTTCATATTAGCATTTGCCCTACGGTGCCGAGACGTGGACACTGACGGCTGTACTGGTCTTTAAATTTTAAGTTGCTCAGCGAGTTCTGAAGGGGATGTTAGTTGTTTCTTTTAAGGATAAGATTTGAAATAAGAGTATCCGTATAAAACCAAATTTACCAATAGCTCGAAGAATATCCAACCAGGGGACTAACGGGCGCTGAAGCAAACTAGTCCTGAAACGGAAACCACGTCTTGGAAATGTAGTTCTAGGACGCACCCCAGCCGGAAGGACCGCCACGAAGTTGGTGGTCGCGACTGTATGAGAATTGCAAGGGACTGAGATTTGGGGTGCTAAATTGGGGAGGTTTATTTCCAGCAGTGGACGACGGTTGGCTAATGAATGTTCATATGTCACATAACGTACCTTAACAACAATAGAAGTCACTTTCCCAAACATCTGCACATAGTAACCCCATTGAGGGAACTTCGATACTATCAAAAGCATCTGAAGCCATGACAATAGTAGTGCAAATGTTGCAAGATGTCTCGGCCAATCCAACGCTTTAGGCTGATCTCCTAAAAAACTTGGAATCGACATAGCCAGAATGATTGTTATGAAATTTACTGGAATTTCAACTTGGCAGAAGTAACTCCACCTAAATTTGAAGCTGAATACTTCCTGAAAATACATCATTATTAAATAAATCATATTTATAAAGTTGTATGATAAAAAATAAGTATTAAAATGGACTTATAAAACATTCCTTTTTATACCATATCCAGTTCATAATTTGTTTAACTTCCGTTAATAAATTATGAATAATGATAAACATAAAATTATGATAGGGTGTTTTGGTTTTAAAGACAGTGACTACCATCTCTGAGATTTATAACGTTTCCCTTATGAGCCTGGAGGACTCAAAGTCTTTAGTATGTTTTATTGGACTAAAGTGTTATTAAAACATAGTTGATAAGATTATAAGGATCTTTGAGGCGATGTTACTAAAACCATACTCACATGTAATGCTAAAAGACTACCAGTTGAATAAATAATATACGGCCAAAAATTTTCGTGACAACATTGCGTCTCATTTTCTTTTGTGTCTTGACAGGAAAATATGGATACTATATAGATATTGAAAGACAGCACAAATAGACAGTGCAGACACACGATGGTGTAAAACAATGGTAATAATGACATCCATTTTAAGTATACGAAACTCTCTACTAGAGGATGGATGAGAAGTTTTTTCTGATCAAATCTATTGCCAGTGGCTAGCAAAGCTTTGATAGATTTACTCTGTCCAAGAGATTCATCAGGACTTAGTATTCTATAGTCTATAGTTATCAGACAGTTTGGTGCTTCAACATTCAAATCATTAGATGAAATATTTTGATCAAAAATATCTTCCAAAAACTCAGAGGGCTTTGATATGTTGTTCATTATCAATTCTATAGCGGTGACCTTGAAACTTCCTGGCCCTGAAGTTCTAACAGCAATATTAGATCCATTTTGTAATAAAATGGAAATAGCATCTCGGCTTCCATAAAAACCAGCAGTATGCAAAGGAGTCCATCCAAATTTATCTTTTTGTTTTACTGTTTTTCTTTCTGTCTCAATCAATATTTTTATGATTTCTACATTATCTTTGACTACGGCTTCATGTAAGGGTGTACATGCGTCATATGGTTCAATGGCAGATTTTGCAATAACGTTCGCTCCTGCGGCAATCAATCGACGTACACACTCTGGATGATTATATGAAGCGGCGAAATGTAAAGGTGTAAAACCTTCCTGTTCTTTCGAAGAAAGCCAATCAAGCATACTATCAAAAAGCTTCATATTTAGTAGATATTCAAGTATATCTACATGTCCTTCTTTAGCTGCTATATGCAATGCCAATACATCACCGTTCAAAAATATAAGTGGATTAGCTCCAGCCTTGACAAGGCGCTTCGCACATGACAAATGACCATGGCGTACTGCTCGGCAAAACGCCGTTTCACCTTTTTTGTTTTTATAGTTTAAAGCTTCATTTGCCTTACTGTTTGATAAAATTGCATTCAAAATAGAATTGTTACCAATTTCTGCTGCTAAATGTATTGCGGTATCTCCGTTATTTGTCTGAAATCAAACCCACGGATAAATAAATATATTTGTTAATTTTAAAATATTTTATTATTCACAATGAATTGATATTTTTATTATTTTATCACTTAAGGAGATAGCTTTTTGTTGTTCCCAAAACTCATAGTTACAGTAATATAGTCCAGAATATTTATTGACTAACTCTACGACTGATCGGAAACATTGAAAGTCCTGTAGACTATTATCCGTCATGTTTTTTATTGTCATCATTATTATTATAATTAGAAATGGAATTAAAGATGTACATAATTTCAATGTCTCTTAATTAAAAAATATTAATAAGCGCCCTCATGACCACATTGAGTGACCACTGCCTGGCTTCAGCGGAAGACCAGCTCTGGTGAAAATAACCAGCAAGTGTAAATTAGTTTTAAACTCATTTCGTATATATATACATATTTTTTTTTCAATATAAAAATATTTTTCTTTTCTTTCTTTCTTTTCCATGTTCCCATAGTTTAAAACATTTGTAGAGGTTAAACTTACCGGAGAAACAATATCAGCCCCGTATTTAATTCCTAGATTTATGCCTGGCATCCAATTGAGTTTTAATGCTATGTGTAGAACGTTTTCTCCAATATTGTTTTTTGAGTTGATGATTTGGGTACATTGTCGAGGATCGATGTAATTAGAATCAACTAAAAACTAAAAAATAAATCTTTATTTTTTGATGTGGCGTTTAATATTTAGACACTACTATTGTTTAATACTCGTTAATATTACTAGAGTACCACTGGAGTGGTTTCTTCTTCCTTTTTGTCTATTCTTACTCGCCCTTGCTGATCTATTCTAACATTTTTTGAAAAAGGTAGTACAACAACGTTGTTATTCGGAGAAAATATGACTTCTGATATCTCTCTTAGTTCAGTTAGGGTTAGTAGAAAGGAACAAGAACTTGGAAAGAGAAAGTAGAAATTGGGTTATGTGATCTTTCTTTCTAACTTCTCCTTTCTTTTACTCATACAGTAGACATGATGATATCAAGCGTTGTATCATACCGGTCAAGCTGGCCAGGAGTATGACATCAAGAGCTGACTTCAGTCTGGTCTTACAACAATTTTATTTCTGCCTTAAAACTATACTCAACATCAGTGATCGTCGTTTATGGCTTCTTCCTCCTGCCCTTATCCCACATTATATGAGGTCGGCACAACATGTTCTCTTCTTCCACTCTCCTCTGTTAGCCGTCATCCGAACATTCACACCATTTTTATTTATTATATCATCTTTTACGCAATCCATCCATCTATTTTTGGTCTACCTCTACTCCTGTATTCGTACACTCTAATTTCTAACATTTTTCTTGTTATATGGCATTCTTCCCTGCGCATTACATGGCCAAACCACATTAGTTTATTACTTTTAAATTTTTCAACAACTGGTGCTACTTTCACACTTCCTCTAATATATTCATTTCTAACTTTATCCATTTTCGTAACTAAATAAATAACATGGCTGATGAAGATGAAATCCATGCACAAAATATAGTTACCGCGAGATATTCTTCTAATTTGAATGCCACACAAACATGCAAGATAGTGTCACCAGATTCGTCAAAGGTATCGGTTGGTGCCCCGTTTTGCAACAATATTTGTACCATATTTAAGCTTCTTAATTTAAGAGCCGTGTGTAGTGGTGAATTGTATTTGTTTCTTTTTAGTGAAGATGAATTAAATGTTCCCCCATTTTGAATAACTAGATCTACTAATTTACTGAAACTGAATTTAGAGAGTCATTAAAAACTATTATAGATCTTAATTTTATTAGTAAAAGAAACAAAAGAATAGTATTTATTTGCTGGATAAAAGGCATTGATAAAAATATTCTAAAATATGATAGATAGATAGATAACGCTTTATTTATCACCAAAATTACAATTTACTGTACAAGTTATAGTAAATTGACAGTGAAAAATCTGCGGTCTTATCGCTTACAGCGATCTCTTCCAGGCAATCGTAATATATCGTAAAAAAATAATATATCAACAATTAATAATAATAAATATATATCCTAGAAATTTATATATATACATATATATACACATACATATTATACAATGTATACACATAAACAAAATAAACTAGATAGTTAGTAAGATAGACGCATAATATTAACTTTATGACAACTAAAAAAGAAAAGATGCTGTATTCTGGATAAAAGAGGTTAGCAACTAAGCATTTTTCTGCATCGTAATTATTTTCAATGATGTTTTCAAGTAAATTAAAATCTCTTCGTGGAGGAGTCGAGTAAGAATACTGATGGGTTGCCCTGCGGCCCGGCCACAAGGACCTGTCGTAAAAGGTGACAAAACAACCCTAGCTAGGTGGTAGGTCTTAAGTCCAACTGGATGGAAATCCCTTTGTTTTTAAATATGCTGCTATAATAACCTGTGTCGTCCTGTGTTGTGTTCCAGGATATATGACCAGGTTCTAGTTCCCCTACGGGGATGGCAGCGTGTTAGCGGTGCCCCTGGCGTGCGCCACTAACATTCATATGAACGATGCGACGGTTTTTATTCCGCTCTTGCACGGAGGAAAACAGTAGAGATACAACAGTACTGTAAAACTTTTGAGAAGTTCTTCGTCTTGGTCGCTAAGGACTTATTTAGATGTAATACTCTATAACATCTAAGTAATAGTACCTTGAGGGAATAGATAGGGTGAGTACCCTATCGTGGCGAGTGCCACGCTTGTCTAAGGCGGACTGCAGTAGGTTTTTTTATTGCTTTAGGACAGCAGACAGGCTGACGGCCCGCTTAAAACTTAGCAGCTACCGTCGCCTATGAGTGTTTGCAACGCCAGTGGTATTGCGAACACGCTGCTGTCGCATAAGTGTACAGGAACTTGGGTCAGGTGCAGGTTTTCTCACGATGTTTACCTTTACCGTCAGTAGTTGAGAATAATATTGTTATTTTGCGCATTATGCAAGTAAAACTGCATAAGAGATACAACATAAATAATCAAATCGATTCAGAATTTAAAAATTTAGTAAAAGTCTGCATGATCGTGTTATCGGTTTTGTGCAGTTTTATTATTATAATCCAGCTCTTACCGATCAATATTGATGTCATCAGGACCCCAACTTGAGGCGATCACGTCCAATGGCTTACATTCTGATTGATCATATTGCTCAAGATTTATATTAATGGCAAGTAAATATTCCACAGCTTCTAACTGAACATTGCTAATCGCTGCATGAAGTGGCGTCCAGTGTTTTGGGATGGGTGGGAGCTAGAATTATACTTTATTATTGGTGTTTAGGGGTGCAAAATCTAGCTAGATAGCTGCGAGGTAGTTTTGAACCTATTTAATGATGGACGAGGCTCTGGCGCGAGATATTATTTCATGATTGAAAGGAGTGGCAGTCATCTCTGCAAGTCTAACTCCTGCCAGATTTATTCCGTCTGTTTCCCTGTGCCTATTTAGTTAAGAAAATGTAGTGCCACGGAAGGAAATCTAAATAAAGGACTAGCACTAGTTTGGCCATGTGATAGTATTTCACAACGTTCCTTGGGCTCCAGAGCGATACGGCTCGAAGGACCATATGAACGCGCATAGACAACGAGAAGAAACGTAAGAATTTAAATATTAAAGTTAATAATAAATTGGCTTGTAAAATCACAATAAGAAAAAAGAGACGTTAAAATTAAAGAAAAATAAAAAAAAATCTTTGCTAAAGTGAGAAGTTTCCAACAATGTCAACATCTTAGTTTATTTTAGACTTCAGTTTTCCAGCACCCATTTTACCATATTTTCTTTTTCACTTACATACTTTACAAAGTTTTTTTATTGTAGACAGCAGAGCAGACAGGCTGACGAGCCAGGAACGCGGGTCACTATTGTCGGAACACAACACAAAGTTATTATGGCGGCATACTTAAGACCAAATAGACGGGCTTGAGGCCTCACCACGTAGCTGAGGTGAGTTATTTTGTCGCCTTTTACGACATGCTGATCCCGGCCGCAGAGGTTAGTAATCTTTGTCCGCCCTTGCACGGATAAAGTTGTAATGATACGTGAAAATCGTGCTTGTTTTACTTTCTTCATACCAACATATATTTTTTGAGTAGGAAATAGTGTAGTAGTCAGTTACAGGAGACTCTTCACCCTCCATACTAGCTGGTACACCCGTTATAAATAACGTCACTGCTGCAACTTGTCTTTGACGCCATAAAGACCGTATGCTTCAACGAATGTGGTAATTCCTTATGCAGTTTTTTCCAAGCTATAAGAGTCTGTAGGAAGACTTATTTTATTTTTACTTACTTCAAAATTGGAACAATAGTGTGATTCATCATCAAACCAAACATTTGAAATTGGAATAGTTTGGAGGTTTGAGTCTTGATCCTGTATCACTGGTCTGTCATCGTTTGTACCTTTAATATGTAGTATAAGGTGAATTAGATTGGCAGCTTCTAATAGTATTTACCTGCTTGGACACAATATTTATTTGACTGTTACCGACTCATTGAAACGTTTATGAATAACTTGTTCCTGGTGATAAGAATAAGTTCGGCTTAACAAATTAATCCTCTCGCTATCTAATAGAATAAAAGAACGATATTATTTGCTTTTACCTTTAGCGTTGGAATATTTAACGTTCATAGGATACGGTAGCAACAAAATAATAGGTCTTTACCTATGAAATTGCCGTTCTGCAGTACTGGCCATTTCAAATCAAAATAGTTTTTGTTTGGCTAAGAATTCTAATTTCAAATAAATTTTATTTTAAAAACATGGAATTCTTTTTCCAAAAGTAGTCATTTGTTTATTGATTAGTGTTAAATTTTCATCGCATTTCAATCTTTTTCGTCATTATGGATACGTTAAAAATTCGAGTAATTGTGTAATATGAGTACCGTCGTAGCAGCAACGCGGCACAAACGGCACGCAACATTAACGACGTTTACGGAGCTAACACTACAAACCAACGCACCACCGGTTCAGCACCTAAACAATGCCCTAAACGAAAACTTACCCCTAGAAAAGTGATGGTCACTGTTTGGTGGTCTAGCGCCGGTGTGATTCATCACAGCTTCTTACCAAACGGGGTGAGCATTACTGCAGATGTGTACTGTGAAGAACTGAATACAATGATGGAGAAGCTGGCACATCTCCAACGAGCATTGGTCAATCGCTCGTCTCCGCTGCTCCTGCACGACAACGCGCGACCTCATACTGCACAGCAGACGGTCTCCAAGTTGCAAGAACTGGGGTTGGAAGTTTTCCGTCATCCGCCGTACTCACCAGACCTTGCGCCTACAGACTACTACTTTTTCCAGAATTTGGATAACTTCTTGGCGGGAAAAAAATTCAATACCCGAGAGGCAGTACAAAATCCCTTTGAAGTATTTGTTGCCTCCCGTCCAGCTGATTTCTTTAAGAAGGGCATCAATAAATTGCCACTGCGTTGGCAAAGATACATTGATTGCATGGGTGATTACTTCGATTATAACAAATAAAAAATACATGAAAAAAATTCCTTTAAATTTTTTCATACAAAACGGCAATTTCATAGGTAAATACATTATATCTATTTCTACATATTGCTAAAAATACAACTTAGGATAAGAAAATTTATACAATTTTTGTTCGGTGCTTGCATAGGGGTATTTGAAATCCCGCCACCTGATTTTTGTTATCTACCCTCACTCTCGGTGAGGTAATAATGGTAAGCGAGGGTGAGACGGAAAAAACTGTGTTCTTGTGTCAACGTTTGACATGAGATAACCGCTTTTGCACCGTGTGCAATATATATAAAAAACTATTAAAATAACTGGACGGGACGGTCGACGTTCGACCTCCCTGGTTACTTAATTGGCCGTGCCATTAAATCTGTGTGCGTTCAGTGTTGTGAATTTAGCTGGTGCCGTGCAACAGTTCCTCAGCGAGCTGAACCGAACCGGGAAGGGGTGAAAACAAGGTTAGTGCGAATTTCTTTGCCCGTTGCAAGACATCGTGTCTCTCTTGCCACCGCTCCTTCCCATTCCTCTCCCATACAGTCCTTTGCTCTCGAGCAATCCTTCTTGTTCCCGTACGGTGCCATCTGGGTCCGTAATCGGCATCGTACAATTTTTAATTTTACAAAATTTTGAATTCAATTTCTATGCTTATTTGACTGAACTTTTGGCTAACAGCTGAATAACTAATTTGCTAAAAATTACCTTCAAGTGAGTCAACCAACAAGCCAATCGATTCGACATTTCCAGCCCACGCTGCAAAATGCAGAGCTGTACGACCAAGATCATCAGTCCTATTCTTTTCAGCATGACCCAGGAGGAATTCTAATACTTTCTTGCTCCTCAGAGCAGCTATATGAAGGGCTGACACGTGGTTCTTGTAACACGTTGCATTGGGATTGGCACCTTTGCTTAACGCTCTGATGAATAAATTTGTTAAAATCTCAACTTTCAACAACTTTGTGTGGCTAGAAGTAGGGCAGCTTTAACTTATGTTAATTTACAACTAGAAAACGAAGGGATTGGTTTCCTTTCTAAGTTGGACGAGCAGAAGGAAAGTCCTGTAAAATCAACTTTAATCACATTAGTTTTATAAATTTTCTTCTCTTTGGGTCAAGATAATAGTGTCATGAAGGGACTAATTTGTTCTTTTATATCACTGAACATCAGGCAGGCTGACGGCCAACTTAACAGTAAGCAGTTACCATCGCTTATGAATATTTGTTTGCGAACCAAGTTCACTTATGCCAGACATAACACAAGGTTATTATGGCGGCATACTTAGGATCAAGGGTATTTGTCATCGAGCTGGGCTTGAGGCTACCACGTAGCTACGGTTGTTTTGTCGCCTTTTACGACTACCGACACTGGCCGCAGGGGTTAGTATTCTCACCGCCCCCTGCACGGAAAAAATATAATAACGGCTCTGCGAAATTACAATAAATACCAGGTAACATATACAGGAAAAGAAAATTTTGGGCAATGAAGGATGTTCACATTCACATACATATTTCCTTTTCCTTTCTTTTGTTTCATGGCATTATTTCCATGGTTTTAAATATTCTTAGCAGTGAAAATCTTAAAGCGCTTACCTCTCCACACCTGTCATATCATCTTCCCAAGCTGCTTTCAGCAAATAACCGTTATTTTCTGTCAGTGGTTCGGTTGGAGGCATATAAATGCAGCTCATACTTGCGCCCATCATAAGCTCCCGTTCACGTGGCCTAGTAAAAAGAGATTTTATCTCGAGTTTTCATCGGTTTTTCGTCAGTATTCCCGTTGAGCATGGGAAAAAAAAAGGTACTCATGTTCCCCGTAATTAATGAGTAGAATGTGAGAATGTATGTTTTCTTTCTGTTTCCCTTTCTTCTCGCTCTTGTGTTTTTGATGTGATGTGTATATTTTTGATACATGATTAGATGTTTGTGTTGATCCACTGTTGTGTGACTGTGTGGTTATCGCGATCTATCCTTTCTTCTGGGTATCATAACTATCACTCTCATTTCTAGCATTTTCCTTGTAACATGACATTTACATACGCGTTATATAATCAACCCATGTTAATATGTTACTTTTCAGTCTCTCTATCGCTGGCGCTACTTTCAGACTTCCTCTGATATATTCATTTTCATTACATTCATTCATCCTTCCCTTTTGTGGCCGAGTATCTATACAATATGATAGGTTGACAGGTCTAACTACAATATTTTATTACGTGGGTTGAAAAGTTCATAGGCTAACATAGAAAAAATTTTTTTAACATTAAAAAAAAAAGATTTGACATCTATACAAATAAATAAAATTGGAGGGTCTGTTTGTAATATTAAAATAACCGCTTTTTACTAAGTTCATTCGGACGTATACACGGTACATAGACCAAAACAACATTTTTTACAATTTTTGTCTGTCTGTCTGTCTGTTTGTTCCGGCTAATCTCTGAAACGGCTGCACCGATTTTGACGGGACTTTCACTGGCAGATAGCTGATGTATCAAGGAGTAACATAAGCTATTTTTATTTAAGAGAAATAAAATAGTTTTTGTTAAAAATGATAAGTTTCGGAAATTGTATAGTCCAATTTAAGTTGACCTCAGATTTATATCATCAATCATATGAAATAGTGTTCAGCTTAGGCTGGACTTTGTAGGTTCGAATGCACGTATTCCGGAGGCGCATGGCGTAACAGTTGCATTCGATAACACTGACTGTTTGCATATTTCATTTATTTATATTTTAGAGTTTATAGGGTTTGTAATCCAAAATAAACCATAAGATATATCTACAAAAATACTGCCCAAAGTCACTATTCTACGCGGACGGCGTCGCAGGCACAGCTAGTATATTATATACGTATAACACCTTCAGTTTATAAAACAGTTTTTAACAGAATTTGCTACATGGTGTTCAAATCTAAGATCAATGTCTATGTAGAGGCCTAAATTACGTGCCTCTCTACTCTCTCAATAGGGTGCCCACGAGTGTAACCTGCATTGTTGGATTTAATGTACTTATTGCCAAAAACTAGATATTTAGTCTTCAATGGATTAAGAATTAAACTATTTTGTTCCTCCCAAGTGGCGATTCTAGCAAGATCTTCATGTAGTTCAGCAATAGGAGAATCTATTTCAGAAGGTTTACACGAAATATAGATTTGAGTATAGTCTGCATAAAGATGGAACTTAAAGTATTTTACAGACGTCAAACATATTGCCATGTCCAACGCTGATGCAGCTTGTAACAAGGCTACCCCTTCCCCGTTTCTATTTCCATATCCTAGTTCCTCGTACAATCTCTCATATTCTCCATTCATTCTTTCTATATGTCCATTAAAATCACCACCTACCTATACGTCTTTCTTATGTGGTATATTGACCATGACTATATCAAATCCTAATCAGAATCTTTCTTTCACTCTGTCATCACATCCAGCTTGCGGAGTATACACATTCACTACGTTAAGCTTACGATCACCTACCAATAACTTTACTACTATCACCTTATAATTTATCCTCTTAAAATAAGCCACATTGAAATTTATGATTTTTATTAAATATATAAATAAATTTAATACAATAGATACAAACCTCAAAGGATGACGACTCAGCTTGCGACATCTAATTTTATTACGAATCAGTAGAGTATTAATTGCGATGGAAAGATCGTTTGATGTACGCACAGTATCTGAAATACATATTTGAAAAATGTTTAATACTTTTTTTCTAGGAAATAATCGTTTGCTAATACTCCGACCGTGGGGAGGCAGAGACGGAAGGAGTATGTGGAATTCCGTGAGACTATTAAAAACTCTATTGTTCTTCTATCGTCGACGGACAACAGGCCTTCGAATCTTGTAGTCCTGACCAAATATTGTGTATTATGAGACGATTCGCGCAGCGCCATTTTGTTGCAACGCAACAAACAGACGTGCGCCACCCGCCAGGGCAGGAGTCATGGATACTAGAGAACTGATCCACTAATAACTTTTTTTTATAAATAAATACATATTGACTTGAAACAGGAATTGAACCTGTAGAGAGCATCATTTTCTTTTTCAACTAAGCGTTGTTTGGCACCATATATTTTTCTTTTGATTTCACCCACTCAATTTCGAGAACGAGATGAGGCGTGGTTTATTTTTTAATACCACTATTTCTACTAGATGATATTGTTAAGTGGCAGGGCTCCAAGCTCGTCTAGATGGCAATCACCCTTAGTTTCTAAATATACCGCCATAATAACCTTGTTGCGTTTCGGCATAAGTGACCAGTACCCCGCCGCGGAGGACAGCGTGTTAGCCTGGCCTCGCATCCATAGGCGCCGGTAACTGCTAACTATTGTATAGCAGATTGTTAGTCTATCTACTGCCCCAAAGCAACAAAAAATATTGAAATGTATCACAGGAATCGTTTACAAAACATATAATTGACAAACATTACATTTACACCTGAAAAAAACTATTTTACTACTAACTACCTACATCATACAAATATTTTTACCTACACGAAGATATAACACCTACGCGGCCGTACCAGACAATTTGCGTAACCACTAAGCCAGCTGTATAATCAAATTATAAATCTTTGAAAATATCTTATGTGATCCTTATTTCAAACCCCTATGGGACAACAGCGTATTTGCGGTGCCCATGTCTTCGCAAACTTTCATAGGTGACGGTAACTGCATGATATTATGCAATAAAAAAAAATCTGTATATAAATTTAGGTAAAAGACAGAAACTCAAACCATCTGTAGGGTTCCAGTAACTTCTTTAGAAGGACCGCCATATTCAGTCGCTTTATTATTATTTAAATTATAATAAGTAGAAGTAAATAAATAATTTCACTCCGAGTGAAGTAAGAATAATTAACACCTGCGGCCGGGGTCGGCCTGTCGTAAAAGGTGACAAAATAACTTTAGCTACGTGATAGGGCCTCAAGCCCGTCTGAATGCCAACCACCGCTGGTGTATATGTATGCCGCCATAATACCTAAAACCGCCATAAAGCCTAGTGGTGGGGCTGAAGGACCGTAAATTATGCGGGGGTGGCGAATAGCTGCGGTGCGAGAAATAAAGGTAGTGCGGGTTTGATTATTATACGTAGAAAGGAAAGGAGATGGAAATACCCAGCAAGTCAGAAAGAGCGGCGACTCACCTGAGGTTCTCCGATCTGCTACCCTCCACGGCTGGTTCTGCGGATTGTAGTCTAGGACTTTATAGTCAGTGGTTCACTGATGTAATAACACAATAACACATAACACACATATAAAAACCATTGTCAGGCGCCGCAGCACCTAAACTAACTTGGGGGTAGGCAGGGAAAAAGGGAGAGGATGAGGCGCCTAACCACCTAGTGTGCCGGCATTAGTGACCCAGGTTTCTGTACCTCTATGAGACAGCAACATGTTCGCCGTTTAGCGTCGCAAACATCCTTAGGCGACGGCAACTACTAACTATAAAGTGTCTCGCTAGCCTGTCTGCTGTTCGTAAAAAAAAAAATAACTTACTTATATAACTGATATTAGCGTTGCCTGTAGCCTGTAAAATGTTCCTGCGATATTTTCGCAACCACATACGGTCCGCCGTCATTTTGTTAAAAGACTATTCGATTTTCATAAAGTGTCTTAATATTTATAAAGTTAACGATATTGTCGCAACCCTGTGGTTACTGTTATCGTATTACTGAAATGTTTTGTATATCTGCAATACACTAGAGTGCAATAAAATTGAATCACAAAAGGGAACAAGGATAAAATGTACTGTGAAAATTCACACAGGGCTATCTAGTATCCAAGTAAGTAGCAAGACATTTGTGTTATTAGTAATCGACAACTAATTATTAACTTATATTCTTATTAGTAACTATCCGTATTTAATTCAGAATGCATTATTGGCAATTCATATTTTCTTCTTTCTCTATGTATAAAATTTGTATTAAATGTACTCAGTTCATTTGCAATATACTTAACATAAACCGGTTTCCAAAACTAGCACCAAACTAGGCTGTGCCTAGTTGTTAATTACAAACTACCTGATACCCGCGACTTCGTATTATACCGCTTGTCCCATTTCTCCGTGGCAAGAAAATGAAACACCAAATTGTTGTTTCTTAAAATTTTAATAATTTTATATTAAATGAAATTTTACAATATTTTTTTAGAGAGATATATATATATATATATATATATATATATATATATATATATATATATATAGAAGACTGAAGATATAAGAAAACTGAAGTCAAATATTCATTATATGCTGTCAATCCATTAAGTATACATCCCTTCCATTAAAATTATGACTATTTTATGATTGTCATTGTAGAAGTTACGTTACGTTATTCACATTGGATAACACAAGTAAGAATTAAGTTAGTGACAATATAATTATTCCCATTCTGTACAGTCATCAATCTAATCCTTGATGGTTACCGTCGCCTATGGATGTTTGTGACACCGCGAATACACTGCTATCACATAGGGTACAGAAATCTGGGTCCCTAATGCCGGAACACAACCAAGGTTATTGCGGCATACTTAAGTCTGGCTGGGCCCTACCACGTAGCTAGGACTATATTGTCTCCTTTTACGACAGGCTGATCTCGACCGCAGAAGTTGCCTCCTCCACCACGGAGGAAACGCCCCTTTGCCACACACACGTTGCTTAATATCTTTTTGAATTTATTTATTGTATGATCCTGTGATGCCGTTTCTTTGCTCTCGAGTGTATATTACTAAAATGTAGCAAACAAATTATTCGTTAGATTAATCGAGGAAAATGTTTTATTTATTCAAATTTTTCCTTACAATTTTGATTTTAATTAGCGCGATTTGCAACTATTATTAGTAAACGTGAAGTAGCAGCAAAACAAATACGGAATCAAGGCTACAGGTTTTGTAAAACATTAATTTTAACACGTTGAGTTCGCTTGCAGTATGACTGAGAATTATAATAAATTACAATGAGAGGTTGGCCCAAGAAAAGATGGATGAATTATGTAAGAAAGAAAGAAAGAAAAACATTTATTAGCCAAAGAAAACGACACTAATTAAATACACAATTACATAAAAACTTTAATATAAAATCAATGCTGCAATCCTGACAAACGAGGTCGGCCACTCAGCATTTTGCTGCATGAAAATTGTTCCGACACAGCGCTGGTTTTCAGTGCCAACCCCCAGTTTCACTATATTGAAACGACCTAAAAGTAACATCAAGCAATATACAATAGTACAAGGCACGGATGATACTGCAGCTAATAGTATACCAATGAGCGTTAGAAAATTATCTATACAAATAAATAAAAATGGAGGGTCTGTTTGTAATATTAAAAGAACCGCTTTTTACAAGTGCATTCGGACGTATACACAGTACATATAACAAAACAACATTTTTTACAATTTTTGTCTGTCTGTCTGTTTGTTTCGGCTAATCTCTGAAATGGCTGCACCGATTTTGATGGGACTTTCACTGGCAGATAGCTGATGTATCAATGAGTAACTTGGGTTATTTTTATTTTAGAAAAAAAAAACTGTTTTTGTTAAAAATGATAAGTTTCGGAAATTTTATATTCCAATTTAAGTTGACCTCAGATTTATATCATCAATCATATGAAATAGGGTCCAGCTTAAGTTGGACATGGTAGGTTGAATTTCCAATTTAAGTTTAACCTCAGATTTATGTCATCAATCATATGAAATAGGAGCTTAGGCTGGACTTTGTAGGTTCGAACGTACGTATTTCGGAGGTGCATGGCGTAACAGTTATATTAAATAATACTGACTGCATATTTCATTTATATTTTAGGGTTTATAAGGGTTTGTAATCCAAAATAAACCATAAGATATATTAAAAAAATTCTGCCCAAAGTTACTATTCCACGCGGACTGAGTCGCGGGCACAGCTAGTATTAATTATTATAAATAAATTAAGAAACAATACCATATATACATATGAAAATATATAATAGGCACATGAAAATAACCAAGCGTCAAACAATAAATAGTTAAGCAATTAGAAATTAAAAAATAATTCACAAATAAATAGGGTATTTTTTCTGTTCAGTCATTAAATATTTTTTTATAATTTATCTTAAATAAGGTGATAGACTTTATTTTTCTAAAAGGTATTGGAATATCATTTCAATAGTGAATGGCAGCATATTTGAAACAACCCCTAAATGCTACAGTTTTATGTTTTGATCTCACCAGGTGTTGAGTTACAACTCGGGCACTGTAACCTTTCGTCTTATCACCTCTCCAATCAATTTTATTATATAAATAAACAGGTTTACGATTAGAGATTACGTTAAACAGTAGGCATGACAAATGAAGCTCTCTTCTTGCTGACATTTTCAGTACATTATGAGCATTTAGAAAAGGCGTGACGTGGCATCTTTTCGGTATTTGAAAGCAGTATCTAGCATAAGAATTTTGAATACACTAAAGTAAGTAGCACTTGTGTTATGGGTACTAGACAACTAATATACTACTTATATAGTTGCGAGACCAGATGCGAGACGGGAATCGAACCCGTGACCTCCGCAAGCGTACCGAAGTGCCCTATCTGTTACGCCACAGAGATCGTCAGATACTTGGTAACTCAGTTCAGTTATATAAAATCGGAGCCCAACCTTGAGGTCATATATAGCATAATTGATATATACCGAATGTGAACATAACAAATCGTGAGGTAACCGGCATACCGAGATTACCAGTATGTGTAATCCGCCAATCAGCCTTGGTAGCGTAATGGATATACTGTCTGTATGGGTGACTGTTCCCTCTAGGGGGAGACCCCCAAGTGACCCCTGACAAAATTAAATCCGCAATACGGAACTGTTAATTTCATCAATAACTATTTTGCTAATGTAGGAAAAGAATTAGCTAACAAAATTCAGATTAATAATTGCAATTTACATAACAGTCTCACTCATTCACAATCTCAGCTTTCCTCTTTTGTTCTATTAGATACCACTCCAGAAGAAGTTTACAATACAATAACGAGCCTTAAATCAAGCAGTGCTCCCGGGTCCGATAATATTAGTGTGCACTTCTTAAAACTATCGAAGACTCATTTAATTCCTGTCATCACTCATTTAATTAATTTATGTTTCACTAATGGAGTCTTTCCTAATCAATTTAAACAAGCCATAATCACCCCTGTATATAAGAATGGAGATAAAACAGACATTTGCAATTATCGACCATTTTCTGTGTTACCTGTGTTATCTAAAATTCTAGAAAAAATTATTAATAATAGGCTTTTAAATTATTTAGAACGATTTAACATCTTATCTGCTTCACAATTTGGGTTTAGACACGGTCTATCGACGCAAGACGCTGTAACATCACTTACTTTCTTAATAGTCGATAAACTTGATAGAGGAAATAAATGTTTAAGTGTTTTCTTAGACCTGAAAAAAGCATTTGATTCTGTTTCTATCCCTCTACTTGAGAAAAAACTCGAACAGGTAGGTATTCGCGGAATTCCTTTAAAACTAATATCAGATTTTCTATATAACAGAAACCAATTAGTAAAAATAGGGCAGTTAAAAAGTTCCAACGCTAAAGTCACTTATGGGATTCCACAGGGAAGCGTATTAGGACCAACTTTATTTTTAATGTATATTAATAGTTTGTGTAATTTACAAATGTGTAACGGAAAAATCTTTTCATATGCTGATGACACAGCTATTGTCTTTAGCGGTTCAACCTGGGAAGAAGTAAAAATTAGTGCAGAGTTAGGCTTGGGTCAAATAGCTTCGTGGCTTGAACTTAATTTACTTACCCTAAACGCGAATAAAACTAATTATTTATGTTTTTCTATTTATAATAGTTCACAACCGGATAGTGATTACAAACTTAAAATACACAAATGTGCTGACAATCATAATGACTGTAACTGTCCTATTATTAAGAGGGTCTCAAATTGCAAATACTTGGGAATTATTATTGATCAACGTTTATTATGGCACTCTCAAATAGATGCTATCGCTAACCGCATACGCAAACTAATCTGGGTATTTAAATCGTTGAGATATGTTGCATCCAAAGAACTTCTGTTTAGAATATACATCACTCTAGCTCAATCTGTTATAGTTTATTGTATACCAATCTGGGGAGGGGCCAACAAGAGTAAATTCATTGACGTTGAACGAGCCCAACGGGCTCTTCTCAAAGTTATGCTCTTTAAAGATTATAGGTTTTCAACTGAAACCTTATACTCTATTTGTGATGTCCTGAGTGTAAGAAAACTGTATATTCTTAATCTTACTTTAAAAGAACACAAAATACAGAATACAATAAAAAATTAACAACACATAGGAGAAAGTTTAACATTCGTACTTGTCATATTAATACAACTTTTGCTCTTCGACAATGTGTAAAACAGGGAGCCTATGTATATAATAAAATCAACGAAATACTTGATATATATCCCATGAATAAAAATCACTGTAAAATTAAAGTATTAAATTGGTTAAAAAATAAAACATACGATGAAATAGAAGTCTTTATAAGACAAACTTAGAATCGGTAACTGGTACAAGTACAGGAATACTTTAATTATGTAAAACAAATAAATTCGATATTTGCACAACTATAAAATACACACACACCCACATACACACACACACGTAAACATATCAATCCTTTATCATTTATTTTGTAAATCATATCTTTGTTATTTGTAAAGTCTAGTGAAGAGCGGAACTTTTTGACACAGGTATTATATACTTACTAAAAGGTTCCCACCACCCATGTATTCTTATTGTAAACAAAGTTTAATAAAGATTTATTATTATTATTATAATGTTTTGAAGTTATACTTCTTGTGGCGAGTTGGGAAAAATGAGAATACAAGAAAATGAGAGTACAATTTTTATGCGACATGATGAAGCTGATACCTGTCTCTTAAGTTTCTGTGAAAACTTGTAACTATATTCACAGTAGTTTCTCAAATATTAGAGATAAAAAATATATTTATTTATAAATATACATGTGTGTATGTTATTTTAAATTATATAATGGTGGCGAATGATAGGTCAATGTACAAATTCGTGAGAAAAGTGACATTTGTCTTAAAAAAAAAACTTTTTAAGTGCATTTATGTTGGTATATATTAATTTTATCATTTTTTAACTGAGATCGGCTAACTTGCAAACGACCTACCTGAATTATGAACGATGACGTCATTCCCGACATAATTCTCTAACTAAACTCCCAAGTCTATTATTATGTTGATAAGGCCAAAGTACGCACAATAATTAAAGGTAATTATGTTCCAATTTCCATACATTTAAGGCAATATTAAGGTATTTATTATGTTATAATTGTATTACATTAGTGCAAATGCTTGCTTTGCTTCGGAAGCTTTCGAATTAGACGCATGAGATCCCGTTCATAATGCAGGGTGTGGCTTCACTGCTAGAAAAATGATTTCTTTTGTGAAAGTATTTATTAAGGACGCTTTTTGTGTAAGTCAGTGCTAGAAATAAAATTAAGAATATCATCATCATCATCAAAGATGTATTAAAATAGAAAGATATAAATATAAAATAACTTTAGATAATAACTTTAGTTAGTTTAAGTTCCAGACTTCCAAGCTAGGTTTTAACCTGTGTTTCGTTTGTGTCCGTGCAAAGGCGGAGTGAAAATACTAACTCACCCCTGCGGCTGGGGTCGGGCTGTTGTAAAAGGCGATAAAACAATCCTAGCCACGTGGTAAGGCCCAAACCCGTCTTGATGGCAACCATCCTTGGTCTATAAGAACGCCGTCATAATAACCTTGTGTTGTGTCCCGGCATTAGTAATCCAGGTTCTTGTACTTCTAATGAACAGCAGCGTGTTCGCGGGTCCCCGTCACTCATATATGTTTAAATTTTCTTATACCTAGTCGGTCCACGTAATGTAACTAAAAACTAAAGTATATTTTGGAATATATTTGATTTCGGGATGTCTTTCAAATATACTGACATTTAAATTCTATTCTTTTATTAATTTTACAAAACGATACAAGATATTTTATTGTCCGAACTGTGTACATATAAAGATGGTTTATATTAAATTGTTTTAACAGTTGACCCCTTAGGGCGTACATCTTAATATTATTTTATCAATTAACATATAAATTATTATTAGACATTAATAAAAACATTAAGTTATACATGAACTTAAGTGTCAAAACATGACAAACGGAATACATTTTAATTTTTAAATAATCTTCTAAATAAAATTCTCGTGTCACAATGTTCGTTCCCGTACTCCTCCGAAACGGCTTGACCGATTCTCATGAAATTTTGTGAGCATATTGAGTAGGTCTGAGAATCGGCCAACATCTATTTTTCATACCCCTTAGTGATAAGGTCACTATTCCACGCGGACGGAGTCGCGGGCACAGCTAGTAATCTATATAAATAAAATGATAGTAGTCTGCAGTTGTGCGTGAATCACGGCAAAACTACTGGATATATTTCAATTAAATTTTGTAAGTTGTTGGCACCACCATAGACGCCTTGCTAAGCAATAAGAGCCTTAAGTACAAGATACTTCGTACTCCGTCAATTAAGGTTCGTTGGTTGCGAAGCGGTGGTTCACTTATTATACCTTTATAAAAACCGTAACGTGGACGTTAAAAATGCATACAACTCCGTCAACAGGTCTATCCTGCTGATAGAAATTCAGAACTTTTTCCCAAAATATATAAATATATTTGACAGTGTTATAGTGCGAACTGATTTTTAATTACAAGGAAAATTTAATCCATTCGGCAACTGGTTGCCAGCAGGGTAGCCCGCTTGGGCCTGCTATTTTCGCTCTAGTCATTTATCCGTTCATCACTAAGCTAAATTCTAAATTTAACGCGTGGTACTTAGAACGGTACCCTCGGAGGTGATATGAAATATAAAGAATGACTTGGTTTTCCTGACAGAATAGTTTGGTAAAATCGGTTTAGATTTAAATTTTTTAAGTGCGGTGCTTTGTACGATACTAATTTTTAAACTGCATTTCGGAATGAAACTAGTTAAAAATTTATAACGATCGATATCGAGCACCCCACGCTTTTTAGAACAGTGACATTAATTTTTTCGTCAGTAATTTTATTCTCATAAGAATAAAATTACTGACGAAAAAATAATAACATATTAAGAATTATTTTTTTCTTTTTATTTTGATTAATTTTAAAAAACGTGTCTTTTAATTTTTTTACTATAATTTATTTATGGTGCTCCTCTTTTTGGAGACACCAAAATATTTTAAATGATTTGGACTCTATTATTAAGCTGGACTATATACGCAAAATTTCTCATGTAGCTTTACTTTGTAGCTTTCCTATCCTCAGTTCACAGTACTGTGGACCTCAGTGGTAAAATTTTACATCCATCACTTAGTGGTTTTCAGGTCCCGTACTTGGCTAAGACAAGAAGTGCTTGGTCTTTAGGAAACCCGAACACTAACTATGCACTTGGCTTTGGGACGCTGCGCTCAGTAGTTTAGTGCACAAAAATCTTTTATCTTCAAAAACTAACGATACTGAGCGCGCCTGCCTATGAGCTGTCTCCAAATAGGAGTCAAGTTTGTGGCTTCAAGTCTTACCCTCGGCGGATTTAGATACGCTCCTGGATGATAATTCGTTTAGAATTGCAGCCTCAAATCGACTAGGGGCAACAACTGTAGTTCCTCATCGCTGTATGTGCGGGATAAAGTCGGAGACTTAGGGCTCCGCGGTTTGGCCTTTAACAAAAGCGCTGATTGAGTAGCATGATATGCTGCATTAAATGTCATTATCCGTCGTTCTCTTGCCATCGTCAGGGTGCCTTCCATTTTGGTACCGAATGGACTATGTCACGACGATGGCAAGAGACCGAACGAGATTACATTAGTGCCCTGGAGGATGGGATGCCTTTTGGTATGGGACGTTATATGCGTAGACACATTAGCGGCTTCCCATCTTTCAGATACCGCTCTGATATGGGCCAATGCTGCTTCTATATAATAAAAGGACCTGAAACGCCGCAAATATTCATCCATTACAAACGAACCCAAGGCGAAAAAAGCCTTTATCGAGAGCTGTCAAAACGCTTGATAGAGGTCTCACGGGATCAAAAAGCTAGTGTGTATTTAGGACAAAGGATAAGTGTTGTCATTGAACGCGGTAATGCAGCCAGCAATTTTGGGACCGTTTCCGGCTGAAAGCGAATTGGAAACAATTTATTACTTATAGATTTCGTTGTTTTTTAAATTTCTTTTAGTAATATAGTTTAATTTTAAAATTTGCATTATAAACATATTTCAACTTCCGCGGAGATGTGTGACTGAGCTACCAGTCTCATCTTTTTTGCTTCTTCTATTTACATACATGTATGTATAGGCTATTGCTTTTAATTTTTCAAAACGCTACAAGTGTAGCCATAACCCAAAAATGCGTGCTTAACAGGGTATATAACAGTATACATAACATTTCCATTAACTCAAGTCCATACCCAATAATAATTCCTAAGAGGAACGCATTTTTTATATTATATACGAATATATTTCCTTCTGAACTACGAGGCTTAGAACATTATTAGTTTATATTTCTTATTATTTTGTTCTTTTTTAGCTTTTACATACCAACTCAGCGGTCTTCTCTATTGTGAATTAGCAGTATATGCAAAGGCAACCTTGAACTTTGCTTCATTCTTCTTCTTCCTGCCCTTATCCTTGTTATATCTTATTAGCATTTTCCTTGGTACAACTTCCCTTTGGACATGGCCACGTCAGTTATTTAATTTTTTTTCACTGGTGATGCCGAATTGGTTTGCCAGTGAGGTGGTACAGTATTAACAGTGAAATGAACTACTAATTAATATTATAAATAATAATAATAAATCTTTATTGGAACACATTATTATAATAACTCAATGAACCCTAGTCTCCAAACTAGACATTAGTCTTTGTCTTGGAAACTAGTGCCCTCTCAAATCATACAAACAAAAAAAGAATAGAAATAATTATTTGTACCATTTTATTAAAGTAATCAGAATGATGTTACTAATTAAATATATAATTGGCAGAATCTTTTTAACCCGATCGTGACCCATACGCGTGTGAACGAGTCGTCGGTCTCTGAAAGATTCGGTCTTCCATAGATTCGATCACTAGGTGACATCACAAACGAAAGTGGACTTTATTTGTGGAGCTTTACCGTAGCACATTGCTTATTTAATCGATTATTTCGTGCATTCAATCACGCAATGACGTAACTATTAAAATATCTTCTATCTCTTTCGTTTAAGTACATACATACAATCCTATTCACGCAGTGCACTCTTTCTATCTTGTTGTTTGTTGTGCGTTGTATGATTGTATACAAAATAAACCGGATTGCGCGGGATTTCTCGGGTCGCAGGCGACTTGTCATTCGCGGGAGCGGAATTTGATTTTGAAAATGAATCAATCAGTTTCAGTTACATCAGTGACTCTGACTACTGACCTGCGATATCATTTCGGTATATTCCCGGTACCTAGTATATTGTTTGCGTGTGTTAGTACTTTTTATAAAATATTTTAAGTGACGGGTGTGTTATTAATAAGTTACCTAACAATAATTAACATTTTGGTGGTAGTAAAATCCATATAATTGCATGTATATGTGACTAACCCAGCTTATGGCTTAGCGTTAAATTACCTAATTAGATATTTGAATTGAATTGTGTTATTTATTGTTTTTTTTAAATTTTGTAATTATTTTTCTAACGAGTAACTGCCTATTTAATTGGTTTAAGTGTATTTGTTTAACTTAAAATGTCGGACCTAATTAAAAAAAGGAGTATAATATGGAATCATTTTTCCTAAATAAAGATAATGCAAAGTGTGAGTACTGCTCTAAAATCATTAGCTTTTCTGGAGGCGCCATCGGTATAATTTGACGAGGCACATGAAAAAATTACATGGGATGGGACATGGGGTGTTCCACGAATATCGTTGCGTTTTGGAAATATTGCACGATGAATTTTAAGCAGCCACTTTTTGATAATAAAATTTTACTATTAAATGATATTAAATCTTAAAAATAATGGTATAGTTATGTTTTTATACCAATAAAGATTACGAAAAAAAATCTGTCCTTTTTGGAGTCTTACGCGTCCCTATTTTCGTTCTAACTTGAGAACGAGATCGATCGCGCAATCCTACGGTCATTTAGATACATACGAACTGTGACCAAAATAACCGAAATGATTGAAATTCTAACGTGAGAACGAGATCGATCGCGCAATCCTTCGGTCATTTAGATACATACGAACTGTGACCGAAATGACCGAAATGATTGAATCTTTTTAACCCGATCACTATACGAATGGGTCACGAACTCACGATCGACCCGGGTCATGGAAAATGATTGGAGAATGATTGAACAGGTCTACAAGGACTCTTAAACAAGCTCCTTAACTTGAATGTAACCACTATAACCTTCTTCTTCTTCCAGTGCCTCTTCAATCCTGAAGGTTGGCCGTTAGCTTCCTGTATTCATTTCTATCAGCAGCCAGCCGGAACAGCTGTTCGACGGAGGCAATACCGGTTCACTCCCGGATAACCGGATACCAAACCACTATAACCAAGTGTTGAATATTATCAAAACAACCACCAGATAATAATTACTACGATAACAATTCAATTTCCGTTTGGATTTATAATACGTCATTATAGCCCGAGAGCTGATGACTAATTTGGGAAAATTCTTTAGGCAGTCTGTAATTGCGAAAAATTACAATTTCGTCAATTGGCGAATCCATTTTTCTCATCTCTAATCGCACACTGAAAAGAAAAGAGAGATATAGCTCTTTTGATCAAAAGAGCTATATCAATATTTTAGCTCTTTTAGTTCACTTAGTTCATATATATATCGTGAGTTCATTTATCTCATCAAGAGAGCTAGTATTGAGTTAGCTTATTTGCTTTGCTATAACCAATGGATTAAAGTGTTATTGAAATATTGAAACGACTTTGTAGAAAACAACTTTTACGTAGGCTGTTATCTGTTGATGAAAATAATGTAGAAGTTGTTTTATCATTTTTTTTTCATAGCTTCGCCTGCGATTATATTTATATACACTATCTTAAAATATAGATAACTATATTAACTTACTTAGTTAATAATTAAATGAAATATATAATATTATTGACTAATATTTGATTTAGAAATCATTTTAATAATATATATATATAAATATTAATGAAACAGAAAGTCAAAGGGTATACAAAAAAATTATGAGTAATAAAAAGGAAAAGGTTGTACATTTATGTAATGCAAAAATGCAAAATGAATGTATTTTAATGAGTACTTGTACGTTTTACAATCTCAATATTTATAAAATGTGTACCTACTCGTGTTTTCAGTTTAAAAGCATCTTTGTTGTAAATTTACAAATAAATCAAAGTCAGAAAATCACTTATTATATTATGTTAGTGGTAGTTGTTTACAAACATTGTTAGCCCCATAATTAGTACCAGAGAGTGGTTCACGGAAGTGCTGCGTGTGCCTAGTTCTTTTATTTGGTGCGCTAAGCTGTAAGATTTGGTTATGAAGGGACCTGTAGTCCGATTTTCCAGAACAGTTATCGTGTAGCATATTCATATCAAGTAAGATTCTACGAAGTCTAAGTGACATTAAACTGTGTTTCATCACGGCGAGATGTAGTCGTTATGGCCAGAGTGCTGCTTAAAGTCGAGATATTTAGATAGATAGATAGATAATTCTTTATTGTTCACCACACAATTTTACAGAAAAAAAGACATAAAAAGAAGTAGGTAATAGTACAACATAGTGAGCAAACGGCGGTCTTATCACTAAGACCGCCGTTTGCTCACTATGTTTTAAATAAATGTATGTATGTATGTCCAAAATAAATGTATTATTTAATACATTTATTTTGGATACGTTCAATCGTATGTTCGCTGACGCTTCGGATATACGCAGTGTAAAGAAATTTAACGCAAGAGATGTCATTAAAATGCTTTGTAATCCTTTTTATGAAGCCGAGATTCTTGTAAGCCTTATCCACAATATGTTCATTATGCTGACAAAAAGTGAGTTTTGCATCCATTATGACTCCCAGATCCTTAATACTTTCAGATTTTTTGATAAAGGTGTTATTGATACTGTGATTGCAGATTGGTTGCTTCTTGCGGGTGAAATTTAATGCGTACATTTTTGGACGTTAATATTTATTCGATTTTTAGCATAGTAATAAGAGAACTAATATAAATATTCCTGTAACTGTATGCAACCATCTTTGGATTTAATAGTATAATAGATTTTTTTGTCGTCAGCTTATGCTGACTTCTACTTTATAGTAGAAGTTTTGCGCTTTCAAGGAAACTTCCAATGTCAAATAAATAAGCTATATATTAAAGATGTCGTAATAGGTCATTATAAATTAGATTTAACCAGCATTGCTCTCATTATCTTAGCGTTAAATCCCGGTTGCAACCAAAATTTCTGCTTTGAAACCTTGGGTTCGCTTTGCGACTTTTTCTTCTCCACTTCGCACGATTTTCGGCATTCCTGGTGGTTAGTCCATTGGCATATCGCCATTTGCTTTAGCACTCGTAGGTCGTAAATTTTTCTTAAGACCTAACGCCTACATAAATTATTTATTCAGCTCTTTTTCACATATCGGTCTATTTTGCAGGACCGGGGTCCCACACAGAGTTGCAGTTTAGAAAGCAATTCTTTGTGAATAATTAAAATGAGTACGATCGCTACTAGAATGTATATATTGAATAAAACAATTACAAATTGAAGTATGTTAGGGGCACGCGGCTGTCCCATAGGCTACAGGAACCTGGGTCACTAATGCTGGAACATAACACAAGGTTACTATAACGGTATAGTTAAATACCAACGATGATTGCCATCTAAACGGGCTACCACGTAGCTAGGGTTGTTTTGTCGCCGTTTACAACAGAGCAACCCCGGTTGCAGAGTTTAGTATTCTTATTCCGACCCAGCACAGAGAAATATTTGAATTATATTTCTTAAAATATACCAGTGCTCTTATAAATAAATAAAACGCAGGTTTTAATATATTTCATTAACATTTTGGATTCGAGGTATCAAAAACTAGTTGACAGAGACACGTCTCTTAAGGTAATCTAGCAAGAGTTTAGCAGATGAACTTGGGCCAAAAGATCTTGGTGAGACCCAAACAACATTATAAAGCAAAATAATATCTCCACGCACAAAACGTGAATTACATACAACTACAACAAGTTATAAGAAAATATTTGTAATGAAACAACTATATTTCATATTTCATGGGCTAAGGCTCGTATATCATAATTCAACTGATGGAACAAATATTATTGTCCATTATAGCCTGAGCTCGCAATTACTGATTAAGAACTGCACATACGACGTATATTTTATCGTAAATCTGTGTCTTAGGGCTTATACACAAAACTGCGATGTGACGTCGCATCGTAAAAATCTACAAGCTAGCACGACGCATCGCAAGAATTTGAGAATTGATTCGTATCACGCATACTTGCGATGTTATGTGACATTTATGGATGAACCTAAAGCTTCTTTGTTTCTTTTTCCTATATCTTCTTAATACATAACAGAACGATCTATGTTTCTAGTTTACAAAATACATTCAGTACGGTTGACGGTCGTTGATGGAATGGTGAACTGATCTATGGAAGAGAGACGCCTTGCCTCATGAAATTGCATCGCAGCAATTCACATCGCGGCGATTCGCAGTTTTATGTATGAGCCCTAACCTTGAAAAGTAGTTGTATGAATTCGGACTGTTGAAGAGAAAACTTTATATTTTTGTAGGTATAAAGTGAAACTAAGTCATCAAACTCGGATATGTAAGGCTTATTTTACTGAATTCGGCAAAGTGGTTTTTAATTTGATAAGAAATTTGAAGAATTTTTATTGGTGAGGAGCAGTAAACTGGGTCAAACGGCCCATTCAATAGTAAGCAGTTACCGTCGCATATGGATATTTGCGACACTGCGGGCATCGCGAACACGTTGATGTCCCATAGAGGTACAGGAACTTGGGTCACCAATGCCGCAACATAACACAAGGTTGTGATGGCAGAATACTTATACACCAGGAGAAGGCACCATCCAGACGGACTTGGAGCTCTACCACGTAGCTAGGGTTGTTTTGTCGCCTTTTACGACAGCCGTAGAGTTTAGTATCCTTACTCCGCCCCTGCACGGAGTTTTATGAGCAGCAGGGGGCATATAATAGGTAGCTTTGGATAAAAGCAATATAAAAAGGACATCGTTTCACTATTGTACTCGCCTAGATGGAAAGGGCTGTAGTTTCACGCTACAGCAAGGCGGAGTTGGGGAGTTCGCCTGATAATTTCGATGTCCAATTTTCCTGAGGATGATTTCCTTTAATAGATGTTCGTGAAAATTATGATAGAATATGTAAATTAATCCAGAAAATCTTTTCACAAAGTGAACCCCATAATGGCATTGAACCTGCACCACTGGGATGTGATTTTGTGATATAACTAAAGTATTACGTACAAAAGCTAATAGTTTGGTCATTTCCTATTAATCTATGTAAATATTGTAAAAGTTTGATAAGTAAATAGATGGATGATTGTTATTGAATATCGCCAAAAGGCTGAACCGAATTGAACAAAATATAATAAAGATACAGATCATGACGATCCCGTGGCCTAATGACTTACACACGACGGTACGCTTGCGGAGGTCATGGATCTTTGATTTTCGTCTCAGGTCTGAGTGTTTATGTATAATTTGTACTTATTCACAGAGGAAAAGTATACGTGTAGTCTAGTACCCATAACATAGATGGCGCTGTGCAAATTCTCCCAGCATATTTATTTATTTTATTATAGTCCGAAATATAGTGTATAAGCTATTTCCAATTTCCATTTAAATGAAGTTGCAAGCAACGCTTGTTAAAATAATAAACGACAGTGAAATCTGTCGTATAAGCTGAACGTAACGGCGCACATTTTGCACGGTGGAAATGTTAAGTATAGCTCGGTGTATATTGGTTCATTTGCACGCGTCGAAATTCTGAAATCAGACACTTTGTATGAGATCTTGGATAATAGCTTCACAACCAATTGTGTAACAGTGTTTAGACAGTAAAAATCCACACTGAATTATGAAGTGAACTCAATAAGAGGAAATATCCTATTGTTAAAGAGTGTCGTAAAATGCGATAAACCACAGGCCGTAACCAATTCTTTCTAATTCGTAAATTAGAAAGAATAACGATTACCTTGCCAAACTCAACAGCAATAATGATTGTATACATTCAAAGTTACGGAGGTCAGAGGATAGTGGCTGAAATTTAGAAGAAATTAGAGAATCTCTTTCCCTCTCTAACACACAAGAGAAGAAGTCGTGATTGAGCACTTACAGCTTTTTATTTGCTTATTACAAAGTTTATGTCAAAAAGATATATGCTTGTTTTTGTGGAATTCGTCTCCCAAGCGACGACTTAACTCAGTGGTTACACATGTTGGGGTCATGTTTGGTTCGATCCCCACGGATTAATGGTGAATAATGTGATAAACGTATACTCCCTCTAGCTGCAGTAAGGAGTTATGGCCTTCTATTATTATAATAACATATGTATATTCATCACCTAACCCAAACTTCCATTTCACGCAACCTTTACAACGCCAAGCCAGAACTTTTTGCCTAGAATACGGGAGTTACTAACGCGGTATTTCTATAATATATATATATATATATATATATATATATATATATATATATATATATATATATATATATATATATATAGCTATATATATATATATATATATATATATATATAGCTCTTACAAAATTTTACCGCAAACAGAATGGCGAAGCGTTACCACGTATTAACAAATTCCGATCCAAGGAATAGGCTATTTGATCAGCATTTGTAACCTCTAAGAGGCTACGAGAGGCCATTCAGAGGCTATCGAAAAGCGATTCTGCGGCGGCATTAAATATTTTAACGCGCAATAAAACTTTAATACCTTTCAAGTTTGAAGCCTTGCAGATATTTTGAAATAGCTTGTACATTGAAATAATCTATTTATGTAATTTTGATTCGTTTTGTAGATAGATAGATAACACTTTATTGTAAACCAATTTTACAAAAACAATGAAACTTATTTACACAATCAGTGTAGTGTTTGTAGTGACCCCTTAGGTCACACAACACATGCATGGACATCTTCTCGGAATTTTCTAATTTCTTATCGTATCCATCAGTTTTAACACAAGTATGTCCCGTGCATAGATATAGAATATATAGATTGGTTGTGTATTTCAAGAAACGAGACCAAGTCCAAAAATGAAATGCAATGGTGTGCAGGAAATGTGCATGTGTGTAACGGTGCTAGTGATGCGCCATTCAAAATTATTTTTTTCGATAACATGTACCAACTGGTATAAATAAATCCACAGGGATTCATAGTTAGGTATTTAGTACAAATAATAGTAAGAAGTACAAAAAAACTACAAAATTAAAAAGAAAAATCTTTATTGATAGAATTTTTAGTGCTTAAATTATTTTGTAGTGATGGCAGACTTTCTAATTTCTTTATGACACTAGTTGATTTAAATACCTTTTCAGTCACTCTTTTCTTGGGCCCTAATATTTTTCACTTTTTTGTTTAATGATTAGACGTTTTTTCAAGTGATCAATATTCTTTTTCATTTTTTTCATCTTCGACGTAATCACTGTCATGTTTTATAAAAAATATATAAAAAATAACTTAAAAGTAAAATCAAGTACTTAACAACATTATCCTAATAAAATTGATCTGTTTAAAAAAAAAAATTAAACATTTATTATAATAAATATATTTACAAACATTGATTTCTAACACAACTATGCCCTTTGCCTGTTTACGTCTACGACTCTTAAGGAAATTATGCTTATAAATTATGCAAGGGCTATCACCAACATCATGATATTAGTAATATTATATTGTAAATTATAATTGTAATATGATAATGTATTGTAAGTAAGGAGTCGAGAGAAGTTCCTGCGCGTCGTTATGCGGCGACGCCCTATCCGTGACAATACCATTTCTTGTTACGACCATTTTTTGTGGTTTGGCTGGTTTTGGTTCAAGGGAGCGACTGCGGTCCGACCTCCCAACCTCTAAAGATCTCCAAACCAACTTGAACGCGGCCACCACAACCAATTGCTGAATATTATTAAAATGACCGCCAGATAATGGTTACAGCGATTGTTATTATTACAACTTTTGTAAATATTACTTCAAAGCGAGCCAACGTTACACTTTACACGATGACAACGACCCACGACCTCAACGACACCTTGCATTAAATTTCCATATGGGTTTGTAATCGTCCATGGGAAAAGTTAGCGTGAGCTAATATTACCACAGGCGCCATCTAGTGGTGGTCAATTTGATTGCTAAACAGTAAATACTGAATAAATAGATAACTTTATAATAATATATTATGTCCCGCACACCACTATAGCAATTCTGTTATCATGGTTGGAACTTATGTTTTTAATACCACGGTTTCCTGTGGGTACTATACCTAGTCAGGTCATAAATTCTGTCACATGTTTAATGTAAAATAATTGTAACAAGTTTATTCATTATGTAACCATTCATATACCAAAATGAACTCTGTTCCTGTTGTCAACATTCCCATACTCACAGACGGTCTGAACATGCGTGGTTTTCGGAGAGGCTGCGTCTCTTTGCCTGATCTAGTCTGTATAATGGGGAATGTCCTGAAAAAATGTTTGGGCTTCAGGAGTTCATTCCCATTTTGTGGAGTCACTTCTTTCCTGTACGAAAAGGTTCTCAAGAATGTTCATATTAGATAGTCTCCCAATTTGAAATGAACTTCTGGCTAAGGTTTCGATTGGATATTGGATTCGAGTTGACGATCCTTCTGGTGCTGCAAATGTGTATAAGCGATGGTGACCATCGTAATTATACATACATACATACATAAATGAATGAATGAATGAATGAAAAACTCTTTATTGCATACAGATACTTAAAACTATCATAAAATATGTATACAAAAATATAATGCTGTATGACAAAGGGCGGCCTTATCGCTTAAAGCGATCTCTTCCAGGCAACCCGAAGTATGGAAATTGTAACAAAATACATAGCGGTGATGTGCAAATGATATTACTATATCTAGTAAAATATAAATACCATTAAAAGAGAAGTAGAAAAAAATAATAATAATAAAACACATACATACATATATTCAAGAGGTCAACAAATACTGCTACTATGCTTCCCTCAAGTAGTGATCGAAAACTGATGTTCTAAATGAATACACAGTTTTTGCCTTTCTGATATTAACAGGGAGCGAATTCCATAAGTGAACTGCTTTTAATATAAACGAATTATGCACAAATGAGGAACTGGTGTGAGAAGGAGTTGCTAGAGTGAGCTGATAACATGAGCGCAAGTCACGGGTAGAGGACGATGGCAGAAAAGTAAAACGCTCTTTAAGGTACAATGGAAAACGAGGATCAAATAGGATATTGTAAAGGAGAGAGAGTATATGAGCATTCCGGCGAAAACGGACTGGCAACCATTTAAGCTTTTTTCGAAATTCTGATACGTGGTCATATTTGCGCAGACCAAATACGAACCGAATGCAAACATTTTGAAGTCTTTCAAGCTTATCGAATTGCTCTTGGGTTAAATCTGGATAACTGGCGTCAGCATAATCTAATATTGGAAGTAAAAGAGATTGAGCAAGAGCAACCTTGGTGGCAGTGGGAAGGAAATTCTTTAATCTTTTTAACGAAGCTACCGATGCAAAAATTTTACGACTTGTTTCAGTAAGATGAGTTCGCCAAGACAGCTCACGATCAAAAACAATTCCAAGATTTCGAACATTCTCACTAAAATCTATTACTACACCATCCATCACCACTTTAGAAAGGGTAGTCCATACATACATACATATATATATATATATATATATATATATATATATATATATATATATATATATATATATATATATATATATATATATATATATATATATATATATATATATATATATATCATCATCATTTCAGCCGGAAGACGCCCACTGCTGGACAAAGGCCTCCCCCAAAGATCTCCACGATGATCGGTCCTGCGCTGCCCTCATCCAACCTATCCCGGCGATCTTGACCAGATCATCGGTCCATCTTGTGGGGGGCCTACCAACACTGCGTCTTCCGGTACGCGGTCGCCATTCGAGGACTTTTCTGCCCCAACGGCCATCAGTCCTTCGAGCTATGTGCCCAGCCCACTGCCACTTCAGTTTTGCAATCATCTGGGCTATGTCGGTTACTTTGGTTCTCCTGCGAATCTCCTCATTTCTGATTCGATCTCGCAGGGAAACTCCGAGCATAGCCCTCTCCATTGCTCTCTGAGCGACCATGAGCTTTCTTATAAGGCCCATAGTTAGCGACCACGTCTGCGTTCCGTATGTCATCACTGGCAACACACATTGGTTAAAAACCTTCGTCTTGAGACACTGCGGTATTTGGGACGAAAAGATTTTACGGAGCTTCCCGAACGCTGCCCATCCGAGTTGGATTCGACGAGTGACCTCTTTCGCGAAATTGGACCTGCCTAGCTGGATCGTTTGACCCAAGTAGACGTATTCGTCAACAATTTCGAAAGTACAGTTCCCAACTGTTACGGGGGTAGGTGCGACATGGACATTAGACATGATCTTCGTC
Organism: Malacosoma neustria; assembly: GCA_963693495.1. NCBI lineage: Eukaryota > Metazoa > Arthropoda > Insecta > Lepidoptera > Lasiocampidae > Malacosoma > Malacosoma neustria. The sequence continues at coordinate 10,279,830 of OY856394.1, forward strand.
TTGTCCATGTTCATTTTGAGACCTACTCCTTGGGAAGCTGTATTGAGGCCATCAAGCATATGGCTTAAGTCTTCCATGGTTTCAGCCATGATTACGATATCATCTGCGAATCTAAGGTGAGTGATGTACTCACCGTTAATGTTGATGCCCAGTCCGTTCCAGTCCAGAAGCTTGAAGACATCTTCCAACGCAGCAGTGAACAGCATCGGCGATATGACATCGCCTTGTCTGACTCCCCGCTGCAGTCGGATAGGCTTCGAGTTCTGATCCTGGAGACGGACTGACATGGTGGCGTTTTCATACAAACACTTCAACGCTTTGATGTATCGATAATCAATGTGGCACCTCTGGAGAGACTGAAGCACCGCCCAGGTCTCGATCGAATCAAAGGCTTTCTCATAGTCCACGAACGCCAAGCATAGTGGCTGGTTATACTCCTCCGTCTTCTGTATAACCTGCCGCAGCGTATGTATGTGGTCTATGGTGCTAAAACCTTTTCGGAATCCGGCTTGTTCGGGAGGCTGGAAGTCGTCAAATCTGCGCGCGAGACGATTCGTGATGACCCTTGAAAACAGCTTGTAAACATGGCTCAGAAGTGATATCGGTCTAAAGTTCTTCAAAAGGGTTTTGTCGCCCTTTTTGAAGAACAGCACCACTATACTTCCGTGCCAGGCCTGCGGCGTTTTGCCATCGAGGATGACGGAATTAAATAGCTTCTGGAGGATTTTAAGCACAGGAGTACCACCAGCTCTCAGAAGCTCGGCTGTAATTCCATCATCACCCGGCGCCTTGTTGTTTTTAAGCTGTTTAAGGGCCACACTAATCTCGTACAGACTGACGTCTGGGATATCTACGGTGTAGTGTCGGGTTAATTTGGCTCTTGGGTCTTTAGCCTTGTTGTTAACAGGTGCCCGTGTGGTCGTGTATAGCTGTCCGTAGAACTTCTCGACTTCCCTCAAAAGTTCGGGTTTAGACGAAACGACCCTGCCGTCGTCGGTCTTCAGCTTCGTCAGTTGGCTCTGCCCAATAGACAAGTCTCGTGCGAATACTTTAGAGCCCTTGTTACGCTCTATAGCCGCCTTTACACAGTCTGTGTTATGGCGGCGGATATCGCGAGTCAAGGACTTGGAGATCTGTCTATTTAGCTGCCTATACTGGGAAGCATCGTCCGGGGACTGAAGGGTCATTTGACGTCTCACATCCATCAATTTGAGAGTAGAATCTGAGATTTTTCCGGTTCTTTTTGAACGGCTGGCCTTGAAGAATTTAGACCCGGCCGTTTGAACAGCTTCCACGAACCTGTTATTATACTCGTCCACGTCAACGCAGTGTAGTGTGTAAGTCGATTTAGTCAGTATAATTAAAGACGTCGTACAGACAATACGTGTTTCAATTAACGACCTATACCCCCCACACCTCATGGCGACCCTGCCTTGCGCTATCGCCTAGGTATCGGGTTTCGCCCAGGTGCCGGGCGACGCGACGGCGCGACGGATAAATAAGCGAGATCAGCGAATTCCTGTGTGCCTCAGTGCACGAAGTTAAGACTTTTGAATTATAAAAATTAAAAAACATGATATAATGACGCCAACCACTGAACTGACAACGTCGTTTGAAGACAGAAAAATTATATATTATAAAAATTACAATGGGCAACGGAAACAATAAACAAGAAATAAAGGAGGTGATTATTGGAGAGAATACTATTATAGAAACTCATATCCAAAGAAACAACATCCTACTGCTGTCGGCCTTGGGATTAATCATACTTTTCATTTTGGTTGTACTTATTAAAAAAGTACTGGACAGACAGAAGAAATGGATAGATAAGAGAATTAATGCTGAGTTTGTCAGAAGAATGCGTATGCGGCTGTCCAAAAGGATCTACGGCGAAGGAGAAGGAGTTGAGGATGTGTAGTGCTTTTATTATTTTTTTAATTCTTTTTCTGTGAGCTATAAAACTAAGAGTGCTATGTTTGTGTTTTTGTGCGCTACTTATTCCAGAACAAGGTGCCGTTACTGATTTTCTATTGAACTTTAAATTTAGTTAATAATTAGTGAGTATATTTTAACGTCATTAAAAAATCTATGGAAGAAAATGTAGAACAAATTTTATGTGAGTTAACTGACATACAAATATATTTAAGGAAATTGGGCTCTAAAAGAAAACAATATAAAATTATTGTAGACGAAAAAATATTAAAGGCTAAAAAGCTATATTCTTCTTATGAAAATATTATAAGTATTATTCCCGAGCATAAAATTTCTTTAGAATTAGATGAACTTATACTTGAAGTATTAGGAGAAAAAATTGAATTAGCTTACTCAAAAATTCTTACTTATAGTACTGAATCTAGCTTAAAATATAATAATTTTTGCAAAATGGAAAACTTTGAGATAAGAACGGCAACATCATTAATTCCTATAATGGATGGTTCTGAGGAAACAACAGAAAAAATTATTGACACTGTAGAATTGTATAGTGATTGTTTAAAAAATAAAGATCAGATAAAGTTACTAATATCTTTCGTATTAAAAACTAGGCTTACTAAATCTGCTAAGTTAAAATTAAAAGGTGAATATAATGATATAGAAAGTCTCGTAAAAGACATGAAATCTTATTTGCTTACAAAAAAAATCTGCAAATTCTATTCTTTCTCAAATAAATAACTTGAGTCAAAATAATATGTCTATCAGTGAATATGGAAATAAATTATCAGAATTATTCGTAGGCCTGACTATCGCACAAACTGACGGTAACGAAAAAGCATGTGAAATACTAAGACCTATAAATGAAAAACTTGCAATTAAAAGATTTTCTGATGGGTTAAGAAATAGGCGATTAAGTACCATTATTTCAGCACGTAACTATTTGGACCTCAAAGATGCGGTGCGAGCAGCTGAAGACGAAGAGTTGGCTCAACCTTCTTCATCCAGCAATATTTTCAACATGAGAGGTAGGTCAAATAACAGATATAATAACACAGGAGGTCGAAATAATTATTATAAGAATGGTTTTAATTCCCTAAAACCATTTGGATATGCTAATTATGACACAGTTAATAAATATAATAATTTTAAACAACAACATTTCAATAATAATTCCCGTGGTGGATATTACCGTGGAACAAGTAATAACAGGGGAAATAATTATAATTATTCTTCGACAAGATCTTATCGTGGTAGAGGAAATCGTGGTAGAAGTTCACAACATAAGATGTTCCCTGTTCAATTATGTGACAATACGGAAAAACAAAAAGAAAAATTGGAAAATGAAAATCGGTTTTTTCGGGGTTAAATATTTTAATATTATGACTTGTAATGAAAATGTTAGATATGCTCATTTTAATGTAAATAATAACAAATGTTCATGGCTAGTAGATACCGGAGCATCAATTTCAGCAGTTACCAAGAAAGTATTAACGGAACAAATTCCACTATTTAGAGACAACATCGAAATAAATGGTATTGGGGGAAAAACTCAATCTGAAGGTTTTGTTTATCTATCTTTATATGATCAAAATGGAACTTGCTTTAATCATAAATTTTATTTGTTTGATAAATTACCCTGTAAATCAGATGGAATACTTGGGCTAGACTTTTTATCAAATTATGATTCACATATTGACTTAGAAAATAATATATTAAAATTACGTAATGTGCACGAGTGTACCATACCACTTTATACGACACCAACTATTTCTTATAGCTGTCTGACTGTACCTGCTAGAAGTGAATCAATCCATTATATACAATTACAGAATAATAAATTGAACCATGATATTGTTGTTTTACCAAAACAGTTAAATGAAAATTTGTATTTAGCAGCCTTAATAGTTAAACCTGTTAACAATGTTATACCGATTAAAATATTGAATACCGGTGAGGAGTTAGTTACTATACCAACTTTTCAGCCAGAAGTACATTCGTTAAATGAATACCAAATCTGTCAATTTACTGCATGTAAGTCGAATGCAGAACGAGCTAGTACTTTGTTATCAACCTTGAATATAGACCATTTACACCCTACGGAACGGACGACTATAGAAGCTATTTGTTCCAAGTATAGCGATATATTTTATCTCCCAGGAGATAAACTTACTACTACCAATATATACGAACATAACATTTATTTAAAACCAAATACGAACCCTATTTATACGAAACCGTATAGACTACCAAATAGTCAAAAACCAGAAATAGATAAACAAATTAAGCAAATGCTAAAAGACGATATTATAGAAGAAACTCAAAGTGAATGGTCAAGTCCTATTTTACTTGTACCAAAAAAGTCCGACGATGTTAATAAAAAGTGGAGATTAGTTATTGATTACCGTAAATTAAATGAAATTATTCAAGACGATAAATTCCCATTGCCTAATATAACGGATATTTTAGAATCTCTTTCCGGTGCAGTTTATTTTAGTCATTTAGACCTTAGCCAGTCATATTACCAAGTAACCTTGAATCCAGAGTCTAGGAAACTTACGGCATTTACAACTAATACGGGACAGTACCAGATGAAAAGAATGCCAATGGGTCTTAAAACCAGCCCTAGTTCTTTTTCAAGAGCTATGACTATAGCTATGTCAGGATTAAACTATGAGAAATGTTTTATCTACCTTGATGACCTTGTAATTTTTGGACGTAATTTAGAAAGTCACAATAAAAATTTAACTGATGTTTTTGAAAGACTTAGAAAAGTAAATTTAAAATTAAATCCCAATAAATGTAATTTTTTAAAACAAGAATTATTATATTTAGGTCATACAGTATCAGCAAAAGGAATCTTGCCCCCCACACCTCATGGCCTAACGTCGTGGCATTTTAGGTAAAAAATTTACAATTATGACTGACCATAAACCGTTAATATATTTGTTTGGAATGAAAGATCCGTCAAGTAGATTACTAAAACATAGATTAACATTAGAACAATACGATTTTAATATCACTTATATTAAAGGAAAAGATAATTGCGTAGCTGACGCATTATCTAGGTTACCAACAAACTCGGACGAATTAAAGTGTATGAACTCAATATTATTAACAGTAATGGCTAGAGCACAAAAGAAAAAAATAAGCAACGTGGAAGATAATACAGAAACTCATATCAATAGCAATGACACGGACAATCGGACTGATCACCCGAAAGTTGTGGAATTGTTACGGATACCGAGTGACGCTGTAGAGATGGTTTTAATAGAAGGAAAGGAGATAAATAAACTTAAGAAACAAAATAATATAAATGTAGAAACCGAGTGTTTTGCATTTTCTCAAAGTAAGAAAACGTTATACATTAACCTTAATTTCAAAGCGCAATACACGCGAGCCGTTTTTGTGAAGAAATTAAGTCAGTTTTGTAAAAACATAAACGTTGATAAAGTATGTATAATAAAAGGAAATAATAACGCGTTATTTATTAAAGATTTAGTAGACGAAATTAAAAATGACGAAATGTGGACCGGTCCACGCATTTGTATTTTGCGAGGTGTTGAAAGAATTAATGACGACAATGATAAAAGATTTATTATTAATGACTATCATTTACTGCCCACAAGTGGTCATGCTGGTGTGCGCAGAATGATTAATAACATAAAAAGAAAGTATTACTGGCCAGAAATGGAGAAAGATGTTAGAGAATTTGTAAGTAAATGCGATAAATGTCAATTTTCAAAGTATTCAAGAAATACTAAGGAGCCTATGGTAATAACAACCACAGCTTCGTATGCTTTTGAAAAAGTTTTCTTAGATTTAGTTGGTCCACTGGACAAAGATATAGATAATAATAGTTATATACTTACATTACAATGCGAATTAACTAAATTCGTAGAGGCGTATCCACTTCAAAATAAGGAAGCTGTAACCGTAGCTAAAGCATTTGTTAACAATTTTATTTTAAGGTTCGGAATACCGAAACAGATAGCTACAGATAAAGGAACAGAGTTCATGTCATCTACAATGACAGAAGTCTGTACTCTTTTGGGAATTGAAAAATTAAATTCAACTTCATACCACCATGAATCAATAGGATCTCTTGAGAATGCACACAAACATTTAGGTGCATATCTGAGAATACAATGTGACCAATTTTCTGAAACTTGGAGCCACTGGCTTCCATTCTGGTGTTTTACTTTTAATAACACTGTACATTCTTCTACAAAATACGCTCCATATGAGTTAGTTTTTGGGAAACCTTGTGAAATCCCGAGTAGAATAAGTAAAAACATTGAACCTTTGTATAATCCAGATAATTATAGTTTAGAATTAAGGTATCGTTTGCAAGTTGCACACAAAGATGCTAGAAATAATTTGTTACAAAATAAACAAATAAGAAAATGTACTTATGATAAAAATAAAAAACAGGTATTATATAAGAAAAATGATTTAATATTGTTAAAAAATGAACCTGCAACAAAATTAGATAAATTATATATTGGCCCATATACTGTAATTGAAGATTTAGAACCTAATGTAAAAATTATGAAAAACAATAAGATAGAAATTGTGCATAAAAATAGAACTAAGTTGTTTAAAAATAATGTTTAATATGCTTAGCATTAATTGAATTCTAGTATTAAGTCACTATGTACATACTAATATAATACCAATTTTATTATAATAACTGTTAAAAAAAAAAAAAAAAAAAAATGTTTAGGTTACATTTTTTTTTTCTTGTACCCCGGTGGTGTAGTGTGTAAGTCGATTTAGTCAGTATAATTAAAGACGTCGTACAGACAATACGTGTTTCAATTAACGACCTATACCCCCCACACCTCAGCAGTCACCGAGGCATTCGAAGCGGTTTTGCAATTCGAGTTGAAAGTTTACCGGGTTTTGGATCTGTATGGGTGCAGGTCGGAGCGTAGACTTCACCAGTCGAGACCTCTCCAATTTTGGATTGATATTCAATGTGCCTCTTACTAAGCGGTGATCACTCCCAGTTTTCACCGAATTGATCACAGAGACATCATTGAATATCTGTCTTTTGGTCGACATAATGAAGTCAATCTCATTTTTGGTGGCACCATCGGGACTAATCCAAGTCCATTTGCGTTGTTCTGGTTTCATGAAGAAGGAGTTCATCATATACAGGTCCTCCTTCTCCATGAAGTCGGCCAGCATCTGGCCTCGGGTGTTCCGATTTCCGAACCCAAATTGCCCCACTCTCAACTCATCGCCGCTACGTTTCCCCAATTTTGCGTTGAAGTCTCCCATGACAACGTTAAAGTGGGTTTTAGAAGTGTGGATGGCTGTTGAGATGTCCTCATACATGGCTTCCACCTCCTCGTCAGGATGTGTCGAAGTCGGAGCGTAAACCTGAATGACCTTCAACGAATACCGTTTGGTAATTTTGAGTATTAGGTACGCTACCCTAGTCAAAACACTCCCCACCTCAGTAACGTTGTTCACAAGAGACTTGTGAACGAGAAACCCGACACCACCTTGGGACAGTTGGTCGCCCTCCCGGAAGTAGAGCAGATTTCCGGAATTTAGGATTATTGAGTCCTCTCCCTGTCTTCGGACTTCAGATAACCCCACAACATCCCATCGCAGTCTGCTCAAAACTTCCTCCAGTTCCTCCAACTTCTCGTTGGTCCGCAGTGTCTTGACATTGTATGTTGCCAGGGCCAAAGGTCGTCGTTCTTGGTAGCGAATCCGAACCCGAGGATTATTCGCACCCCCTGCCCCGTCGCTTATGTGGCTGCTACCGTGACCACCACGAACGGGGCCGCCGGGGACTAGGGGCCGGGGCCTGTGTGTATCTGTCATTTTAGGGGGGGTTTTGCCATAATCGCCACGCTTGGCAGGCGGGTTGGCGATCGCAGTATTCGCAGTTGGTGATGCTCTCACGGAAAGATGCTGCTGCCCATCCTCCGTTCTTTCTATCCCTTAGTCGTCTCTTACGACACCCACGGGAGGAGATGGGGTGGTGCTATTCTGGTGCGACACCACACACTACAACAGTGTATATATATATATATATATATATATATATATATATATATATATATATATATATATATATATATATATATATATATATATATATATATATATATATATATATATATATATATATATATATATATATATATATATACCTAGTCAGGTCATAAATTCTGTCACATGTTTAATGTAAAATAATTGTAACAAGTTTATTCATTATGTAACCATTTATATACCAAAATGAACTTAACAAAACATAGATTCTTATGACATTAAAGTTTATTCAAAATGACCTCCGTGATTTTGAATACAAGCCTTCAATCTGCGCGGCCAGTCCTCTATCGCAGCACGAACGAGGTCCATGTCAATATCGGCGGCTGCCTTAATCAAGGATGTCTTGAGTGACTCCAAATTGGGATGAGGCTTTGAACACGCCTTTTCCTCCAAGTGTTGCCATATCTTGTAATCTAACGGATTCAAATCTGGACTGGAGGAGGGCCAGTCTTCGTGCTGGATGAAGTCGATTTCACGCGCCGCCAGCCAGTCTTGTGTGCTCTTCGCTCTATGAGCTGGCGCCGAATCTTGTTGGAATACCCAGTGCCTGTTATTGAACATGGTATGAGAAACAGGTTCCACAAGGTTCGTCAGGACTGTATTTTGATACACAACAGCATTCGTTTTTACACCTTTCTCACAAAAATGTACCTCTGTTAAGCCCCAATAAGAAACTCCCAACCATACCATGAGCGAGGATGGAAAATGACCTCGTTGGACACGCGGAATACGGTTGCTCGCTTCTTCACTACTGTGTGCGTACACCTTATCATTTTGTTTGTTGCAGCTCTCTTCTATGGTAAAAATTTTTTCATCCGAAAAAAGAATTTCCCGATATTTTTTTCCCGCGTACCGCTTCAACAAAGCGCGGCATCTCTTCAGTCTCAGGTCCATTAGACGAGCATTCAAACGATGTCCTGTTTTTCTTCGATATGCCCGAAGCCCTAAGTCTTCATTTAACACCCTTTTCACCGTGGTTCTGCTTAACCCCATCTGAAGGGCCAACAGTTTCTGCTTACGTTTGGGATTTCTTTGAATTCGTGCCTTCACAGCTTTTATCACTGCTGGAGTCCTAACAGACCGAGGGCGACCACTTCTTGACCTGTCATCTACACTAGAGTCTTCATTGTATCGTTTGATGGTACGATAAATGAATCTTTTGGTTATATTCAAATTTTTCAGTATGTTAAAAATTTGAATTGGCGCGTAACCGCAACGATGCAAGGCAATAACTGCAACACGGTCTTCTTTAAACGTCCACTCCATATTTAAAAAATGAGTAAAATTCTAAAAGTATACATTTTTATTTTCATGAACAATTCGAGATTCGAATTCAATAAACTTTTTTGTGGCCAGCATTCTAAAAGAAAAGTTTTTACTGTGTGACAATACTTATGACCTGACTAGGTATATATATATATATATACCTAGTCAGGTCCATAAATTCTGTCACATGTTTAATGTAAAATAATTGTAACAAGTTTATTCATTATGTAACCATTCATATACCAAAATGAACTTAACAAAACATAGATTCTTATGACATTAAAGTTTATTCAAAATGACCTCCGTGATTTTGAATACAAGCCTTCAATCTGCGCGGCCAGTTGTCTATCGCAGCACGAACGAGGTCCATGTCAATATCGGCGGCTGCCTTAATCAAGGATGTCTTGAGTGACTCCAAATTGGGATGAGGCTTTGAGCACGCCTTTTCCTCCAAGTGTTGCCATATCTTGTAATCTAACGGATTCAAATCTGGACTGGAGGAGGGCCAGTCTTCGTGCCGGATGAAGTCGATTTCACGCGCCGCCAGCCAGTCTTGTGTGCTCTTCGCTCTATGAGCTGGCGCCGAATCTTGTTGGAATACCCAGTGCCTGTTATTGAACATGGTATGAGAAACAGGTTCCACAAGGTTCGTCAGGACTGTATTTTGATACACAACAGCATTTGTTTTTACACCTTTCTCACAAAAATGTACCTCTGTTAAGCCCCAATAAGAAACTCCCAACCATACCATGAGCGAGGATGGAAAATGACCTCGTTGGACACGCGGAATACGGTTGCTCGCTTCTTCACTACTGTGTGCGTACACCTTATCATTTTGTTTGTTGTAGCTCTCTTCTACGGTAAACATTTTTTCATCCGAAAAAAGTATTTCCCGATATTTTTTTCCCGCGTACCGCTTCAACAAAGCGCGGCATCTCTTCAGTCTCAGGTCCATTAGACGAGCATTCAAACAATGTCCTGTTTTTCTTCGATATGCCCGAAGCCCTAAGTCTTCATTTAACACCCTTTTCACCGTGGTTCTGCTTAACCCCATCTGAAGGGCCAACAGTTTCTGCTTACGTTTGGGATTTCTTTGAATTCGTGCCTTCACAGCTTTTATCACTGCTGGAGTCCTAACAGACCGAGGGCGACCACTTCTTGACCTGTCATCTACACTAGAGTCTTCATTGTATCGTTTGATGGTACGATAAACGAATCTTTTGGTAATATTCAAATTTTTCAGTATGTTAAAAATTTGAATTGGCGCGTAATCGCAACGATGCAACGCAATAACTGCAACACGGTCTTCTTTAAGCGTCCACTCCATATTTAAAAATGAGTAAAATTCTAAAAGTTATACATTTTTATTTTCATGAACAATTCGAAATTCTAATTCAATAAACTTTTTTGTGGCCAGCATTCTAAAAGAATAGTTTTTACTGTGTGACAATACTTATGACCTGACTAGGTATAATCGTCGGCTTATTGCAAGAAGTCCTTATGTGACATTTCACTATTTTGGGAAAACAGCATTTTAGTTGGAATTAGTTAGTGGTTATGTTGATTAGCCCAAGACGTAACGGCTAAAACTGGCCAGCTAGAAATTGTAGAATATGTAAAAATGAGCCCATTATAGATAAAAACGTATTTAGTGATTTTTGCAGTTAATGAGTTCTTGCAATAAGCCGACGATATTGATGTTTGGGAAGGTCTCCATTCACGTTATTAAGGTAATCCTTTGCAATATTCTCATTGATTTTGAATTAACAGTATTGTAGATATATTGAATACAAAAAATCGTTTATGTGTGTCAATTGGTCGTCTGGGTTACCTTTGTGCAGGAAAGGTTGGGGCGTTGAAATGGACTTGTTTACCTCGGTATATGAGCATTTAACTTTCAAGAGTATATCTATGCAAACTAACGGGGTGTAAGGGGCCCTACCAACATCTTCGGGGCCCAAGTCAACCTCACCTGCAAGTCGGCGCACCCTGCTGAATAACGGACGAGGCTCTGACGACGGCTTTCCTTTTGGGGTTGGGGGGTCAGACGGCAGTCGCCCCCGTAAAAGCCAAAGTTGCCAAATCAACATGGTTAGAACAAGATTACGAGATCGGCTAAGGGCTAGGGCGCCGCCGCATAACGGCGCGCAAGAGCTTCGCCCGGCTCTTGTGAGAAGTGGACAAGGGCTACCGTGTCATGGGCGGGCACGGCTAACGACGCTAGCCCCATCTCACGCAGCCCAAACATCTCGAAAGATCCGCTTCGCAACATGGAACATAGGCACGTTAACCGGACGCGCGAGAGAGTTGGCCGATGTGCTCTCCAGGCGGAGGGTGGCCGTGGCGTTCCTGCAGGAGACTCGGTGGAAGGCCAGCAGATCCCGGTTCATTGGGAATGGCTACAAGCTGATCTACACAGGTGCACCTGGTGGGGAGAATGGGGTTGCCATAGTGCTCTCGGAGGAGTTCCAGAATGACATTTTGGAAGTGAAACGTCATAGCGACCGACTTATGGTCGTTAGGGTGCTTATCGATGGGATAGTTACCCACTTGATAAGTGCCTATGCGCCACAGGCCGGTTGTGACGACGCCGATAAAATAGCGTTTTGGAATCTACTCGGAGAAGTGCTCCGTGGAATCCCATTATCACAGGGGATCGTTTTGGGGGGTGATCTGAACGGTCATGTGGGTGATGAATGTGGGGAATTCGAGCGTGTTCACGGTGGATTTGGGTACGGCAGCCGCAACGCAGAAGGGGAGGACATCCTCAATGCGTGTGCGGCGGCCGACCTTGCCATCGTGAACACGTATTTCAAAAAGAGACCCGAGCATCTCATCACCTACAGGAGCGGGAGGAATGCTACCCAAATCGACTTCCTACTCACTAGGAGACACCACATCAGCAAAGTAGCCAACTGCAAGGTCATACCCGGTGAGAGTCTCACTGCACAACATCGTCTGCTTGTCATGGACCTCTGCGCTAAGCCTAAAGACACGTATACCGAGCGCGTTCAGCGCCGAATCAGGTGGTGGCTGCTTGATGAAGTCACGTCCCAGGAGTTCGCCTTAGCTGTCGGTGACAAGTGCACCGGTGGTATGGGCGAACCAGTTCAGGCTTACTGGGACAAGATTCAGGCGGCTATCCTTGGGTCGGCGAAGGAGGTGCTTGGGGTGTCTAAGGGTGGTCGCAAGTGTGACAAGGAGACATGGTGGTGGAACGACACAGTCCAGAGGGAGACTAGAGCGAAGAAAGCCCTCTTTAAGAAGTGGCAAGCGTCCAGATCTCCTGAAGATCGCGACGCATACCGGGTAGCAAAGCGCGCCACTAAGAGAGCTGTTGCCAGAGCCAGGCGAGACCACTTACAACCACTTTACGATAAGTTGGAATCGTCTGAGGGGCAGAAGCTCATCTATAAGTTGGCGCGCTCCAGGGTCAAAGCGGCACAGGACATTTCCAAGTGCCGCTGTGTAAAAGACCCTGTGGGCAACCTGCTATGCGAGGACCTCGCGGTGAAGGAGAGATGGCGCTCGTATTTCCACGAGCTGCTGAACACGCAGCACAAAGAGGTGCAGCCGCCTGATCTTCCTCCGAATCAAGGACTAGTGCCACTGATAACGCCTGCAGAAGTCCAGAATTGTCTTCGCCGCATGAAGAATCGGAAAGCTGTTGGATCCGATGGAGTCCCCATCGAAGCCTGGAAGGCGATGGGCTCTCGTGGTGTGGGCATCTTAACAGACCTTTTCAACCGGACACTCCTCACCGGTACGATCCCGAGCCAATGGAGACTGAGTATCATTACTCCAGTCTTCAAAGGCAAGGGGTCGGTGCAGGAGTGCGGTAGTTACCGAGGAGTTAAGGTCATGTCCCACACCATGAAGCTCTTCGAAAGGGTTATCGACTCTCGGATTCGACAGGAGTGCACTGTCTCGGATTGTCAATATGGGTTTCGCCCTGGTCACGGGACAATGGACCCTGTTTTTGCCCTAAGGACTGTCGCGGAGAAATACAGGGCGAAGAATACGCCTCTGCATTGCCTGTTTCTCGACTTGCAGAAGGCCTTCGACTGTATTCCTCGCGCGATAATCTGGTGGGCATTGCGGTCCAAAGGGATTCCAGAGGCCTATGTTGACATCATCCGAGACATGTACCGTGACTCCGATTCCGTAGTTCGAACCGCTGTTGGCGACACCAAACCTTTCCCCATCACCGTCGGGGTGCACCAAGGATCCGTCCTTAGTCCGTTTCTGTTTAGCGTGGTATTAGACGTATTGTCAGACAGCATCAGAAACTCACATGAGCAGCCCCCGTGGTTGCTCATGTATGCTGATGATATCGCGCTGACAGATTCGGACAGGGGTAGGCTGGTGCGACGTGTGAAGGCGTGGAAAGAGTCGCTTGAGAACGGTGGTCTGAAGCTCAATGTGGCGAAGACCGAGTACTTGGCCTGTAACTCCACAGATCCCACACCCGTACGCATAGACGGCAACAAGGTCGAGCGCACGGACTTTGTGAAATACCTGGGATCTGTGTTTCATGCATCCGGTGACATCGATTGCGACGTCAAGGCACGCATTGCTGCCGCGTGGGCCAAATGGCGTGAGGTAACTGGTGTCATTTGTGACCCCAAGATGCCGGTAAAGTTGAAGGGACAGGTTTATAAGACCATCATTAGGCCTGTCCTTTTATACGGCTGTGAAGCGTGGCCGGTGTTAGAGCGACACAAGCAAGAGCTGCGTGTCACGGAGATGAATATGCTGCGGTGGATGTGTGGAGTGACGCGGAAGGACCGCGTTAGGAACTCCCGCATTCGCGGCAGCCTTCATGTCCGTGACATTGCGGATAAATTGCAGGAGTGTCGGCTCCGATGGTATGGCCACGTTTTACGGCAACCGGATGCTTACGTGGGAAACAAATGTCTGGCCATGCCGCTTCCGCCGGGCCCCGGCAGGAGGGGTAGGCCCAAAAAGTGCTGGCTTGACGTCGTAAAGGGTGATATGCGTGCCAATGGTCTCACTACCAGGGATGCTGAAGACCGTGCGAAGTGGAGAAGAAAAAGTCGGAAAGCGGACCCCGGGCGCCGAAGCGAGAGTTTGGGCTGCAACCGGGATTCATCGCTGAGATGATGATGATGATGATCTATGCAAACTAACCTTCAAAACTAAGAAGTAATAAAAATGCTGAAAGTTTTTACCGATTTTCAAATATTCTAAAATAAACTTAAAAGGTTTCGAAAACATAAACTTCGAAAGTATGCACGGTGTAGTGATGAAGTCAATATTAAATTGTTTAAATCCTTCTTCCAGGTTTTCTACACGTAGTATCTTTGGACTGACTACACACAGCGGGTGCCAGTGCCACTGCGAGTCCAATACAACAATGGGTTCAAGATGTTATTGTGGCTACCTCGCTTCTGCAGCGCATCGAGAATGTTCACGGCAGCGCATGTTGACGGTTTCCACGCTATAATGGAAAAAAGAGCCGCCTCATTGCTGCACTGAGTGCGGGACGGTACTTAAAGTTAAAAATGTTGCCTTTACATTGCAAAGTGAGATACGTAAACCAATGGACCCATTAAGGATGTCAAAGACCTTGGACAGTGAAGGAAAAAGAGTTAGAAAGCAGATTTCGGTCATTGGATTCGAAGTTTGGGCTTATTTAAGTGTTTCAACTCTAAGATGATGATGAGGATCATTATGTAGAGTGAATATTGAAAAATCATTCCAGGAAGGAGGTCCCCAAGATACAAGTTGACCTAGTTTGGAGACCGAAGATTCATGTGATAACTTCTTGTAATTTTCATTAAAAGTTTTTGTATTTTGTATAGAAAAATCGTATTTTAAGTGCATGATAAAAATGATAAAATATCTAATTTCGATATGCATGAAATAAGAAAATATAAGAATTTTGAATCTTATTTGTTGCAGATTCTACTTACATTTGCGTTTCTCCTCATCGGATTCTCACTCAGCTATAAGATTCAATTTCGCTCGCAAGTACCATTCGAAAGCCCTTGGGCGGCCCTCGTTAAGACTATGGTGATGTTGACATCAGAATTCGTTTATAGTGATCTTGTTAAGCCAGATTTTGGTGCTTCATTAGTCTTTGTACGATTTACTTTCATAACATTCCTTGTGTTAGCAGCGATAGTCTTGATGAATCTTATGGTAGGAGTTGCTGTTAATGATTTGCATAATTTGGAGGTATTTGGAATTATAAAATGACTTTCAAAGCAAGTGGAATTTCTAAGTTCATTAGAAACTTTGGTGTACAACACTTTCTTGGAAAAGGTATTGGAAAGGTCTTGGAAGGGTGAATGTCGTCTGACCGAAGCTAAAATTTGAAAAGAGCACTAAAGTTAGCAAGTCCATAATTTTGAGACCTAATGATCCTTAGTTATTATAAGATACTTCCACCGCACATAAGTGAAGGTTTTTTAGATAAGGTTCAGTCAAAGAATGTAGATGATAATCATTTTATTACTTTTAAGAATTCTATCCGTTCAGAGGCGGAGAAAGAATATTGACCTCTCCGGCGGAGTCGGCCTGTCGTAAAAGGCGACAAAAAAAGCCCACCCTAGCTGCGTGATAGGGCCCCAAGCTCGTCTGGATGTCGACCACCTTTGGTCTTAAGTATGACGCGTAAGTAAGTTGTGTTGTGTTCCGGTATTAATGGCCCAAGTTCCTGTACCCTTGTGGGACAGGAGCGTGTTCGCGATGCCACTGGCTTTGTAAAAACCCAAGCGACGGTAACTGCTAAATTCTAAGTGGACCTTCAGCCTGTCTGCTATCATACAGCAATAAGCCGCAGAGGTCAGTATTCTTTCTCCGCCCCTGCATGAATAAAAATGGAGCCTTATGGTTAAGCTTCCACCCATCCATTTACGTCCGTTCTCTTCCTTATTCTTTTCCTGGGTAAAGAGCCAGAAACCGATGGTATAAATGTAGCCAAAGTCGATGTTTATAAGGTGAATGTCGTCTGACCGGGAGGGGGACCTCCGCTTATTAGAGAAAACCTGGGCATCAGCAAATCTCGCTGTGAAAATACCTATCTTATTTTGATTACAACTGTACATAATTTAATGGTTATATTAAAATTATACATACATACATCACGCCTCTTTCCCGTAGGGTTAGGCAGATACCTCTTCTTTCCACTTGCTACGATCCTTACATACTTGTTTCGCTTCGTCCACTTTCATTATTCCCTTCATACATACCCTTCGGTTTTTCTTGACCTGGCCTTTTTTCAAGACGTCCCTGATCTGGTCTCGAAACGTTCGCCTAGGTCTACCCCTTCCAACACTTCCATTCACACTCGCCTTATACACTTTTTTCGTCAATCGTTCTTCATTCATTCTCTCAACATGGCCAAACCATCTCAGCATACCTTTCTTAATTTTTGTCCCTACATCTTCTTTCAGATCACAACGTTTCCTTATCTTACTATTTCTTATCCTGTCACTCAGTTTAACTCCTATCATCATACTTCTTAACGCTCTCAGATGAGAGAGTTGAGATCAACTGTATTTATTCTGCTTTAATGTTTCTTCTGCCATACCCAACTTTCACTTCCGTACATGAGTGTCGGAACCAACACCCCCTTATGCACAGCCAGACGAGCCTTGTTAGACACCTTCCGACTGTTCATAAAGGAGTGCAAAGCTCCATTCACCATGTTTCCTGCATTCACTCTTCTTTCAATATCACTCTCACACTTTCCATTTCTTGTAAACATTGAATCCAGATACACAAACTCATTCACCTGTTCAATTTGTTCATATCCAATCACAATATTGCAGTCTGTTACTGTTTCATCTCTTTCAAATTATTATATATTTAATTCCATTATATTACGAAAATGGATAAAATTAGAAATGGGTATATTAGAGGAAGTGTGAAAATAGCACTAGTTATTGAAAAACTTAAAAGTAATAGACTGGCGTGATTTGGCCAAGTAGTGCGCAGGGAAGAATGCCATATTACAAGGAAAATGATAGAAATGAGAGTGGATGGATACAGGAGTAGAGGTAGACCAAAAAAGATGGATCGGATTGCGTAAAAGATGATATGACAAAAAGGGTGTGGATGTTGGGATGACGGCTAACAGAGGAGAATGGAAGGAGAGAACATGTTGTGCCGAACCTGGATGAGGGCAGGAGGAAGAATATCTTATTTATTCCGAGGAATCCCCTTACTACTATAGAACTACACAGGAAAGCTGATGGGGTATGTAATTTACGATGGCTAGATTTTTGTTCAGAGATAGTGTTGGCTAGTTGCGAACGGGACGGAATACAAAAACCGCGGTTGCCACTAAGCGATTTATGTGAAGCATCGTAGAATCAATTTTTGGTTATTTTTCTTATTATGTTCTCAGCTGAAATGTTACTTCTATATATTTGAAAGCCTCGCATTTGTCGTTACTGCACTAAATTAGTAGTATTGACGCATCCTAGGATTATTCAAGGTTAATCATGAAGTATTTATTCACTTGTTTCTTAAGGGTCTCAGAATTGCTATTGTATGACAATGATAAATTATAATTTATGCTTAACTACCTGAATCGGCAAACGTTGTTTTGCCATATGCTAAAACAACATTTAATTGTGGACCGAATTCTCATCCGTTGTTGGAAATTCAAAAGTATTGATGTTGTTTGAATGCATTGCTCCAAATATTGTGACATGCACTTGGTTTAGTTACATTTTATTCACCCCATGACCTTTTAAGTTTCATTTTCGCGGCAAAAAGTAACCTATATCCATCTCCAAGGTCCAATCTATCTGTATACCGAAATTCATCAAATTTTATTGAGTGGTTTGGGCGTGAAAACGTAACAGACAAACAGATAGAGTAACTTTCAAATTTATAATATTAGTATGGATTATTTAAGCCTACCCTCAATATAAACGTTGACGGTAGACAAGAAATATAATCTCTTTTGTCACATGGCTTCTCCGTGCAGAGGCGGAGTAACAATACTAACCCCTGCGTACGTGGTAGGGCTCCAAGCCCATCTGGTTGGTATAACCTTGTGTCGTGTTCTGGCATTAGTGACCCAAGTGACTGTACCCCTATGGGACAGCAGCGTGTTCGCGGTGCCACTAGCGTCGAAAACATCTATAGGCGACGGTAACTGCTTACTTTTAACTGGACCGTCAGTCTATCTGCTGTTCCTCAGCAATAAAAAGTGGTGTGAATGGCTTCTTTAAAGGATGAATGTATCATTTGTCAAAATATATCTTTAATAACTTTTTCGTGAGACTTTTGTCGATTGAAAATAAAACATGCATAGATGTAAAATACCACATTTACCAACCCCTGTAGTACCCCTATAATAAAGCAGCGTGTTCGCCCCGAGCGTCGCAAATATCCATAAGCAACGGTAACTGCTTACTTTTAACTGGACCGTCAGCCTATCTGATGTTCCTCAGAAAAAAAAATACCAATTTCGCATATAAAATAAATATGAAGATGGTAAAGTACAGTATTAACAACATAATCAAAAAATAACACACATTTTTTGTACCTCAGTCGTAGTAAAAACAGGAAACAGTAATAACGCTGTTAGCATTATTTATGTAACGGCCGAAAAGCAAATTAATTTTGTATCCGCAAACAAATAAGGGATTGGTACAAGTCATAAACTGAAAATATTTTTATCCTGTTTGAGCTTCAAAGCTTGACTTTACTGCTGTTGAGTACTGTCACAGACAGAATACTTCGTGTTTGTGCCTTTTTGCATGCTTATCACTACTAACATAAAGAAAAGAACAAGAAATGATTTTTCACAATTTATATAAATTAAAATATACATTTATTTAATTTAAAAGAATAAGAAAGAAAAAATGTTTATCTATAGCAAAAAAAATTATGTAACTAAATTATTATAATTTTGAATAATTAATTGCCTGCAGCTCTGAAACAGGCCGAGGACAGAGTGGTGTGGAGGCAGTTCATCAGCGTCTCCGTAAAGGCTTGTCAAGACGGGCACGAACTTCAGGAATGAAGAACACGACGAAGAAGGAAGGAAGGAATTGCGAAAATTATAGTTATTTTTTATTGTTACATTTATTAATGTTAAGTGTAATGAAAATTGCGATGTTTCTATTGCAAAATATTTACAAGATGCATCTCATCGTTTTAAATTCTTTTACTAGACTAATGTGCGTTTAAAACACCGCGTGTCTAATAATTTTAATAAACTGACGTTTAAAAAAACGTGGCAAGAAAATCTGTACTCTGAGATCATTGGCGTATTTAACGCACCAAGCCGCCTTGGTGTATATCCGTTTTTTCTCGTTGGTCTGAGCCTCTAATCGCTACCGCTTGTGTTTTATCTCCTCTTACAATAAAAGCTATCGAATTCACGTCTGACTTTACAAATTATCTACTTACACGTGTCAGTAGCACGTTTTATTTGTCTTTTTGTATATTTCTCGTTCAATATAGTTTGAATCAGGTTTTAATAATAATGCTTTACGATATTGTTGGTTAAAGTCAACATCGAAACAATAATGTGAACAGTAGTATGAACTTTATTACAATTTATGTCATATTTCGCCAAAATATAGCACATCATTTTATAATCCTATTCATATGCTTAAATTAAATTAAAAACTACATTATATTATAAAAAGAAATGAAAACAAAACCAAAAGCACGAAAACTATAAATAATAAATTGATTCCAAATCCCTTTCGGTCCGAAACGTTCCGCTGGCCGATAGAAATAAATGCAAACAAATAAACTCCTGAAGTACCTACTAAAAAAAATAAACATTGGTTTTTTGATTATTGTCAAGTTCTGATAGCATGATTTTCTAATTTCGCGTGATACTAAGTTTAATGAAATTTATTTCCAAGTCATTAGCTTTCGATAATTTAATGCGGTAACAACAATAATTTATGTCATATTAATGTGAGTGGATTGTAATGGCCTTTTCATTTCAGCAATCTCAGAACGATCGCTAGTTTCCAGTATTGTCCAAAAATACTGAATTACACGAAAGGAATCCTATTTTACATCTATAGGTATATAACCCCGTGATTGGGGTTTCAAGTACCCGTGTCAAGTACTACTGATTTGAAATAAACTTCAAGTACTACTTGGAAGATGTACACTGCTGCTAAGAAGGAAGCTTCAGCTTTACCGCTGCTACTGGACTAAGAAGTGTGTCGTGCAGAAATCTAGATTAATGCAATAACTAAAACGTACCTTGAGTTACTGTTATTTGTCGCGATGTCACCCGAGTCTCTAATGCCGGAACACATCACTAGGTTATTATGGTGGTATACTTATAGACCAAGGGAGGTGGCTATCTTAAGGCTTTACCACGTACCAGGCTAGGGTTGTTTTGTTGTCTTTTAGTTTTCTAACTCCGCTCTGCACGGAGGAACTTTTATAAATTGACACTCATTACAAAATACTAAACATTCCGTGGCTACGCAAGTTATGTATTACGGCCGTGTTTGTGGGTGCAATCCACATGGAGGATGTATTTAAATCCCCGCGCCTCGCGAAGTTGAGGTAAGGCGGGCGGAGCTGTGCGACGAGGTCCTCATGGTGGAGTGGAAGGAGCGCCTTGCGCACCCCAGCGCGGGCCTTGCCATCATCGAAGCGGTGAGGCCCGTCCTGGCCGAATGGTTGGAAAGGCGCCACGGCACCCTGACCTTCCGCCTGACACAGGTCCTCTCGGGGCACGGTTGCTTCGGGAGGTACCTGTGTCGAATAGGGCGGGAGATGACGTCGGGGTGCCACCACCGTGGCGCGGGCGACGAGGAGGACACAGTGGACCACACTGTCGCCGTGTGCCCTGCGTGGCGCGAGGGGCGCCGCGCCCTCGTCGCCCAAATCGGCGTGGACCTGTCGCTCCCGGCCCTGGTTCTGTCCATGGTCGGGGGTGATCCTGGATGGACGGCCGTCGCCTCCTTCTGCGAGGCAGTCATGTCCGCAAAGGAGGCGGCGGAGCGGGAGCGGGAGTCAACCACCACACTCCCCTCCTGCCAACGCAGGCCACGTCGGCGGAGCCGGAGGGCAACTAACGACCTCCGGCCGCCGTAAAAAGCGGCCGCGGGCGGCCCCTCAGGGGAGGTCCTGCCGCCCGCACTATTGCCGCAAGGGTGAGGGCTGCGTGCTGTTCCGCGGCCCTCCTCAACTCCTAGAGTTATTACAAGAGAGCGCCAGGGGGACGAAAGCCTGACCCCCTGGCGCCAACACTTAAGAAGAGGCCCGCCTTAAGACAAAGGGCGGGCCGGCGCCGGCCCGGGCCACGAGATCGGCAGGCCATATATCCGTAGGCCCGGGCATAGGCGATAGGAGAACAGCGGGGTTTTTTAGTGGGTAGTCGGATGTTCGAACATCTTTCCCGGAGTCCCACATATCCCTCGGTCCCCCCGGGCCGGGGGAACCCGTCATGAGTGGTTTTTCCCCGAGACCAAAAAAAATATATATATATTTAAATGAGGTAAATAGTTTATCCTGGTCTGGATATATATATCCGTCGATTGTATGTTTGTAAGAGTTCATATTTTCAGGTTGAGTCCAGTAAGTATTTAAAGGGACAACTATAAACCTGATTCCTTTTTTTTCTCTAAGAGAAAACAAATACTGGGCTTGAGTGTCACGGAAGAGTCTCTAGAACGGATTCTCTGCTAGAGTTCACCGCTGGTAGAAGTCTTATGCGAGTATAAGGTGTAACTTATTACACTTATACTCGTATATGACTTCTATTACTATTTGTTCAATTACTATTTGTGAAAAACTACGGTTGTTAGGATCTCAAATATTTGTTCAAACTGTGTTGTTTGTGCAAAATATTTGTGGCAGGACCACAAATATTTATAAAAACTGTTAGGGATACCACCACACTATAATAAATTAACGCATGCTTTAAATTATGGCAGTGTTATTTACGTAGTTTTAACTAATATTATAAATCTTTATTAAACTTGCTTAAGCATACATGTGTGGGTGCTGTGTACCGTCCACAGATTAATGAAACAAGGATTCTTGACTATTATTATATTAACGAATACATTTTACAATATCAAATTTAAAAGCCGATTGTGTTTTCTCAATCCCCATCTGTCTTTTTTTAAATATTTGGCAGATTATGAAAAGAAAATATATTTTTCATTGCCAATGTGGTCATAGCTGTCACAATCTTTTTGTTCTGTTGTTGACTCGATACTGCTATGCCATACATGTATTAAAACATTTCACTTTTCTCTAATAAATAATGTGTGTCTACGTGTTGATAAAAAATAACTTATATAGTAATATAAATGCTCAAGTTTCAACACACAATTCCCTAACTTTGTTATATAAATCGTCGGAGTTAGAACCCTCGATAGAGGTGTGCAGATAGTCGAGTTCGTCCGGCCCGTAATGGCTGATGAGACCTGGCTTCCGTTCATACTGCATCCGAGTTAGATAAGCGTCACGACCCGGTGGCATAAGGTTCAGAAATATATTCCACCGTGTTCAGTGTAAACATTAGATTATATAAATATTTTAACAAGAAATATGGGGGTAGTTTTTGTCATCTACGATTACACTTTTCTAGTTGATCCAGCCTGTTGGGATGGTGAAACTTCAGTTTTTATCTTGAATTAGGAATTCAAAATCAATCGATAGTTTATGTTTTGTACTTTTCGGATTTGAAATGAGTTTACGGCAGAAGTTTTGTGGTTACACATGCTGACCTAGCGCGTTGCATCTTTATCTTATAATCATATCATACGACGAGTAGTATAGTCTTGGGATCACACCAAAGTTCTTTCCATCGCAGTGCAATATGGGGGTTTTCAAAAATGGCGTTATAAAATTTCTTCCAGACCAGCAACGCGTTGGCAGGTGTTGCAAGCGTCCATAGGATGTGATCACAGATACAACTATAAGTCACGGTGTAACTATTCTACCTGTTGTAAATGTTAACTATTTCTTTCACCTTGTTTTTCCCATTGATTTCCGAATATAACTAAAATAGGTCATTAATGGGTTATAAATAAAAGAATTTATTAACTATGTTATAATTTATTGTACTTATTTGGATTTTGTGCACGTTTACAAACAAATTGCTATCAATATTTTTGGAGTAGTGTTAAATTTGGAACATTTAAATGGGACAATATTGTCATTTAAGTTCTTATTTTAAATTGGTGTTTTACGGTATATTGCAACAGAGGCTGATTAGACTAGAAGTTAATTCCCCGTCGCTGAAGTTAACTAAACTAAAACTACTCCAAAAATTTACATTCATACATAATTAACATTTAAAACAAAATAAACAAAACAAGCGTTACTCCACATCAATTGGAAGACTTAAGACTGGAAACTTAAAAAATAAAAACATTTATTTGGTAGAAACATGTAACAAAAGGTGGTGATAAAATATTACATAATAATATTTCGCAAATATAATTTTTTTAAATAACTTTGCTCGTAAAGACAGGATAGTGTTTAAGACTCGCATTCACTACAAGGCCATATCATCATTAGCTTGGCCTTATCCCAATCATTTGGGGTCGGCACAGCATGTCTTTATCTTCCATTATATCCTGACATTCTTCACCTGTCACTTCATAAACCCATATCATATAGTGTTTCCATCACTTTTTACGTCTATCCCTGCCCATCTACTACGCTTAACATTTTTCTGGTAATGTGGTCCGAATTCCTTCTCAAGACCATACCAGTCGCTGACGATTAAGACCGGTCATCATGGTGGTTGTGGTGACCATAGAAATATGGTTGGGTATAAACCTTATTTAGGTAGTAGTAAAAGGCAAGATAAATGAATTAATGAAAAGAAAAGACACTAAAGGAAGGGTTCGGTTTTACTTTCAGGGTTTAAGAATCTTGCAGTCAGAACTAAATTTAGTCACATTTTGACGACCTCCACGTTGCAGTGGCTTACACGCGTTTCGCAACATCGTAGCACCTACAGAATTCACGGATTCCCGTCTGGAGTTTTTTTTAATTGCTGTAAGACAGCAGATAGGCTGACGCCCCACTTAGAATTGAGTAGTTACCGTCGCCTATGGGTGTTTGCAACGCCAGTGGCATCGCGAATACGCTGCTGTTCCATAAGGGTATAGGAACTTGGGTCACTAATGCTGGAACACAACACAAAGTTATTTTAGCTTCAGAACTTGAAAATTCAAAAATAGTAAATTCTAGGACTTGGTTTCAACAAGACGGAGCTACTAGTCATACAAAAAATGACTCCATGGTAGTTGTGAAACAGATGTTCCCTGGCAGACTGATTTCGAAAAGAGGTGATATCTCATGGCCCCTACGTAGTCCAGACTTGACGCCCTCTGACTTTTTTTTGTGGGGATACCTCAACCACAAAGTCTACAGCAATAATCCGAAAACCATCGATTAGCTCAAGGAGATTATCCGTGGTGATATAGCAGGAATACTGAAGAAAGTTTTCAACAATTTCCGTGTGCGGTTAGAGGAGTGCCGTCGTAGAGAGGGTCATCATTTAAATGATGTTATTTTTAAAAATAAACTTCAGCTATTACTTTACAATGCCTCAGTTTTATTTTAACGGTAACTTTTGTACTTATTTTTAATCTATTTTTTTAAATATGCACGTTCTATTGCGCCACCCATTACGACAAATGTTCATGACGGAAAATGTTATCATGTACATTGCAGTTTCGTGTATGACGATATATTTCGTCATACCCGGTTAACAGGTTAACATTAACATATTAAGCACTACATAAGTACAATTAGTGGTCTAACAAGATCATTTCCATTAATCGCATCAAAACAACTAGCACTTACGATCTTTTTCTATAACAATCATTTTGCACACATACACGATCTAGTATATCGCTCTTTTTCATCATTATCTAGTTAGAAAGAGTACGATATAATTATTTGTCTGTGAGACAAGTCTGTCATTTTGAAATTGCACATGTATACGCGCAGTACCGTGTAGGCGAATACGAGCGTTAACTTGCTACCAGATTTATAGCCCACTACCACTACTATACGTGTTTCTATGTATGTGTCCTGAAAAATAATAATCATTTTGCCAATCTCGTTCTTTATGTTCTCTTAATATTAGTGGTGATCCTTAGTTGTAGTAAATGGGAGCCTTATATATAAAAAATAAATTCGAAATGTTAAATTGGTGTTATCATAATAATATTAATTATTAATTTGATTTAATATCTACTATATAATGATCAATGATCTAATTTACTACTATAATAATGTATACATTACTTACAGGTACACAAATTATACTTAGCAATAAAATTACAAACGTTTTATTAAAAATTATATCCACATTATTAAAAAGGCTTAGAGACTAGACTTAAATATTGCATGATGAAAAGTATAATATAAGAAAGATGTGGATAATAATTATGGAGGACAGAAGTAAAGAGAATCATTCGGTGTTTGAAAAGTGTCCATCATAATGCATTAAATTTGACGAAAAGCACCAAAAGTCATTAGAGTGGTATTGAGAATTATTAACTCCGCATACTTCAATTCATCATCTGCAACATTCAGAGCATACACATCTATCTTTACTATGGTCTATTCGCGTTAAGAAAATAGTGAGTCGTTATTGCAACTGGAGGATAAAGGTGTTTTCACAATGGGGTAAATTCAAACAATTTATTTATTTAACATTTTATCGCACACAATAAAAAAATTACATCATCATTAATTTATATAATATTTCAAAAGATTAAGTTTAATGGATAAAAATTAAATTAAAAAGAAAGTCAATAATAATATTTTTATTCATTGACACTGATTAGAATTGACTAGAATCTTCATTTGTATTTATTACTAGCAGCCCGTCCCAGCTTCGCATGGGTATTTAACAAAAAATTAAATCCTTCTATTTTTTTTCGGTCTCGGGGAAAAACCTCTCTTGACGGGTTCCCCCGGCCCGGGGAGACCGAGGGATATAAGGGACTCCGGAAAAGATGTTCGACCATCCGACTACCCACTAAAAAACTCCGCTGTTCTCCTATCGTCTACGCCCGGGCCCACGGATATATGGCCTGCCGATCTCGTGGCCCGGGCCGGCGCCGTCTTAAAGCGGGCCCCTTCTAAAGTGCTGGCGCTAGGAGGTCAGGCTTTCGTCCCCCCGGCGCTCTCTTGTAACAACTCTATGAGTTGAGGGGGGCTGCGGAACAGCACGCGGCCTTTTCCCTCACGGCAATAGTGCGGGCGGCGGATCCTCCCCCGAGGGGCCGCCCGCGGCCGCTTTCTACGGCGGCCGGAGATCGTTGCCCGCCCTCCGGCGCCGACGACGCGGCCTACGTTGGCGGGAGGGGAGTGCGGAGGCGGACTCCCGCTCCCGTTCCGCCGCCTCCCTTGCAGACACTACTGCCTCGCAAAAGGAGGCGACGGCCGTCCATCCAGGATCGCCCCCGACCATGGACAGAACCAGGGCCGGGAGCGACAGGTCCGCGGCCAATTCCGGACGGGACTCGCATCCCCGTTGCGTGCTAGTCAGGCGTGTGTACGACTACCAGACGACACTCCAGAAAAAGCAGAGTCGCTTGACGTCGTAGCCGGCCCAGCAAGACCAACCGACAGCGAGGATGTAATTCCCGTCCCGGGAACACTCTCTGTGCAGGCGCAGTCGAAATAGGCATGGTTTTGACTACCAAATCGGGTCCCATGGTAGAACCCGGGACCCCAATCAGTATTCGCAACTATCCCATCGGGGACCATGCCACGAACAGAGAGCTAAGTTGGAAAGGATGTAAGAGGTAGACGGAAAGAAAGGTAGGACTCTGTTGCCTCGAACGGAGAGGGGAGTGAAGCGACGGATGCTCGGGCACCTCGGGTACGCACACCCGTGCACTCCTCGGACAGAGGAGCGCCCCTGGGGGCAAACCCTTCTATTTGCGTCAGGTTACTAAAAAAATAAAATTATAAAGAAAGTTTGAATATTATTATTTCTATGAGCTTTTATTTTAATGATTTTTTTTGCTATTACTTTTTATTTATTTTTCGTTATTTTTTAATAAGTATTCTAATTTTTGTAAAAACCCCAGTGACGCACGCCTACATTGCATAAGGTGCTGCCTAGCTAGCCGAACAGGGTGAGCGGCTACCACGCAACATTTTTCTAATATTTACATTTTTAAACTCGTGATATCTTTCGAATGGAATATCCGAATTGAATAATTCAAAAAGTTATATAAAGGTATTGAAACAGTTTTGAATATGAAGTAATTTATTTTGATAAGGATTAATACCAAGATCCAAATAAAGAGCCTTTTCTAGGGGCGGCATTTCAATTAATTTTTTAAAATAAAAGAACACTTATTGTGGCATAACTATAATAGTTAGACATATGCTGTCGCGACACTTTTTGTAAATAATGATGTGTTCTGCAAAGTTGTAGTACATTATTTTATTCTATCATCAATAGTTTTCGCAACGCACGCGATTTAAATAATATTTTAGGTAATTTTTTTACACTTCGGGTTACATTATTAGAGTTTTATTAAGGATCCCTAATTTTTTTGAAAATATAATATAGCCTATGTCACTCGGGGATAGTGTAGCTTCCCAACAATGAAAGAATTTTTTAAATCGGGTCAGTAGTTTCGGAGCCTATTCAAAGCAAACAAACAAACAAACAAACAAACAAACAATCAAATCTTTCCTCTTTATAATAGTAGTATAGATGAAAGTATTTTGTTCCACATTCTCCAAGATGTCATCCAAATTCCACATGTTTTCTTCTTGTATCACGTGGTTGCAGCATTTCTTCCATAGATTAGCATCTATTAAAGTTATCACTCATCTTGAGTGTTGAGTTACACCAACAACATATTTTTTTATTTGGACCCACACCAACTCTATATACGGAGAATTTCAATACAGTTACAGTAGACCCTGGTAATCCGGCCCCTGTCTAATCCGGCGCCTCCTGTAATCCGATATGCCTATCACTATTGAATAATATCATGAAAAAAATTATGGCCAGATATAGTCGGCACTTCTAGCAACGATCTACGAATCAGTGTTACTTCAGAAGTAATAGAGTAACACTGAAAGTTGCTGCCAAAACACAGACTTTTGTGTTGTTTAATGTACTAAATTCGAGATACATATTTAGTATGATTAGAGCGTATCCACGGTGGATTCGGGTACAGGAGCCGCAAAGTGGAAGGGGAGGATATTCTAAATACGTGTGCGGTTACCGACCTTGCCATCGTGAACACGTATTTCAAAAAGAGACCCGAGCATCTCAACACCTACAGGAGTGGGAGGAATGCTACCCAAATCAATTTCCTACTCACTAGGAGACCCCACATCAGCAAAGCAGCCAACTGCAAGATCATACCCGGTGAGAGTCTCACTGCACAATACCGTCTTCTTGCATGGACCTCTGTGTGGAGCCCAAAGACAAAGGCGCCGAGTGCCTTCAGCGCCGTATCAGGTGGTGGCTGCTTGATGAAATCAAGTCCCAGGAGTTCGCCTCTGCCATTGGCGACAAGTGCGCCGGTTGTGAGGGCGATGATGATGATTTAGTATGATTTGTAGTTCAGATAGAGTCTTATCATTTTGATCTGTAATTTTTCGGATTACAATGTAATAATCTTTTCAAAAAATTCCAGACTATAGGAGACTTTGGCAGTATTCTATAGTCCGACATATTCAAAAGTTCGACACTGCTCTGCAAAATGTTTGTCGGATTACTGTATTACGGGGTTCACTGTATTTTTAGCAATTTCATCTACCAAATATTTATTATATGATCTGCCGTCAACTGGTTACTGTGAACATAGCTTTTTAATTTGTTGTAACCTGATTGGTCGGGGGTGGGGCTAGGTCGGCGGACAACGATGACTCACTACTTCTTAACGCGAATGGACTATAGTGCCATTCTCGCAGGTTTTCGAACTATAATTTACAGCGTACAGCTGGACACTTTCAAATTCTCGCTCATATGAGATGGTTCTCCTTACCCCTAATCTAGTAATGGCGATGCTGTGTTGTAATGCCATCTATTGAGACATTCCAACAATCTCATGACGTAAACTCTTCCAGCTCTTAAAGTGAAATACGAACCACTCTAGATGTATGTATGTTTTTTTGATTTTCTCTTTAAGTTAAAAATACATCTCTGATAAATATGCAATGAAATGCGTTACAGTGTTACCAAACCTTCTGAACTTCTGAAAGGCCTTTGAGACTTTAGTTACTCCATTGATAATTTTAAAACTAATAAAAAAACTAAGACATAAAGCGATTGACTAACTACGTATCACAAGACATAGACGAGGTTTCACAAGCGAATTAAACTTTATTTTATTATTTATTAAGTTATTTTACCACGGGACGCTAATTTTTATAATTTTATATTATAATATTTTACATTTTAAAGACTATATTTATTTATTTAGGGTTTACGCACACTGTGATTTTATTATCGCACGATCATTCTATCGCAAAAACCAAACACGATGATAATAAGTGACGAATTTTTTTATGCTGAAGTTACAGCAGATAGGCTGACAGCCTGCTTAATAGTAACCAGTTATCCTAGGGTTGTACTGTCGCCTTTTATTACAGGCCGACCCCGGCCGCAGGGTAGTATGCATGTATGTACTCTGCCTGCACGGACAAAATGATCGGGATGGTTTTACAGTGACGACATGCGTTTTTATCAAATATTTTCTTAGATACGCAGTTTTTTAAGTTACATTTTTAAATAGTATTTATTCATTATCTACTTAATTTTATTGACAAACCTAAAGTTATTACTACATAATACGAGAGTATTTTTTACAAAGAGTTTTGAGAATGTGCTTGGTAATATATTAATATATTTATCAGTGAATAACAGTATATATAGTAAGCAGTGTTTAAACTGTAAATATTGTTGTAAAATATTTTCAAGATCAATCAATATATATTTATAGATAAAAATGTATTATTTATACTCTACTAAAACAAGAAAATAATTTATAATCCTTAGTTCTGAAGGTACAATGGATTTTTTGAGAAAATGCTCTAATTTAAAAAAGAACCTTACAAGGGTCACGCGTATATTCGTGAACCAAAAAGTTTTTAAAAAGATCCTTTTCAAAAACATTTTATTTAGTAAAGTATATACATGACATAATTTTGAATATAATTTTATAAATTTCCTAATTGATTATAATTAATATTTATATGAATTTTATTGGCGGAGAGCTATCTAAAATTCTTAAATTAGTACTTTAAGATTTTAAAATTAACAGAGCTCTTGATGGTGGAATTATATCACATATTTCTGGTTATGTAGCGAGCTATATTGAATGTATTTTATATGAAAAATAATTGAAGCAAAGATACACGAGAACCAACATAGCTAGGAATACCATAAAATCACCGCGGCATTTAACTACGAAACCCACAGATTTAATTGTAAGCATGATGACTTGGGAGATGAGCAACTGAGGTCCCAATGATGACTAACAACAG
The DNA here is from genome assembly GCA_963693495.1 of Malacosoma neustria. Lineage (NCBI taxonomy): Eukaryota > Metazoa > Arthropoda > Insecta > Lepidoptera > Lasiocampidae > Malacosoma > Malacosoma neustria. The sequence continues at coordinate 10,310,571 of OY856394.1, forward strand.
CCAAAATTGGCTCACAAAGCCAAGTTAGGCCAACGTAGAACTGCGTTGAAGCTACGCCAGCCGCGCTTCCGCGGCTCGAGCTACGCCACTGGGGTTTCTTCGAGTTTATGCCGTAATAAAAAGTACCAGCTCAAGATCTCAAACCTCCACAAGGAAATGGTATGGAAAGAAGATCTATTATGCTAGCAAAAATACATCCTGAAGCGGTCAAGTTGGTCTGATAGATGATAGAGCAATTGAGTCCTTAAAGTGAGATCGTGTCTCAGTAGAAGTGTAAGGCGTTCCTCAGCCTTATATGCTACAACTCACGGATGCGTGTTGAATGGGAAAGGCAAGATTGAGCTTATTGATAACAACCCATAGTGTTGCATGGTCTCTCACTGCTGGTCTTGGGCCTCCCTCTACAGGGAACGAAGTGTATTCCCGCTACGCTTGTCCAAGGTCTCGATATGCAGGTTCACCATGTTGTTTTTCACCATCGATACATGGCAATTATGCTAAAATTTGCTTGAAAAATGCTTAACTGGTCCTACATTGGGATTTAAATCTGATAATTCTAGATTATTCTGTGACTTTAATACCACTCAGCTACCAGGTGTCAAGGTCTAAGAAGAGGTTTGAGACCATCAGTGGGAGGTTAATGGTTTGTTTTTACCTAGATTGGAATATATGACGTAAATTTGGTTCAGAGCCAGCAGTGGGTGAAAGTAGGAACCCGAAAGTGACCAATAAAGTACTAAATACTTTTCGGTTAGAATTAGAAAATTAAAATATATTTAAGTAATGCCTAATATGCAACTAATGTTTTAAGTTATATTATGCGTTATATTTATTCATTTGCATAATTTTAATTAACCATTATATACAATAATGATATAATTACATGCTTTTTCTCCTAAAAGGCATAGAATAATACACCGTGGTCCGTTATTATTAACTATAAAAAGCCTAATTTAATTGGGGTTTATTAGAATTGACATAATAAAAAAATTGGCTGTGACGGTATATAACAAAGAAAATAGAGTTGCTGTATAGTAGAAGAAGAATAGAAAATGTATATAATATATAAACAATTGCTATGCATATATTTTTTAAGAAACTGTCCAATCCGTAAATGACATATATTCATATTAAATATAAAAAATTGAAGAAACGTAGAAAAATTAAAAAAAAAAATGTGTGGTCCCGGCCATAATAAACGGCTTCTTTTCTTGGGAGTCGTAACAAATAATCATCATCATTATCTTAGCTTTAAATCCCTGTCAAATCTAAACTATCGTTTCGGTTTACGGGCGGAATCCCGACTTTTTCTTCTCCATTTCGCGCGGTGTTCGGCATGCCTTGTAACCATAGGTAACAGTTGCCGTAAAACGAACCAGTGGAGGCAATACTCCTCATTCCACACGGTCTTTTCATGTAAGCTCATATCAACGTGGTTCCTGTTTGTAAGACTCCAGCACTAGTCACTTTTTATAGCCATAGATAAGGACTGACCTAGTGACAGTCTTATAGATCTGTCCTTTCAAGAGTTATGAACGTGTAGAATTAACTAACGGATAATTCATTTCATTAGTTTATAAAATGTGAGGGAAAAGCAACATGCGTTATTCGGAGCTGGGAGGTGATTGCAGTTGTTGCTGTAAGCCCTCTTCTACCTCTTACTTGTGCCCTTTAGTCAACATAAGGAGAGGTAACTATACCTTTTCAGTAATAAGGATTCTTAAGTTGTTGAACGAGCTTCATTCAAACATTCGAAGGGCATTTTTTCGCCAACGGCGATACAAAAGACAAGTTGAAGTTTAGTCTGAAACGGGACTAAGTCTGAAATTGTTTTTTTTTTACAAAATAACATACTTTAAAGTAAAGAAGATAACTAGTTTATTATTCCAATTTCAGTGATTATATTATTACAGTGCTTATACTAAGTATTCTTAAAATATTCAACATTAGTACATAATAGTACTTTCTCTTTGTTTTTTTGGTTTTAATTTTTTATTGACCTTTACGGATTGGACATGTTTTTCTCATTATATCGTATAATACATATTGATATATCATAAAAGGCATACATATATTTATTTATATATAATCCCATAATATTATGCTAAGTTGATATTGACTCCGACGCCTGTGACGAGATCATCTCTCATCAAGGGAAGAAGAGTTGTATGCCTGTAATAAAAAATAATAATTAAATATACACAATATATTTTTCTCCTTGTAAGGGGCCAACTTCTATATTCTTATATCCCTGCGGCCAAAGGTGGCCTATAGTAAGAGGCGACAAAACAACCCCAGACGGGTGGTAGGGCTCCAAGCCCGTCTGGATTGCAAACACCCCTGTTTACTAAATATGCCGCCATTAAACCTTGCGTTGTATTTAGCATAAGTGAAGTTCCAGTTCTCCTTCGCGGATGGTGACTAATTATTGAGTGGGCCGTTACCCTGTCTGCTGTTTGAAAGCAATAAGATAAACAGGTACAAATACTTCTTGGTAGGAGTTCGATATTGTATATTACCATATTAAATTATCAACATATTAACCAAAGCTTTTGCCAAGGCTTTGCTTCCCACTTTATATTCATTTACATTCACTGTAAATACGCTTTTAAGAATTGAGAGAAAGAGAGATTGAGAGAGAGAGAGAGAGAGAGAGAGAGATAATAATAGCGATCATTTTATTACAAGAAAAAACCTATTGAAACTCACTAATAATTTGTTTTTTTTTTACTATAACTAATAGCTAAATGTAACTAATTTATGTAATTCTTTGTTCACCTATCAATCTTAGTACGGAATGTAAGGTGTCCCACCTAGACTTGCAGGGATTAAGTCAACTAGATGTCCGAGTAACACATTGTTTAACGACGGACAAAGGCCTGTCATAGTTTGAAGGTCTTGGAAGATTTTGAGATTGAAAGGTTAGTCGGCAATCATAGTAAAGCCCAACATGGCAATATATGTTTATGCTATATCGGTAAAGGACGGAAAGATTGGCATCGATAAAAAGAACACTAATTAATCACTTGTTCGAAGATATTAATCAATTATAGATACAATTATAGACTATTTAAATTTGTGCTATTAAATATATTTTTTCGATATTTTTCAGTTAAACTGTTACGTACAATTAGCGAAGCCCTTATTCGTGCTGCAGCTCAAATTAGCAGGCTTTACAAAGTGTTGGTACTGGCTTGGAAATTACCATTTTCACCTGTTGCTGCATACCGAGACATTATTAACGATGTTTGCGAATCAAATAACAAATATAAAAGCTCATATCATTAAAATATTGCCTACTTTAGGAAAGTATTGTGTAGGTGATTCGGCAAGACCTTAGTTGATGTATTCAATGAAGCTTATTTGTTAAACCGTAAATCTCACGTACTAATAGTAAATATACAAAATTGGGATACATAGCTTAGATAATGATTTACCATCCCGCGAATATCGAATAGGTACGTAACTTGAATGTTATGACTTCGTTGCGTTAACGCAAAGGAATTGCTACGGCAGTGCTACGCTTTTACTACGTAGCTACACAAACACATGTATTATTTGCTACACTTATGTATATGGACATGCTACAATATATTAGTGCTAAGAATCTTTAGCACTAAATCAAAACTTATTTTGGGTGAACCCCACCAGCATAGATTGATAAAAAAATTACATGGTGGTAAGTTCTGTACTAAGCTTAAATATTTGGCATTAAGACAAGGATATTTTTAAGCTTAACGTTCAAACGAATAAAAAACTACTTCTTAAAATGGTTTTTTTTACAAATCTTTATTTCTAATTGAGTCGACGTTTGTAAAACACAAAAAGTAAAAGACGTGTGTGTGTGTGTTTTTGTGTACACACGTGAGAAGTTATACTTTTTTGGCGTATGAGAATAAAAATAGCAAAAGTTGTATGTAAAATGAATAATAAATTAATAAAATAAAAAGGTACATACCGACAGTTAACTTTAAATCTATAAATGCATTTAAAACATTTTTTAATATAAAAGTTACTTATAGCATGAATATTTATAATGACCTTTCACAACCATATCTTATATCTTTAAACGAGCAATTCTTGTATATACCTAGTCAGGTCATAAGTATTGTCACACAGTAAAAACTTTTCTTTTAGAATGCTGGCCACAAAAAAGTTTATTGAATTAGAATTTCGAATTGTTCATGAAAATAAAAATGTATAACTTTTAGAATTTTACTCATTTTTAAATATGGAGTGGACGCTTAAAGAAGACCGTGTTGCAGTTATTGCATTGCATCGTTGCGGTTACGCGCCAATTCAAATTTTTAACATACTGAAAAATTTGAATATTACCAAAAGATTCGTTTATCGTACCATCAAACGATACAATGAAGACTCTAGTGTAGATGACAGGTCAAGAAGTGGTCGCCCTCGGTCTGTTAGGACTCCAGCAGTGATAAAAGCTGTGAAGGCACGAATTCAAAGAAATCCCAAACGTAAGCAGAAACTGTTGGCCCTTCAGATGGGGTTAAGCAGAACCACGGTGAAAATGGTGTTAAATGAAGACTTAGGGCTTCGGGCATATCGAAGAAAAACAGGACATCGTTTGAATGCTCGTCTAATGGACCTGAGACTGAAGAGATGCCGCGCTTTGTTGAAGCGGTACGCGGGAAAAAAATATCGGGAAATTCTTTTTTTGGATGAAAAAATGTTTACCGTAGAAGAAAGCTACAACAAACAAAATGATAAGGTGTACGCACACAGTAGTGAAGAAGCGAGCAACCGTATTCCGCGTGTCCAACGAGGTCATTTTCCATCCTCGCTCATGGTATGGTTGGGAGTTTCTTATTGGGGCTTGACAGAGGTACATTTTTGTGAGAAAGGTGTAAAAACGAATGCTGTTGTGTATCAAAATACAGTCCTGACGAACCTTGTGGAACCTGTTTCTCATACCATGTTCAATAACAGGCACTGGGTATTCCAACAAGATTCGGCGCCAGCTCATAGAGCGAAGAGCACACAAGACTGGCTGGCGGCGCGTGAAATCGACTTCATCCGGCACGAAGACTGGCCCTCCTACAGTCCAGATTTGAATCCGTTAGATTACAAGATATGGCAACACTTGGAGGAAAAGGCGTGCTCAAAGCCTCATCCCAATTTGGAGTCACTCAAGACATCCTTGATTAAGGCAGCCGCCGATATTGACATGGACCTCGTTCGTGCTGCGATAGACAACTGGCCGCGCAGATTGAAGGCTTGTATTCAAAATCACGGAGGTCATTTTGAATAAACTTTAATGTCATAAGAATCTATGTTTTGTTAAGTTCATTTTGGTATATGAATGGTTACATAATTAATAAACTTGTTACAATTATTTTACATTAAACATGTGACAGAATTTATGACCTGACTAGGTATATAATTGGAATCTCGGAATCGGCTCCAACAATTTTGATGAAATTTAGTATACGGGGGGTTTCAGGGGCGATAAATCGATCTAGCTAGGAATCATTTCTAGAAAATGTCAAAAGGTGGCGTTTGAGTAGTCCCAATTTAAACTGAAAAATGACTCTTCCTGACATCTATCGGCGAATAATAATACTATTTTTTTTAATTGCTTTAACGACACAACAACACTAAAGCTATTCCAGCAGATGGCGTTGTTAAGTAACAAGAAGTCAATGAGTGTTTGCTTTAAGGTTAGACTAAGAAAATCAATTGTTAATTTCCAAAAAACACAATTTATAAAAAAAAATATACCGAGCAAAGCTCGGTCATCCGGATATTATAATTTAAAATCACATACACACATGTATATTTATGAATAATTTTTTTTAATCTCCTCTGATATAAAACACGTATGGTAGATTTATGATTATTTGCGAAACTACTTCGAATATAGTTATATATACCGTCAAGAGTTTTGTGTGCTGGCTTTGAATGCGTAGTTATCATTTTTTGGGTCTGTTTGTGGGGGGAGGAAGGTGCGATGGGTGAGATGACCAGCGCTGGCGCCGTATTGGTTTATCAGTCGCTTGCCGCTCCCGTGTACCGTCCCCACGTCTGCGTCGTAATAATATGATTCGTAATAATTATGAGCGTGAGTGTACACATGCGCAAGTCTCCCCACTAATTTCACAGAGCGCTCAAAATTCATGACGGTATGTATACAAGTTTTCACGGAAACTTTACAGACAGCTCAGGTAACTTGTTCATGACGGTATTGGTGTGCATGCGCATTGTAAAAATTATAATCTCATATTTTTTTCCTAATACACCAAGAGAAATATAATTTTAAAAGACAAAGGTATAAAGATACTTTTCATCTGCACCTTGAAATTGACGCGGTTTACGCGATTTCTACTAAAAGTTGTATGCTCCATTATTTATTTATTAGTATTTGTATTATATTAGTAAACATTTTTAAGTTTATAATGGTAATGCCTTACTCGTGAGGCGCAGGCCACGCGGGGGCGTGCTTGTGTGTAGCGGCGCGGGCCCTCGCCAGCAGCGTCATCACGGCGCGCTTAGTCGGTGACATGGCCGCCCGCGCGCCGCCCAACAGCGGCCGCTTGCGAGCCGTGCTCGCAGGCGCCCCACCCGCACCTGCAATATACATCTACGTGCGTCATGTTGAACAGGTCTCTGCCGATTACAAAAGTATCATCTATATCAAGATTTATTTTTCCGCTGGAGTTCGTCAAACGGCCTATCCGTAGCAGTCGCCTATGGATGTTTGCAACAACAAAGGCATTGCCAACGCGCGGTCAGCCTCGAAGATATTTTAAATAACCAATATCATACTTCGATGGAAGAACTTCTTACGGAAGCTCATTATAAATCCGGAAAGTACGTTGCATTAACATTTTAGATGTTAATAATTCTAACTATAATTCATAGATATAGTAATATCAAAAGTGAACCAATCTTGAAAAATGTTTCTGACGTTCTTTCTTTTTATAGTTATCAGCACTACTTGGAACAAAATATTTGTATGACTTCCATTATTTTTTTATTTTCCTCTAAAACTGAAACCTGAAATCAGCTTTATATCAGACAAAACCGTTGCAATGAGTGCCAACCTTATTTGAGTAAAGAAAAAAAATTGTCCGTTGTGTTATATTATAAATTTGCCTAATTTATTCTGATTTGAAAGTCTGTTTTTTCTGTAACAAGTTATATATATATACTACTTGGCTTGATGTTAAACTTGTGACATTAAACTTAGAAAAAACAAAAGTAATGACTTTCAGTATTTATGAAAATTCCCAACCTCTTTTTAATGAAATTAATATAAAATCCCACATATGTGGAAGACTTACAAATTTAAATTGTAATTGCTACTCTATTGATTGTGTCAATAGTATTAAATACCTTGGCGTTGTAATAGACAAAAATTTAAATTGGAAAAAACATATCAGTAAAACTAGTAATAGAATAAGAAAATTTATATTCATATTTAAAACACTAAGAAATGTTTGTCACCCTAAGCTATTGTTCAGTATTTATTATGCCCTATGTCAGTCACTACTAAACTATGGAATATTATCTTGGGGTGGTACATCAAAAATTTCAATGTTAGTTATCGAAAGAGCTCAAATATCTTTACTAAAAGTGATGACCTATAAAGGCTTCTTATATCCTACTACTTTGCTCTATAAAGAAAATAAAGTCTTGTCGGTGAGAAAAATGTTTATAAAATCAGTAATTTTGAATATCCACGTGAAACCACCTAATCTTATATTTAAGCGACGGCAAGACCTTGTTTATAACATTCCACGCTGCAAAACATCATTTGCGCAGAAATTCGCGGATTATCTGGGCCCTAAATTATATAACGAAATTAGTAAAGTAAATTAAACAAACTTCCCATTGGTAGGTGTAAGAAAGTTTTGAGTGATTATTTGTATGAGCTGAATTATCAAGAGTCAGAAGAGACTATCAAAGCAATTATTTAAATATAATATTACATTTTACTTATATATAACTTACATACATTATATTCATTTTTTACATACATTATATTCATACATTATATCATTTTTTCAGTTAATATATGTATCATATATATTTTTCTTTCCCTTCTTCTTTCATTAATATTTTATTTTAAATTATTATTTATTTTTACTACTATATCTCATTTAACTACTATATATTATTTAATTATTAATATAATGGTAATTATTATATATTAGTACTTATGTTAAAAATACTGGCCCACTGAGATACAGTATTCACTAGTTCAGGGGCCAGTGTGATTTTCTCGAGTCAAATTAGTTGTTGTACATGAACTGCTGTGATATGTATCTTTTATTTTTAAAAGATACATATCACAGCAGTTATATTCCCTACTTCTGCATGATGGCGCTGATAACTTGCCAATCCGTCTTAGGTAATTCCCATTTTTTTCTGAGACGATTGAACCATTGGAAGCCATTAATTTATTAAATAAGTCCTGCGTTCATTATCCATACGTTCTTGGTTACATCAAATATACTGAGTTATGTTTTTGCATAAGTACGTTTCTGTGAGAAAAATAAATTATTGTTTCTTCAATTTAAATGTAATATTAATTTTAGGGTCAAATATTAGGCCCCTAGTTGGCTGAAAATTTCGAGATAAAACTCTAACATAAGTAAGAAAAGTTGTTATTGAATTTTTGAATGTCTTCAACAAAATACCATGTTTAATTAGAGAATCGCCCCAGAAATATGTTTAATACAAATTAATAAAATCGTTTTAATACAAATTAAATTTATTGTATATTAATTTAATTTGTATTAAAACGATTCTATTCGGTAAAAGTGCGTTCTTAAATATTTTATTTTCATAACAAGACCCAAATAAAAATTACAATATCTATCGACATTTTACGGACATCATATTTTATTTGTACACAAACACGTAGTATTTGTCAAGTATTTCAATGAAATTTTAATATTTTTGACATTTAACATGATGACAAAAACCGCAGCAGTGTTCTAGAAACATTAATAATTCAGTATTTAGATTGGAATAAAGATAACGTTTTCCCCGTGTAACCGCAAAATCAAAGCGCAGATTGTTCATTTAGAACAGGAGCCAAAGGGAGATATTTTCAAAGAGCCTCTGTGGCAGCACAAAGCCTTTTGATTCGTTCCAATTATCTTTAGAGGGAAACAAATTGTTTATAGGTTATTGTGAAGGTATTGTCATTAATCGTTCTCAAAGCATTTTAGCACAATATGTGAAAACAATAAATAACACACTTTGTGAATTGTTACATTAATATTAATATATATTTATTTCTACACTTAACCTTAGCACTACTAACTGGGGTAGATATTTACTTCATTTAGTAGTTCGGTGAATGGAGATTTTATCATTTTTCAGCACTTTAATTTATTTAAATCGACTTTTCACCGATTTAACTCTAGTAAAATTGAAATGAAATTTTATTTTATTTTAAATCATGATTATTGCTATCACAGTTTTTATGATTAAAAACCCTTAGGGTAAATATATACTCCAGTTTGTAGTTTGTGGGTTAAAATACTTGTACTAACAATAAAAAAACTTTCTCGTTTCTTAGGCTTTTTATTCGTGATACAAGAGTATAGACCTAGAGAAAATGTGTTTTAGTTTTAAATATACTGTCACAATTCGCATATTGGTATCTAGTTTGAAAGTAAGCAGTAGGGTGTTTGTGTTATGGGTTTTAAATAAACAAAAGTATATATGTACTAATTATATATCTTATAATAACTTTCATTATTAGGGAATAATGAAAGTGGACGAAGCGAAACAAGTATGTAAGGATCGTAGGAAGTGGAAAGAAGTGGTCTCTGCCTACCCCTACGGGAAAGAGGCGTGATTATATGTATATATGTATGTATGTATATATCTTATATATAAAATTCTCGTGTCACAATGTTCGTTCCCGTACTCCTCCGAAACGGCTGGACGGATTTATATGAAATTTTGTGTACATATAGGGTAAGTCTGAGAATCGGCCAACATCTAATTTTCATACCCCTAAATGATAAGGGTGACCCACCCCCAATTTTTTTTTAATTTTTTGTCATTTTATTATTTATATGGCAGAACAACGTTTGCCGGGTCAGCTAGTTTTTATTTTATAAATAAATACATAACATATAAGACTCTTGAGAGGCTCTGGCGTGAGAAAGCCGTTGCATCATGGAGGTTCTTTTAAATCAGTACAGTAGAATTTGAACTTATCTTTATCATACACATCGTTATAATCATTAAATCCAGATTGCATTATTTCAGTTAAAAATTTGGGACACTTTTATATGATTAGGCAGGGCAACACCGGCCGTAAAGGTTAGTTATTCTTACAAATTCTTCTTGATGTAGCTGGAAGTAGATGTCTAGCATATTTTTCTTCTTCTATAATAGTAATAAAACTAAACATAATAAGGTGCGACGTACCGACCTTGCGTTGCGAGCGCGTGCACGGCAGCAGGTTTCACCCCTCGCAGGGCGGGATGTGCGTGAAGAACGCCGCCCAGTACTGGACTGCTCAGTCCAAGAATATCTCCCCCACCTGGTTAGTTAGTAATTACTTTACATGCTGTGAGTAGTCGGTTGCATTCATCAAATAGTTGCCTGTTAGTGAATAGTTAGCAAATACTATAAATGTTAGTAATTATTTAGTAGTACCATGGCAAAGGGTGTAAAAGCCTTTTGAAGTTATATTTATTTTAGCGTGTTTGGATTGTTATACAGTCTAGTATTCCGTGTTGAACTTTTTTCTTTAAAAACTCATAACTCATTCACCGTAGTTTCTTAAATATTCACACATTTATATTAATATGAAAGATAATTTAGAAACTATTGCGCGATTTAAAACAATAGTGCTGCCATCTTGCTCGATCCTTGCTTACCTTGTTACCTACCCTCACTCTTGGTAAGGTAAATGGTAAAAGCGAGGGTGGGAACAAAAAAAAATATAAATAGTAACGCGTGAGCTAATAAGCGCGCGGGAGGTCGATGTTCAACCTTCCTGAACACCACTCTCTGCGCCGTGCGCATTTAAGTTCAGTTACTCCAAACCAGAGATGTTGTGGAGCTCCGTAACCGTAACCGAAACTATCGGATATCCGAAGTAAAATTATATCCGTATCCGTAACCGTATCCGTTTCACAAGTTTCGGATAGTTTCGGATAAGGGCGGAGTCTAAATAAAACGACATGTTTCGATATATTTGTGTCATTTTGTGTTTATACTATTTTACTTCAATCTAATATCCGTAACCGAAACTATCCGAAACTAACGGATAATCCGAAATAATTGCATATCCGTAACCTTATCTGAAACCGATATAATTTTTTTCCTATATCCATATCCGTATCCAGATCCGAAATATCATATCCATAACATCCTTGCTCCAAACTCTCAATGGCTGTGCTGTAATTCATTGTGTGTTCAGTGTGCGTGACATTTTACCGTGCAACAGTTCTTCTGCGACCTGAACCGAACGGGAAGGGGTGGAATCAAGGTCAGTGCGGATTTCTTTGCCCACTGCAAGGTATCGCGTCTCTCTAACCATCGCTCCTGTCCCCCTCTCTCTCATACAGTCCACTGCTCTCGAGCTATCGTTCTCATTCCTGTACGGTGCAATCTCGGTCCGTGACCGGCATCGTACCCATCTAGTATTATATGGTATAAAACTATTTTAAGTGCATTTATAGATTTGAGTTTAATTGCCAGCATGTATTCCTTTTATTTATTTACTATATACTACATTATTATTAATTAATTTATCATTATTTTTATAAACAACGAGTTGTGGCATATAGGATGAAGTCGTTAGCTATTTTTATTCTATAACACCAAAAAGATACTTTTGTCAGTCTGGCATAAACCATCTCTGTTCCTGTTGTCGACATTCCCATACTCACAGACGGTCTGAACATGCGTGGTTTTCGGAGAGGCTGCGTCTCTTTGCCTGTTCTAGTCTGTACAATGGGGAATGTCCTGAAAAAATGTTTGGGCTTCAGGAGTTCATTCCCATTTTGTGGAGTCACTTCTTTCCTGTACGAAAAGGTTCTCAAGAATGTTCATATTAGATAGTCTCCCAATTTGAAATGAACTTCTGGCTAAGGTTTCGATTGGATATTGGATTCGAGTTGACGATCCTTCTGGTGCTGCAAATGTGTATAAGCGATGGTGACCATCGTAATTATACATATATATATATATATATATATATATATATATATATATATATATATATATATATATATATATATATATATATATATATATATATATATATATATATATATATATATCAATGAAATGAGTATTTGCGAAAACTGGTACCAATGCGGTAGAAAATATATTTATAAATAAGTGCTCCATTATCAATCTTTCGGCATGCAACATAATATTTTATACATAAAATTAACAATATCATACACAATTAAGGTCCCTCATTATTTAATAATAATGAAAAGCAGAATAATAACAATTATATTAACTCATTATCAATATTATGTTGAAACCATTTGTCATAATTATAAAATTGCATTTAAAAGTCCCTAGAATAAAGTATACAAAATAATAACTTTTATTATAATTTGCCATTAAGGAATTCGTCAATATTATAGTAACATTTGAGGTGTAAGAGGCCTACCAACATCTTCGGGGCTCAAGTCAACTTCACCTGCAAGTCTGCTGCTGAATAACGGACGAGGACCTGACGACGGCTTTCCTTTTGTGGTTGGGAGGTCAGACGGCAGTCGCCCCCGTAAAAGTCAAAACCAGTCAATCAGTTTATAGAGAGACAAAGAATGCACCGCATAACGGCGCGCAAGAGCTTTACCCGGCTCTTGTGAGAAGTGGACAAGGGCTACCGTGTCATAGGCGGGCACGGCTAACGACGTTAGCCCCATCTCACGCAGCCCAAACATTTCGAAAGATCCGCTTCGCAACATGGATCATAAGCATGCTAACTAGACGCGTGAGAGAATGGGCCGATGTGTCCTTCAGGTGGAAGGTGGCCGTGGCGTTTCTGTAGGAGACTCGGTGGAAGGCCAGCAGATTTCGATTCATTGGGAATGGCTACAAGCTGATCTGCACAGATGCATCTGGTAGGGAGAATGGGGTTGCTATAGTGCTCTCGGAGGAGTGACACAGTCTCACAAGAATGGCATTTTGGAGGTCAAACGCCATAGCGACCGGCTTATGGTCGTGAGAATGCTTATCGATGGGGTAATTACACACTTAATAAGTGCATACGCGCCACAGGTTGTTTGTGATGACGCCGATAAAATAGCGTTTTGGAATCTACTCGGAGAAGTGCTCCGTGGAATCCCATTATCACAAGGGATCGTTTGAGGGGTGATCTGAACGGTCATGTAGGTGAGGGATGTGAGGAATTTAAGCGTATTCACGGTGGATTTGGGTACGGTAGCTGCAACGCGGAAGGAGAGGACATTCTCAATAGGTGTACTGCTGCCGATTGTTAACACTTATTTAAAAAAAAAGACCACTTTGCGATAAGTTGGAATCATCTGAGGGGCAGAAGCTCATCTATAAGTTGGCGCGCTCCAGGGTCAAAGCGGCACAGGATATTTCCAAGTGCCGCTGTGAAAAAGACCCTGAAAGCAACCTGCTATGCGTAAACCTCGCGATGCAGAAGAGATGACGCTCGTATTTTCAGGAGCTGTTGAATAAGCAGCATACAACAACGGTGCGGCCGCCGGAACTCCCTCCAAATCTAGGACTAGTGCCACTGGTAACGCCTGTCGAAATTCAGAATTGTCTTCACCGCATGAAGAATCGGAAAGGTTTTAGGTTCAATGGAGTCCCCATCGAAGCTTGGAAGGCGATGGGCTCTCGTGGGGTGGGAATCTTAACCGCCCTTATTAACCGGACTCTCCTCATTGGTACTATCCCGAGCCAATAGAAACTGAGTATCATTACTCTAGTCTTCAAAGCCAAGGGGTTGGTGCAGGAGTGCGGTAATTACTGAGGTCAGGTCATGCTCCACACCATGAATCTCTTCGAAAAGGAAGAATCCAAGTACTTGACCTGCAACTCCACAGATTTCACACCCATGCGCATAGGCGGCGACACGGTTGAGCGCACGGACAAAGTGAAATACCTGGGATCTGTATTTCATGCGTCTGGCGACGTCAAGGCGCGCATTGTTGCCGCACGGGCCAAATGGCGTGAGGTAACTGGTGTAATTTGTGACCCTAAAAATTAAATTGAAGGGACAGGTGTATAAGACCATCATCATTAGGCCTGATCTTTTATACGGATGTGAAGCGTGGAACCTCCAGCACCGGCTGGAGCGACACAAACATGCCACCTCTGCCGGGCCCTGGCAGGAGGGGTAGACTCAAAAAGTGCTGACTTGACGTTGTAAAGGTAATGCGTGCCAATGAATTGACTACCAGGATACCGAAGATTATGCGAAGCGGAGAAGAAAAAGTCGGAAATCGGACTCCGGACGCCGAAGTGAGAGAGTGCTTTTAACGAATAACAGCTACTTCAAATAAATAAATCCATGGTAAGGTTAATTTTTTTTACATAATTCAAAAATATCAGATTTCCAATTTAATTATTCACATATAATTAAACCTAAAATTTTTCCTGTTTTTACATTACATATTTAATTTTGATGAATCCTACAATTAATGTTTAATCTATTTTCGTTTTTCCGTTGGTTAAAATGCATTATTTATGCCTTTTTTAGATTAATTTTTAAATTGTTGCGGTCTAACCAGTTAATGACAGATGTTAGTGATTTGTTAATTTCGATTTCGTAATTATCTAGTGATCTAGACGCTATATATTATAGTGATATCATCAGCAATAGGATACTTCGTTACTCTTGGCAAGTCGTTTATGTAGATTACATTTTTTTTAACCGTACAGGGATGGAGAAAGAATTCTAACCTCTGCGGCCGGGGTCGGCCTGTCATACAAGGCGACAAAACATCCCACCCTAGCTACTTGGTAGGGCGTCAAGTCCGTCTGTATGGCGACCACCTTTGATCTTAAGTATACCGCCATATGTAGTTTTGTGTTTGTTCCGGCATTAGTGACCCAAGTTCCTGTACCCTTATGGGACAGCAGCGTATTCGCGATGCCATTGGCGTTGCAAACACCCATTGGCTCAGGTATCTGAGAATTTTTAAAATAGAGGGTCCAATTTGATTGTAAAACGAAAACGCACTCTATAAATATTTTTTAAATATTTGTCTTCGCAAATAAACAAACTTAAAGTTAAACCTAGCTATGTAAAAACATTAAGCGTATTTAGTACTTATTTATTAAAGCGTTAAGGAAAAGTTGTAGGCAAACAAAAGGCAGCATTACTTAACGTAGCTTAAGTGACTCGCTGGTAGGTTGAGTGATTCACATTCTTAAGATTCCGCGAATGCAAGTTAAGTGAATTGAAATTTGTTTGTTTGAGAACAGCTTTTGTTGAAATCTTAAAGCAAATAAACAGCGAATTTTGTGTAATGAGTTTGTTCGTCTGTTTTAAGATTTATTTTGTTCTTTTGTTTTAAAGGTATAATTTCTATTACATATTTTGTCTATTGCTTTGGAACAACAGGCTGATGATGAATTTAATATTTTTTATTGCATGTGAGTGGTACCAGTGGCGTCGCAAACATTCATAGACAATAGACTATCTGCTTTATCTTTTGCTATATCCTTATTTATCTGCGCAGAGGCGGAGAAAAAATACTAACCTCTGCGGGCCAAGCCCATCTGGATGGCGACCACCTTTGATCTTAAGTATGCCGCGATAATAACCTTGTGTTGTGTTCGGGCATCAGTGACTCAAGTACCTGTACCCTTATGCGACAGCAGTGTGTTCGCGATGCCACTGGCCTTGCAAATATCCGTAGGCGATGGTAACTGCTAAATTCTAAGCGGGCCGTCACCCTGTCTGCTGTCCTACAGCAACAAAAGAAAATTGAAAATATTGGAAATTATATTATGATGTTCTTTCTGCCTTTATCCTATATTATGTGAAGTCGGCAGAGTATGTTCTGTCCTTCCAATATCCTCCATTAGTCGTCTTCTCAGCATTCACAATTTTTTTCGCCATACATTATTACTTTGGTCTGCCTCTCCGTATCTATGCATCCGTTCTCATTTCTAAAAATTTTCTTGTCACACGGTATTTTTCTCTATATGATCAAAACATGATAGTTTCTTATTTTCAGCTTCCCAATAACTGGGCGGTACTTTCAAACCTCTCTCAACATATTAATTTTATCCATTTTAGTGATTATATATTTTTTTTCTATTGATGCAAATTGATAATATTTTTCATGTGGAAACATTTAATTATCACTACATTACTCTTCGTACTGCACTGAGATATTTTCAGAATAGTGGCATAAAATTCCTACTAGGTCGGCAATACGCCAGTGGTGTTCCCGTTATTGAATAAGCGACGGCAACCGCTTAGATATTTTCATATTAAATTGTCGGTAACCCGGTCGCTTTTCTATTGCTATGAAACTTTATATTGCAATCTAATGCAATAAAATGTTTTAGAAACTTTAAAATCTAATAATTATAATTTAAAAGTTGTTTGTAATAATAATAATAAGCATAATGTTAAAAATTCATTTGAGGAAGTGATTGAATAAAAACGCATACAAGAAACTTTTATTGCGGAACAGCAAACAGGCTGACGAACTACTTAAGGCCAAGGCCCCACCGCAGATGACACGCTTAGCGGCAAGAGGTTAGCTGATCGCTTCGATGACTTATCCTAGTGAACCAACACAAGGCACGTTATGTGCGCGGCACCACCGCTCGCTGAGTGGGTCGCTTGGCGCCTCGATAATCTCCTAGCGGTTAGCGACGTGGACGGTCGTGTTGATTTATTACATGGATTACTGGGATGCATTATGAAACAATTAATAATAGTCTCTGTTTAAAGTTATCTTGTGTCATGCGTAAATAGTCAAAACATTTGTCGGGGTAGTTACGCAGTTTTTTGTATAAAATTACGAATTCGCCTTTACTGGATCTCAACATGTTAATATCATGTACCCAACATGTTCGATACCTTTGGTTAAGTGAATGAAATTTGAGGATAGTGCTTCTAGTAAGAAGCAATTTTTTAGATAATTTTGAGAGATTAAAATTATCTACTCTATCAAATTATACGTCTACAACAACACTTTAGATCACCAGACACGAGTTTTGTAGCCAGGCAGTACGGCCACTATGTATCGAAGCGTCTTAACAACTAAGCTTGCTTCTTAGCTAGCTTCTAAGCGTACTACCTGCGGTGGGGCCTAGGCCTAATGTAACAGTCACTTATGGACGTTGCATAATAAACATATTAACTTCCGCATATTTACATATACCTGAGTCACAAATGCCGAAACACAACACAAGATCATTATGACGGCACACTTTAGACTAAGGGTGGTTACCATTCCGACGGGTTTGGGGCCCTACCACGTAGCTAGGATTATTCCTATAATGTCGTAAAAGGCTTGTCAAAACACAAAGATTGTCGTAAATATGGAGAAACTACCATACGAGACCTGGAGACGAGAAGATGTTAGAAAGAAAATAAATTGCTGAAGTGGATATTAAGTAACATGTGAAAAATGTATGCCATCTACATTATAAAACCCGATTTATGAGTCTGTCATAAAGACAGTCGTATGCTAAATACTTGGCCACAAAAGTGAAAAACCAATTCTTCATTCAGCGGTGATTAAATGAGCTGGGTGATGAATCTTTGAAAGTACGGGCAATGAAAGTACGAACCACGTTAAAAAGTGAACGTTGAACCTGAAAAAAGATGTTCACGTGGGCAGAATGCACGATATAATTTTTTTTTATAGCTAGAGATCAGCAGACAGGCAGATGGTCCGTTCTATCCGTGCAGGGGCGGAGAAAGAATACTAACCTCTGTGGCCGGGGTCGGCCTGTCGTAAAAGGCGACAAAACAACCCACCCTAGCTACGTGGTAGGGCCTCAAGCCCGTCTGGATGGCGACCACCTTTGGTCTTAAGTATGCCGCCATAATAACCTTGTGTTGTGTTCCGGCATTAGTGACCCAAGTTCCTGTACCCTTATGGGACAGCAGCGTGTTCGCGATGCCACTGGCGTTGCAAACACCTATAGGCGACGGTAACTGCTAAATTCTAAGCGGGCTGTCAGCCTGTCTGCTGTCCTACGCAATAAAAAAAAAAAAAAAAAAAAAAAAGATGGCCCACCCTGGCAGATGGTCACCGTCGCCTATGGACGTTTGCAGCACCAGAGGCAATATCAACGCGCTGCTGGTCTCGAAGAAATAAATAAATAAATGTTTGTAAAATAACAATGAAGCATGCTGGGATAGAATTAAATGGAAGAAAAAAATGCTTTTTTTAGAGGTGGGTAAAGGAAAGGGCTGCGATGTAGTGTGGAACTTCCCCTACAATGCGATCATGTGTCCCCATCTCCTGGATAGGGGACGCACGTCGCTGGTTTCATCAGATAATACTTCCACTTTAGTGCCCAAGATATATTTTCTAGCTTTTAATTCTCCTGTTTGCAAGACTATATCAATGGGCCTCACATCATGGCATGCTCACTTAATAAGTAAAGATTTGGAAGGTTAAGGCGGTTAGTTGAATGTTTTTCTTTTAGAATATTAACGACAAACGAGTAATTCCTGATCAAAGTACTGAGTTGAGTCCGACTTACCTGAGACTATAGAACGTTGTGGTTTGGTAAGTAGATGATATTAGTGCATAGTGAACTATATTATAATAGGGATGCACGTTACGATTCGATTTCTATGAAGATCGATTCAATTGAATACGATCTAGCGTATTTTTGGATCGATTCACTTCAATACGATCTTCATTCGAATCGATTCATAAGTTAAGTGAATCGAATCCTTTAGATCGTAGGTATTATAAAAACATTGTTAAGAAGAAAGATAGATTACAAAGACACTATATTTATTTACATTATTAGTTTGCAATGTTTATTACGGTACAAAGCGAAGCAAGTCGATAGGCAAAAATAATGAAATATGATGCAGGTAGTCCTAAAAAATCTTCGTTGATTTTTAGTCACTTGTAACAGTTACTGAAGAAACCGATTGTCTATGGCATTTCCATAACCAATTATTGAGCCAAATGTCGGCTACATCAGAGACACATACACCTACAGCAGAGACTAGAGTCATCTTTGAAACAGTATCTATCTGAACCTCTACTTGATCGGAAGGCTAATCCAATATCTTACTGGTCAGCCAGAAAAATTGTGTGGCATCACTTGGGTACGATGGCCTTAAGATATTTGGCGATTGTGGCTACATCTACGCCATCAGAACGCCTTTTTTCTCTCGCTAACATAACATTAAATGAAAGTCGCAATAGACTGCTGCCGGAAAGGCTTTCAAAATTATTATTTTTAAAAAGTTTGGACGTGCAGGATTGGACGTGCAAATTTTCAAGGCCAACGTTTTTTTCCCTATTTTTTTTTAGTAAATTTCATTAAAGTTTGTATTTAATAAAAATAAATGTTTTATTTGTTCAAATTATTGCAAATTTCGATTTGATTTTTGAATCGATTTTTAGGAGATCGATTCAACAGAATACGTTCTGATCTAAGAATCGATTCCGATGTCTACGATCCATTACGATCCAAAAAATCGATTCAAAGAGAAAAATTGTTCATCCCTATACTATAATCTAAAGTGTATTATTATTACTATAAGCTGTACTATTCTTAAGTTCATAGGCAAAGCCTGCGATGTTTATATAGCATGATTAAATTGTCACAGTCTATTTTCGTAATTACGTACGTTAAGTATTAAGCCAAATTATGTCTATATAATTTTTTCCGTAGTATTTATTATATTAATACAGACAGCTTACCCAGAATAGAGTTTTGTGTAAGTATGTGGTGAGTTGGCTGCTGCAGAACTCCACCGACTAAGACTCCGTGTCCTGCATGACTTGCAGCCAGCTGTGCAGATATATCAAATTTAGATTTTTTCATTTCGCTTATTTTTTACACTACCATGGTACCAGCATAAACTTATTTCTTCTCTTGTCAAGGGTTACAAAACAATTGACAACTGGAATACTTTTTCAGATAAGTCACATGCTTCACTCCATGCAGGGGCTGAGTAAGAATATTGTATATAACCCTGTAGCCGGGAACAATCTAAAATGTGTTCCACAGCAATAAAAAATAGTACTAAATCAGATATCTCAGAATTTATATCCGTGCAGGGGCGGAGAAAGATTACTAACCTCTGCGGCTGGGGCCGACCTGTCTTTAAAGGCGACAAAACAACCCACCCTAGCTACGTGGTAAGGCCTCAAGCCCGTCTGGATGGCGACCACCTCTGGTCTTAAGTATGCCGCCTTTGCGTTGTGTTCCGGCATTAGTGACCCAAGTTCCTGTACCCTTATGGGACAGCAGCGTGTCCGCGATGCCACTGGTGTTGCAAATACCCATAGGCGACGATAACTGCTAAATTCTTAGCGGGTCATCAGCCTGTCTGCTGTTCTATAGCCATAAAAAAACTAAAAACATGATTAATTTTATTATACCTGGTGATGTGCAGCCGTTAGATGATCTGGCGCCGGTGTGGGTGCGGGCGGTGAGAAGTCTCGACCGGTTGCGCCATGGTTGATCGGAATCCCACCAGGCAGCGCTGCAGGTGCCGGCGATGGCTGGACGCCAGATAACTAAAGACAATATAAACATAATATAATTAATTTATAAAAATGTTAATTTAATACTAATATAGGGCAAAAAATGGTTCACAAAGCAACAACTAAAAGTCGATCCAGTAACCCCTCATATACAGCTAAGGGTGGTGACCGGGGTTTTAGTTGGTCTGCCATGGCGGCCGCCGTAAGGTTGGAACGGTGAGGCCCACATACTCACTGTGCTTCCTACAGAGTCTGACGTGGAACTGGTGATTCGGTTTCCTCAGGATAGAAAAAGAGCAAAATTATGGCATGTTTTTTTAACTCTTCATATCTCACACAAGAAAAAATTGCAACATGACATAAATAAATATATAGACACTTCTGTGAGAGATTCCGGAAACGGTATTGCACACTTATCTATTTCTTTTACGTCTTAAACTTTATCATCAAAATAAATATTTTTACGATAAATTATTATACTCACGAAATATATTATTACTCTGGTTTTTTTAATATTGCCTAATAATGCATGTGTGTTGTATGTATAAAAAGAAAAAGTTTTTTTATTAATATGATTTTTTATACTTTGAGTCAATATCTCGCCTCATAATCACGCTAGTGCAAAAATAGTACATGATATATATATGTAGCTGTTGTAGACGAATTCAAGTATGCCGAGTTAAAAATTCTCTCTCCGTAAAAATGTATACTAGCACCATTCTAACTTTTGGCGCTTTCCTATAAAATTTACGGTGGTGCTATTTTGTCGCCTTAAGGTAACTCATTTTGATGCACACTTTTCATATAGTCCTCTATCCTCCATATCAATATATCAAAGCGAAATACCATTCATCACGCAATCACTAAAATTATACACCCGATTGATTTTAAATTTAGCATAGTTACTGATTTTGCAATAGAGATACTTACTAAATGGATTATACAAAATCCTATCGAAGTACCTATATATATTTTTAATTTATATAACAGAAATATTTATTTATTTATTTCTTCAAACAACATTATTTACATACACACAACATATTACATGAAGTAAAGAATACTTTTTAATTTATGTGTTTTAGCACTACACTACAAATACAGATTGAGCATATAAAAATGTATGCATGTACAATATTATCATCTATAAAAATACTATCACCTAAACTAGGCCGAACCTGTATCGTAGGTGAGAGTACCTTCCTTATGTGATGAAGAAATTTTTTTTGTGTCAGGGTAGTTGAGCGTTTTTACGGACTCAAACTGGTTAGACACAATAATATGCGGACATGTTAAAATTTTCAAAGTAAATTTTTTTTATGATTTTTTTAGTATATTTATAAATTTTAAAGTTAGTTTTCAGTGTATTTTGTAATTAGTTGTGTTACTAAGGTTTTTTTTTAATAATTTCATATAAAAACAAAATACTACTCATCACGAGATCTCTAAAATCCTACTTGAAATTTAGTATAGTTATGTATATATATGTAGTATAGTTTAGTATAGACATCTTGTCCAAAACGTATTTTATAAATTTATATGGCAAAATAACGTTTGCCGGATCAGTTAGTAAAATACATAACGCAAACACGTTCGAACTAAAAAATATTATCACAAATATAGTAGCATTGTAACACACAATAGCGTGTAGATGAGTTACACTCAATTTGAACCATTCACGTCCTGTTGATTTCGTTATCTGGATAGACTGACCTTTCTTCAAGCGGACTGTTTCGCGACTTTCTTTTTAAATTATATTTCAAACCTTATTGGAATTCTATTTATGTAAGTATATATAAATATAAGTAAATTTATTATGCTTTATTTAGTGTTTATTTAAATAAGTTACATCATTCAAAAATAATAATTTTATTGTTATTATTATAAATTTAATAACTTAATATTTGTATAATTGTTATTCTGTTAAAATCAACGTATAAATTGTAAAATAATCGCAAGAAAAAAAGGATTTTTTAGAATTTATTTACTAAGTAAATTTAAAAGTTTTATGCTACAATTTTGTGTAAATTTTATATGTTTGAGTATGAAGTTAAAACTGATAAAACTTTTATTTTATCCCATGATATAATACATAATATATACATATAAAATTGTAACAGGTAGCAAGTGCCTTATCTTGAAGTAACTTATGTTAATATTGTTTTGAATTTTTTAGTTCTATTATTATTCTATTAAAAGCGTGTTTTTTAGTATTTAAAACTATAATTTATTTGTTGTCAATTCCCAACCGGTAAAAAGTTTTATTAACACCGGCAGTTTTATTAATTAAATGCAAGATGGCGTTTCGGCAGAGGGTAAAGAACGCGTTAATCCTCATGATCCTGATAAGGACTATGGGACAAAATTATTAAATTTGTGTATTGTCATCCTGTCTTGACAACTTTGCAAAATATTGAATTTTTTTGATCGATCAGTGGGTAAAAATGGAATCCGATAATTCTGTTACACCTATCTATACCTAATAGGAACTCTTTAAATTAACAAAATAAACTTTATTCTATTATTGACGACCTCTGTGGCGTAACGGATAGGACATTTCGGTAGGCTTACGAAGGTCACGGATTCGATTCCCATCTCGCGTTTGAGTGTTTATGTATAATATGTATTTATTTACCAAAAAAAGTATATAAGTATCGGATTTAAATCGCTTTGAATTATGAATTCAATGTCCATCGCTAAATATAATTAACATACATAACTAGATAGATAGATAGATAACACTTTATTGTAAACCAATTATATAAACACAATGAAACTTATTTACACAATCAATATGTACTTGACTTACAATGGGCGGCCTTATCGCTACAGAGCGATCTCTTCCAGGCAACCCGGATAACTATTTAAAACTAAAAACCTTAAAAAATGTAATAAAATAACTAAAATATATTATTAAAAGGAGTCCCTTTAGGCAAGGTTCCGAAGACACTGGCAGCGTTCCCCCTTTGAATAGCTAGACTAATTTTTTGTCCGAGGTAGCTGCCAGCTCTTCGGTCTCCTGTGATGTCGACTAACCTCTTTGCTATTTCCTTAAAAAGCCTTATAGCGCTAGTACCCCACGGACCAAGGGTCTCGACACCGAATGGGACAAAATCATATTCGGAGCCTAGACCTCTGTATTTGCATGCTTTAGCTTTTTCAGCCGCTTCTATATAAGTAGTATGTCAAGTGCTATGCTACTTAGTTTGGAGCTAGATGGCGTTGTGTGAAATGTCGCCAAATATTTTTTTATGTTTAACAGTATAATAACAACCCATAACATCCCACTGCTGAGCTCAGGCCTCACGCTAGATAGATATATAGATAGAACAGCCAGTATAAGTAACAGCCCACTCTTGTTCAAAGTGGATTGCCAACTATACCGATGGTGTACGACTTTCCTCACATTGATTTTATTCACCATCGATACATAGAAATTTTTCTCGCTTATTGTAATAATATATTTCAACTAGCTGTGCCTGCGACTCCGTCCGCGTGGAATAGTGACTTTGGGTAGAATTTTTTTAATATCGTTTATTTTGGATTACAAACCCTATAAACCCTAAAATATAAATAAAATATGCAAACAGTCAGTATTATCGAATGCAACTGTTACGCCATGCGCCTCCGGAATACGTACGTTCGAACCAACAAAGTCCAGCCTAAGCCATGATTGATGACATAAATTTTCCCTATTTCATATGATTGATGACATAAATCTGAGGTTAACTTAAATTGGAAATTCAACTTACAATGTCCAGCCTAAGATGAACCCTATTTCATGTGATTAATGATATAAATCTGAGGTCAACTTAAATTGGAACATGAATTTCCAAAACTTATCATTTTTAATAAAAACTATTTTTTTTCTAAAATAAAAATAGCGTAAGTTACTCCTTGATACATCAGCTATCTACCAGTGAAAGTCCCGTCAAAATCGGTGCAGCCATTTCAGGGATTAGCCAGAACAAACAGACAGATAGACAGACAAAAATTGTAAAACATGTTGTTTTGGTATATGTACCGTGTATACGTCCTAAGCCGGAAGCTCATTTTGAATCCGGTGAGGAAGGAAAATCCGGTCAGGAAAGAATGATGAAAGGAATCTATGAAGAGAGAGAATCTTACCCTATGTTTCTGTCCACTATCTCTAAGTGGCAGCGCCTCCTCACTGCCGCTTCGGGAAGAGTCTGGTGGAGTCAGATGTCTCTGTTCGTTTTGGGATGACAGGATCTGCATTTCCAGCATTTGCTCCTGCCTTATATCATCGTTATAATCCTGTAACAAAAGAAGTGGTTATATTTAAGTTATCACTGTAAAAGGCGATATGCGATAGGCGATATGTTTATAAACTTACTACCAGGAATGCCGAAGACCATTCAAAGTGGATGAGAAAAAAGTCGGTAAGCGGACTCCGTACACCGTAGCAGAAGATTGTGTTGCAACTGGGATTTAACGTTAAGATAATGATGGTTTCAGACTTGTCTCATAGACCACTACTTCTCATAGACCACTGTCAAAATTTAGCTGGTTCCGTTGGACCCCCTGCAGCTATATTTGTACCATATTCCCAAAACTCCACAAAAATGTGAAGGTTAGATCTACTTTGGAAATTTGAATTGCGGCTGAATTCCAACCACGAATTAATAGTTTTCGAGAATTAATTGGTTAATTAATTTTAACAAATGAGTAACGTTTATCCTTGGCATTCGTATTTATATTGGTGAAGAATCAAACAAGTTTATGCAAGATTGCAAGCAGACACATCACAAGTCGTATTTCGTCCCTTTGCACGTCTGAACAAGCGTTGCGGACGGCGCCGAGCTTTGCAAAAATTACATAGATATATTTAATATTGAACATTTGTTCCTTTAACTAGTCTTAACAGGAGCGGAAGGAAATTGAAATGGAACACCTGCTTGTGACCTAGCAATGCGAATAGTATTTCTAAGTCATAAACTGTTCCTTATTATTGTTGAGAAAAAGCAGACAGTTTATTTGCTGCCCACTTAATGGTACGTAGTTACTGCCGCCTATGGATGTTTGTGATGTTATGGGCACCGCAAATATACATCTCATATGGGTACAGAAATCTGGATCACTAATGCCGAATCACAACACAAGGTTATTAATGTTGGCATACTTATAAACCAAATGTGATTGCTAGAGTTGTTTTGTCGTTTTTTACGACAGGCCGGCCCTGGCCGCAGAGGATAGTATATCTCCATCTCTGCACGAAGAAAAACCTTCTTTCTTTATTGAATCGCTAGGACGACCCTGCTCCTATTTTAAGAGTTACCACATAGCTAAAACTTATGTGGCATGTCGTAACATAACAAATGTAACAAACATGTTCTTTTGGCGAGACAACAGTTCTATTTTAAATGGGAATGAACAGATGCTATCTATCAAAGCTTAAAGTTTTCGAGAAAACTAGTTAAATTCCGAAACACAATTTGACAATGGCCATTTGACAAATGGTTTTCGTCCAACTGTTATTACTGTAAAGTTATTTTAAATGCTCATTTATTTTATGTATTTAAAAAATATAATTATTTAATGTTTATTAATATATTTATATTAATTGTCCCTGCAGGGGCGGAGAAAGAATACTGATCTCTGCGGCCGGGGTCGGCCTGCCGTAAAAGGCGACAAAACAACCCACCCTAGGCTACGTGGTAGGGCCCCAAGCCCGTCTGGATCATAATAATTTCGTGCTGTGTTCTGGCATTAGTGACCCAAGTTCCGTACCCATATAAGACAGCAGCGTGTTCGCAATACAACTGGCGTTGCAAACACCCATAGGCGACGGTAACTGCTGAATTCTAAGTGGGCTGTCGTCAGCCTGTCTGCTGTCCTAGAGTAATAAAAAATTAAATTTTATTTTTTAAATTTAATGTTTATTAATATATTTATATTAATTGTCCCTGCAGGGGCGGAGAAAGAATACTGATCTCTGCGGCCGGGGTCGGCCTGCCGTAAAAGGCGACAAAACAACCCACCCTAGGCTACGTGGTAGGGCCCCAAGCCCGTCTGGATCATAATAATTTCGTGCTGTGTTCTGGCATTAGTGACCCAAGTTCCGTACCCATATAAGACAGCAGCGTGTTCGCAATACAACTGGCGTTGCAAACACCCATAGGCGACGGTAACTGTTGAATTCTAAGTGGCCTGTCGTCAGCCTGTCTGCTGTCCTACAGTAATAAAAAATTAAATTTTATTTTTTAAATCTTTGTTGATAGTGTATACCGAAATTTGAAGACTATTGTGGATATAAAAGGCCATCATTACAGAAAAAAATGATCTTGCTATAAATCAGTCTGTATAACAAAGTTTAATTAAAAATGTAACAAGCATTAATTAAAATTTTATTTTAAAATTGGTTACTAAATATTTTGTTCTAAACCTTTATTCGCTATTCGATTTCCTTTTCCCATTACATTCGACTAAGAAAAAAAGATAATTGACAGTTTGATTGCCATTGAAAAAAGTGAGTGAAAAATTACTAACCGGCAACCATACGTAGGTGCTCACAGTTCATCTTTAAAAATATATGTTATATGTCCTGAGCGAGTTAGAGCAAGAAATCGTTTTCCGGTTTAAATCCGAATTTAGCATTCACTGGTGGAGTAAGTATATTGCCCCCTATGGCTGTAAGCAACATGTCGAAAATGGCAATTAAACACTAGCTAGGTGGTAGAGCTCTAAACCTTGATGGCAACCAACCCTGCTATCTAAATATGCTGCCTTAATAACATTGTACTGCGTTCCAGCATTAATGATTCCAGTTAACCTATGCGAATTGCAGCGTGTTAGCGGGGCCTCTAGCGTCGCAAACATTTATAGGCAACGATAACTGCTAATTATTAAGCGGCCTGTCACCCTGTCTACTATTTTTTGTTACATAGTAATAAAAAAAGTTCAGTAAACTTTATGAATTGTTATAATAAATACTGAACATTTTTACCACGCTTTTTTTTTAAATATAAAACGTAGATACAATAAAGCCTTACAGAAAACTTGGGTTAGAACTTATGCATACTGATATTCAAGAAAAATACTGCGAAAGGTATCCTGCTAACAATGGTTTAAGGCAAATCCGTAATAAAGATTTATCTGAGAACCCTCTCTCGATCTACAAAAATAAGGTATAGCACATACGATATAAAATTTTTTTTTTTTATTGCTGTAGAACAGCAGACAGGCTGACGGCCCGCTTAGGATTTAGCAGTTACCGTCGCCTATAGATTTATGCAACGCCAGTGGCATCGCGAACACGCTGCTGCCCCATAAGGGTACAGGAACTTGGGTCACTAATGCCGGAACACAACACAAGGTTACTATGGCGGCATACTTAAGACCAAAGGTGGTCGCCATCCAGACGGGCTTGAGGCCCTACCACGTAGCTAGGGTGGGTTGTTTTGTCGCCTTTTACGACAGGCCGACCCCGGCCGCAGAGGTTAGTATTCTTTCTCCGCCCCTGCACAGATGAATATTTGAGTATTATTATTATAAAAATATTTGAGTTATCAAATTTACGAAATATTTAAATAATTACTATTACATATATAATCACAGAGTTAATTTTTTCTTTTTTCAATTTCATTTCACAAAAAACTAGTGAAAACTGCAAACGACTATGTCGGCAAAATTTTCTTGGATAATTATAATTTAATTATTTGAACCAACATGGCACACATAATACAATTACATTAAAATTTTGTGACAATTTTAGGTTTAAAATGCATGTATTAAGTTTAAAATACGAAGAGTGGGAATAAATAGATTTCAATGTAACAGAATATATGTTAACACGATAATAAATACAAGTAGCCAAAGTAGGTAGGTGCCTGGAGTAGCAATTAAAAAAAGGTTATAAATATTCTAATGATTAAAAATGTCAATACATGTCGATTTGAATTTTAAAACTGCATCATTGAATATGTCAATATTGGAAATTATAAGAGAGTTGTTTAACTTGATCAATCTATTGGAGGAACTAGAATAATATTTGCAAAGCAGCACGATAATGAAACAATTAAAAATAACAGTTAAAATATTTCATTTCTCAAATGAATACACATATTTGCTAACAGATAGAAATAAACTTGATAAAACTTTAAATAAGAAAATTACATGGCGGCTGTACGCAGTTTACCTAAAAAAATTACAATAAAGTATGCATTAAATAATTTGAAAGTAGTCGAGAACTTTTCGTATATAAACGTCTCACACTTAAGCATGAGAGGATTTATTGATAAAGTAATGAAAGCAACATATATGCAACAAAGTTGTTATTAATTCATTATTATAGTGAATGTAATTAATAACAAAATCAAAAATCACTTTACAAAATTTTTTACTAAGTACGTTTGACATTATTGTGTATTTAACTTCTTCTCTGGGGCCGTTTTGAAAATACCCAAACTAGAATAAATACTGCAAAACTGTGGAACATGGGATAATTTCTATTGCTTGAATAGTTCCCAAGTCAGATGGTATTTTTCCCAATCCAACCAAATATTTCATATCAATTTAATTTTTTCTGTCATGTTCTTGTTATGAATAGAATAATATACCGCCAGTTAATTTTGCCTTGAATGACACTCAGCAGCGGATCAAAGCTCCGGAAGCTTCGCAATCCGTTAAAATTACAAAAATACGTACAATATACCACGAACATCTCTAGTAACTTTTAAGATTAAGAATGTTTAACAAGCAAAATGCACATGGTTTGGCATATGTGCTGAGCCTAACTTTACGTGGAAGCCATAAAATATAGCAGCCATGTTCTGAGTTATATGTAGGAGATTTTACGAGTGCCCTCTACACTAAATTTTACTTGATATCACTCCCAAAATTGAATTCAATCTCAGGTTGGAGAAAAGAAATATTCACTGTGCCCTTGAGACTAGCTTTATTAAGCACTTAAGCGTATCCATGTAACCTGAATAGCTTCAGCATCTCCCATATACATAGTAGGTTTAAAAACTATTTATTTATTCATGAATATTTATTTTGTACCCTTTAAACTCCATCAGATATTATATATTTGTGAAAATGTTCTTTCCATCCTCTAAGCACTTCAAGCCTGCTGAACTCCAGCTAAAGAAAAACCTAAGCTGCTTAATTATACATTGAGATTTCGCAACATTATGTATAGTAGACATGTTATGCTATAACAGCGGGCAAAACAATGATAGTGACTATTGCTTCCATATAGTAAAAAAATTAATATAAATTCAATAAGTACTGCCAGTAATAAAAATTCGATAGCTATAATATACACCTTTGCGAAAAATGGGCACATTACAGTCATTGACTTTTCTATGGAAAATATTAATGTTTATAGTATGTTATTAGTTTAGATGACTAGAAATTTCTTATTAGCAATGAGAATATAGTTTTTACCACTTAAATCGGTGTTTTAGTCAATTTAAATAGAGAGCTGTGTTAAAATGGACAACATTTTTATGGATATAATGAAATTAAGACTTTTAGTATTTTTATTGTGTATTAAAAAATAAAAACTATTAACGAATATGATCTCCCCTGGCAGCGATTGTGACATGTAATTGTCTTATCATGCTTTATGTCATGAGAAATGTGTTCCCACTCAGCCGAGATCACACGTTTAAGCTCCCTGATATATTGTGGAGGTGGTTGGATAGATAGTACTCGCCTTTTTTGGAGGTACCAGATGTGCTCAATGGGGTTAAGGTTGGGGCTCCGCGCTGGCCAATCCAAACGACGAATACCGATCTCTTGCATATGAGTACAAGCCTCTACGTCGCCAGAACGGGGGTTCGAGCATTATCGTCCAAGTGAATGGCATTTTCACCAATTACCGTTAATGCGGGATGTGCATGTTCACAAATAATTTCTATTATGTATCTTTGCGCATTTAGTGAGCCATTTTAAATGAATATTATATCGATACGATAGGTGGAAGTTACGCCCGCCCAAAACATACCGGATCCCGCACTATAAGAGGTGATTTCTTCAAAACACACGTCCGCATAGCGTTCCCCTGGTCTTCGTAACACTTGCTGACGTTGGTCCTCACCATGCAGACAAATTTTTAGTGAAGCTCAATCGAGCAATTCGCTCACGGAGTAACTTGAGGGCCCGCCGTGTTCGTCGACTGCGTATATCAGCCGCTAAAAGCCTCTTCCCCAGAGTCCATAGGCTAACTTATACTCCTCGTGCCTCTTCAAGGTTTCTTTTGAGGTCTATATAACTGCATTTGCGGTTCCTCGGCGCCTGAGTCACTAAAAAGCGGTCGTCTCGTGGTTGCGTGCAACGTTTTCTCCCAAAACTTTGCCTTCTCTGAAGGAAACCTGTTTCTTGGTATCGAGTCCAGGTTCTTTTGACGATTGAACGACTCACATTTAACCGCTTTAGACGTAACATTGGCTACACCCCTCTTCCATCAGCGCTATAATTTTACTACCTTTTATTGTTTTTATGCCATTACAATAGACACAAAGATATCTGTTTTAAATCACAATAAGGCGGGATTATGCGATAAACATAAATTATTGTACTAAAAATAATGAGAAGTTAGTTTTAGTTACCTGATAACTCTAACCGAAAACCCGCGAAAAGTAAGTAAAAAGTCACACACTGAAAAAGGGATTATTATTTTTAAAAACAAAAGCTTCGAAATGGGAAATAACTTTTTTTTCATACCCCAACTCTTTATTAAGTGCCAGTAACAGGTTTTGGCTATGAAAAACTCTTTAGAACTAAATTATTACCAATAATGTAGAAAAATCAAAACCACTCATTTTTTGCAAAGGAGTTTATATAGCTATTTACCAAATATAAGTTAATATTAGTTTTATGCCAACTCTTTAGTCCCGCACGCAAATGTTCAGAGCATTTATTTTGCGCAAACTAGAGATGTGGAATGACTTTCTTGTCGAGGTTTTTTCACTACTCTACGGCATGGGGTATTTCAAGAGATCCATACAATTTATATTTACCTATTTATCTCACGATCACCGTAGCGTAACTGCTTGCGCACTTCGGTAATATTGCGGATTTGATTACTGTCTGGATGTTTTTTTATTGCTATAGGACAACAGACGGACTGACGGCCTACTTAGAATTTAGTAATTACCGTCGCCTATGGGTTTGTATGGTACTGGAACGTGATCATTTATGCCGGAACACAAGATTATTATGGCGGCATATTAAAAAAAACCAGGGGTGGTTGCCATCCAGTCGGGCCTGGAGCCCTACCACATATCTTGGATTGTTTAGTCGCAGAGGTAAGTATTTTTTCTCTGCCCCTGTACAGATAAAATGTCTATATGCAATATGTATTTATTTACAAAAGAAAAGTATATTATCGTCGCCAACATCCATTGGCGACTGTAAATGCCTACTATTTAGTAAGTAGTCTGCTGGCTCATCATAAAAAAATACTAATCGAAAAAATATTTGAAAGCACACTAAGATATCAACAGAATCATGATGAGTTTTGCAGTAAGCCGTCTTATATATAATACCTCAAATTCTTGAACATCTTAAAACTTTCAAAGACGTAACTTTAAGTTATCGACCGACTGCTTAGCATTCATCAGTTACTTTGCTCGCACGTGACGTGAAATAAAAAAACACTAAAAAGGTTTCAACAATATTAAAAGTAAAATTTTAATATTATCTTCAGATGAAATATGTCTGAACCACTAAAATTTTATAAGTAAAATGAAGTTTACTAAATTCTTATATTTAGGACAAAAATATATTAGGGTTGTGGAAATATTCGAATTCGAATCGAATATTGATAAAGTTCAAGTTATTCAAATTATTCGAATATTCGATTCACATTTTGTATCGAATGTCACTATTTGATTTTGATAGTATTCGCCCACTCCTAACTTAAACAATATGTAAAGGATAACTCCTTATTCTAGGCCTTATCTGATATTATGTGGGGTCGGTACATCATAATCTCTCCTTGCATTCTCCTCTGCTGACATTTGTACTTTTTTGTTATATTAACTTTTTCGCAATTCTCCTGTTTTCTCCATGTAGAGGTGGAGTACGAATATTACCTATCCGGGTATTAAATATTATCCGTGTAGGGGCGGAGAAAGAATACCTCTGCGGCCGGGGTCGGCCAGTCGTAAAAGGCGACAAAACAACCATAACTACGTGGTAGGGCCCCAAGCCCGTCTGGATAGCGACCACCTTTGGTATTAAGTATGTCGCCCTAATAACCTAGTGTTGTGTTATGGCATTAGTGACCCAAGTTCATGTACCCTAAGCGGGCCGTTTTCCTGTCTGTTGACCTACAGCAATAATAAAAAAAATAACTCCTGCAGCCGGAGACGGTCTATAGTAGAAGGCAAAATAACTCTAGCTAGTACCAGTTGGTAGGGCTCCAATCCGACTGGATGGCGACCACCCCCCTGGTCTATAAGTATACAGCCATAAGAGTTTCAGCATAAATGATTCAGGTTCCAATTCCCTTATACGAACAGCAGAGTGTAACGGTGCTCAGATAATGGGACTCTAGGGGCTGTTGTTATTACAGATGTAGTAGTAGCATAGTTGTTTTTGAAAAAATCGATTGTTTTTAAACTTATGTATTTTTGTGTGTTCAGAATAACGTTATGTACTATTGTTGTACATGTCATAGATTGTTGTTAAACAGCAGACAGGCTGAGGGCTTACTTGTATAGTTTACCTTGCGTATGGACGTTTGCGACGCTAGAGGCATCGCTAATAAGATGCCATCCGCACACGGGAACTGGAACCTGGTTAATTTTTCCAGAACACAACAAAAGGTTATTATTGCGCCATATTTAGAAAGCAGAGGTTGTCTCCATCTAGTCGCTCTTGGAGCTCTACCATCTAGATAGGATTGTTTAGTCGCCTTTTACGACAGGCCGCCCCCAGCCGCAGCGATCAGTATTCTTCTATTCTAACACCTTTTAGATAGTAAATGCATGAAAAGAAATGATTATTAATGATGTAGTAGAAAGCGATTAAGAAAAACTGTATTTATCATTTTATAAAATGCAAAAGGTATAGAAAGAAGAGAATAAAACTGACTTACAGGCACTAAAAATCTTCTCAGCTCAGCGAGGGCGTAAGCGATTCTAGCATGAGCCTCAGCAGGCGTCGCGAACGCACTTATTTCAACATGTAGCTCATCCGATAGGTGGGCGAATTTAGGATCCCCTGAAACTCGGAGTTCTTCTTCCTATAACAAAGAAATTAATTAGAATGGCACATTTTGCATTTAGTATATATAGTATTTGAAGACTTCCATAACGTAACGACTCGTTTCTAGATATTAATGTATAAAATATATATATATATATATATATATATATATATATATATATATTATATATATATATATATATATATTATATATTATATATATATATATATATATATATATATATATATATATATATATATATATATATATATATATATATATATATATATATATATATATATATATATATATATATATATATATATATATATATATATATATATATATATATATATATATATATATATATATATATATATATATATATATATATATATATATATATATATATAAAAAAATTGTCTATGTCCTTCTCCAAGGTGAAATCTTCATATTTATCAAAATTCATGCAATCAAACAGCGGTTTAGACAAGAAAACGTAACAGACAGACAGAGTTACATAGACGAGTTTTGGATGCCTTACGTAGTATAGCGTCTCGATTTATGTGTAATATGTATTTAATTACAAAAAAAGTGTTTATTTAGTATATTACAATATATAACTTATACCACAGCACAAGTGCTACGCTACTTAGTTTGGGACAAGATGGCGTCGGCCATTCAATAACTCAATTCATTACCCAGTCTGAGTAAATATAAATACGACTGTTACGTATTTAGCACAATCAATTTACCGCGAATATTTCCTAGTATCGAGTTAATCGTATCTAAGCAAATGCATTGTCACCCCTATTCTACGACGACGCTGCCATCTCTCGATTCGTTCATTCAAAATATACGCTGCGTACGCGTCGCGTCGATTTCCGTTGTTCTATTCCAATATTTCAAGAAATTAACTAGCGCAATCGAAAATAGTTCGTGCCAGTGCCTCCTACAGCCATAATCGAAGAGCCCCAGCAGCACGAAGACCGAGGTAAGTGGTTGTGCATTTGTGTTGCTGAAATTAATCGGGAGTGTAATTTCAATTGTAATTTCGGTATCGACCGAACAACTACAATGCCACTCAAGTCTCTTTACATATGTTTTTAATCATACCTTTTGACGGTCTTTCATGGAACCTCTTCCTAGAACAGCCATTTTGCACATAGTATCTTCCTGAAGCCTCTTCAGGGAGTTGCCCTTTGGACCCAGGAGTTTACCGACAAAATTGAACTGCAACAAGAAAATTAATTGTTTGACCAGATTTCATCGTCATTAATTTGATGTGTGTATTGGTAAGATATCTAGGACCTAAATTTCTCTAGAAGAAGTAAAAAGAGTTGGCAAACAAATGCCACAAGATTTTCCAAATATAGAAAGTAATTTTAAGAAGAAGAAGAAGAAAAAGTGTAATTTCTAATTTGGATTAATAATTTGGTCTGATTTCATTTAAGATATATTAATAATACCAATTGAAGTAATATACAACTGTATTTTTATTATGTTATTCTTAGTTAAATACTTAGATTATCAAGAGACAAGTGTGTTTGAACTCTAGTTGTTCATGATTATAATCTTCTTAGCATTAAATCCCGGTTGAAACCCAAACTTTTGCTTTGGTGCCCAAAGTCCGATTTCCGACGTTTTTCTCCACTTCGTAAGGTTCTCTCTATCCCTGGCAGTCTATCGGCAAGCATATCACCCCTTACGAGGTCAAATTATCACTTGTTGAGTCTAACCCTTAAATATCTAGTTAGTACACCTTGTTAAATTAGGGCCTAAAGGACAGACGGCAGTCGTCATATTAGGAGACCGAATTTTTATATAAAATTTAAGTAAACGATCTATTTCTAATCATCATCATAATTTCAGCCTATAGCTGTCCACTGCTGAACATAGGTCTCTCCAATTGATTTCCAGCGTGACCAGTCCTATGCCACCTGCATCCAACGAGACCCAGCAATCTTCACCAAGTCGCCGATCCATGCGGTCCTCCCACACTGCGACCTTTGGTCTCCCTCTTGGTAGTAGAACAAGTGGCCGGACTGACGGACGGAAGGTTATCGTATCCTCACCCTCTCTTCGGATCTCCGACAGACCAATAACATCCCAGCGCAACTTGCTCATTTCTTCTTCTAGCTCAACGAGCTTCTCGTCCAACTGCAGAGTGCGCACATTGTATGCCACCAGGGCCAGTTTCGTTTACTAGAGGGATGGTAGCCCGATTTCTTTCGGGAATTCTTAGCACGCCCTGCCCCGCCGTTACCATGAGTGCTACCGTAGCCAGGACTAGCGGAACCGCCGGGGACTAGAAGCCTGGTTTTTTCATGCTCTTTCAATAGAGGGTATTTTCCTACTTTACCACGCTGGTTAGACGGGTTGGTAAAGGGTTTTGTTTCGAGTTTTCCTTCTCTTGCACTGATGGGTTGTATAGTTTACCTAGCTGGTTTTCACGGCACGCTAGGACAGCGAAGGGGTATATTGTATTCTAAAGCCGTCACCATACGGACATATTATTTTTATAGACCATACTATTTTTAATAGAGTAAAAAAATAAAGGCAAAAATGCCGTTGAAAGTAACACCCAGGACAACAACATTAAGCAGAAGCCAGATATTTATAGTAAAAGTACTCTTTTAGAATATCAGCAAAAATATAGTTTCCCTTATGTCTATAATAATATGACTCCCAAAATCCGCCAAAATACGGCGCTTATTTATACCGCTTCATAAGAAAGGATCCACTACGAAATGTAGTAATTACCGCCTTATTGCATTGATCACGCATGCCAGCAAGGTTCTGCTACATATTCTTCATCAGAGACTTAACTCATTTATCTCTAAGGAAATAGCACCAGAGCAGGCAGGTTTCGTGAAAGGTAAAGGTACTCGGGAGCAGATTCTGATAGTACGGCAAATAATCGAAAAAGCTAAGGAGTTCAACAGACCGGTATACATATGTTTTGTTGACTTTCAGAAAGCATTCGATTCTGTTCGCTGGCCTAAAATGTGGAAAGTTCTCCTTGACATGGGGGTACCTCAACATCTAGTACACATCCTTCGTACTCTATATGAAAATAGTGCTGCTTCGGTGAAACTGGATGGCGTTGCTTCGCAGCGGTTCTGTCCAACCGCAGGAGTCCGGCAGGGATGTATCCTGTCGCCACTTCTGTTCAATGCATATACGGAACACATAATGCGTATTGCCTTCGAAAATTGGACAGATGGAATTCCTATTGGCGGCAAGAACATCTCGAACCTGCGTTATGCGGACGACACTACCCTACTCGCAACAAATGCAACTAAGATAGGGGAATTGCTAAACCGCATGAAAACCGTTTGTCTCGACTTTGGACTGAAGCTCAATAGAACCAAGACCAAAATAATGATTGTGGACCGTGGTCGCAACAATGCTCCGGAAATAACTGGGATTGCGAATTGCCAAGTCGTCCAATCATACGTCTACCTGGGCTCTTTGATTTCAAATAGAGGAGGTTCTGAAGACGAAATCAAGCGGCGCATGGTCATCGCGCGCAATGCCATGGACAGACTTTCGAAGGTATGGCGAGACCGAAGCATAACCAAGACCACCAAGACCCGTCTCGTAAGAGCGCTTGTATTCCCGATTTTCCTGTACGGGGCCGAGAAATGGACGGTGAAGGAAAGGGAGCGGCAGCGTATTGACGCCTTGGAAATGTGGTGTTGGAGGAGACTGCTTAATGTCTCCTGGACACAGCACCGCACCAATGTCTCCATCTTGAAGGAGCTTAACATCGGCGAGAGACTGTCATCGGTGGTGCAATCCCGAATACTCCAGTTCTTTGGACATGTGACGAGACGCGGGGGAGACTCCGTGGAGCGGTTGGTTGTGCAGGGCCGGGTAAATGGCAGTAGATCGCGAGGGCGTTCGCCGTTGCGATGGACGGACCAAATTAAGTCACACACATCCCTAAACGACTGCGCAAGACACACACATCCCTAAACGACTGCGCAAGACAGGCTTCAGCTAGGGACAAATGGCGCGCGGTGGTGAAGCGCTGCCGGGCGTCTTGCGTGACCACGACTGCTCTGTCAAGAGTATTCGACTGAGAAGAAGACGGCGCTTAGAGTGGGTTAAATAGAATCAAAACGTGAGTGAAAAATTTAATTTACTATAAAAAATGTGAACTAGATCAAATTAAACTTAACTGCACAAAATGGTTACATTATAGTTATATTTTAAAACAATAATTTGATTGCAATTTAATTTAAATAAAATTTCCCATATTCATTCAGCTAATCGCTTTTTCCTTCAGTAAAGCATAAATCATTGAAATAATACATATTTTTCAACATTGTCTTTCATTTACTAAACTTTTTAATATAAAGTTACCAAAGGTTTTAATAACATCTGTTACTTTTCTCAAAGAAATTATTGACTTTTGATTTATTGATGAAAGTTTATTTAAAGATTTTCTTCTTTAAGATATAATATTTACTTACTAAGTGTTTTTCATGGTACTTTGATAGTTTCACCACTTGGTGGTTACAAATAATGATCATATCCAATAATCATCAATCATATCTCATCAAAAAAATCGAAACACCCCTCCTAAAGTTTGGTTTTGAGGTAGTTTAATTTTTTTACATTTAACCAAAAATAATAACAGTTAATTGTGGATATTATAAGGTATCACTTAACGAATATTAATAATATATATTTTAGTAATAATTTATTTCAAATTATAAATTTCAGTAAATATTTATAATCTTTTTCTTGTAGTACTAATCGCAACTAGAGTTTCATCCGAAGCATTTTCAATGTTTGAAGACTACCTGGCGTAACGGCCATGCGTTGGTACGCTTGCGGAAGTCACGGGTTCGATTCCAGTCCAGCGTTTGAGTGTTTATGTATAATATGTATTTGTTTATAAAACTAAAAGTATATATGTAGTATATCAGATGTCTAGTACCCATTTTTTTGGTCTCGGGGAAAAACCTCTCTTGACGGGTTCCCCCGGCCTGGGGGGACCGAGGGATATGTAGGACTCCGGGATTTTTCCGACTACCCACTAAAAAACCTCGCTGTTCTCCTATCGCCTACGCCCGGGCCTAAGGATATATGACCTGCCGATCTCGTGGCCCGGGTCGACGCCGGCCCGCCCTTTGTCGTAAGGTGGGCCCCTTCTAAAGTGTTGGCGTCAGGGGGTCAGGCTTTCGTCCCCCCGGCGCTCTCCTGTAATAACTCTAGGAGTTGAGGGGTGCCGCGGAACAGCACGCAGCCCTCACCTTCGCGGCAATAGTGCGGGCGGTGGGTCCTCCCCCGAGGGGCCGCCCGCGGCCGCATAGTACCCATAACACAAGTGCTATGCAACTTAGTTTGGGACTAGATGGTGTTATGTGAAATGTCCCAATATATTTATGTATTTATTTATAATGTTTACTTCAACACAACAATAATCAAGATAAACATGTCTCTAAAATCTATGAAGTATATTAGATCTTTAGTTAACGATGTTAGAACTCAGTAAAGAAATATTTCGTAAAAAAGTTGGAAAAGTAGAAGAAAACAATAAATAGCTTTTAGCGTTCCATTTGAATTTATTAAGCAGCAATAGTCTGGGTAGATGTCGATCTAGTTGGCAATTATACGAACGGACCTTCCACTCCGTCTTCTGACACCAGGGTAATGGATACACATCCTATGACTAAAAAAGGTATGGAGACAATTATTTTAACATAGTACCAGTATTAGCTGTCTTAGTGTGTGCATTAAAAAGAGTAGAAATTCTCATCTAGTTACTAAGTTGTAAAAATAAGCAACACAAGAAAACACAATTAAGTGCTTAAAAATATTTAATATTCGAAATTCCTCAAATTCTTCGATTTTTGAAACAGATCTGTAATGCATTCGGGTTCTTTTATGTGATTTGGTGCCTGAATAAGTGGATGGATGATCGATTAACAAAGATTTAAAAAAATAAAAACACGGTATTCATAAATATCGAGGAATTCATTTCAATTATTTTAGTAATATTTTAAAATTTATCCGGTCCTTTTGCTATATTGACATATTTTTAAGCGTTTTATCTCGCTTTCATCCCATAATTTTTACTTCTAAGCCCGGAATCTGGTGTGTATGGTTCTGGGTCAAAACTTTGTCTATTCTTCAAATTGACTTTTTAATAAAAAGATATAGAATACATTATACAGCCTCCTTTTTAAAAAAATTATCAGTTTGACACATGATATAGTAGATATAACAGTGGTATATAGGTACTTTGTTCTCGTTAATAATTGTTACATTTCTATAAATAATAATATAATAAGAACTATGAGCAAAACGACTCTATAGATGTTATAATCTCTTGTAACTATAAAGTAAAACGTCTTGCTCTGAAACTATTATCTGAGAGGAAATAATGTGAATAAATCTTGGGTCAAGTCTAGCAATTTATACTGTAGTGTATTATTATAAACATTTATTTATTAAATACATTATAAACATGATGACTATACAGTCACAGATTAATCAGACATTTAATTTAATATTTTGTGGCTATTATAAGGCTTTTGACTGCTGACAAGCAGCAGACAGACTGACGGCCCACTTAGTAGTAAGCAGGTACCCATCACTTATGGATGTTTGCAACACCAGTGGCACCGCGAACGCTGCTGTCCCATAAGGGTACAGGAACTTGGGTCACCAATGCCGGAACACAACACAAAGTTATTATGGCGGCATATTAAGACCAAAGGTGGTCGCCATCCAGATGGGATTTCCCGAGCAGTGAGTCTTGGAGTTTTACCTTCTTTCCTTCCACACTCCCAGTAATTATTGGCCTCTCGAGACTGCGTGGGTCTCGCCTGAACATGACCGAATTTGGGGATAGGGACAAAAACACGCTGCTGTGTGTGTAGGAATTTGGATCATTTTAATTTGGACGGAACACAACACACGCCTGTCTGTATAACAACGATCTTTGGTATAGACCAAAGATCGATCGATCTTTTTATAGAAGATTCATACTTATAGAAGTATGCCGCCATAATAATCTTGTGTTGTGTTTCTGTATTAGTGACTCAGGTTCCTGTACTCCTATAGGACAGAAGAGTGTTTGCGATCACCCTATCGCCGCAAACATCTTGTAAGTAACTGCTTACTATTTTAAAGTGTTGACTGCTTGCCTGATATTTCGCAGCAATAAGAAAATAAAGCATCTGTAGATATATACAATAATATATATTAAATGCCTTTTAATTAATTTTAAACTTTAGACTTTTTAAAACTACGTTCATTCTAATTTCATTCACAGTTTTCATTGCTCTCAAACGAAGCCTTATTGTACTCTAACACAAAATGTCAGCGCGCCGTTTTGCATTGATAACTCTTTTTATTCTTGAGCGTAGAAGAACAAGAAAATAAATTAGTGACAATTCACACAGTGGTATTTAATTACTACTACATACTACAATGGTAAATTTTTATTTTTGTAAATAAATAAATTTTATACATAAACAATACGCGTGGAAAATTTATTCAATAACATTGAAACGTTCAAAGCATATAATCAGAGGTAGAAAATAACATATGCGGATGCAGATTCTTTGAATCGAGTTGCAAAGCGTATCGATTTCGGATTAAGGCCACCGCACGCTGCTCACTTAATATCGATATCACTGAATACGTGAATGCAAATCCTTCTAAGAAATGTATTGTGAATGACATGCTTTATTTGCGAAACTTATCATGAGATCATCGTTCGTTCTTCTCTTCGCATTATATGGCTATACCAGGCTACTGTATAATTTTCAGTTTCTCTTTATACTTCCTCTGATATATTTATTACAAATTTTATCTATTTAACTCCAAACATAATGTGTAAAAATTGTTATACATCATATATGGATGTAGCTCTAAATAGAACTTAGATATATTTACGAGTACTCCGTGTAAGGTCAGCTTCTCAGGCGAAGAATTGCGTCATACATCTACTAAATCCTATTTCAGACACAGTTAATCGTACTTAAACTGCTTTAGTCTGAAACTGCGGACATGCACCGGCTTGTTGCCACTTTAAACACAAAGCCATTTTCGCTTGGATAGTTAACGAAGACAAACAAGTTTGATGATCTACAAACGCTTTGATTAAGCCACAAAAGCTTTTAGGGGACCATACGTTTTCGTGGGATATAAAATCCACTTATGAATATAAAAAAGGTGTTATAAACTTTTTTTTTTGGTCTTGGGGAAAAACCTCTCTTGACGGGTTCCCCCGGCCCGGGGGGACCGACCGACCGATATGTGGGACTCCGGGAAAGATGTATGGCCATCCGACTACCCACTAAAAAACCCCGCTGTTCTCCTATCGCCTACGCCCGGGCCCACGGATATATGGCCTGCCGATCTCGTGGCCCGGGCTGGCGCCGGCCCGCCCTTTGTCTTGAGGCGGGCCCCTTCTAAAGTGTTGGCGCCAGGGGGCCAGGGTTTCGTCCCCCCGGCGCTCTCCCAACAACTCTAGGAGTTGAGGGGGGCCGCGGAACAGCACGCAGCCCTCACCCTCGCGGCAATAGTGCGGGCGGCGGATCCTCCCCCGAGGGGCCGCCCGCGGCCGCTTTTACGGCGGCCGGAGGTCGTTATTTGCCCTCCGGCGCCGCCGACGTGGCCTGCGTTGGCGGGAGGGGAGTGTGGTGGTCGACTCCCGCTCCCGCTCCGCCGCCTCCTTTGCGGACATGACTGCCTCGCAGAAGGAGGCGACGGCCGTCCACCCAGGATCGCCCCCGACCATGGCCAGAACCAGGGCCGGGAGCGACAGGTCCACGCCGATTTGGGCGACAAGGTGTTATAAACTGTGGCTAGTTAAGTAAATAGTATAACAACATGTTTAATGTAAGGTTTCGAAAGATTTGCTTGGATTTGATTTTTTTATTGAGTTTTCTAATCCTTGCAGAAGTAGATTAAGAATACTCTGCAGTTGGGAGCTGCCTGTCGTAAAGGTGACATAGTAACACAGGTGACAGGTCATAAAAACTTAAGACGAAGCTGGAATTATATATTGTGTAGAAACATGTATATAAGCAAAATATATGGAAACAGGCGAAATTTCTTATTGCTGTGCGATATCAGACAGACTGACGGCCCATTTAATAAATAAATATAAATAAACAAATATTTTGTGACCATTCACACAGCACCATCTAATCCCGAACTAAATTGCACATGTGTTATGGGCACTAGACAACTGATATACTTTATATATACTTTTTATTTGTACATAAACACCCGACGCGAAACGGGAATCGAACCCGTGACCTCCGCAAGCGTACCGAAGTGTATCCATTACGCCACAGAGGTCGTCTGTAATAGTAAGTAGTTAACGTAGTTTTAGCGCTGCTCAATGTAACTAGAGCCTGGTGACGTATGCTGCAACACAACACAAGGTTATTTATGTATATTTAGATGGTTACCACTTAGACTTGCTTGGGGCCCTACCACGTAGCTAGGGGGTGGGTTGTTTTGTCGCCTTTTATGACAGGCCGACCCTGGCCGCAGATGTTAGTATTCTTTCTCCGCCCCTGCACGTGCTAGACTCGGACTCCGAAAATCTTGGTGATTTGCTCAAATACCCTGCCCCTTTCATTATAATCAATTATATAACTACTTGTAGTTCACTCAGAAGTGAATTATTTGATTATAACATTTACATAACCTACATGCTACAATGGCCGAACCAAATTGTACCCCTTTGGGGGATGGTAATAGGTTAATATACTTCGTTACTGACAACTGCAGTGGCACTTTACATCAGCAGGTCATAGGGTATGGCACAAGTTAAAAGATTTGTGGAAAAATTTACTTAGACCACAGGTAAAACACACACGTTAAAGTTTTTATATATTCTTCCTTATTACCTATAACAATTTACATTATGAGATTTGGAAACGATAAAACATAATGGAATCTGGATGTTTTCATATCCAGATTCCATTATTTATTATTTTATTGGCGCTTTTAGTGAAGAATAAAAATTTATTTAAAAAAACTCTTATATGTACCGATTTTTTAGAACTCTGAAGTTCTGATAATGATACCAATGAGATAAAAATCCGTTTCAGACAAAAAAGATGTTATAGGAATTTACAGATCATTTTATTAATAATAATGCACACAGCTCCATCTAGTCTCGAAGTAAGCTTCAGGGTAAT
This sequence comes from Malacosoma neustria, assembly GCA_963693495.1. Classification (NCBI taxonomy): domain Eukaryota; kingdom Metazoa; phylum Arthropoda; class Insecta; order Lepidoptera; family Lasiocampidae; genus Malacosoma; species Malacosoma neustria. Next base: position 10,354,589 of record OY856394.1, read on the forward strand.
TATGTTATGAGCTCTAGATAACTAATATACTATTTATATTATTTTCTGTTTACAAATAAATATATATTATACATAAGAACCCGAGACTAATATTAAAACCGTGATTCCTAAAATCGTGTTATCTCGCGTGTCGATATTTCTCACTATAGACCAATTTCAATATTATCAGCTTGCGGTAAAATTTTCAAGTCATTGGTACGCAAAAAATATTAGCCTTTAAGCAGCCTCGAATAAGTAATAATCAGCATGGCTTTCTCCCAAAAAAATCTACTATAACTAATCTTCTTGAATATATGACACATTTATCAACGGCACTTGATGACAATAAAGAAGTGCATGCCATTTATACTGATTTCTGAAAAGCATTCGACCTTGTCAACCATCGAATACTTTTGCTAAAACTAAGCAACATGGGCTCCTTATTAAGATGGTGTGAATCTTAACCGGAGTCAATTGATTGTGGTTTGAGGTCAAAAATATTTTATATTTGAAGCGAATACAGGATTTCCTCAGGGATCTCATTTGGGCCCACTCTTTTTTCTGGTTTTTATTAACCACGTCTGTGATTCTATTCAAAGTAATTATAAGATATATGCGGACGATTTAAATTTTTTAGAGTTCTATCATGCTCTCTTGATGTGCAATCTCTTCAAGATAATGTCGTCTAGTGGAGAATTGGTGTAAAAATAATATGATCGGCTTAAACCCTTCTAAATGTTTGCATATAAAATTTTCTAATAAAAAAATGTCACTAAAGCAGAGTATGTCATTGGGCATAACGTTTACAAAGAAACGCATTTTATTCAAAATCTTGGCGTAGCATTTAATAATCAACTAAGCTTTGGATATCACATGGGCACTATTATAAAAAAAATCTTGTAAATTATCAGGATTCATAACACCTACCATGAAAATGTTTAAAGAGCCTTTTTTTTTTTTTTTTTTTTTTTACGGGGTGGGGAAATCCTCATGGACTACCTCCGCCTGGGGAAAGGCGGAGGGGCATGCCGGACTCCTACCGGCTAAAACCACCACCCCGGTGTCTCCTCACACGTGCGCGCGGGGCCGTGGGAATCCAGATTCTTCCGCAGCCCCACACTAGTGCTGGCCCGGTCTGTCCGGGCCTCGTCTCCTGCACGGGGTAGTGAGGTGTTTAACTACCCCGTGCATCTCCTCAGAGGCGCGCGCCGACACCCGCACGCGCCTCCGCCTCGGGTCCATCGAATAGGGGGCGGGGACTTCCCCAAGTCCCTCGCCCCTGGACCCATTCATGGGGGCCGGAAAAGGGCATTATCCGCCCTTCCCCTGCGCCCGGTGCGCCTTCTGCGGCCGGGGAAGGGAGTCGAGATCTCCCTCTCCCGTTCCGCAGTTTCCTTCTGCGACATCACGTCCTCGCAGAAGGACACCACTGCGTCCCACGACTCTGCGCTACCGACCATCCTCTGCACTACGGCCGGCAGCGACAGATTTCCTCCTACTTCATTTGTGAGGACACGGCGCTGCTCCTCCCAAGCTACACACTCGGCGAGTGTGTGTTGCGCCGTGTCCTCCCCGCCGTGGACGCAGTGATGGCACCGAGCGTCCGGCTCCCTGTCTATGCGGCACAGGTACTTGCCGAAGCAGCCGTGCCCCGACAGCACCTGCGTCACCCTAAACGACAGGGAGCCGTGCCTTCTCCCGAGCCAGTCGTCGAGTACTGGCCGGATCGCCTCGACGGTAGCGAGGCCGGCGGTAGGGCGCAGAAGCCTTTGCCGCCATTCCGCCACCAAGACCTGACGGAGCTCCTCTCGGCGCAGCGCGATCTGGCGCTGCGCTGGCCTCGAGCCCCGTGCCCGCTCTTCCTCGCGCCATCGATATAATGACGCGAGTACTTTCGCCTCTAGGTCCCAGGGCGGGGATCCGGCCAGGACGCAAGCCGCCTCGTAGGAAATCGTGCGATACCCGCGGACGACTCTGACGGCCATCACCCTCTGCGGCTTGCGCAGAATGGCGAGAGTGCTGGCCGTCATGTCCAACGCCCAAACAGGGGCCCCGTACAGGGCCATGGACCGCACGATTCCCACGTACAACCGCCTACAGGCGGCGCTCGGGCCCCCCAAGTTGGGAAGCAACGTCGAAAGCGCGCCCGCTGCACCCATCAGCTTGGGCGCCAGCCGCCGGAAAAGAGCCTAGCCTAACTATTACAATCTACAATTCTCTAGTACGAAACATATTAGAGTACTTCTGTGTAGTATGGAGTCCAATTTATCAAACGCAGTCTGATCCGCTTGAAAGGGTTCAGAAACGTTTTGTGTATCATTTAGTTTATACAGATAATAAATGTAGTATTCTTAAATCGTATAATGAACGTATCCGGCATTACAATATGATGTCTTTAGGCAATCGTAGAAAAAATGCCGATGTATTATTTACTAATAAGGTTATCAATGGAATAGTGGATTCAAGTTTAATTTTGCAGCGTCTAGATTTTAGCATTCCTCGTGGAGCAAGTCGTTTACATAACAGAAAAGCTAATCTCCCCTTAACTAAAACTAACATGGGTCAACACTCGCCCATATATAGAATGATGAAACATAGTTATACGGCGTAGTCCGTATTCAATTCTAAATAGGCGTTGTTCAGTAACGTAGGAATTGATATTTTTGTAAAATTGTTTTACACAAAAAGCACGCTGTCGCCTCGTGAAGCGCTCCATCGAGATTAAAATTGCGTAAAGTGACGCACAATTCCTTGTTACCTGCGCGCCCTTCCCTCAAACGGTTTGGTGATGGTAAGTGTAGATATTTGCAAAATTTTTTGACCAACTCTATATTACTTAGATCGTCTCATCATACTATATAATGTTACATAATACAATATAATATTAATTAAACTCTTTTAGTTTATGACTTAAACCACACATGTGTGCTTGAGTTGCCGAGAGCGGAGCCATGTTTGCACAGCCCTTCAGTTGATGTGCCATGATATGCCTCTGTTTACACGTAACTGCGCACTTTTTGATACAAAACTTTTTCTATATAACTCTACAAGTTAATAACGGGTCTTATTATAACATTTTTATGTTGGTTGCAAGTGGAGTACGGTGTTTGCAACCGAGTAACAATTTATACCATCTCAGCTCACAAGCATAACCCGGAATCAAATATCTATACAAAAACCATGTTATAATTACCCATTACACAGTCACAGATTGATGTCGATTTTGTTCACTCGCAATTGTGTGCGTGACGTTCAATGCTGAAATTTGCAGCAGACCCAAATGTGGGACAGGAATCAAACCTGATGTTTTCGTAAGCATTCCAACGTTAGCTGTTACACCATGGAGATATCGTCGTAAATAAATGGTTGAAAAGTATTTCTTAATTTAAGAAAATAGTAGTGAAGAAAAAACATTCACAAAATAACATTGTTTTCTCGCAAGTGTTCAATTTGATCAGAAACCCCTCGCCATTCGTCAATCATATAACCTTGCATATTTCATCTTCAAGGCTTGCATCCAGTACAGAATTGTGCTATATTTTTTGTTTTTGACGGCTTGACGATGATAGGATTCGAACCAATAAGCTGGATGTTGGTAGGTAATTTAGCGAATGCCATCCAGGGTCGGACTCTTAGCGGTGGCTACCACAAAATCTATATGGGAATAGTTCAAACTAAGAGTACGTATTCCAAAACACATAATGAACACAAACCCATAATGTGCGGCCTGAAAAATTATTACATATAAACAAAATCACGTTTTTTAGGAACGATTGGAATGTTAAAATAGTCGTTAACAAAAAAGTCACGAGTGTTTGGGCTGCTCCCGTACTGCAACGGGTGCGAGTGCGGGGATTACGAACGAAAGATGGTCGACCTAAGTCACGTGCAGCTCTGTCAATCAGAGAAAAGTTTGGTTTTAGGGCCATTATAATGAGAGAGGTAACATTTTATGGAGGAGCAGGAAGGTAACATTTTATGTTTACAGTAAATAAAATTATCACCGTAATTGGTGTGCCATGCGGTCTGCAAATAATCAGGACTGAAAGAGACCTGGAAATTATGCTCAGTGACATGATTTTGAGCCTCTCTCTCGAGACTCTTAGTGTAATTTCCATCGTTAAGAAAGCTCAGTATTCAAGTTTGTACTTCTTGAAGTGAACTTCTTTGCGCGTACGAGGGTAAATTTTTTTTACGGATGAAACGCAATATTAGCGTCACGAAGATGTGAAACGTTTTTTTGCTCCAGTAATACTGACCTTATTAATAATGGCTTAAGGCTTATTCTATAATGTGATTTTTAAATGATTGCATTACTTATACATATCTATTCGAATTGCGACTTTATTACAATGAAATACACTTGAATTTTTTTTGCTCTAGTAATACCAACCTTATTAATAATGGCTTAAGGATTATTGAAGTGTTCTATAATGTAATTTTAGAATTATTACATTGCATTACTTATACATATCTATTCGAATTGCGACTTTATTGCAATAAAATACAGTTAAGTTTTGTTTAATAAGATATAAAATAATATTATTTCATAAATTCTCTTTTCTAAATTTATTAGAAGACTAGCAGCCCGTCCCAGCTTCGCACGGGTATTTAACAAAAAATTAAAAATTAAACCCTTCTATTTTTTTCGGTCTCGGGGAAAAACCTCTCTTGACGGGTTCCCCCGGCCCGGGGGGATCGAGGGATATAAGGGACTCCGGAAAAGATGTTCGACCATCCGACTACCCACTAAAAAACCCCGCTGTTCTCCTATCGCCTACGCCCGGGCCCACGGATATATGGCCTGCCGATCTCGTGGCCCGGGCCGACGCCGGCCCACGCTTTGTCTTAAAGCGGGCCCCTTCTAAAGTGCTGGCGCCAAGGGGTCAGGGTTTCGTCCCCCCGGCGCTCTCTTGTAACAACTCTAGGAGTTGAGGGGGGCTGCGGAACAGCACGCGGCCTTCTCCCTCGCGGCAATAGTGCGGGCGGCGGATCCTCCCCCGAGGGGCCGCCCGCGGCCGCTTTCTACGGCAGCCGGAGATCGTTGCCCGCCCTCCGGCGCCGACGACTCGGCCTACGTTGGCGGGAGGGGAGTGCGCTGGCGGACTCTCGCTCCCGTTCCGCCGCCTCTCTTGCAGACACTACTGCCTCGCAAAAGGAGGCGGCGGCCGTCCATCCAGGATCGCCCCCGACCATGGACAGAACCAGGGCCGGGAGCGACAGATCCGCGGCCAATTCCGGACGGGACTCACATCCCCGTCGCGTGCTAGTCAGGCGTGGGTACGACTACCAGACGACACTCCAGAAAAAGCAGAGTCGCCTGACGTCGTAGCCGGCCCAGCAAGACCAACCGACAGCGAGGATGCTATTCCCGCCCCGGGAACACTCTCTGTGCAGGCGCAGTCGAAATAGGAATGGTTTCGACTACCAAATCAGGTCCCAGGGTAGAACCCGGGACCCCAATCAGTATTCGCAACCATCCCACCGGGGACCACGCCACGAAAAGAGAGCTAAGGAAAGGGTGTAAGAGGTAGACGGAAAGAAAGGTAGGAGGACTCTGTCGCCTCGAACGGAGAGGGGAGTGAAGCGACGGATGCTCGGGCACCTCGGGTACGCACACCCGTGCACTCCTCGGACAGAGGAGCGCCCCTGAGGGCAAACCCTTCTATTTGCGTCAGGTTACTAAAAAAATAAAATTATAAAGAAAATTTGAATATTATTATTTCTATGAGCTATTATTATTTTAATGATTTTTTTGTTATTACTTTTTATTTATTTTTCGTTATTTTTTAATAAGTATTCTAATTTTTGTAAAAACCCCAGTGACGCACGCCTACATTGCATAAGGTGCTGCCTAGCTAGCCGAACAGGGTGAGCGGCTACCACGCAACATTTTTCTAATACTTACATTTTTAAACTCGTGATATCTTTCGAATGGAATATCCGAATTGAATAAATCAAAAAGTTATATGAAGGTAGTGAAGCCGTTTTGAATATGAAGTAATTTATTTTGATAAGGATTAATACCAAGATCCAAATAAAGAGCCTTTTCTAGGGCCGGCATTTCAATTAAATTTTTAAAATAAAAAAACACTTATTGTGGCATAACTATAATAGTTAGATATATGCTGTCGCGACACTTTTTGTAGATAATGATGTGTTCTGCAAAGTTGTAGTACATTATTTTATTCTATCATCAATAGTTTTCGCAACGCACGCGATTTAAATAATATTTTAGGTAATTTTTTTACACTTTGGGTTACATTATTGGAGTTTTAGTAAGGATCCCTAATTTTTTTGAAAATATAATATAGCCTATGTCACCCGGGGATAGTGTAGCTTCCCAACAATGAAAGAATTTTTTAAATCGGGTCAGTAGTTTCGGAGCCTATTCAAAGCAAACAAACAAACAAACAAACAAACAAACAAACAAACAATCAAATCTTTCCTCTTTATAATAGTAGTATAGATTTAAAAATTAGTTTGCCAAGAAGTTTCACTTTTGACATGTGTACTTTGTACACACGCACTTTTTTGTTGTTGTTGTGTAACAGTAGACAGGCTGACGGCCCACTATGCAATAGTTGATAGTGAGCCGCATTTGGCTCTTTAAGTGCGGCTCTGGCACAAATACCAATGAAGGCGCATTAAAAAAAAACTTGGTAAGAAAAAAACTACATCTTATTTTGATAAATTAAAATTCTAATTTAATTTTTATATTGTTTATCAAGAGTAACCTAAGAAGTCGTCTTATTAATGAGAACTTGGAATCAAGCCTAAAATTAAAAACAACATACAAACCTGATTTACTCAGACTTTCCAAGGAGATGCAAGCACTTGATTGTGAAATTTAGTTTTATTTAGTGTACTACTTATTTAGTGTAATAAAAGTTTACTAAACAAGCAGATTTGGCTCCCAATTTTTTTAAATTGTTGTAATGTTCATATTTGGCTCTTTAGCTAATAAGTTTGCCGACCACTGAGTTAGATGATTGATCAACGACGAGCATTATAAGGTCGTTAATGAAGTCACTGTAGCCGTGCAATTCGATAACTTCAGTGGAATAACGGCTCACGCACTCCGCATTCTTACGTTGGTCACGGGGTCGATTCTCGACTCACGTCTAAGTGTTTATGTATAATGTGTATTCGCAAAAGAAAAGCAATATTTAGTACTAGCCATTCCCGCCCGCTTCGCTGACCGAATAATAGAAAAAAGTTAATCGAAAAAATATGAGAAGCTTTCGTACCCATGCGCGCTATTCTTGCGTGGGGGAAGCGCTTCTCTGCGGCAAGAAAACACATGTTTCTTAAAACTTTAATAACTTCATATTAAATATCGGTTTTTGCAGCGCACGCCAGAATATCTCGCATATGGCAGAATTTGTTCCTACTTCCTTGACACTTATCGTTATATTTTGGACAATTCACACAATATCTTTACAAATTAGCTTTACAATAGCCTAAACTATGTGTTATTATGATGTATAAACTATATTATTGTAATGTTTCATTAAAATCCATTCAGTACTTTTTGCGTAAAAGAGTATCAAACATCCATACATACAAACTTTCCCGTTTATAATATTAGTTTATTAGTTATCTAGTACCATAACACAAGTGCTAGGCTACTTTGGGACTAGGAGGCGCTATGCGAATGTCCCAGTATTTATTTATTTTTATCTCGCCATCGAATATACGAGTAGCGTTTTATCTTTTGATGGATGTACACCTTAATATAATGCTAAAATGGAGCTACTAAAACACGTGCGTACCTCGTTTTTCTTCGTCGGCTAGCATATGAAAAATTACATGAATTACGTAGGTGTTAGGCTGTTTACATATGTGGATAACATTGTTGCTTTAAATATTAGTACGTGTTGTTAGTTTAAAAGAATAAATGAAGGGATCTATTGTTAAAAAAAATATATAAAGATTTCACAAACTCCGTCACGAGGTTTTAAACAGTGGAACATATGCGGTGGTCACGGATTTGTTTTCTGCATCGAATCTAGTTTCATGTATAAGATAAATTTGTTTAAGAAAACTCTATAAGTATATAAATCAGTATATGTCAGTGTCATCTACAATTCATAATACAATCGCTATACTGTTTAATTTTGGACTAGATGGCGTGTGGGAATTGGCATCGTATTATTATTATTCAAGAGAAGACAGCAGACCGGCCGACGGCTCACTTAAAATTCGGCAGTTACCGCCGCCTATGGGTGTTAACAACGCTAGTGGCATCGCGAATACGCTGCTGTCCCATAAGGGTACAGGAACTTGCGTAAAACACTCAAGAACACTAATGCCGGAACACAACATAAAGTTATTATGGCGGCATACTTAAGACCAAAGGTGGTCGCCATCCAGACGGGATTGGGCACCACGTAGCTAGGGTGGGTTGTTTTTTCTCCTTTTACGACAGGCTGACCCCGGCCGCAGAGGTTATTTCTTCGCCCCTGCATGGATAAAAATATCTAGAATAAACTGATTACCAAGAAAATATTTTTAAGAGTGTAACTGAGCAGCAATAAAAAAGCAGAGAGGCTGATCGTCCACTTAAAAATTACCGTTGCCTATAGATGGCTGCGACGCTACGTACTGCTAACATGCTCCTATCCGCATAGGGGTAATGGTACTAATACCGGAACATAAACAAGGTTATAGCGGTATACAGATAATCATTTATCCGTGCAGGGGCGGAGGAAGAATACTAACCTCTGTGGCCGGGGTCGGCCTGTCGTAAAAGGCGACAAAACAACCCACCCTAGCTACGTGGTAGGGCCTCAAGCCCGTCTGGATGGCGACCATCTTTGGTCTTAAGTATGCCGCCATAATAACCTTGTGTTGTGTTCCGGCATTAGTGACCCAAGTTCCTGTACCCTTATGGGACGGCAGCGTGTTCGCGATGCCACTGGCGTTGCATACACCTATAGGCGACGGTAACTGCTAAATCCTAAGCGGGCCGTCAGCCTGTCTGCTGTTCTATAACAATAAAAAAAAAATCAGGGGTGGTGGCCAATCAGCCCTCCCACCAAGCTAGGGTTGCTTAGTCTTTTATGATAGGCTGACCCTGGCCGCAGGAGTCAATCATCTTATATTATTATGTCCCAGCACGGAGAAAAAGGTGACGAATGGCAAGGCCCTATACTCTCCACTAAGTAAAGACGCGGACGATTTATCGGCAATGAAATATCGTATGTGACGAGCCTAAGATGTCAACATTCAATTGTTCTTACAAACGTCTGGCAATTTTTACGCTGTCATATTATTGTTACATCAAAAAATACATGTATCTATTCACTTGAGGGCTAAAATATCTAGAATAAACTGATTACCAAGAGAATATTTATAATAGCATTCCATCTTTTTATCACTGAGTAACAGTAGACAGGCTGATCGTCCACTTAAAAATTACCGTTGCCTTATAAATGGATTAAAGCGGAGAGAAATTCACTAATTTATTCATAAACAAGATTTATAACTCTTACTCTTAGTATAAGAATAATAATATTATATAATATAACTAGCTGTATGTACCCTGCGCGCGTTGCTATGCTACTTACTATAATAAATTTGAAGGAAAGACATTACACAAATATTGAATTTATTTCGAGTCATTTTATTGATTATGTCCATGTGGAAAAAATTGTGTCATTGCAGCGTTTCGTTTCAATTCAATATTTATTGAAGTGCTGAGGGATACACAATATTTCTTGTTTTTCCATATGGTTCGTAAACGAATAAATCAGAATGTTTAGGCCGTTAATACAATTATAGGTTCGCTTGATATATTAAGTAGTCATGCGAGAACGCCTTATGCGCCATCTTCCTCACACCTGTACATCCTATGACACTACCCTAATACCCATTTCTCACCAAGAGCTGGCGTGCTGCCGTGACGTCTACTAGCAGTGTGTGTGAAAAACCGTCAAGGATCGATTGTGCCTGTGCACGCGCGCCTTTTCCTATAATTATTAAAGAACAGTTTCAAGTTATTTGGGATCCGTGTTATTACGATAATTTTATTGTGTACCACGCTAGTAATAAGAATATAAAGGTGGACAACGGCAGTACAGAAAGAAGACCCTCGAGTTCGGTGAGTCCTTTTCAAATTCCCGTCCTCTATCAATAGGGGGTTTTCACATGACTACAGAGTTCAAAAGTTACCAGAACCAGCGCCTACACAGAAGGTTTTCCGACGCGTGAGCAGGCCACATAGAGCTGCCCATGTCAGAAGCATGGATTCTCCAAATTTAATCCACAGACTTGCAACGATTGTCCTTGTGCTTTGTTGATAGTTATTGCGAAAGCGAGTCGTACCGGGAACTGCAAACGTTTGAATTCGAATGGCATATCTGTCGGGATCATTGGGATACGTGGCAACAGTACGTCTTCACTAATATTTTATTATCGAATCAAGCTGGCTATGATAAATATGTTCGTAATATAAAGGAAAGAGTTTTTATGCAAAGATGCAAAACTTTCTCGATACATCCATAATAATAAAACATGGATTTTAATTTCACAATTTACATAAATTCTTACGTTCAACTGTCAAGGCAATAAATGAAATTCATTGGAATGATAGTGGCGCCATATGTCAAAGATTGGTCGTACCAGAAACCGTTGTGGGCTCATTCACAACACTTTGCTGAAGATCATGACTGATCAAATGCATAGTTTACGATTCTATAAAGGACATACAGACAAACATTCATTTTTATAGATATAGAAGATAATAATACCAAAAGCACAAAATATACAGAACACCACTTGAGGGCCACATAACATCACACACAACCTGTAAATAAGGGCAGAGGGAGGGGCAGATCACAGATCATACAATCACACATCAACAAACAACCAACCAAGATTCACACCAGGATGGGAGCAGGTGGAGAAGAAGAAAGGGAAGGTGAACACAATACGCAACACTCAAGCATTGTACTTAATAGTCATGAGAATCTCTCTTCCCTTGGGCTACGGGAGGGGGTCACTCATGAAAAACCGACAAAAGTCGAGAGTCTATACTAATATTCTATTTCAGCAAAGAAGTATTGAGAGTGGTAGTAGAATAATTGATAATATTATTTAAATAAGTGGGTTTCATGGTTACGATCGAAGTATATTCTGGTTGTAACCTAAAGTTGCATTTTAGACATCAAGGTGCACCTTCGAATGTAGTTGATTAAACTTACTGGTGCCTTTTACATCATTGCTCAGTCTTGGCGAAAAAGGCAGAAGAAATGAACTAGAATTGATGTATTTTTTAAGTCAAAATTTGAGACAGGTTGAGGAAACGACCACCAAGACCCGTCTCGTAAGAGCGCTTGTGTTCCCGGTTTTCCTGTACGGGGCCGAGACATGGACGGTGAAGGAGAGGGAGCGGCAGCGTATTGACGCCTTGGAAATGTGGTGTTGGAGGAGACTGCTTAATGTCTCCTGGACACAGCACCGCACCAATGTCTCCATCTTGAAGGAGCTTAACATCGGCGAGAGACTGTCATCGGTGGTGCAATCCCGAATACTCCAGTTCTTTGGACATGTGACGCGACGCGGGGGGGACTCCGTGGAGCGGCTGGTTGTGCAGGGCCGGGTAAATGGCAGTAGATCGCGAGGGCGTTCGCCGTTGCGATGGACGGACCAAATTAAGTCTATGACACACACATCCCTAAACGACTGCGCAAGACAGGCTTCAGCTAGGGACAAATGGCGCGCGGTGGTGAAGCGCTGCCGGGCGTCTTGCGTGACCACGACTGCTCTGTCAAGAGTATTCGACTGAGAAGAGAAGAGGAAACGTTAGGAGGAACGCAGTTTCCATTCTACAAGTAGGATTTAGTTTAGCGGGAAATTAAAGTAGTACACTAGGAACCCCGCGCCTTTAACTTATCAGAAGCGGACGTGACGGTATCTTGCTACACTTTTTGGTTTTAGTAGATGCTAAGGTAGCAGTGGCTGCGTCTGCTCGGCGTTCAAAGCAGATTGTTAGTCATGGGGGAACGACGGTAGTTAGAGGCCAGCCGCGTACCCCGCTAGCATCATTGTACCCGCCCCATTTAGATTGAGTATGTATGAAAGGCATGGATACTGCGGTAAGCAGGATATGAGAGCGAGAAGAAAACTCAAACAACCTGTACATACAGTATTATTGTAGTTATAGTTTTTCGAGGATTGATACCTCGAATAAAGATTAGAAAATATACATCAACCTGATTTATAAAAATATTCCTTACCTTAGGATGATCTCTAACCGGGACCACTACCCTGACGCAGACTTTAACTGGCTTATCCCGGGTGATGTCCAACATTCTTCTTTCACCGCGCCATTCTCCTGTTGACAAAAAATTAATTTAATGATAGAAGTTTTTGGCAAGATGAAGCTTAAATCTCAGTGCAGAAGGCACGGATTCATCTCCCATGATAGTATATGTAAGTTCCTCTTAGCTAGATATTTCCCCTTGCTATATATACATTTTAGAAGATAATTACTTCTAAAATGTATGTATGTAGAAAATGTACACGGAGGTCCTTCAACAAGCGTGGAAGATATATAGTCCGTTAACTCTTCGTTAAAACATTCTTAAAGAAAATAGAAGCTTAAATTAGTACAGTAATATATATATACATATATAGGTACATTAGATATAATTGGATCTGAAGATATAGTCGCAGAACAAACTTCTCAACTGACCAAAATTCTCCGATTCTCCCAGAAAGGTTCCGGCGAGTAGAATTAAATATGCTAACTGTGATCAACCCTGCCTATTTTTTGCTAGCTAGCTACTTAGTCATAGTAGGGACGTAAAGTGAATAATAGAAAAATACTACATAATGATAAAAACACCCCGCATGGATTTTACATAAGCTTTGACGCGGTACTAATATGCACAATTTTCCTCAGGATAAAAAGGTACAGCAACCGATGGGTCCTTTGGGAGAGGTCCCTTGGCCTGCACCTATGCCGCGAGGGTGAGGACGATGTGCTGTTCCACGCGCCCTAAACCCACGTAAACCTAACCTCCCGGTGCCAACGGAAGAAGTTCAACTTGACACAAGGGGACGGCCGGCTAGGCCGCTATCACCCTCGTCCCGTTCTGGTGCTCGGGGATCTCAACGCTAAGTCATCAGCATGGGGATCTCCGGTCACTGACCCTCGGGGCGAGGTGCTGGAAGAGTGGGCGGTGACGACTGGTCTGGTCGTCCTGAATCGGGGTTCGGAATACACGTGCGTGCGGCAGCGGGGCGGGTCGATAGTGGACGTCTCGTTCGCTAGCCCCTCTGTCGCTAGCCGAGTCCGCGACTGGCGTGTCGCCGTGGAGGTGGAGACGCTGTCGGACCATCGGTATATCCGGTTCGACGTCTCTGCTCAGACCGCGAGCGGCCGCCATCCAACAGCCCCGATTAACGACGGCCCGCGTTGGGCGCTTAAGCGCATCGACAAGGAACTACTCGAGGAAGCTGCCTTAGTTCAGTCCTGGATTTGGGAGTCGACGACGGACGGCCCCGTCGACGTCGAAGCGGTGGCGCTGTGGTTTCGCGGGGCGATGATGCAGATCTGCGACGCGTCCATGCCCCGTGTCCGCCAACAGTCCGCAAGGCGCCAGGTGTACTCGTGGACGGACGAGATCGCCCGGCTGCGCGTTGAGTGCGTTGCGGCTCGCCGCCAGTACACGCGATACCGGAGACGACGTCGACGGGATTCCGTCGAGGAAGACGCGCTGTATGAGGTGTACCGCGCGTCCAAGGAGACTCTGTGGCTGGCCATCGGCGACTCTAAGTCGCGTGCCAGGGAGGAGCTGCTGGGGTCCCTAGATCGGGATCCGTGGGGGCGCCCCTACCGTTGGGTACGGGGCAAGTTGCGTCCCTGGGCGCCTCCACTGGTACAAAGTATGCAACCCCAGTTGCTAGAGGCGGTGGTATCGGCCCTCTTCCCTGAGCGAGTGGGACACGTTCCCCCGGCGATGGCTTCGCCCTCAGCCACAGAATCTCCAGAAGAGGAGAGCACCGATGTCCCCGAGGTGACGCAAGCAGAGATGAGAGCGGCCGTGTCGCGACTCCGGGCTAAGAACACAGCGCCCGGACCCGACGGAGTTCCTGGTCGAGCTCTCGTCCTGGCTCTGAAGAAGCTAGAGCCCCAGCTGAGGGGGCTCTTCACGGCATGTCTCGAGCGGGGTCAGTTTCCCAGTGTGTGGAAGGAGGGGAGGCTGGTCCTGCTCAGGAAGGAGGGGCGCCCCGCGGACTCGCCGTCCGCGTATCGGCCCATAGTGCTGCTCGATGAGGCGGGCAAACTTTTTGAGCGCATTATCGCAGATCGCCTCGTCAGCCACTTGTGCAGAGAGGGGCCGGACCTGGACGACAACCAATTTGGTTTTCGTCGGGGGCGCTCCACCATAGACGCCATCATGCGCGTGAGGGCCCTGGCGGAGGAGACGGTATCCCGGGGTGGGGTGGTGCTGGCGGTGTCTTTAGACATCTCCAACGCATTCAACACCCTACCCTGGAGTTGTATTCGGGAGGCTCTGAAATACCATCGCGTGCCTCCCTACCTCCGCCGTACGGTAGGGGCTTATCTGGAGGGTAGATGCGTCACCTATCGGGGACGTGACGGTGCCGGTCGGCACTTCATGTCGTGCGGTGTTCCACAGGGATCGGTCTTGGGACCGCTCCTGTGGAACATCGGCTACGACTGGGTGCTGAGAGGCGAACTCCCGTCGGGCGCCGACTTGACGTGTTACGCGGACGACACGCTTGTCACTGCCCGGGGGAGCTCGCACAGGGAGGCGACGTTGATAGCCACGGCTGCGGTGTCACAGGTGGTGAACCGCATCCGGCGCCTGGGCCTGGAGGTGGCCCTAAACAAGTCGGAGGCCATGGTGTTTCATGGCCCCCGACGTGCGCCGGCGCCGGGATCACACATCGTGGTCAGCGGGGCCCGGATAGCTGTCGAGTCCACCATGAAGTATCTGGGACTGGTGCTCGACAGCCGATGGGAATTCGGGCCCCACTTCCGGCGGCTGGCGCCCAAGCTGATGGGTGCTGCGGGCGCGCTTTCGACGTTGCTTCCCAACTTGGGGGGCCCGAGCGCCGCCTGTAGGCGGTTGTACGTGGGAATCGTGCGGTCCATGGCCCTGTACGGGGCCCCTGTTTGGGCGTTGGACATGACGGCCAGCACTCTCGCCATTCTGCGTAAACCGCAGAGGGCGATGGCCGTCAGAGTCGTCCGCGGGTATCGCACGATTTCCTACGAGGCGGCTTGCGTCCTGGCCGGATCCCCGCCCTGGGATCTAGAGGCGAAAGTACTCGCGTCATTATATCGATGGCGCGAGGAAGAGCGGGCACGGGGCTCGAAGCCGGCGCAGCGGCAGATCGCGCTGCGCCGAGAGGAGCTCCGTCAGGTCTTGGTGGCGGAATGGCGGCAAAGGCTTCTGCGCCCTACCGCCGGCCTCGCTACCGTCGAGGCGATCCGGCCAGTACTCGACGACTGGCTCGGGAGAAGGCACGGCTCCCTGTCGTTTAGGGTGACGCAGGTGCTGTCGGGGCACGGCTGCTTCGGCAAGTACCTGTGCCGCATAGACAGGGAGCCGGACGCTCGGTGCCACCACTGCGTCCATTGCGGGGAGGATACGGCGCAACACACGCTCGCCGAGTGTGTAGCTTGGGAGGCGCAGCGCCGTGTCCTCATAAATGAAGTGGGAGACGATCTGTCGCTGCCGGCCGTAGTGCGGAGGATGGTCGGTAGCGCAGAGTCGTGGGACGCAGTGGTGTCCTTCTGTGAGGACGTGATGTCGCAGAAGGAAACTGCGGAACGGGAGAGGGAGATCTCGACTCCCTTCCCCGGCCGCAGAAGGCGCACCGGGCGCAGGAGAAGGGCGGACAACGCCCTTTTCCAGCCCCCATGAATAGGTCCAGGGGCGAGGGACTTGGGGAAGTTCCCGCCCCCTATTCGATGGACCCGAGGTGGAGGCGCGCGCGGGTGTCGGCGCGCGCCTCTAAGGCGATGCACGGGGTAGTTAAACACCTCACTACCCCGTGCAGGAGACGAGGCCCGGACACACCGGGCCAGCACTAGTGTGGGGCTGCGGAAGAATTTGGATTCCCGCGGCCCCGCGCGCACGTGTGAGGAGACACCGGGGTGGTGGTTTTAGCCGGTAAGAATCCGGCACGCCCCTCCGCCTTTCCCCAGGCGGAGGTAGTCCATGAGGATTTCCCCACCCCGTAAAAAAAAAAAAAAAAAAAAAAAAAAAAAAGGGGACGGCCGGCGCTCGTCTGGTTCACGCGATCGATCGATAGAGACGTCTTCAAGGAGGAGGACGTCAAAATAGCGAGGCCCGAGAAGTGCGTCAAGGTGCGCATCTCGGGCCTCGACGATTGCACAACGGCGAACGATGTGGCGGCTGCCATCGCTCGCGCCATCGGCTGCCCCGCGGAGAAAGTGACGTCCGGGGGTATCCGCATGGGGCGCGACGGGACGGGCACGACGAACGTGCTTGTCCCGGTGGTGGCCGCCAACGATCTGAAGAGGTTGGGCCACATTCTGGTCGGCTGGGCCTCGGCACTCGTCGAGGTGCTGGATAAGAGGGAGCCGAGGTGCTTCAGGTGTTTGGCGCCGGGTCACCTTGCGGTGAATTGCAAGTGCCCAACGAGCCGCAGCGACGCCTGCTACCGCTGCGGTCAGCCAGGGCACTCGGCCGCCACCTGCAAAGCCACGCCCCATTGCGTGGTCTGCGCGGCGGCCAGCAGACCGGCCAACCATAGGGTTGGGGGAGGCCCGCCGCTATGCACCTGCCGCCGCACCGGCCGACCGGCAAATCCGGCGACAGAGGAAAAGGAAGTAAAGAAGACCAGCCGCTTCGTAGCGAAACGCCAGGCGAAAAAGCGCAGGGAGAAGGCTAGAAGAGCAAGACGCAGGGCCGAAGCTGCCACGGGGGAGATCGCCCCCCCGCAGGCGCAGGCCCCAGCGGCTGAGGAGATGGATATCTCAACCAAATAATGGATATCCATCTCCTCCAAGCGAATCTGAACCACTGCGCCAACGCTCAAAATCTAATGATTCAGAGCTTGGCGCAGTGGAACATCAGTATCGCCGTTGCCGCCGAGCCGTACTACGTCCCCACCCGAGGCGATTGGGTTGGGGATCTGGACGGCATGGTGGCTATACACGCCAGGACCGCCGCGGGTACCCCGCTCCCCACGGAAGTGGTGAGGGGCAGGGGCTACGTCGCGGCCAGATTCGGGGAGATAGTGGTCGTGGGCGGCTACTTCTCCCCGAACAGGAGTCTCGCCGACTTTGAAGGGTACATGGAAGAGTTGGGCAACGCGGTCCAGCGGTTCCTCCCGCGCCCCGTGCTCGTCCTCGGGGACCTCAACGCCAAATCTCAGGCCTGGGGTTCCCCGCGAACCGACGCGCGGGGTGAGCTGGTAGAGGACTGGGCCGTGGAGAGGGGTCTGGAAATCCTCAACCAGGGTCGCGAGCACACGTGCGTGAGGCAGTTGGGGGGGTCGATCGTCGACGTGTCGTTCGCGTCGGCCCTCCTGGCCCGCCGTGTGCGAGGCTGGAGGGTGCTCACGGGCGTTGAGACGCTGTCGGATCATCGCTACATCCGGTTCAGCGTCTCCGCCCGTCAGCGAGAGCCTCCAACCCAGGTGACCCTGTTGGGTGACTGTCCGCGCTGGACACTTGGAAAGATGAATCGGGAGGTTTTCCGCGAGGCCTTGACCGTCGCTACGTGGTCGAGGCCGGGCGACGTACCTCCCGATGACGTCGACGAGGAGGCGGAGAACCTGCGGTCGCTTATGACCGACGTCTGCGACGCGGCGATGCCGAGGCGGGGGCCACACCGACCCCCACGCCAGGTGTACTGGTGGAATGCGGAGCTCGAGCGGCTCCGCAGGGCGTGCAACTACGCCCACCGCCGGTACACCAGGCTCCGAAGACGGAGTCGCCGCGATGCGGACAGAGCGGCCGCGGAGGCTCAGCTCTACGGGGAGTACCGGAGCGCCAGAAACGACCTCCATCTCGCTATACGCGAGGCAAAGGCGGCGGCGTGGGAGGAGCTCTTGGCCAGCTTAGATCAAGATCCTTGGGGGCGACCCTACAAAACGGTGCGGGGCAAGCTCCGCCCGTGGGCGCCCCCGCTGACCGAGAGTCTCCCCCCGCGCCAGGTGGATGGTTTTGTCGGCGCTCTGTTCCCCACGAGGGCTGAGCACTCGCCTCCTGCCATGGTCCCGCCTCATTGGGATGAGAGGGACCCTAGCGCGGACGACGACCCCGTACCCGACGTGGACCGGGCAGAGCTGGGGGCAGCGATGTTGCGGCTGAAGGCCAAGAACACGGCCCCCGGCCTCGACGGCATACCGGGGCGTGCGTGGGTTCTGTCCCACGACGTCCTGGAGCCCCGACTATTGAGGCTCTTCGACGCGTGTCTGCGATCGGGCCGGTTTCCCCGCAGATGGAAGACGGGGAGGCTGGTCCTTATCGCGAAGGAGGGGCGCCCGGCGGACTCACCGTCTGCCTATCGGCCCATCGTGCTGCTGGACGAGGTGGGGAAGATCTTCGAAAGGATCCTCGCAGACCGCCTCGTCCGGCACCTAGAGACAGAGGGGCCGAACCTGGCAGACGAACAGTTTGGATTCCGCCAGGGGCGCTCCACTATTGACGCAATCACGCGTCTGAGGAGCCAGGCGGGGGACGCAGTTGCTCGAGGTAGGGTGCTATTGGCGGTGTCACTCGACATCGCCAATGCCTTCAACACCCTGCCGTGGAGCTGCGTGCGGGAGGCGCTCAAGTACCATCGGGTGCCTCCCTACCTCCGTCGCATAGTTGGGGCATATTTGAGTGATCGTGCCGTCGTCTATCCGGTCCAGGGTGGGCAAAGTCGGCGAGACGTCGTGTGCGGTGTTCCACAGGGGTCGGTCCTGGGCCCCCTGCTGTGGAACATCGCATACGACTGGGTCCTGAGGGGGGCACTCCTCCCCGGCGTCGGCGTCATCTGTTACGCCGACGACACGCTCGTCACAGCGCGCGGGAGGAACCCCCGCCAGGCGTGCCTTCTGGGCACGGCTGGGGTGGCGCACACAGTGGCAAGAATCCGGCGACTAGGCCTGGAGGTGGCCTTGAACAAGACGGAGGCCGTGATATTTTACGGGCCCCGTCAGAGGCCGCCACCAGGCCTGAGCATAACGGTAGGAGGCGTCCACATCGCCGTCGGGCCGTCTATGAATTATCTTGGACTGGTGCTCGACGGGCGATGGGACTTCGCGGCACACTTCGAGCGCCTGGCGCTGAGGCTAGTTCGGGCGGCGGCGGGACTCTCCCGTCTGCTGCCGAATATCGGCGGGCCGGGCGCAGTGTGCCGCAGGCTCTTTGAGGGAACCGTGCGGTCGATGGCCCTTTACGGGGCCCCGATCTGGGCGGATCGCCTGACGGCCAAAACGACGGCGCTGCTTCGCAGGCCGCAGCGCGTCCTGGCCGTCAGGGCGATAAGGGGATACCGCACGGTGTCCTTCGAAGCGGCCTCCCTGCTGGCCGGATCCCCACCATGGGACCTCGAGGCCCGGGTCCTGGCGCTGTTGTACCAGTGGCGCCGGGACGCGGCCGAGCGTGGCTCTCGCCCCGCGCCTCGCAAAGTTGAGGCAAAGCGGGCGGAGCTGCGCGACGTGGTGCTCATGGTGGAGTGGAAGGAGCGCCTCGCGCACCCCAGCGCGGGCCTCGCCACCATCGAAGCGGTGAGGCCCGTCCTGGCTGAATGGTTGGAAAGGCGCCACGGCGCCCTGACCTTCCGCCTGACACAGGTCCTCTCGGGGCATGGTTGCTTCGGGAGGTACCTGTGTCGCATAGGGCGGGAGATGACGTCAGGGTGCCACCACTGTGGCGCGGGCGACGAGGAGGACACGGTGAACCACACTGTCGCCGTGTGCCCTGCGTGGCGCGAGGAGCGCCGCGCCCTCGTCGCCCAAATCGGCGTGGACCTGTCGCTCCCGGCCCTGGTTCTGTCCATGGTCGGGGGCGATCCTGGATGGACGGCCGTCGCCTCCTTCTGCGAGGCAGTCATGTCCGCAAAGGAGGCGGCGGAGCGGGAGCGGGAGTCAACCACCACACTCCCCTCCCGCCAACGCAGGCCACGCCGGCGGCGCCGGAGGGCCAGTAACGACCTCCGGCCGCCGTAAAAAGCGGCCGCGGGCGGCCCCTCGGGGGAGGACCCGCCGCCCGCACTATTACCGCGAGGGTGAGGGCTGCGTGCTGTTCCGCGGCCCCCCTCAACTCCTAGAGTTGTTAGGAGAGCGCCGGGGGGACGAAACCCTGACCCCCTGGCGCCAACACTTTAGAAGGGGCCCGCCTCAAGACAAAGGGCGGGCCGGCGCCGGCCCGGGCCACGAGATCGGCAGGCCATATATCCGTGGGCCCGGGCGTAGGCGATAGGAGAACAGCGGGGTTTTTAGTGGGTAGTCGGAAAAATCCCGGAGTCCCACATATCCCTCGGTCCCCCCGGGCCGGGGGAACCCGTCAAGAGAGGTTTTTCCCCGAGACCAAAAAAAAAAAAAAAAAAAAAAGGAATAAACGATAGAAGTACAGTGGACATTTTTAATGAGTAGTCGGATGTTGGCCATCTTTCCCGGAGTCACATATACCCCCCCGTTCCGCGCGGATCAGGGGAACTCGTTAAGTCCAGTTTCATCTTCAGAAAAAGGGTAAAAAGATGCTATAGATAATGCAATAAACATGTAACTGCGTGTGGAAACTGTTTGACAGTTTACCTTTTATCTGTCATATTTAATCCTATTTGACAGCTGTCATCTGACCCGTCGACCCGTGACCCGCGTTTTATTTGTGCCACCACCCGCAATCCTCTTATGCGTGGAAACAGGTTATTATATTTATGAATTATTTATATTGCGACGAAATGGCTATTTGGTTCTAACTTTTGATGAGGTTTTTTTGCTCTTGAACTTGTATTTTTTCAAATTTAATCAGAGGTTACTGGCAATTTTCGTCTTTTACTTACTTTGACAAAATTAATATTTAAAATATTTTATAAAAAGTTGTTAAAGAGATGCTTACCGTTTGTTCCGCGTTGCCCCCACCAATCCTGGATTGACACAAAAGAACGCTGGGGGTGTAAAACCTCAATATAGTAGGGGCTGTCCTGGACCACGGTATTGTCTATGTTATTTGTCCATAATGATGATATATATAAACGACTTTTTAGAAAGTAGAGCCCAGAGCCTATCAAATCAAAGTATTTAAGCGACCCCTGTATTATTCCTAGCAAATAATTTATAATAATTTGAAGAAATTAGGTTTAGGAAAAGCACCAGAAATATTTCAATACAGTCCATCGGATATAAGGGGTCGTTAGCCTTGTATCTGGAGCCATTAATGCTAAGCGGTTTGTTCATTAGAGATAACCATCCTTATCTGTGCTTTCAAGCATCCTATATATAGCTGTTTTAAACTTATAATATTTTCACTACAAATAGATATAAATGTTAACCATAGACTAATTGGCTTTAGAGATTTTTTTATGTAATTAATATACTCTGCATAAATGAAATACAGCGAGTCGGATGCATTTTAAAAAACTAACCAAGAATTGCATGTATGGTGAGATACTTGAATTTATTTTTCACTCTTTGCAAAGTCGTTATTTCTCTTTCAACAAGCTTTAAAACAGGGAGTTGTTTCATCCTGATTGCATGAATAAATAAAGTTGACTCAAAGAAGCAAAGGGTGTATAATAAATAAATATATATAGAACAGTTTATATGAGTGTTGAAATTCTGGCACGTTTTTCTTTAAAATCTTCTGTCCAGAAAATTTGTTTTCAAAAAAGCTATTTGCACTTCCGTGGCACTTCAATGTCATAACACCTCCAATACCATATGCCATGCTAATACATAAATAAATATAAATATTTTCCGAAGATACAGAAGAATTAATTGATGACTGATTGCAGTCATCAGATGACTGATGTCAGTCAAGTTGTTTGTATATATATAAAACATCACTGTCCCTGTTTATTAATAAGAAATTAATATGCTGGGACAATTCACACAGCTCCATCTATCCATAAAGTAAGTAGCATAGCACTTGTGTTTTGGGTACTAGACAACTATATTATACTACATATATACTTTTTTTCGTAAATAAATATATAGGAGTATTATAAACACCCAGATGTGATACGGGAATTGAACCCGGGCCTCCGCAAACGTATCGAAGTGCATTAGCCGCTGCGCTACGGAAGTCGTTTACTTAGTAACGAAGTTACTAGGTTACGTCTAGAAGTTAACATTCATTGACATTGTAAGTTAAAAGCTTCAAAATGGAAAAGAAACTTTAAAATTTCAAGGCTGGGTGGATTGCTGGTCAGTGCCCATAATCGCTTTGAGTGTTATACCCCAAGTAGATATCACGACACCTGAAAAAGAAGAAATTCTCCTTTCCCTTATGAAGGGACAGCAGCGTAGGACAGCAGACAGGCTGACAGCCCGCTTAGAATTTAGCAATTACCGTCGCCTATAGGTGTTTGCAACGCCAGTGGCATCGCGAATACGCTGCTGTCCCATAAGGGTACAGGAACTTGGGTCACTAATGTCGGAACACAACACAAGGTTATTATGGCGGCATACTTAAAACCAAAGGTGGTCGCCATCCAGACGGGCTTGAGGCCCTACCACGTAGCTAGGGTGGGTTGTTTTTTCGCCTTTTACGACAGGCCGACCCTGGCCACAGAGGTTAGTATTCTTTCTCCGCCCCTGCACGGATAAAAAGTTAGAATAATAAGCTACCCCAATAAGTAGTTGTTAGAATAATAAGCTACCCCAAATCAATAGGATGGTGGAAAGAATTTTGATGGCACATTCGCATCAGTTAAAGTGTCTATAAGAGTTATATATATACTTATAATCGCCACGCAAATATCAGATTAAAATATTTGATGGTAAAAATACTTTCTTTCCATAGTTTTTTGGGGGAATGATTCAATTTTCGAGTCCTCCCCCCCGTGAGGGGAAGGATTGAACCCAGACACACATGTAACATCACTTCCGTATCCTCTGAACCAGGCGTGACGTCAATATACTGTTTGCTTAACATTATCAAGCTATATATCTATTATATATAATTCTCGTGTCACGTTGTTGCTTATAATGAAATCCAAAACTATCTAACCGATTTTCACGGTTTTTTTTAAATATATGTTTTGCTAGCGTAGCTAAGGATGGATAGTTTTTATTACGTATACTTTAACAAATGTAATTTTTTTAAATATGGCAAAACAACGTTTGCCGGGTCAGCTAGTATACATACATATATTAATATACCACATTATTAAATCAAAACATCGGTCAGAACATAGAAAACAAAGCTATACTAATTAGGAATTCATTCGAACTGGTCAAGCTAAGCCACAGACGGCATGTCAGTTTTACTAGCAATTTTTCTTACAACCTAAAATCAACTATATTTCAATTAGGTTAAGGTTTAGGTTTCTTAAAATAATATCATCTCTTTGATACAAACTTCATGTCATTATAATCGTTATGTTTTAACTATTAAGGTATATTTTGACTTACGTATAGTTGTACTTAAAGTCGGTGGTGCATGCTAATATAAACTTAGACGTATGTCAATAAAGTTGAAATTGGGTTAACAATTTAGTTTTAAGCTTTAAACAGGATTAGTGAGGGTTTGGTGTGAGTCTGAGCGATTTTATACGGTTACTCAATGTTTTGAGTTTTTTATTTTGTCTGATTGTCCTAGCACGAATAAAAAAAGCCTCGACAATTATTTTTCATCAATAATTCCATAATATATAAAAATAATAACCAAAGCACATATTTTATTAAAGTAAAGCAATTCAAAATAGTGAATATTGATTTATATATTTATAATACAAAATATTTGTATTTACAGTAAAAAATATCGTATTTAAAATTTGGCTGTAACCGACACGAAACACCTAAAGCAGATCTAAGTAAAATTATATTTTTGGAACGAAATTTCATGCAGCTTACAGTAGAGTAAACTGGCAGAAATCGTCACGTAATGAAAAAGGTTTAAACCCCCTCCAAGCGCTCATCCCTTCCTCTTCTCTTTCTTAGTGTTTCTATTTTATATGATGAAAACATTCATCCATCATCCATCTTTTACGCAATCATTTCTAGCATCCTCCTTGTTCATGACGCTCCTTACTTCGCATTATATGGCTATACCAAGCTAACCTATTACTTTTCAGCTTCTCGACCACTGGCGCTACTTTCAAACTTCCCCTAATATACTCATTTCTAATTTTATCCATTTTTGTAACTTTCAATTATATAACATGTAAACAACATTTATATTATTTTTTTATGTTGTCATCACAATTTACACCGGACTTGTTTTTAATCGAAAAAGTGATAGAAAAATAACATAAAGTATACAAATTTGAAAGAGAGTTGAATAAAGGTGGACTGCACTTTTTGGTGTAGTAAAAATACAGAAATAAAATTAATAAAAATCTACATTTTAAAACACGTTTTGAGTTGAAAAATATGACAAAGAACTTCGTTCCTGACGGGGGTCCCCTAACTATATATTTTTATTTCTTTTTAAAGTAGAACATTTATTTTCAAACACAATAAAATTGATGCTTAAGTAATATAATTTTAAACGCTAATCTAATTGGTTTTAATTACCGAGAATAATTCCCATGCTCGTCGCCAACAATGCGTTTGGGATCTATTCTCGTTAAATAAAATCAACACGACATCACCTATTGCGTTTTTAATGGTAGAGAGATGACATTAACAAATCTGACATTCTTTATTTATTTTATAATTATTTGAGGCACCTATATCGCAATTTAAAGCCAGATTTTTTCAATTAAATTTAAAAAATGCTGAGAAAATAAAATCTCTTTTGTGTGACTATGAATAATTTTAACAATTGAGGTATTTTCAAACATTACATGGTTACATACATTCATCAAGATGTTAAAAATTAACCATTTGCAAGTGTACAATTTGATTTAATAATCTGGTATCAAATTTGATACTTTAGGCACTTGAGGGCTCTTTTTGTATTTTAGGCTGCTTGGACTACTAGCATAGCCAGTATTTTGTGATATTTTTCGTTTCTTATGATCTATTTATTGGGTTGTTTACTTTAAGAGCACAATAAGAAATTAAGGGTTACAAAAAGATTTTTTTTTACTTAATAGTAAGCAGTTACCGTCACCTATGGATTTTTAGTGAAGCATCGCGAACACGCTGTTGTCCCATAGGAGTACAGGAACTTGGGTCACTAATGCCGGAACACAACACAAGGTTAATATGGCAGCATACAAACCAGATGTGATTGCCATCCAGACGGGCTTGGGGCCCTACCACGTAGCTAGGATTGTTTTGTCGTCTTTTACGACAGACAGCCCCCAGCTGCGGAGCTTATTACTTTGCCCATGTACGGAGAAAATTAATTTAACAAAAAAATTATTAAATATTTTCTACGTATTTCATACTATTCCCCGCTACCCGCTACAAGTGAGTCGGATTCTCAGTGCAAATAAACTGCTATATTAGCACACCACGTCTGTTTGGCTTCGCAACTCTGATGATTGGGTTAATCCACCTGAGCTCTGCCAACTGTAAGCCGGTTCCATTAGGTATTCTTCTTTGACTGTCACAAGCTACATTCAGGATTATCAGAGGCTGAACTCTACGCACATTATTTTATAAAGCACATTATTTTGTAAAATACTCTATTAACATTTTGACATTTATACAAGATAGTCTTTTTGAAGAGCACTACGAGCACCCCGCCACGTGGATACGTTCGTGTAGTGTGGGACTTCCCGTGCAATACGTCCAAGATACCCCCTTTTTTTAGCAAGGGAATGCACGTCGCTGGAATACCCACCAAAACTATTTTATATTTTGAGTGTTCGTTTACCTTGAGCACAGAGCCCCCAATCGGGATCGAAGCCAAATAGGCTTCGATCCTAAATCCGAGCAAGTAAACCCGTAAATAATTCTAGCATTCCTAGGGTAACTATGTAACCCATCCAGAAAAATAAATAGCCCAGTGTCGGTCATTATTGAATGAAGCTACGTCCTGATCTTATTCAATTACCAGCCGATCACGCCCGCTCCGCTGAGCTAATAGCAGGCAAAAATAAATCGAAAAAAAATGAGAAAAGGTCGATGGAAGTTGTTACGTGTATATATACCTAGTCAGGTCATAAGTATTGTCACACAGTAAAAACTTTTCTTTTAGAATGCTGGCCACAAAAAAGTTTATTGAATTCGAATTTCGAATTGTTCATGAAAATTAAAATGTATACTTTAAGAATTTTACTCATTTTTAAATATGGAGTGGACGCTTAAAGAAGACCGTGTTGCAGTTATTGCGTTGCATCGTTGCGGTTACGCGCCAATTCAAATTTATAACATACTGAAAAATTTGAATATAACCAAAAGATTCGTTTATCGTACCATCAAACGATACAATGAAGACTCTAGTGTAGATGACAGGTCAAGAAGTGGTCGCCCTCGGTCTGTTAGGACTCCAGCAGTGATAAAAGCTGTGAAGGCACGAATTCAAAGAAATCCCAAACGTAAGCAGAAACTGTTGGCCCTTCAGATGGGGTTAAGCAGAACCACGGTGAAAAGTGTGTTAAATGAAGACTTAGGGCTTCAGGCATATCGAAGAAAAACAGGACATCGTTTGAATGCTCGTCTAATGGACCTGAGACTGAAGAGATGCCGCGCTTTGTTGAAGCGGTACGCGGGAAAAAAATATCGGGAAATTCTTTTTTCGGATGAAAAAATGTTTACCGTAGAAGAGAGCTACAACAAACAAAATGATAAGGTGTACGCACACAGTAGTGAAGAAGCGAGCAACCGTATTCCGCGTGTCCAACGAGGTCATTTTCCATCCTCGCTCATGGTATGGTTGGGAGTTTCTTATTGGGGCTTAACAGAGGTACATTTTTGTGAGAAAGGTGTAAAAACGAATGCTGTTGTGTATCAAAATACTGTCCTGACGAACCTTGTGGAACCTGTTTCTCATGCCATGTTCAATAACAGGCACTGGGTATTCCAACAAGATTCGGCGCCAGCTCATAGAGCGAAGAGCACACAAGACTGGCTGGCGGCGCGTGAAATCGACTTCATCCGGCACGAAGACTGGCCCTCCTCCAGTCCAGATTTGAATCCGTTAGATTACAAGATATGGCAACACTTGGAGGAAAAGGCGTGCTCAAAGCCTCATCCCAATTTGGAGTCACTCAAGACATCCTTGATTAAGGCAGCCGCCGATATTGACGTGGACCTCGTTCGTGCTGCGATAGACGACTGGCCGCGCAGATTGAAGGCTTGTATTCAAAATCACGGAGGTCATTTTGAATAAACTTTAATGTCATAAGAATCTATGTTTTGTTAAGTTCATTTTGGTATATGAATGGTTACATAATGAATAAACTTGTTACAATTATTTTACATTAAACATGTGACAGAATTTATGACCTGACTAGATATGTACCCAAATAGAATTTATAGATAAATGTATACTGTAAGGTATATAAATGTTATAAATAAAAGTGGTTGTACTTAAATAGCATCCCTAATTTTTTCTGCAAGCTCAATGCAAAGGCAACGCCTAGTTAATAAACATTTCGGAATAAAACTAGTAAAAAATTATAACGATTAACATCGATCGATCATCTCACGCTTTTTAAAACAGTGACATTAATTTTCTCACCAGTAATTTTATTCGGTTATAATTATTTTTTACTTTAACTATTATTAAATTTTTAACTTTTTTAGTTCGATTAATTACAAAAGCGTGTTTTTAAGTTTTTTTAACTATAATTTTAGTAAGTTACATATGGATGTTTACGAAGTCAGAGGACAGCAGCCTGGGTCACTTATGCAGGAATACAACACAAGGTTGTTATGGCGACATACTTAGAGACTATGGGTGGTTGCCATTCATTAGCTCTACCACCTAGCTAAAGTTTTAAGTCGCTTTTTGCAGGCTGCCTCCGGTCAGCGGTCAGTATTCTTACTGCTTCCCTAGATGGACAGTGTTTAATTATTATTTAGATATTTTATTATTATTAAGACCTTTTCTATAATGTGCCACTATTGTGCAGTGTCTCCTTTAGTAAGTTTTATTTTTATAAAAATTCTTCTTCTTCTTAATCGTGCACTCTTGACAGAGTGGTGGTGGTCATGCGTCGGTCAATTTCTGCGCCATCGCTGTCTTTGCGATGCGCCGCCATTCACATCGATGCCTGGCAGAGTGAGAGCAATCATTGATACCGGAGTGCGTCACAGATTTAATGAGGTCTGTCCACCGTGTTAGAGAGCGCCCGCGAGATCTTTTGCCCTCGACTATAAACATTCTACATTGCCTTAAAAGGGTAAACTTCGAGATAAATCTATGTAAAGTCAAACAAAGTACTAAACTGACCCTTCACAAAATCGGATAGAGCGCCTTCATGTAGATTAAATCGTTCACTTTAAACTTTGCCCTGTCCCAAGTTGTTATCATTGGACGCCCGCAGTTCCACTTTGAACCGGTTATCGCCGGTTTCCAACGGACATATCCGGGTATTGCTGATATTCTGCATGTGTGCATATATTGCACGTTTTAATGGTCAGTTTTGTTTATTATTCAGTCTACAGGTTAACGTCATAAACTTTTTCGTTTTTAGTAGCTCTAGCTTACTTCGAATTCGTTAGAAGATTTCATTCTGTATATTAAAATGAAATTATAGATTATTTTATTCAGCAAACGGCCCGCTTGTTCACCGTCTCATAGTCGTTAGTTACATTTTCTTCGGAATAACATCAAAAATCACTTCATCTGCTTCAAACGACCGTAAACATTATAAATTATAATTGTACTTCCGTTATAGTATAAAAGCTGAATTTTATATATAAAACTTGGGGACATATAAAAAAGTTAACTCAGTTGTTTGACAGTTTTAATAGTTTTTACATCTTGTCAGACACTGAAAATCTGTTGATGCGAGCGCCAGGCAACAACTATTCAAAAAAGTAATCAGAAGTGTTGATATTGCTGCAACTATATATTGGTCACATGCACCACCTCAAGATATTTAAAGTTTTCTCTTTGCGGACGGGGTCGGCCTGTCGTAAAAGGCGACATAAAAACCCTAGCGTTGTGGTAGGGAACTTGGGGAAGTTCCCGCCCCCTATTCGATGGACCCGAGGTGGAGGCGCGCGCGGGTGTAGGCGCGCCTCTGAGGCGATGCACGGGGTAGTTAAACTCCTCACTACCCCATGCAGGAGACGAGGCCCGGATATACCGGGCCAGCACTAGTGTGGGGCTGCGGAAGAATTTGGATGCCGGCAGCCCCGCGCGCACGTGTGATGAGACACCGGGATGGTGGTTTTAGCCGGTAAGAGTCCGGCCCCTCCGCCTTTCCCCAGGCGGAGGTAGTCCATGAAGATTTCCCCACCCCGTAAAACAAAATGGGATCCAAGTCCATCTGGATGGCAGCCACCCTTGGTCTATAAGTATGCCGTCATAATAACCATGGGCTGTGTTCCGGCATTGGTGACTCAGATTTCAGTATTCCTATATGGACAGCAGTATGTTCGCGGTTCCCCTAGAGTCACAAACATCCATAGGCGAAAGTAACTGTTTATTATTAAGTGGGCCGTCAGCCTGTCTGCTGTTCGTCAGCAATAAAAAAAGTTACTCTACGCGCTAACTTACCAAGGTTTTGTTTAAGTTAAAAAGTGAATTCTTTGAAAGCATATTGAAAAAAATAAAAATGTAAAGTAATGTAAGACCTTAAAATGTAAAGAACTAAAGTTATAAATGATGTATGCCAAGATGGCCGGTGAGTCGGGAACGTCCGGATAAATATTGAGTGAATTATTCATAGTTGCGCCCGAGTCCCGCGCGGTGCAAATATCGAGGACCGGGCATAGTTGCATACCCGGCTGTGTTAATGTGAGGTCTAAGTGATAAACTAAAAGCGTGTATTTTAATGTAAAGAGGATTTCTATGTAAATGAAACACAGCAACGTATAAATAAAATAAACATGATTAAAAATGTAATCGGCGACCCCAGTAGCGTAACTGCTGCGCATATCGGAAGGCCTGTGTCGGTCATGAGTAGTATATCAGTCATATAGTATATATACCACAGGCGCTCGTTTGCTTACTTTGGGACTAGATAAAAAAACACAATAATAACAGGATTAAGCTGGGTTGGGCGACTTTCGACTGACTTCGTCAGGTCTTCTCGTCGACCATCTCCCAGTGCTTGAAGATGAAAGTCTTCGAGCAGTGCGTCCTACCAGTATTGACCTACGGAGCCGAGACATTCACACTGACTGGTTCACAAATTTCAAGTCACTGAGCAGGCTATGGAGCGAGCTATGTTGGGTGTCTCTCTTATGGATAAAATCGGAAATGAGGAAATCCGTAAGAGATCTAAAGTAACCGATATAGCTCGCAAGATATGCAAGCTGAAGTGGCAATGGGCCGGTCACGTTTATCGCAGGACCGATGGGCGTTGGAGCAAACGTGTCCTGGATTGGAGACCACGTCTTGGCAAACGTAGTGTAGGACGCTCCCCAGCTCGATGGAGTGATGACCGCGCAAGGTTGCTGGCCGGGGCTGGGTAGGAAAGACTAGGACCGGGATTTGTGGCTCAAAACTGGGGATGCCATCCAGCAGTGGACAACGGACAGCTGACAACGAAGGGTGTTACCGTATAGAAATAAGCGTGAGAGTGTAAAAATAAACGCACGATTCAACCGTAAGTCTATTTTACTTTTTCAAGTCTTCGTTTGTAACTTAGACCACAAGTAAAACGTAAAATAACCACAGGTTTATTTATACACTCTGGGTACGGGCTCAACATGTTTTGTAAATTTATGTCTGGGCATTAATATCCGGCTGGTTTAACCTGGCTCTTTGATGTTCACCACGTACCTGATGTTAATACTGCGTTCAGTACTATTTATTACTCTTTTATTAGAACGGTTTCTCTAAAATGTACGGGACCCCACCAAAATTCTGGCTTTTTTTTGATATGCGTTAGTTTTTAGGTCTTGGTGAGTCAAATTTAGGACTCGTTTAGGACTTACTTAGGCTAGGAGGCGTCCTACGCTACGTTTGCCGCGGTCTCTACTCCAGGACAGGATAGGATACGTTTGCTATATCAGTATTGCGACATACGTGACCGGCCCACTGCCACTTCTGCTTGCATATTTGCTCGGTAACTTAGATTCTCCTACGGATTTGCTCATTTCAAATTTTGTGCATGAGATAAATATCCAGTGTAGTTCGTTCTGTACTCACTCAGCAAGGTGATTTGAAATTTGTGTTAAAGGGCAGAAAACATAAGAAATTTTGTCAAACACTAATAATTTGAAGATTATCTGTTAGTATGGAATTATGGAATGGTTTTAGCTGTTAGGCAGGTGCTTCGGGTTATAAGTGCCAGTAATGAGTACCATTATTTGAAAAAATTCTAAACGTTTTCCTCCGTGCAAGAGCGGAGTACGAATGCTGACCCCTGCGGCTAGGGCCGGCCAGTTGTAAAAGGCGATAAAACTTGCATATTTAGGCGGTAAGGCTGGAACCCGTCTGGATGGGCAATTACCCCTGATTTTTTTTCGCCTTATAAGCTAAAGCTGTTGTCTTAAACGACTTGACAGCAACTAAGGACGTCAAGGCATTCCAACCCTGTGGGAGCGGGGTCGATCAGCCGTGGCAGCGTATTCGGAGACGCGCCTCCTGTGAGGTGCGTTTCCGGCTCGACCGCTGCATGGGGAACAATTGAGAACCACCACGAATGGTAAGTTTTTTTAATTGAGGTCGAACGACTTTACCGGTGAAGCCGGTCCTATTCTAATGTACTACCGTTTCGGAATGTGTATAGCAAGGAGAGAAGAAACGGCTAAAGAAGCTCCACCGCAACACATCTATTCTGATCTCTGAATATGTCGCTTTAATAAACTTGTGTTCGGGTTCCACTTCCCCTACGCGAACGACAGTGTGTTGTCGTCAGGCATCACAAACATCTACAGGCTACGGCATCTCTTGACTATCAAGTGGGCTGTCAGCTTGTCCATCGATCTAAAGTAATAAAAAAGAAACGAAACTTTTAGCATTCTTCGCTAATTGGGAAAAGTGGAAAATTTAGGTAAAGCAACCGTATGCTTTTATTCTTGGTTAGGTGATGCAGATCTCTATCCCGTATTATCCTAGTGCACATTTTCAAGCGATCTTGAAGGCCTTATTCTAAACAAAACCACACGAGCGGTACTCAATTTGTTCCAGTGTAATAACTTTAACCGAATCAAAAAATGTACGCCATATTGGAAATTCGTATCATTCTTAAATAACAAAAGATTTGCTTCTTAACACATATTCAAAAATACACGTGTATCATATTCCTATGATATACGGCAAATTAAAGCGATGCGTCATATCCAGCCGGCGATGGGAGGCATCAAAGACATCTCTCGTCGTGCTAACCGAGCGTGGATGTCGAGATATGGTTTGGACGTGAATAATTTACAAGCAGTAGCGGGGAATCATTTACAAAACTATAAAAGGTACCGCTTCCAAAATTAAGCGTATAGGCCATTTAAAACCAGCTCAAGAAACTTTAACAATAAATTTTACTAATAAAATAATATAAAAATATTTATTAAACAACGCCTCTAGCGGAGACGCGGGAAACTTAATAGCAAACATCTATACTAATATTATAATTTTGAAGGTGAGGTTGTTTGTTTGTTATGATTTTACGCCTAAACCGCTGAACCGATTTTGATGTATAGAGATGAAGATCTTGGAGAAGGACATAGACTTTTTGTTAGACGGATGTCTAATTTAATGAGAAATGATTTCGGCGGCTTAGTAATGTTAACAACTCTGAATGTATTGTCTACGTGCTGCCATTAATGGAAAGTTGAAGAACAAAAGAGTAGGTTTATTCTATCCCTATAATGCATTCATAAATAGTTGTTTAAATTTGTTGAAGTGAAAACTTTTTTAGCGGCGTTGAACAGTTTTTGGTAGGGGAAATCTTATGGATTTGCGTCACCGACATGCTAACGTCAATTGTATATCTCTATCTATTAGTAGTAGATATATATCTATAGCACGTACTGCTCTGATACCAGACTGGCGCATGCACAGCGGCCTGTGTACACGAATACATTACGTATACACATCGTACATACCTAATAGTGTGCTGTGCGCGTTAGACGCTTTTTGGATGGGTGAAATCTTGAGAGTTCGCGTCACCGATATGCGTAATAGCCTTCTTAGTGTATATCTGTAGCTATACAGGTGACGTATTGTTCAACATTAGTGCTGTGTATATGTTTACAAGTAAAATTGAATGGATTATGTAATGATGTTGATAATTTTAATTTAAACATTACGAAATTTAAAATTTTGATACCAATATTATAAGTATTTTGCGTAGTATATGCCAATCTAGTTCCAACATAGTGTGTCCTGTCAAACTAGTAACGCTCACAGAAAACCTTGCATCATTCGCAAGGTTTTTCTGTGAGCGTTTCCCAGAAAGCATTGTCTAAATGTAAGCCATTTTTAAATATAGTTTTGTACAATAAAATAGAATGGACGCAGACAGAAATGACGCAAACAACATTCGCCTTGACAATTGTTAATAATGAACAAAAATTCAAGTGGTTAAATTTTACTTGAGCTGTAATCGGGCCTAATTAGATTATAATGAAACTCATAATATGTCACGTAGAAAAGGGAAAAAATTGTTTTTTTAATAAATGAAATATTGCTTCCAGCTTGTTACTTGTAGCATAAGGTGCTCAAAATGAATAGGCCAGTTTATGGCGGATCTCAGCGCAATGTTGGGGAACGAACGGAAGGCTGTCAAACGGAGAAGTTTCGCCGAAATTATGTATGCGCCTTTATTGACGGTTGATTTTATTTACTAATTTAGCTTCTATCGTGCCAACAAAAAATAAGAAGAGATATTTATGGATATCAAACATGTTCTTATATTCAAAAAAAGTTTCTAAAAACAATCGATACGAAAAGCTCGTTGAATGTCGTTTCATGACTGTATTGTTCATAATAGTAACCGGATTCTAAATACCCTGAAACTGAAGTAGAATAAATTTTTTTCTTCACCTCTAAAGGTTCTAAGAAACGAGATAGTCACCTTGTTCTCAAAGACAATAATAACTAGTCGAAGACACGTTCAGCTATGTACTTTACTATGTTCTATCCATAAATGACATTAAACTACATTAAAAATTAAAAAAAACTTGCTTGTTTCATTTTCTTTAAGATATATATATATAAGATCAGGCGTTATTTTCTTATTGTAGCAAAACACAATGTGATTCATCTAAAACAGAGTTTTATTTATTAATTACAGATAAGTTTTACATAATAAATATTAACAACTAATGAAATAATTACAAACCTAAAACAGAGAATCGACAATTAAATGTTCATGCTTCACTATTTTTATTGAATACTTTAAACTTGATTATTTTTATTTAAACTTGAATTAAAGCTAATTCACAAACTGTAACTGTGTTTTAAAAAAATATTAGACTATTCTAGAACCTAGTAGTAGTATGGTTTTTTCTCGAGGAGAGCGGCAATGGAATTCATGCATAGGTACTCTAATGTCAATGTCAGTGTAAACACAAAGCTTACATCACCCCCCTTCGGAATGCTAATTTTTTTCTCAACTTTAAGTTGAGTAAAATTTAGCTGCAAAGTCTAAAAATCAGCAAGCATAGGAATGAGCTTTGTGACATGATATAGTCCAATAGATCTTGTACCACGACCGGTATTTATTTTAAAAACTGAATCTGATATTTTTTCTTCAATTTCAAAGGGACCAATTCTAATTTCATCCATCTTTTTTTTTTGTTTAATTTGTTTCCATAGTCAACATATACCTTATCTCCTTTTTTAAATTCATGTTGTAATCTATTCTTGGCAAATAACATTTTATTATATTCATGCGATTTTATTGACCTTTGGAGTGCTATTTCCCTGTCTTCCTCCAAACTTTTTGTTAATAATTGTTTTTCTTTTAATTCATGTGGTAATAAGTCTGTAGACTCACCAGATAGCAAATATTTAGGAGAAAATCCTGTTACAGAATGGTTTGTTTCATTGTATCTATTTCTACATTCTTCTGCTATTTTTGACCAATTTGTTTTTCCTTTTGATTCATTTATTTTGCATCTTATTTTGTTCACAATAGTCTGGTTTAACCTCTCGTTTAAACCATTTGAGAATGGTGCGTCTATCGCTGTAAGTATTAATTGAATATTTCGGTTCTTAAGGTAATTTTTGAATTCAATTGAATTAAAAGCTGGATATTGATCAGAGAGTAAGATTTCTATTGTTTCTTCTTTAGGAATTTTTTCTATAAGTTTAATGAAGTCTCTTGCATGTTGATTCTTAGAACATAGGATATATGCGTACCTAGTGAAATGATCTACTAGTAGATGTAAATATCTTTTCGTTGACCTTTGACCCCCAAATCCTCCTATTGTGTCCAGTGACATTATTTGAAAGGGTTTATTAGCTGGGCCTAATTGAGCCATAAAGCCATATTTTCTATTTAACCTTGTTTTATTTTTTATGCATATCTCGCAGTTTATGCATATATATTTAATATTTTCTGATAGGTTCGGTGCAGTATAAAAGGGTTTTATTTTAGATTCTGTTTGGTTTATTCCAGTATGACAATATTTTTCATGGGCTTTTTTTATCATAGTTTTACTGTAATCTTCACTTAGAACTATTTTTTTCTTACTTTTCCCACTTTTTTTGTAATAAATTCCATCTTCTAAAATAATGTTCTTTTTAAGTTCTTTTATTTGCAAACTTTGTGCTTGATCATATTTTATGTCTTGAATATCAATAATATTTACCGTACTTAAGTGATCTTCATTGTTTTCATCAATATCCAATACTGGGTTTCTACTG
The DNA here is from genome assembly GCA_963693495.1 of Malacosoma neustria. Lineage (NCBI taxonomy): Eukaryota > Metazoa > Arthropoda > Insecta > Lepidoptera > Lasiocampidae > Malacosoma > Malacosoma neustria. The sequence goes on from OY856394.1 coordinate 10,390,566, forward strand.
AGACAATCTGCTTCTGTATTATTTTTTCCGGGAAAATATTTTATTTCACAATTATATTGTGACAGATAATGTGCCATATCGCCTAATTCATCGTCCGGTCTGTTTCTTATATTTAACTTCTCCAGAGGTTTGTGATCTGTATAGACAGTAAAATGGTTTCCAATCAACCAATGTTGCCAAAACTTTATGCTCTCTTTTATGGCTTTTTATCATTCTAAAAATATCGCTTTTTTATTTTTCTGTGATTCATTGATTTTTTTAGAAAAATATGCTACCGGTTTTTCTTCGCCATTGTGCTGAATTTGTTTCAAAACTGCTCCTATTCCTATGGCACTGGCATCTGTATAAATAAATATTGGTGCTTGTGGATCATAAATGGCTAGTATTGGTTTGGAACATAGATAGTTTTTAACTTTCTGGAATGCATCCTCACACTGTTCTGTCCAATTAAATATCTGGTCTTTTCTCAGCAATTTATGTAAAGGATCAAGAACTATTGTGACACTCGGAATGTATTTTCCATAAAAGTTTATTTTTCTTAAAAATTGTCTTATTTGTCTTCTATTTTGAGGAGCAGGAAAATCTTTTATTGATTTCAAATTGTCTTTTAGAGGTGTGATCGTATTTTTTTGTAATATATGACCTAAATACTTCACAGAATCACATGCAAACTTACATTTTGTTAATTTTAGTCTAAAACCTTCTTCTCGAATAGCGTCCAGCAATTTTTTTAAGTGTGTGATATGTTCATCAAATGTCTTGGAGAAGATCAGTATATCATCAATAAAATTTACTGCAAATTCTGTCAGACCATTTTTCCTTATAATATTTCCCAAAATCCGTTGAAATATGGCTGGTGATGTCTTAAGACCGAAAGGTAAACAGGTCCATTGGTAGTGACCTTCTTGAGTTACAAGACCAGTTTTGTGTCTGTCTGTAATTTTTAAAGGGATAGACCAAAAAGCTGAATTAATATCCAGAGTTGTAAAATAATTGCAATTTATTGTTTTTGTTATCAAGTCTTCTATGAGAGGAAATGGTTGTGATTGAGGTATAATTATTTTATTTAAATCTCGGAAGTCTATGCATAATCTACTTTTTTTTCCTTCGTCCTTTTTAAAAGCTAAGGTAACCGGTGCCGCAAACGGACTGTAAGATTCCTCAATCAATTCATGTTTTAAAAGTTGTGAGATTTGATTTTCTATTTCTATCTTATCTTGGACTGAACATCTATATGGTCTTTTATAACAATATTTTTCAACTTGCAAATCTATGCAGGCTTCATACTTCTTCACTTTTCCAGTATCATATTTATTTTTAGCAAAAATTTCTGTGTAACTATCCAATAATATGTTTATCTGTTTTCTTTGATCAGTATTTAAATATTCTGTATTTATATTAAATTTGTTTGTATCTATACCTTCATTAAAGTTTACTGCATATTCTTTATTCTGTATATTTATTTCCATGTCTTCAATCTGTTTATCTTTAAACATATTTTTACTACTTGTTTTGAAATTGTCTGTTTTTTGTATTTGGATATTTAAATTCTCATCATGAGTCAACCCAAATTTATATATTGAATCTAATCCTAGTATTAGATCATACTCAAAATTTTCATTTTCAAAGATAAATGCATTTATTTTAATCTTTTTATGTAATAATTCCGCATCCAGTGTAATTAATCCTTTAGTTTTACCCCCTCCACTTATCGTTTTTATTGTGCTATAACAATAATTAGGCTTCATATTCGTCACCTGAACTAGTTTTGAATTTATTAATGTTATTCGTGAACCAGGGTCATACAGCCCTTTGGCCTCTAATGTATTATTTAACATCACTGTAATCTCAATTAGTGGAGGGAATTTTAGTTTTTTTGATCTTCATTACTCAGTTCAACTTTTAATATTGAATTAGAACTAAGGTTTTTATCATCAGTTGTTTTATTTTTATACCAGCAAACATTCTCAGGATGAAATCTATTTAATTTTCCTTTATTCTCACAAATCCTGCACATTTTTTTTTCAGTTTGTTTTATTTCTTGTTTATTGTATTTATTTCCTGTACTTAAGTTTTTCTTTGTGTCATTTTTTCTTGTTAAACTTTCTAGTCCTCTTATGCAGTTAAATAAGTCATTTACATCTTTAAGGTTTTCTCTGTCTATTCTATCCATTATGAAGTTTGGTAGACCAGTGGCAATCAAATAAATCAGGGTTTGTGTATCTATTGATTTATTTATTTCTAGTAACAGTCTCTCTTTTCTGAGAGCATATTCTAATATTGATCCTTGTATGTATTTAAAATTCATAGCGTACCTGATTGGTGACCAGCCTTTATCAGCAAATGTTTCACTTAAACTTTTCCTCCATACAGACTAATCTGAATCTATAGTATGTTTGATAATCATTGAGGTGTACCAATCTATACAAGTATCTTCCAATAGTAATCTTAAAATTTCTACTTTTTGTAATTCTGTATTTATTTGTAAACGTGTACACTCACTTTCAAAGGTATTTAACCACTGGTTAACATTTGTTGTGTTTTTTGAAAACTTCTCTATAGAAAATTCTGCTACTAATCTAGTCTTATTTTCTGTTTGTTTTAACAATGTTGGTTCTGTCGATGAGGACTCATGACTATGTTCTAATTTTTCAAGTAAAAACCCATCAAATTGTAAATTGTCATCATCTAAATATGTTGATTTCATTTCCTCAGTTAATGTTATCCAAACCTGTCTCTTATCGTGTCTTTTCTGGAGAGATTTTTTTATTTTGTTAAATATGTCATGCTTTAATATTTCCTTGTGTAAATGTACTGATTGGTACTCTCTAGGCATAACAAAAGTTTGGTTTTGGGTATCTGTAATGGATGTTATGGCATAAATATTTGTTTTATTGTCATCCGGTTTGGCTTTTATAATAAATTCAAACCTTAATTTCTCCATTGTATAGGTTAGCAATTTTTTCTTTCACATGTATATGAATTGTCGATTTATAAGATCAGGCGTTATTTTCTTATTGTAGCAAAACACAATGTGATTCATCTAAAACAGAGTTTTATTTATTAATTACAGATAAGTTTTACATAATAAATATTAACAACTAATGAAATAATTACAAACCTAAAACAGAGAATCGACAATTAAATGTTCATGCTTCACTATTTTTATTGAATACTTTAAACTTGATTATTTTTATTTAAACTTGAATTAACCGCTTAAATGCTCTGTCCCATATTTTGGCCAAAATCATGCACCCTAAACTGCTGTGGCCACTATTTTGGCCAAATTTGGTCCAATCGGAAATCGGATAATTTATTGTCAAACGCATTATAAAGGTGGTCGCCGACGATCCAATTTGACGCCCCGTTAAGTATCCGAACGAAATAGGCCAAAACTTTGTAGCCATGCCATGACAAAAAAAAAGAATAAAATAGTTGACGTTCTCATTCTTCTGAAAACTTGTTAGTGTGCGTCGTACCATAGTCGTGTACGTTTGTGACTTTAATTTTTATACTTTATGTGAGTATATTTATGTGATATTTTGTTATTTATATGTTTAATTATCTAATAATACGTCGAGATAAAGGTTTCAGCATGAGACACAAAATTTTAGCCTTTTTTAAACCCGATAAATTAGCGTGGTACATTTTGCTGGGTGACGCCATGATGACGCTATAATTCTAATCTCATTTTTTGATATTTTTTGGCTGTTTTATCATACTAAATGCGATTAATATGTTAGATCAAGTAATCACCAGCCGGGATGGCAAAAAACATTATCAAAATATATCAACTAAGTTTCAAGATTTTTGAATTCCAATTGTGAAGTGTCGTAAAAGTGTCGTTGGTGCGGGTTAAGGCTGGGGCACATTATGAGAGCCGAGTTTTTAACCGACTTTTTTTTGTACGTGTTTTTAAATGTAAACATTTGGTAATGAAAACTGCGTATATGTGTTTTTTTTATTTTGTTGGTGTTTTAAAGCTAATTCACAAACTGTAACTGTGTTTTAAAAAAATATTAGACTATTCTAGAACCTAGTAGTAGTATGGTTTTTTCTCGAGGAGAGCGGCAATGGAATTCATGCATAGGTACTCTAATGTCAATGTCAGTGTAAACACAAAGCTTACATATATATATATATATATATATATATATATATATATATATATATATATATATATATATATATATATATATATATATATATATATATATATATATATATATTTGTTTGTTTGGTCCTTGCCTAGTTTTAGGTAGGTAAAATCAGCTGCTCCGCCAATTTAATCTACTATCCTCAAGTTTTCGAGAAGTGACGGTCGACGCTGTGCGGACGACTTTACTATCAGTGTGTTAAAGTTTGACAAAATAAAAATCACTTATTGCATCGTGTACGAAGTTTGTGTGCCTCATATTTTTAGACATTATTATTGGCCGTGCCAAACTAAAATCCTAACACAGCAGAAAAGCGCAGTCAAACAAAAATTTCCAATACAAGAGTAGCACCGTGCGTGATTCCACTGCGAGCTGCACCTGAACCGATCCAGGCTGGGAAATCATAAGGTTGGTGGAGCTTCTGCTTTTCTAATGTGGGGACCGATTCATAATAATTTATACAGTCCACTAACATCAGCGCATTTACTTGGCAAACGGGGCGAACTTCGGACGTAGTACATTGCCCTACAATATTATTTTTGTTGTGAGTTTGAAATTGTTCGATCCTTGCATAAAGGGAATTGGAATCCCGCCTTCTGATTTTTGTTACCTACCCTCACTCTCGGTGAGGTATATGGTAAAAGCGAGGGTGGGACGCAAATAATATAGGTAGTAACGCGTGAGCTCCGAAACGTGCGGGACGGTCGATGTTCGACCTCTCTTCAGTTGCTCCAAACTCTCATTCGCCGTGCCATAATTAATTGTGTGTTCAGTGTGCGTGAAATTAGCTGGTGTCGTGTAACCTGAACCGAATCGGGAAGGGGTGAAATCAAGGTCAGTGCGAGTTTCTTTGCCCACTGCAAGGTATCGCGTCTCTCTAACTACCGCTCCTCTCCCACTCCTCTCTCATACAGTCTTGTCAGTGCTTTCAAGCTATCCTTCTAATGAGAAGGGGGAATACAGGAATGCCTGTACGATGTAATCTCGGTCCGTGACCGGCATCGTACAGATATTTTGAACTGAATTTTTATTAAGAATGTTGCAACTAAAAACCAATACTGCATTCGTGTGATCTTGATGCATACTCAGTTGTTATGAATACTTGCGAAGCCAGAGACGCCGCGCACGCGCTGCGTCCCATAGGGGTAAAGAAACCAATATCGTTAATGTCGGAACACAACACAAAGTTATCATGGCAGTAAACTTGTAGACCAAGGGTGGTCGCCATTTAAACGGACTTGGGATCCTACCACGTAGCTAGGGTTGTTTTGTCGCCTTTTACGACAGGTCAATTCCGGCTGCAGAGGCTAGTATTCCTACTTCGCCCCTGTAAGGATAACATAGTATACATAATTTACAGTGTACAGTTCTCTTTTATAATTTATTGAATACTAGCCGATCACGCGCACTCTGCTGGGCGAATAACAGACAAAAGTAAATCGAAAAATATGGGAAAGGGTAGATGGAATCCAAAAAATTAATAGCTTATAACCAGTTACGAAATGGCATGGTCCGCATCGAATGGTCCCATCCCGATATGTTCCGTAGTTTTGTTGTGATGGTGCGTCAAAGGAACCCCATTTTCTTTATATATATAGATAGATAACTAATTGTGTTATCGTGATAGCCAAGTGGACACTCGGAAACCGTCTTCGATTTAAGCAGTTATTTCCGCCTAATGTGCATGTGCTCGTACAGTATACAATGATACAGTGAAGGAATACATTGACCGAAAACCTTCGCAGTGAGTTCACCAGTATGTGCAATCCGACAATTTGCCTTGGACAAACGTGGTGGATATACTCTCCGTTCCCACTAGATCACTAGAGGGATATCCAAACCCAACCGTGGGAAGTTATGGGTTGTAATTATAATTTTAATTGTATTGTCTTTTCATTTGATAGTTTTTTTTACAGATAGAGTTCAGCAGACAGGCAGACGGCCCACCCTGGCAGGTGGTCACCATCGCATTTAGACGTTTGCAGCACCAGAGGCATTATCAACGCGCTGCCGACCTCGAAGAAATTTTATAACGCCTTTTTTGAAAAACCAGGGCTTCAAACTGACCTTGATGGCAATCCATATCTTGTCTCTAAATATTCCACCATAATCTTGTGTAGTGTTCTGGCATAAGTGGGCCAGGTTAAGCGGACAGCGTCGCAAACATCCATAGGCGGCGGTAACCGCTTACGTATACGTACTTGCACATTAAGTGGGCCTTTAGTGTGTCTGCGCTGCGCTTCCAGAGTAATAAAGATAATATTTTTTATGTACGTCCTTTGAAGCAATAAATATTTACTTTTTCTTTTTTCCATTCTTTAATAAGATTTTCTATAAACTTCTTTTTGTACTGTACTACTTACGCTAACATTTTATTTTTGACTTTTTACGTGGATTTTTCCACAACATCTTCCTTTTATAGCCTTTGAGGCTGCATTTAGGTCATTCCACGCTCCACAGGTTGTTTTACGATATGTTGTACACTTTTATACGTGTATTTTATATACATACATGTTTTATATACATGTTGCAGTTTTATTTACAATGTTTCGGTATTTTCTTTTTTATAAAAGAAGAGTAAAATTCCACCCCGATTACCTTAGGAGGCGTGTTTCTGCGAACTAGCACCAACTTCCAATACCTCGAATCATTAATCCAGAACGACGGTGAGATAGGCCGTGATGTGAAGCACAGAGTGGATGAAACAGAAATAGGTCTCAGGAAACTGTATTGTACTGTGCGATACTGTATTGTATGGATCAGAATGCTAGGCCACAAAGGGGAAAGATGAAAGGCTATTGCATGCAGCAGAGATGCGAATGTTGAGATGGATGAGCGGAGTTACAAAAATGGATAAAATTAGAAATTAGTATATTAGGGAATTTCTAAAGTAGCGTGAGTTTATCCGTGCAGGGACGGAGAAAGAATACTAACCTCTGTGGCCGGGGTTGGCCTGCCGTAAAAGGCGACAAAACAACCTACCCTAGCTACGTGGTAGGGCCTCAAGCCCGTCTGGATGGCGACCACCTTTGGTCTTAAGTATGCCGCCATAATAACCTTGTGTTGTGTTCCGGCATTAGTGACCCAAGTTCCTGTACCCTTATGGGACAGCAGCGTGTTCGCGATACCACTGGCATTACAAACACCCATAGGCGACGGTAACTGCTAAATTCTAAGCGGGTCCTACAGCAATAAAAAAAAACAGTGATTGAGAAGCTGAAAAGTAATAGGTTAGCCTGGTATGGCCATATAATTCTAAGAGAGGAGCATCATGAGGATGCTAGAAATGAGAGTGGATGGATACAAGAGAAGAGGTAGACCAAAGAAAAGGTGGATGGATTGCGTAAAAGATGATATGGTTAAAAAAAGGTGTGAATGTTCAGATGACGGCTGATAGAGGAGAGTGGAAGGAGAGAACATGTTGTGCCGACCCCACATAGTTTGGGATAAGGGCAAGAAGAAGAAAGAAGAGTAAAAACTCTAGGAATAGGATTTTTTAAGAACTTATTTAAATAGATCACTCAATTGATACACTTTAGATAACCTCCTTGAAGAAAGGGATTTCGCTCGTCGGAAAACTTACGGGTGTTACACGTTAGATTCTTCTCCTAAATTTGGGTGACCTTTTATAGCTCAGCAGACAGGCAAATGGCCCACTTGATAGCAGGTAATCACCGTTACTCATGGACGTTTGCAACACCAAAGACATTGTGAACGCGCTGCCGGATTTGGTGAAAATTTATAACGTCTTTAAAAATCAATCGCAATACTATTAGAACCTCAGCCGGAAGCTCATTCCAGATCTGTTTATGTATCATCATCAGATGCCCACTGCTAGACAAAGGCCTCCCCCAAAGATCTCCACGATGATCGGTCCTGCGCTGCCTTCATCCAATTTATATTATTTATGTTTATGTATAACAAGTATTTATTAAAAAAAACTCCTTCTGTGGTTAATGAAAAAAAACACATTGTGTCAGACTTATATTTGTTATTTACAAGAGTATATAAGTTGATAGCTGAAATTGGCTATGGCCTTGAAAGTCTTAGCGATGCATCTTAGACCAAAAGGTATGTTTTTACCAAGAAAACACTTTGTAAAAAAGCATTATGCATTTAGTAAAAAAGCTGTTATTTACAGCAAAAAGAGACTTCGTTTATTTAAAAAAAACTTACTTGATGGAGTAAGTCACATTCACTAAGGTTTTAATTAAATTAAACCAAAATCACCTCACATTAGCTTCAGACGAAAAAGCCACTGGTAAACTTTCAACTGTCGTATGTCCAGTTAGATCCGGCCGGACTTAACTGACGCTAACTTGATCGAACTAGTTCAAACTAGTTAGCTCCGGTGAAAACCGGTACACAATGAGAACTTCAGCCTTTATTTGCGGATTTTTCGGTTTCAGAGTGCTTTTAATTTGGTTGAATAAAAACTTGTAAAATTCATTATACCCAAAAATATTTAATAATTTATATTAAAAATAATAAGACTAGGAAAAAGAGATGACCGACCCTACGTAATATAGAATAAGGATGGAGATACTGTCTTCTGTAAACAGTGGCCGTGTACGACCCCTCAGAGACTTCACCGCCCGCACCGACGTTGCGAGGGTAAGGCATGCATGCAGTTCTTCTTCCCCCCCAATCTTAACATAGGAGAGCACCGGGGGATCGAAATCCTTACCCCTGGCGCACATCATCGAAGAGTCCTGTCCTGATACAAGGGGCTGACGCCGGTCTGGGCCATAGTGTCGGCAGGCCAGTTGTCCGCCAGGGTACTAAGTAATATGAGAAGAGCTGGGTTTTAAGCGTGTAGCCTCACGGAGTCCTATATACCACTCACTCCCTTACAGTCGACTTACAAACGAAGGAAAAATATATTTCTCAATAAAATCTCTGATTAAAATACTATGTATTAAATTTTAAATTCCTACAACGAAATTTAATTTCACACCTCTCGCCTGATACTGTTGCAGAATTTCTCGATTATAGTAGTCGTCTTTCTAAATTGGAAACGAAAGTAGACACAATCGAAGTCTTGTACACGGCTTGGGCCATTAAAATAGCGATTTAATAAAAAAAAAATCTTACAAATTGAGCCATAGGCTTCCGTGGAAGCCATTGGTTAAATTCTCGCTTTAAAAATGGCTATTTATGTATAATAAGTATTTATTTACAATAGAAAAGCATATGAGTAGTTAATCAGTTGTCTAATACCCATTACACAAGCGCTCTGCTACTTAGTTTGAGACTAGATGGCTCTGTATGAATTGTCACTCATTTATTTATTCTACACAAGATCCGTTTTTGAGTATTGTTAAATTGTAAAAATTATTTACGTTACAAAGATTTACTGTGTTAAAATAAGGTTGAAATGAATATAAAAGCAAGAGTTGTGAAAGAGAGACGAATATTTAACCTTAATTGTCGTTTCTCTTATTTACAGGTAACGTGTAATTCTTATGTAGGCAAATGTCATGTGTCATACTTCTATGACACATGACATATGACAGTGCGCAGAGTATCCTAAGCGCGTTAAATCTAAAGAGATGATATTCTCTTTACATATACATATTATAGGAACAATACGAGTTTTTCTTAAAGCTTATTTATGGTCACACTGACCATGCTACGAGTATCATACTATAGTCATATTATTTTTATAGTTATGTACTTTTAACCTTATTTCAAGCTTCAAGATAAATAATAATCTTCATTAACCTCTAAGCTGGAAAAGACAACAAAAAATGCAGAAGTAGTTTAAAAAATATCGTACAAAGCACACCCCATACTTTTTGGAACAGTGACAATAATTTTCTCGTCAGTAATTTTATTCTTATGTTAATAATTATTTTTTACTTTTTAGGTTGATTAACTACATATAAAAGCGTGTTCTATTTAAACTATAATTTATTTGTTGTCAATTCCCAATCGGTAAAAGTTTTTTACTAATTCAATACCATCTTTCGGTAGAAGGAAAAGAAAGCGATAATCCTGATGGACTAAGGGACAACATTATTAAATTTGTGTATTGCCATCAGGACATCAGGTCTTGACAAGTGTGCAAAAGTTTGAATGTTTTTGATTGTTCAAAGTGGGTAAAAATCGAGTCCGAAAATTCCGTTACATAGATACATGCAGGTCAAGTTAATAAAAGCGTAGTAAAAACGATAGGAATTGTGTATAAATTATACTAGTTTGTTATACATTCTTATTTCTCAGTAAAGTGGCATAAAAATATGTGACGTGTAAAGAATGATTCGAAGATCTCTTTTATATTCTGGAAATACGCCAAAAATCTTTATTACATGACTATTTTATGTTAAATCTTAGAATATATATATAAAAATTCGTTATATTATTACTTTTAAATAGTGTACACAGGTTTTATATTTTATTTACTACCTGAAGTCGAGTTTATTACACATTTTTTCTCGTTAAAAAGTTTTGTTAACCACTTTATCTATAAAGCAATACATTAAAGTGTCAATGTGGGCTTAATATACTATAACAAGAATGTAGAGTTGTTAAATTATTAAGAAAATCATGGTATCCGCCAACTTAAGCTCTGGGATTTATTGTTGACGTGGGTTACGGATTAAAACTTTTTCGGAGGCATCTATTTCTTGCATGGATGCCTTTTGTGAGTTCAGATTCCGTTATATTTTTTCAAAGGCACAACAAAATATAATGGGATCATGTATCTCTATCTATTGGGTTTCTAAAAGAAGGAAGGACAGTGTTTCTGAAGTATTGCTACGTGTGCGGCTAATACAGCTAGTAACTCTATTGGAATATATGAGACTGATTTTCAATCAATATTTGGATGAAGCTAAGCGCTTTCTGGAGTTTGTTTGTACGATTATGGAAATCGAAAAAAAACCGTATTATTTTTAGCCATCTGATTAATTTCTTGCAGGGCTACGAAATGCACAAGCTAAATCACTTTACGGTTTACAATCAAAAGTAAGGTCAGGATTTTCCTTTTTACTCCTATGTTAAAATAAAGATGTCAAATCTATGAAAATTATAATAAAATTTATTCCATCTTTTGTGCTTATTCGTTCAAGAAAGTCGTCTTTAAGTGACAAAGAGGCACATATGAAAAAAACGGGTAAACAATAATCAACAACACATTCCCAGCTTCAAAGTTGCAACTGAGATCAAAAGATGTAGAATTAAATGAAAATAAGAAATTTGTTAAACACAATTTTATTATAATAAAAATAAAGCTAGTGAAATGTGATGTTGTGTAGCTTTAATAAAGATACACTAGCTACACTTAAAAATAAAATTTAGTTTTTGATAGCTGTACTTTGAAAGTAAAATATTTTGTAGGTCGATTATTTCGTAGCCACACGACGCCAGCTGCAAGCGGTTATCACCATTTTGCAAGCTTACCATTCAAGTTAAAAGCAGTGCCAATTTGGAACGACTAATTCCATTATTGCCACTTTTTAATACTTTATTTAAAATATTTGTACTTATAAACACCAAATAAATACTGGATATATCAGCTAGCAATAATCAGAATCACCTCATTGGTACTATTGTATCTGTGCAAAGTTTCTTTTTAATTTATATGTATTGTTCGGTCCTTGCCTAGATTTAGGTACGAAATTACTGCTGAGCTAATTTTCGCCGACTACCTTCGTGTCTGTTTTGAAGCGAGGGTAGTTCTAAAAATCTCTTATTATGTCAACGTTTTACAAAATATAACCGCTTTTTGCACCGTGTGCGAATAAGAAGCCCCTTTTAAGACTCTATATAGTATAGTCTAGTAGTATTGGCCGTGCCAATCTTCAGCCTCAACAACATAGAGTGCAGTGTACGTAAACAACATTGTTGCAAGAGAGACGCAGTGCGTGATACACTGCGAGCTGCACCTGAGCGGATCCAGACCGAGGAGGTGGCAAGGTTGGTGGAATTTTGTGCCTTATCTAGTGTGGGGACCAATACTTACAAAGAAAATTATACAGTCCACTTCTTATCAAGCCAGCGTCCAGTGAGCCTAGTCATTGAGAGAACCCCACATGTATTTTAAAAACAGATGGAATAAAAGTTAACTGAACTACGCCTTAAATGTCTGAAAAGAATTCAAATGGTGATGACCTTATAAAGTTGTGAGGGATATCGGTGAGCACGACCGCCATTGGCATGCTCAAATGAAAATGCCTCTTGGTTAACTTTATATATTATAGTTTTATAAACTTAGGCAAACAAACATTGGAGTTATGTTAAAATACATGCTGCGAGAAAGGTTATCTCTATATATCAAAGTAAGAAGAATAATATATATGGCGGGATCGGAGCACACTAGTGAGGGGTAACATTACGCCCCAAAACTAGTGATGTTCCGAGACCGGTTTATGTGCGGTCCATAGACGCCACAACCTTAATTTGCTGTCTGTGGATTAGCAAAAAACTAGGTGATGTTATCAGTATGTCACGAAAACATGTCCTTTTTCTTCTTCCTGCCCTTATCCCAATAGAGATAGATTGAACCTTGGAGAACGAAATAGGACTTATTATTGCGAAAATGAAACATGAAAGGGGTGCAATAGGGGTGAATAAAATATAAATAAAGCGTTTGATACAATATTAGGAGTAATGCGTTCAAACGATACCAATACTATTAAATTTCTAACAACAGAGGAAAATTCGGTCCACTACATTTTTTTAAATATATGGTTGATATAAAAACAAGCAGTCATCAGTTGATCACCTTTGACAGTTACAAATTATATAGACAGAGCCGAAAGCGGTTATTCGTCAAACAAATTCATGGCAGTATCGCAAGTGTCCCTGTCGTTGAGATAAAAAAAATAAAAATCAAGACCATTACTTACGTAGTAACTATTTATTAATCTGTACCATTACTCACGGTTGTAATGTTATTACCTCATTAGGTTTTCCACACACACACACACACACACACACACACACACACATATATATATATATATATATATATATATATATATATATATATATATATATATATATATATATATATATATATATATATATATATATATATATATAATCTATATATAGATAATATATGTATATCTATATATAATCTGCAAAATAAAGATATAAAATAATTAAACCTATTTAACAGATAAAACCGCAGAAAACGCAGTTATATGTATTATATACAAGAAAGGTATTTGAAAAACAAACTACATACAAACGCCCATTATGTCAAGGGACATATTTAAATTTCACATACATACATATATATATCAGAAAAGTGTCAAAAGGTTCCGCTCTTCACTAAACTTTACAAATAATAAAGGATTGTTAGGTTTACGTGTGTGTGTATCCGTGTGTGTGTGTGTGCGCGTATATTTTATAGTTGTGCAGATATCTAATTTATTTGTTCTGACATGAGTGAATCAGGTTTCAGTTCCTCTACGTGGCTGACAGCATGATAACAGTGGCCCTCATGTTGCAAACAACGATAACTTACTATTAAATGGGCTGCAAGCCTATCTGCCGTTTAGCAACACAAAAATGATGCACGAAATACACGCACCACTTGACTTAGCTGATATATATTTCATATAAAATAAATAAATAAATAAATAAAAGTTATGATCTCAACAAAATTATAAAGCGAGCTCATTTTCTTCTTAATAAGCAACAAAAAGGAAGTGGATTGTAAAAATAGCAGATACTTTAATCCTCTTGGAAAACATAATTACGCGAACAAATTAGGTGGGGCATTTTAATTGAATTTATTACTTGAACCCTTAAAGCATAATGGTACCATTTTAATTTGCTAGTTTGTTGTTTTATTTTTTAGACTAAGTTACAGATACTAAATAAAATTATGTAAAAATATAACGAACAACCTGTGTAATATACATAATATTTGAGAAAACCTTGTTAACATATTTACCTTACTTCGCTTTATGTGATATTAAAATATTACTTATGTTTTCTTCGAATAATTATGTTTGTATTCGTAATATTTGTGTTCAATAATGTATACTTGTACCTAACCTATTTTATTATAATCGTTTTTGTATCTTAGTGAAATATAAATTATAGTTTAAAATAACAAAAAAAAAACACGCTTTTATAGTAAGTTAAACTTTAACTAACTATATCTTATATCTTTAAACGAGAAATTGTTGTATATATATATATACCTAGTCAGGTCATAAATTCTGTCACATGTTTAATGTAAAATAATTGTAACAAGTTTATTAATTATGTAACCATTCATATACCAAAATGAACTTAACAAAACATAGATTCTTATGACATTAAAGTTTATTCAAAATGACCTCCGTGATTTTGAATACAAGCCTTCAATCTGCGCGGCCAGTTGTCTATCGCAGCACGAACGAGGTCCATGTCAATATCGGCGGCTGCCTTAATCAAGGATGTCTTGAGTGACTCCAAATTGGGATGAGGCTTTGAGCACGCCTTTTCCTCCAAGTGTTGCCATATCTTGTAATCTAACGGATTCAAATCTGGACTGGAGGAGGGCCAGTCTTCGTGCCGGATGAAGTCGATTTCACGCGCCGCCAGCCAGTCTTGTGTGCTCTTCGCTCTATGAGCTGGCGCCGAATCTTGTTGGAATACCCAGTGCCTGTTATTGAACATGGTATGAGAAACAGGTTCCACAAGGTTCGTCAGGACTGTATTTTGATACACAACAGCATTCGTTTTTACACCTTTCTCACAAAAATGTACCTCTGTTAAGCCCCAATAAGAAACTCCCAACCATACCATGAGCGAGGATGGAAAATGACCTCGTTGGACACGCGGAATACGGTTGCTCGCTTCTTCACTACTGTGTGCGTACACCTTATCATTTTGTTTGTTGTAGCTCTCTTCTACGGTAAACATTTTTTCATCCGAAAAAAGAATTTCCCGATATTTTTTTCCCGCGTACCGCTTCAACAAAGCGCGGCATCTCTTCAGTCTCAGGTCCATTAGACGAGCATTCAAAAGATGTCCTGTTTTTCTTCGATATGCCCGAAGCCCTAAGTCTTCATTTAACACCCTTTTCACCGTGGTTCTGCTTAACCCCATCTGAAGGGCCAACAGTTTCTGCTTACGTTTGGGATTTCTTTGAATTCGTGCCTTCACAGCTTTTATCACTGCTGTAGTCCTAACAGACCGAGGGCGACCACTTCTTGACCTGTCATCTACACTAGAGTCTTTATTGTATCGTTTGATGGTACGATAAACGAATATTTTGGTAATATTCAAATTTTTCAGTATGTTAAAAATTTGAATTGGCGCGTAACCGCAACGATGCAACGCAATAACTGCAACACGGTCTTCTTTAAGCGTCCACTCCATATTTAAAAATGAGTAAAATTCTAAAAGTTATAAATTTTTATTTTCATGAACAATTCGAAATTCTAATTCAATAAACTTTTTTGTGGCCAGCATTCTAAAAGAAAAGTTTTTACTGTGTGACAATACTTATGACCTGACTAGGTATATATATATATATATATATATATATATATATATATATATATATATATATATATATATATATATATATATATATATATATATATAATTGGAATCTCGGAATCGGCTCCAACAATTTTCATGAAATTTAGTATACGGGGGGTTTCGGGGGCGATAAATCGATTTAGCTAGGAATCATTTTTTTATCAACTTAAACAAAAATGTGGGGTTTGAGTAGTACCAATTTAAACTGAAAAATTACTCTTCCTGACATCTATCGGCGAATAATAATACTATTTTTTTAAATTGCTTTAACGACACAACAACACTAAAGCTATTCCAGCAGATGGCGTTGTTAAGTAACACGAAGTTAATGATCTTCCGGCAAAAGAAATGAAACCATCAATCCTGATCATCCTGATAAAGAATATACGACTCAATTATTGAATTTGTGTATTGTCCTCAAGTGTGCAAAATTATGATTTTTTTTTCATAGTTCAAAGTGGGTAAAAATCGAGTCCGAAAATTCCGTTACATAGATACATATTGGTCAGTTAATAAAAGCGTGGTAATATGGTCTTATTGAGGTAAATATTTTTTTTCCGGAATACAATTGATTGAATAAATAGTCATTAATTCTATTCCTTCAATATTAATTTCTTCTAATAAAAAATAAGTTTTGAACAAAAAAAGGTAAAAAAGTGTTGTATGAAACTGTACCAGATTATTTTTATTTATCTCACAGCATTATAACAACAGAACCTTCCTCTGGAGATCGGACAGTATATCCGCCAGACTTGTCCAAGGTGGATTTAGTATTATTGCGGAGTTCACGAATTCGATTCCCACGTCTGTACATTATAAGTGCTTTTGCTATTTGCTTTGGAACTAGATGGCGCTTTGTGAGTTGGCGATATTTCCTTCACCATCTGTGACAATTATGTTATCATATGCACATAAGGCGAAACTGCCTAAGTGATGCATAACATTATGAAAATCAAGTCCGTGATACCACTAGGCCCATCGTACCATCTCCCAGGCACCATCGCTTCTCGGTTCCTAAGATCTTATGGTAACAAAAGCAAAAATTGTTTCTTTTAACCCACGCTATATTCCTTGTATTACCTACAATGAAGATAACCATCTCATTTTATACATCTTTTGTGCCCTTATAAATATTTACCCGCGCAGGGTCTAAAGCGTGAATACCCCCATATGAACAGCGAACTCTTTTTCCTTCATACTAACAAAAGTTTTGTACCCGTTTATTTGCTGAGAACAGTATGAAAGGAATCCAATTTCCTGGTTAAATTTTAACTATGTATACACCTTTTACAATCAACCATGTTACGAGAACGTATACACCACGTGACCTATTTTTGACAATTTTAGTCCTCCTAGGAGCGGATTTTTCACGTTAATTCAAACATAAATCTTCAATGATTTTATTACAAACAGGAAGTTAAAAAATTGGTTCATAATTGTTTTTATTTAATACAGCGCTTGGCGCGTGACGCCAAAAGTGCAGGCTATAATTTAAATTTAATTCCATTTATTCATGCTTATATTTTCTTCTTCTTGAGGTACCTCTCCAACTAACGAAGTGGGGCGTCTATTTCGCATACTCCTGTCTGTGTGTAGTGAGGCAAAATAGTTCGGCTGCACTGGCTATCCCCGTCAATTCTCGAATGTTACGCAACCAAGATTTGTTTTCCGACCGACACATCTATTGCCCACGATTTTTCCCATCATGATCAATTCTAGCAGTTCGTACCTATCATGTCTCAATAGACAATAGATTATATCTCAATAGATTATACATATAACTATACCTATACATATACAATACCTATATTGTATTGACATGTCCTAGGCAAGCAATTTTTTCACGTTTCTGCTTTACTCGTCCGAGGTTCAAGAAGCTCCTCATTGGTTACTTTCTGAGTTCAACTAATAGCAAGCATCCTTCTGTACGCCCACATTTTAAACGCCTCTATACGTACGATTGTCCAAGCCTCACATCCTTTTAGTAGAATTGGCCAGATATAGCAACGGAGCATTGTGATGCGCAAAGACAGCCTTAGGTTGCGATTGCACAGAACACGCTTCATCTTATTGAAGGAGCTGCAGGCTATTTCGATACGGGTTATATTAATTTTCACCAGCTGGATGACCGAGCTTCGCTCGGTATTTTTTTTATAAATTGTGTTTTTTGGAAATTAACAATTGATTTTCTTAGTCTAACCTCAAAGCAAACACTCATTGACTTCGTGTTACTTAACAACGCCATCTGCTGGAATAGCTTTAGTGTAGTTGTGTCGTTAAAGCAATTAAAAAAAATAGTATTATTATTCGCCGATAGATGTCAGGAAGAGTTTGTTATTTTTCTTCCAATAAAAAAAGCGAATAAAATTTTCTGACATTTCTTTTTGATATTTTCTAGAAATGATTGATTGATTGACTTTATATAAATTAGGTGATTATATATTCTAATGCCCACTATACCAGATTACTCTTGTTGAATGTATAAGTAAAAACTAAGATATAGTCTTATCTAATAATAGCTAGTAATACTACTATCCCCTGATTTACATGGTACTTGTTTAATATGATTTCGCTTTTACAAGGTATATAAATTAACAAATTTTGAAAAATTTATAAAAATATATATACATACCGTCACGAGTTTTGAGCGCTCAGCGAATGTAGTGGGGAGACTTACGCATGTGTACACTCGCGGTCATAGTTATTATACTGACTGAGCAACCAATATGGTGCCAGCGCTGGCCAGACGACAGATACAAAAATGACAACTGCGCATTCAAAGCCAGCGCTCAAAATCCGTGACTGTATGCATATATTCACATATACACGTACGTTAATAACATTTTTGGGTCTCATTCATTTCGCAGCACAGATGGCAATAATGCGGGACAGTCCGCATTTTGAAATACAATATACATTTAGGGAAATATGTGCCCTTAATATGTATATGATTATATTTTTGACTACGAATGCGAGTTTATGTATTAATACATACCAATAATGGTAAGTCATAAATTTTTCAAATTTTCGTAGCCTTTATGTGTAATTTGCAACAATTTTGATGTCAAAAACGTCGATAAAAATTAAAAGATATATTTTCTTATTAAAATAAACCTTTTCTTTTGAAACAAATATTTAAATATTGGAACGTTTACGTTATAGAGAAAGAGTAACGAGTGTTGCTAATTATTTTTATGAACATTATTGAAGGAAATTCTTTGTTTCATTTTTGTTCATAAAGGTGGTCGCCATCCTGACGGGCTTGGGGCCCCACTACGTAGCTAGGGTGGGTTATTTTGTCGCCTTTTATGACAGGCCGACACCAGCTGCAGAGGTCAGTACTTTTTATCCGCTACTGCACGGATAAAACTGGCTTACACATTAATTTATCTATTACAAGAAAACAAGTTATAAAACATAACCTTAATGTTTATAAGTACATAGAAGCAACTGGTACATACAACTGGACAGACAGCATTATATATAGATATATAGGAATTCATTAAAAAGCTTATTAAACAAAAATTCGTTAAATCCTAGTTAGTTAACACTAGTTAAAACTATATTACAGTGAGCTAAATTTCATAAAACACCTGCCAAAAAGTGACGCCATTCTCCTGAAATTACTATATAATACTTATCAAAATATGTGAAAAAACCGCTGAGAAAGACGTGCAAAACAATTTACTGCGATAAACATGTTACAAAACATATCCTCAAATAAGTGAAAATAAATGTACGAGTATATAGACTACTATAGATAAATGTAATACTCTAACATTTTCTTCCCGAAAATTTGCGTTTAATAAAAAACAAAACACTATTTATTCCGCCCCAATATACAAATAAAACTAAACTTTATGACTATCGCAACAAAGTTGAAATTTAATCACCCGAACGTTCTCCACTTATTTTATATTCATGCAATATTAAACAGTAGTGATATAGCACGACGGTTGAAATTCGTAAAACAAGATACACTACACACGGACCCATAATTTAGTAAACAAGAAACGGAATCTAGGTGGCTATGAATTTATTTACAAAAAAAATATATATAATACTCGTACTAGTTGACCCGGCAAACGTTGTTCTGCTATATGAATTAAAAAAAGGTGGCCTTTGTTCTTCTCCAAAGTCCAATCTATGACTCTATCAAAATTCATCATAAATAGTTCAGCTGTTTGGGTATGAAAGCGTAACAAACAAACAAACTTTCGCATTTATAATATTAATTAGGATTTGTATCTATTGATTAGTATTCAAAATGCAAGCGTTGTGTGAATGTTCACAATATTAACACCTAGTAATTATTTACTGATTTCCGCTTTCTGCATATAAATAAGAAATTATTTTTTTAACTTTAAGGAGGTAATTGTAGTGTAAGGTACCACAATTTTCCTAAAGCCTAAGGTAGCCTGCTAAGTATTGTTAAAAGATTAGACTTTTGAAAAGCTATTCAAAAGCATTGACCTTCAGTTTCCAATATAAACAAATAAAATACCTCGTTTAACTGCAAAAGGAAAACAATATTATCCTTTTTACTACGTGAACTAATAATAATAGAATGCTCGTTGGGCCTGAGAGACGGGCAACAGAGGTCACGAAGTCACCGAACCACAGATGGACAAACACAAGCCGCTAATTATAACCAGGATTGGCCTATCAAACCAAGATACGCCAACATATGACTATAAACTACTATAAACTATGATAGTCATCCCGAACATATGGATGTGTGCTCCCGTAGCTCCTATCACATAGGTCTCTGTCCCCTAAGTTTATGCGGTATAAAGAGTACTTGCTAGGTGATAGGGATCCAAACATATCTGGATGGCGAATGACTCTATATATGCCGCCATAATAACCTTGTGTTGTGTTCCGGCGTAAGTTACCCAGGTTCCAGTTTCCGTACGCAGACGGCAGCGAGTTAGCGGTGCCTTTGGTGTGGCAAGAATCCATAGGCGACCGTAATTACTTACTATTAAGTTCAACGTCAATCTGTCTGGTATTTCAAAAAACGAGGCCTTCTTCCAAAAAACAGTGGAAAAAAGATTCGAAGATAACAATACATACATACATATAATCACACCTCTTTCCCGTAGGGGTAGGCAGAGACCACTTCTTTCCACTTGCTACGATCCTTACATACTTGTTTCGCTTCGTCCACTTTCATTATTTCCTTCATACATGCCCTTCGGTTTAGGGTACTCTTGACCTGGCCTTTTTTCAAGACGTCCCTGATCTGGTCTCAAAACATCCGCCTAGGTCTACCCCTTCCCACACTTCCATTCACACTCGCCTTATACACTTTTTTCCTCAATCATTCTTATTCATTCTCTCGACATGTCCAAACCATCTCAGCATACCTTTCTCAATTTTTGTCACTACGTCTTCTTAATAAGAGTTGTTAATTTGTTTTCTACTTCTCCTTAAGTGTTAGAGAAGTCGGACATCTCCATAAAATTACATCTTAATTTATTCGTGGATCTATCAGTACGTGTGTGAGGAGATAGAACTATTTCTTTGATTTTATAAGACCGACCTCCGGTTAGTCGGCTGGAGCTCATGAATCGCGGCGTCCTCACCATTCTGTCGGTCATTTGTCTCACGACGACAGGGCTGGATTAAGGATAGTTTTATGTGGGCCTATCTTTAAGATATATTAAACGCCTCCAAATCTCGTAAGTGTTACTGTTAATACTACTGAAATATTATTTTATTTAATTTTGAAACTTTAATGTACGCTGAGTTTGAGGGTATTTTTTAAAAGACATCACAAACTACACACGACGGACCTCCAGAACAGAACAGAACATACATTAATCAAAAACAAATGAAAGCTAGTTGCAAAATTTTGTTTTTATATTGGTTATATCCCGGCCCCCCTAATAGAGTTAGAAAACCGAACTATGCCCTTAATTTATTCTTTTTAAATACATGCCGGTTTCTAGTTTGGGAATCAAGGCTAACTGTTACTTTTGGACTCCATTATAGCCAGAAGTATGTATAAATATACTATAAGATATATTATTATTTTGTTCTCTTACGGAGAACACACGATAATATCACACAACTGGCGTAGCTACTAGTACTAAGCCTGCAATCTCATTATTGATACGCATTGACGAAAAAAGCGTTCTGAATTATATATATTATAAGTATATAATATGATTATATAATATAGTAATGTATTTAATCGTTAGATATCTCAACAATAATAGCAAAAAAATATATTTTTAAAAATTGGGCGCTAATGGGTTTAGTACGTCTCTGTAAATCGAAATCATCCAGTTAGAATTGGCTGTCTATTTCATCCTTTGTTCAACTAGCAAAACGGAATAAGGTTCCAATGTATTTCTATTCTACAAAGTTTTTAGATGGGAACAGAAAACTGATCACGCATATATTTACATATTGTTTTCTTCGGAGTAATTTTTAAAGCTTTTTGTGTATATATATATATATATATATATATATATATATATATATATATATATATATATATATATATATATATATATATATATATATATATATATATATATATATATGTACTATAGTATCCAATGGGTAAGCACCCATAGGAACACTAAAATAAATTTCATCATCATCATTTCAGCCGGAAGACGCCCACTGCTGGACAAAGGCCTCCCCCAAAGATCTCCACGATGATCGGTCCTGCGCTGCCCTCATCCAACCTATCCCGGCGATCTTGACCAGATCATCGGTCCATCTTGTGGGGGGCCTACCAACACTGCGTCTTCCGGTACGCGGTCGCCATTCGAGGACTTTTCTGCCCCAACGGCCATCAGTCCTTCGAGCTATGTGCCCAGCCCACTGCCACTTCAGTTTTGCAATCATCCGGGCTATGTCGGTTACTTTGGTTCTCCTGCGAATCTCCTCATTTCTAATTCGATCTCGCAGGGAAACTCCGAGCATAGCCCTCTCCATTGCTCTCTGAGCGACCATGAGCTTTCTCATAAGGCCCATAGTTAGCGACCACGTCTGCGTTCCGTATGTCATCACTGGCAACACACATTGGTTAAAAACCTTCGTCTTGAGACACTGCGGTATTTGGGACGAAAAGATTTTACGGAGCTTCCCGAACGCTGCCCATCCGAGTTGGATTCGACGAGTGACCTCTTTCGCGAAATTGGACCTGCCTAACTGGATCGTTTGACCCAAGTAGACGTATTCGTCAACAATTTCGAAAGTACAGTTCCCAACTGTTACGGAGGTAGGTGCGACATGGACATTAGACATGATCTTCGTCTTGTCCATGTTCATTTTGAGACCTACTCCTTGGGAAGCTGTATTGAGGCCATCAAGCATATGGCTTAAGTCTTCCATGGTTTCAGCCATGATTACGATATCATCTGCGAATCTAAGGTGAGTGATGTACTCACCGTTAATGTTGATGCCCAGTCCGTTCCAGTCCAGAAGCTTGAAGACATCTTCCAAAATAAATTTATATATAAAATATATGTATAATGAAATAGTTTCAAAATTAACAATATTCCCAGTATCATATCTACGATTTGGGAAATTTTAAAATGTATTTAGGTTAATCCAGCTCGAAGGATCAATATTTTTTTTATTACTGTGGGACAGCATACATGCTGTACTTAATGGCCCTTAACAGACCCCACTTAATAGTAAGCAGTTACTGTTGCCTATGGATGTTTGCGACGCTAGGAGCATCGCTAACACGCTTTTAATTGCTGTACGCGTAGGAAACTTCAAAGCAATGTGCTAATTGTAACATAAGTTGGTTTTATTGTCTCTTTTTTGTGTTCTACTAACAATACTAAAACACGTATTCGGACCACTGGAATACAGTATGACAGATCTCTCCATATCAGTAGGTTATTGAAGAATAAATAATATAACATTGTAAGAGTGACAGCAATCTACACCAAATTGGAAAGGCGCCAGCACCAAGCCACAACTGTGTTTAGCAGATAAAAAAAGTTATAACTAGATCACTACTAAGTTTATATTGAAAAAGTTGAAATGTTTGTATTGAATAAATACACTAAAAGTATACTAACACAATCTGCAAAACAAATATCAGATCAAAAGTTAAATGAAACGTTGGTGGACCGCAAAATTTTCAATTAAATTTCCACACTTATTTCCCTTCGTTTGGATGCTGATAGCCGCAGGGTAATGGTTTCTGTGTGTATACCTAACAGTCTTGCTATTTACTTGTTTTATTGAAGTTGAAAAAAAAAACTGAATTCTATACGTGCAGGGGCGGAGAAAGAATACCACTGCGGCTGGGATCGGCCTGTCGTAAAAGGTAACAAAATAACCCACCCTAGCTACGTGGTAGGGCCTCAAGCCTGTCTGGATGGCGACCACCTTTGGTCTTAAGTATGCCGTCATAATAATCATGTGTTGTGTTCGGCGTTAGGGACCTAAGTTCCCTTATGGGACAGCAGCGTGTTCGCGATGCCACTGGCGTTGCAAAGGCCGTCAGCCTGTCTGCTGTCCTACAGCAATAAAAAAATGTAATAAGGTCTCTCCGTGCAGGGGCAGCGTAAGAATATGCGACACAACAACCTTAGGCTCCAAACTCGTCTAGATGACAATTACACTTGGTCTCTTGGTTCCGTCTTAATAATCACGTGCTGTGTTCCAGCATAAGACTCAGGTTCTCCGATGCGAGTGGCAGCGTGTGGTGCTTATGGCGTCTCAAACATCTATAGGCGACAGTTACTGGTTATTACTATGTGAGCAGTTTGATCAAATAAAAAAAACAAATAAATTAATCTGAATCTCCCATTATATATGTTGCCAAATTTCGGAAATAATTCACATTGCTACTAGGCCATCTTAAATATATCAAAATCTTGGATATATTATTTACCCTTCAATCATTGTAGGTTAATAATCTGTATTTTTATTGATTATTTTCCAGATATCTTTTGTTTATGATGACGTCACATTTTTAAAACACTACGGACTTTTCTTCTTCATAATAAATATTGTGATGAAACCTACGCCATTATCAACATGTTTTGCAAGAATATATTGTTAATTATCTCTAAAAGATCTCCAAGCTCAGCAGTGTGATATATTCTGATATTATTAATTATGAAAATATACATTACTTAAAACAAATAAATTTATTACCAAAGTTAACTAACTACCCACAATTCCCAATAAAACTTTAAAACAATAGCGAAAACCTTTATCCAGTATCCATATAGACATAATTAAATTATCTTCATTAACAAAATCTAAAAGCCCGAATAGATTAACTGAAAATTATCCATTTTAACTATGAAAAATATGCTCTGCTTAATTATCGGAATGCGTAACTCCACAAAATATCGAAATAAGACTTTTAAATTTAACTAGATGGCTAGTGGAGTGTTTTGAAACCTATCTATTGGATTACTTTGTATGTTCTACAAAAATATGGCTAATTTGTTACGAGTGACAGTGTTATGAGTAAAATAATTCCCGTGCATGGCAAAAACAAAGTTTTTATTAGCTCCTCTAAAGTTTATCCAAATGGAGTTACGCATTCAGATAATTAAGCCAACGATATGGTTTCAACTACGTTGGGATTTAGTTCCAGAAACCAGACGTATCTCGTTGTAGCATATTTTTTACTGCTGCGGAACAACAGACAGGCTGACAGTTACACTTAATAGTAAGCAATCAACGTGGTAGGATCCCAAGCCCGTCTGGATGGCGACCACCTTTGGTCTCAAGTATGCCGCCATAATAACCTTGTGTTGTGTTCCGGCATTAATGACCAAAGTTCCTGTATCCTTATGGGACAGCAGCGTGTCCGTGATGCCACTAGCGTTGCACACACCCATAGGCGACGGTAACTGCTAAATTCTAAGCGGACCGTCAGCTTGTCTGCTGTCCTACAGCAATAAAAAAAGCTGTTACTATCGCCTATAATTGTATGCGATTCTAGGGACATCACAAACACGCTATTGTCCCATAGGGATACAGGACCTGGGTCACTACCACGTAACTAGAGTTGTTTTGTCACCTTTTACGTCAGGCCGACCACGGCCGCAGAGGTTGGTATTCTTATTCCACCTCTGCAGGGAGGATATTCGATTTCGTCTATGGTATGCATTTGTATACCTACGCTGTTTCATGTATCTATGTATACGAGTAGTTGTTGAAATGTAACTGTCGCTGTCAGAACACGGCAGTCACGGGCCGGTTTGGGCGACGTTTCGTGCATTCGAGGGTGATATAAATAAATAAATTATTACACATAAAAAAATCATTATTTATTTGTTATTATTTTATTTTTTCTCTTTGTAATAAATTTTATAACTACATAATCGAAATTATGTTATAAATATGTATATGTATGATCTATGTAATGAACATCAGTGTATGGTATGTATTTAGTTTTGCAATGTGACTGTTGTTTGGGCAGCAATTCATTGAGTTGTTGAGCTCGTTTGGTACTAATTGTTGCAGTTTAGTATAAATAATGTTTAAATGTTTATAGCTGTAAATCACCAAAAAATTAAACCGCGTTCGTTGTTCTTCCGAAAAGCTTCCGAAAAATTTTAAAAAGTGCACTCTTACTGAGACACCCTTTATATATATATATATATATATATATATATATATATATATATATATATATATATATATATATATATATATATATATATATATATATATATATAAAGGGTGTCTGTATAGTACAGTAGATGTTTTGTATAGTACAGTAGGTATTTATATACAAAATTAATAATATATTGGTAGTATATCCGTGGGTATATTAATATAGTCTGTTTTGACTTGGATGAAAAAAAAATAATATAAAGGGTTTTCACCTAAGTTATAAGATTTTTTACTCTTAACCTTTTTTACCCTTCATTCCCTCTTAAATAATTTATAAAGGTTATTTACCTTTGGAATTCTGAAAGCGTGAAAACATCAACTCATTAAAAGAAATAACTTTTTGTCTCACAGAGAAAAACATTTTATAAATTACGCTGTGTTTCAGACGGTCAAATGGACTGGTCTGGATAATGTATTAGATTCATTGTATTATTTTTAATAAAAATATATTTTACTTATCAGTTACATATATAAAGGTTACTTAGTTATAAAGAGCACAAAATATATAAATACTAATGTTAAGATTTATTTATACATTTTATACACAAATTTGTATAATTATTCTGAATCAAGAATTGTCTTTAATTAAAATCACTAGCATTTCAAAATCGGTGTCCAAAAATTTCTTTCCAACCGACAGTGCGTCAGTTTTGTCCCTGATGCAAACATTTCTCACTGAATTCCGGAGATAAAAGACATGTTATTAACTTCATATGATTTAGTTAATAAGACGCGTGAAGATCTCGTCAAAAGCCGAGGAAATCTTATGAATTTTTAAGATAAAAATCGTGTTCTAACGACAATTATAGCGCAACAACTTTGAAAACATGTTGAAACGTTTGTGGGAGTCACTACAATATGCATGTCAAGTCTGAATTTTATTTATAAAAGAAAACTATTCAACTAAGTATATTAGTTGTCTAGGACCCAAACACAATTACTCCACTGTTTATTTTCAGAATAGGTAGGCGTTGTGTAAATGTCTCAATAGGTTTATTGATTATTAAAAATACCTCTTAAAACATTTACTTGTTGGTTTGTTATTTTTCAATTATAGTCTTCACGGCGAAAGATGTTGTAGGATAGCTCTAAACATTATCTTTTCTTTAATACTACTTATACATCGCCATTCCAGTCAGTAAATATATCAGGGGAAAGTAGAGTTAGACATTGAAAAGCTTAAAAGTGATAGACTAGCCTGGTATGGCTATATAATCCGCAGACTAGAATATTTTGTAACAAGGAAAATGCTAGAAACGATATCGAATAGATACAAAAGCTTGTTAGATCAAAGAAATTATTAATGGATTATGTAAAAGATGATATGGAAAAAAGGTGTAAACGTTGAGATGACGACGTCTACGAGGAGAGTGGAAGGAGTGGGTTAATGCGGATTAACATAAATTGTGGAAAAGAATCGGAATGAAAAATTCCGAAAACGCCAGTAATAGCGATTAACATGAGGTTCTAAGATCAGCTACCTTCCGCGACTGATGCAGTTATTATTACCAGCTGGATGACCGAGCTTTGCTCGGTATTTTTTTTATAAATTGTGTTTTTTGGAAATTAACAATTGATTTTCTTAGTCTAACCTCAAAGCAAACACTCATTGACTTCGTGTTACTTAACAACGCCATCTGCTTGAATAGCTTTAGTGTTGTTGTGTCGTTAAAGCAATTTAAAAAAATAGTATTATTATTCGCCGATAGATGTCAGGAAGAGTCACCTTTTTGTTATTTTTCTTCCAATAAAAAAAAAGTGAATAAAATGACATTTTCTAGAAATGATTCCTAGCTAGATCGATTTATCGGTGTTTTTTGGAAATTAACAATTGATTTTCTTAGTCTAACCTCAAAGCAAACACTCATTGACTTCGTGTTACTTAACAACGCCATCTGCTGGAATAGCTTTAGTGTTGTAGTGTCGTTAAAGCAATTAAAAAAAAATAGTATTATCATTCGCCGAAAGATATCAGGAAGAGTCACCTTTTTGTTATTTTTCTTCCAATAAAAAAAAAGCGAATAAAATGACATTTTCTAGAAATGATTCCTGGCTATAATCGATTTATCGCCCCCGTAACCCCCCGTATACTAAATTTCATGAAAATTGTTATCGCCGATTCCGAGATTCCAATTATATTTATATATATACAAGAATTGCTCGTTTAAAGATTAATGAATATATTAAGCTGTTTAACGGTGTAGACACGCTGCTTGCGACCGCTGTTCCCCAGAATTTTAGTAAATTAATAATAAGTTTGAAGAATACAAATAATACAGGTAATTATAACATAACAAGTAAAATAATAAAAATGATCTCTCCCTTGATACCTCCAATTTTGAGCCACCTAATTAACTTCAGTATTAATCAAGGTATATTTTCTGACAAACTGACAAAAAGCATAATTAAATTTGTTAAAAAAAGGGATAAAAAGAGATAAGGTTTTATAGGCTAATCGCACTCATCCCTATACTAGCAAAAATTTGTGAAAAAGTGATATATAATAATTTGTACAATTTCTTAGAAAGAAAAAATGTTTTTGTTAAAAATATTAATATTGCGATTTATGACTTCCTTAAAACGGTTATGCAGAATGTAGACAAGCATTTCAACAGAAGAGAATTGCTGTAGGACAGCAGACAGGCTGACGGCCAGCGTATAATTTAGCAGTTACCGTCGTCTATGTTTGCAACGCCAGTGGAATCGCAAACACGCTGCTGTCCCGTAAGGGTACAGGAACTTGGGTCACTAATGCCGGAACACAACACAAGGTTATTATGGCGGCATACTTAAGACCAAAGGTGGTGGCCATCCAGACGGGCTTGAGGCCCTACCACGTAGCTAGGGTGGGTTGTTTTGTCGGCTATTACGACAGGCCGACCCTGGCCGCAGAAGTCAGTATTCTTTCTCCGCCCCTGCACGGATAAAAAAACGGATAAAATTTTCGTGTTTTTGATTTCTTTCTTTTGTCATTTTTTATTGTAATATAGTGTAATTATGTATATTAATAATTATTGTATATAGTGTAATTATGTTTATTCTGATAATTATTTTTAAACTATGTTAATTCAATATAAAAACAATGTGTAATATTACATTAATCGTGTCGGAATCGCTAGTAATAAAATACCCTCAATCAATTTGAAGTATACAAATTCGCAAAGTGAATATTAAATTTGTTTAGGAGTTTCTAAATTACAGCTATGTTTAAAAATGCCAGCGGCGGTATTTCGGCAAATGGTAGCCTGCAGCATAGGGTCACTTCACTGCATGTTTCAATACATACATGAACCCCCATGAAAAGGAACAACTTCTTCGTCTTAACTTTTTTTTCTCTGGCTTAAGTTATTCGCCTCTTTCGTATATGGAAAATCTCTTGGGAATAATCTCAGAATACATAAATTACAGAAAATATAGGATAA
The DNA here is from genome assembly GCA_963693495.1 of Malacosoma neustria. Taxonomy (NCBI): domain Eukaryota; kingdom Metazoa; phylum Arthropoda; class Insecta; order Lepidoptera; family Lasiocampidae; genus Malacosoma; species Malacosoma neustria. The sequence goes on from OY856394.1 coordinate 10,420,258, forward strand.
ATATTACTGACTTTTGATTATTTCTGAGGTGCAACGGCTTTTTTCACACGTCCGAACACCGCAGGGGTTTGATTCCCGCCCCGTGTCTGGGTGTTTATATATAATATATATTTATTTCCAAAACAAAATTATAGTTTTATAAGTATATCAGTTGTCAAACATCCATAACATATCACTCTGTTGCCAACTACCATAATAGCATACTCTTTCTACTCGATTAAAGATGTCAAAATAGTAAATAACAAATATGGCTAACTAAAACTACATTAGTATGAATATACACTATACATTTTTTATCACTGACAAAGAAATTTAAGAGGACATCACTTTAGTTGTGATGATGTGATGTGACATTTATAAATTTGAATAAATCACCTATGTATTCACCATGTTTCTTATAAATAAAGATTTTTGTATTGTATTAATTCTGTTAGTTTCTATAATGGACAATTAACTGTCGTTTGTAACTATTTTTTCTTCATTTTAGTCCTAAAAACATTATCTAATGAAAAGAAACCATGATACCACTAAAAGATGAAAGATACCACTAAATCTACAAAATGGCGGCAGTTTGACAAGGTTCATCTTAAACGCATTACGCGGGACATTTCAGATGGTTTAAGGCCCACGCTGTGTTTTATGATGATACCTGGAAGATATATGACTTAAGGCATGATTTGTTTCATAATATATAAGTTACACTGTAGAGCAGAACTTATACTAGCTAACTATTACTAACTAGCTGTGCCCCCCACTCCGTCCGCGTGGAATAATGACTTTGGGCAACATTTTTTGAATAAATCTTATGGTTTATTTTGGATTACAAACCATATAAACCCTAAAATATAAATAAATGAAATATGCAAATAGTGTTATCGAATGAAACTGTTACGCCATGCGCCTCTGGAATACGTGCGTTCGAACCTACAAAGTCCAGCCTAACCTGAACCCTATTTCATATAATTGATGATATAAATCTGAGGTCAACTGTAAATAGGAAGTTAAATTTCCGAAACTTATCATTTTTAACAAAAACTATTTTTTTTTCTCTAATAAAAATAGCCTAAGTTACACCTTGTTATGTCAATTATCTGCCAGTGAAAGTCCCGTCCAAATCGGTGCAGCCATTTCAGAGATTAGCCGGAACAAATAGACAGACAGACAAAAGTTGTAAAAAATGTTGTGTTGGTATATGTACCGTGTATACGTCCGAATTCACTTAGTAATAAGCGGTTATTTTAATATTACAAACAGACCCTTCAAATTTATTTATTTGTATAGATATTGTACATATAGAAAAACGTTAAATATATTTAAAACAGAGGCATGACGACTGTTAATTGAAGAATACAGTAAAACTTGCAATGATACAGGGTGTCGCAAAGAATGAATACCTGCTCTAATGCTTAGTATTACATATATCAGACGCTAAAAAATACAAAAGTGGTAGGGCTTCAAAACTAGATGAAACCACCCCTGGTCTTTAAATACGCCATCATAAAACCTTCCCTCCCAGTCGCAACACCTCTTGGTACTCTAAGAATCTGCTTTGGATAAGCGGGGCTATACTCCGGAGAGTATGGTATTATGAGCTTATACACTCATCATGAGATCTCTAAAACAATATACCCAATTGATTTGATATTTGGCATGGCTACACATTTTGCAATGTAGGCGCTCACTAAGAACAGATTTTACGGAAATCCTGTCCAAAACGTAATTTTTAAATGAATATGGCAAAAGCATTTTCCAGGTCAGCTTTTTTATTGCTGAAGGTCAGCAAACAGGCTGATGGCCTACTTAAAATTTAGCGGATACATCACGGGTGTTTACAACGCTAGGGGTATCGCTAACATGCCACTGTCCGCGTAGTGGTACTGGAACATGGTCACTTATGCCAGAACACAACACAAACTTATTATGGCGACATATTTAAAAACCAGAGGTGGTTTCCATTCAGATGGGCTTGCAGCCATACCTAGCTTGTGTTGTTTAGTCGCCTTTTACGACACGCCAACCCCAGCCACAGAGGTCAGTAATCTTTCTCCACCCCTGCATGAATAAAAATTCTATTAAGCTATGATAATTCCATCTATTAACGACTATATCCGTGCAGAGGCGGAGAAAGAATACTAACCTCTGCGGCCGGGGTCGGCCTGTCGTAAAAGGCGACAAAACAACCCACCCTAGCTACTTGGTAGGGCCTCAAGCCCGTCTGAATGGCGACCACCTTAGGTCTTAAGTATGGAGCCATAATAACCTTGTGTTGTGTTCCGGCATTAGAGACCCAAGTCCATGTACCCTTATGGGACAGCAGCGTGTTCGTGATGCCACTGGCGTTGCAAATACCTATAGGTTACGGTGACTGCTAAATTCTAAGCGGGCCGTCAGCCTGTCTGCTGTCCTACAGCATTAAAAATATCCACACAAGCGTAGTAAGCGAATTACCGCTTTCCCAACCAGTTCGTCTCACTATAGTTCGTACGGTTTGAACGAATAAACACTTGTGTTCACAACTGTAGCGGGAAATGCAACGTGGAAAATTCGCGAACATGCAAATTTCCCGGCAGGATCATTAAAAGGAAAACTTGGAAACATTTTACGAGTTTCATAACTGTGATTGGGGCCTTACAGCGGTTCATAGCACACCAGCCGCTTCATTTAATTAGGAATATCGATTCGTTATAACAAAATGCTCTATTTCAACAGTTTTTGATATAAATATATTTGAGTAAAATCCATACTTTTCTTTACTTTACCTTATGCCTCTTGGGCATTGATACAAATGTGCGATGAAATTGTCAATAGCATACTTCGGGACTCGAAGAGAATATGAATAAGCAAACAAATCACGATACCAAAAAAATTCATTTTTAAAGAGATTTTCCTCATAATTTATAAATCAAACGTAAAATTTGCAAATGTGAGACTGCGCATTATTGTGTTTTAAAATTGGGCAGCCGAAGGGGTAGTGTAACAAATTTTAAATTTAGAATTACATCGTATAACATTTACTTGTACACCGGTGCCGCGTGTGAGTATTATACCTAGTCAGGTCATAAGTATTGTCACACAGTAAAAACTTTTCTTTTAGAATGCTGGCCACAAAAAAGTTTATTGAATTCGAATTTAGAATTGTTCATGAAAATAAAAATGTATACTTTTTGAAATTTTACTCATTTTTAAATATGGAGTGGACGCTTAAAGAAGACCGTGTTGCAGTTATTGCGTTGCATCGTTGCAGTTACGCGCCAATTCAAATTTTTAACATACTGAAAAACTTTGAATATAACCAAAAGATTCGTTTATCGTACCATCAAACGATACAATGAAGACTCTAGTGTAGATGACAGGTCAAGAAGTGGTCGCCCTCGGTCTGTTAGGACTCCAGCAGTGATAAAAGCTGTGAAGGCACGAATTCAAAGAAATCCCAAACGTAAGCAGAAACTGTTGGCCCTTCAGATGGGGTTAAGCAGAACCACGGTGAAAAGGGTGTTAAATGAAGACTTGGGCTTCGGGCATATCGAAGAAAAACAGGACATCGTTTGATTGCTCGTCTAATGGACCTGAGACTGAAGAGATGCCGCGCTTTGTTGAAGCGGTACGCGGGAAAAAAATATCGGGAAATACTTTTTTCGGATGAAAAAATGTTTACCGTAGAAGAGAGCTACAACAAACAAAATGATAAGGTGTACGCACACAGTAGTGAAGAAGCGAGCAACCGTATTCCGCGTGTCCAACGAGGTCATTTTCCATCCTCGCTCATGGTATGGTTGGGAGTTTCTTATTGGGGCTTAACAGAGGTACATTTTTGTGAGAAAGGTGTAAAAACGAATGCTGTTGTGTATCAAAATACAGTCCTGACGAACCTTGTGGAACCTGTTTCTCATACCATGTTCAATAACAGGCACTGGGTATTCCAACAAGATTCGGCGCCAGCTCATAGAGCGAAGAGCACACAAGACTGGCTGGCGGCGCGTGAAATCGACTTCATCCGGCACGAAGACTGGCCCTCCTCCAGTCCAGATTTGAATCCGTTAGATTACAAGATATGGCAACACTTGGAGGAAAAGGCGTGCTCAAAGCCTCATCCCAATTTGGAGTCACTCAAGACATCCTTGATTAAGGCAGCCGCCGATATTGACATGGACCTCGTTCGTGCTGCGATAGATGACTGGCCGCGCAGATTGAAGGCCTGTATTCAAAATCACGGAGGTCATTTTGAATAAACTTTAATGTCATAAGAATCTATGTTTTGTTAAGTTCATTTTGGTATATGAATGGTTACATAATGAATAAACTTGTTACAATTATTTTACATTAAACATGTGACATAATTTATGACCTGACTAGGTATGCTCGCACGTGCAAACATAATTATTGCAATACAGCAGCTATCTGACTTTAGCTGCGTTTGGCAGACGGGAACCCGCTAAATCAAAATTATACTCAAAGATGTTTGAAAAACCATATACTTTCATTACAAGAAAAACGTATAATTGCAGATATTAAACTAGCACAATATATTGTTGATTGTCCACCTCTTCTTAGCAAAGTTAATTTAAATGTAACGAAGAGGTCGTTCAGATGCCCACAATACCTTACTGTTCCCCACTGCTCCACCAACTATAGACAGAATTTATTTTTTGTTAGATCATCTAAAATATTTAATAATTTAGTAATCAATGACTCTGACTTAGATTTATTTAATAGTTCCCCACGATCGTTTCTGTCCTTTATGTCTAAAAGTTGGTTTGCAAGTTATTAATTTTGTCTCTTTTTAACTATATATTGTTTAGATGTAAGTTTAATTTTACCTAACTTTAAGTTTATTTCAGGTAAATACTTGTGAAAACACATTAATAGTGTTTTAGATTTATACTAAGTTTTAATTTTTAGCTAGATCACTGTTTGTTTTCTAATTAAAAAAAAGTGTACACGCATGTGGCATCTCATACTAAGCGGCATCCGATTTCCACGATATTTCTTTCCGATATCTTACCATATTTGCGATAGAAGTCAACGGTAGTAAAAGAACAATAGGTAAAGTAATTTAATGCGACGTGACGTATAGGTAGTATAGGGTTTGCGCTATACGCTAATAAGTAGAGACATATAATTTCTTATTTAACTTTAAAAATAGCTCAGGAACTGCATTCAATGCTCTCGAACGATGAAACCACAACCCTAAATGAATATCATCTAAAAGTGTGTCTAAATTCGCCGCAAGACTTGACGATCCAAACCCAACTTCAACTTGACCGATCTAAGACGAGCTCAGTGTTGTTAGTAACTTAATACGAGTATTACTGTATACCACTGAGAGAGAACACAAAGAGCGAAAAGCGACATTTTTTGAATCACTTTTTTGAAATAGAATTTATATAAATATTATTTATCTTTAGTATAACCGACGTTTAGTTAACCTATTCTTTTGTATTCTAAGAAACCATTAACAAGTACTCACCACACCGGCCACGTGGGTGCTACAAGTTTATGTGAGAAGCAGTATAGAGACAGTTATTTGAATTTCTATTTCGTTCTACCCATGTTTGTCAATAATCAGAAATTTAGGATCGCCCTCAGTGTGCTAAAAATATTCTTGTCAGAAACATTGAACTTCGTGACTTCGTGGTTTAGAATATTGTACTGAACAATACAGCAATGACCTGTTGAGGTTATTCTCCGTAGAAGGAACGAATAGTATACCCGTCTCGCTTATCAAAGGCGGATTAGCGAGTAACACATATCTCGGTATACAAGATTATTCGCGCTGTCTTTCGTCTTTAATCACCAACGGTACATCAGAGCTACATTATAATAATAATATGTGCATTGAGTGAGAAATATTGCTTAAGCATTATCAGATTTGAAAATATTTACGATTTTACTAAGTTATCAAGATCATTACTTAAAGTGTCCATTAAATAATTTTTTTTAATGCTGTAGGACAGCAGACAGGCTGACGGCCCGCTTAGAATTTAGCAATTACCGTCGCCTATGGGTGTTTGCAAAGCCAGTGGCATCGCGAACATGCTGCTATCCCATAAGGATACAGGAACTTGGGTCACTAATGCCGGAACACAACAAAAGGTTATTATGGCGGCATACTTAAGACCAAAGGTGGTCGCCATCCAGACGGGCTTGAAGCCCTACCACGTAGCTAGGGTGGGTTGTTTTGTCGCCTTTTACGACAGACCGACCTCGGCCCCAGAGGTTAGTATTCTTTCTCCGCCCCTGCACGGATCATGCAATTTCTGCGAATAAACTATAATTACTTTATCGATATATGCAGCTCCCGATTGACATCAAGCACATTGATTAATACAATGATTGATATTCTGTACACAGAAGAAGGAGTGTATAGAAATTCAACTGGCCATACTATAATCTAACCTAACTATAATAACTCAGAGTTTAATGAATTAATCATCAATTTTGTATTTTAGACGTAATTTTTGATAATGGATGAATCTTATTTCTATATGGTATGGAACAAACCAATGATGTAGCAAACGATAGAAGACGATCTATGTGGAGCACAGGTTCTAAAGGAAGTTTCAAGGAGCACGTTAGAACGCCTGCGAGTGACGTCCCGAGTCTGCATTTTTATGTATGATAGGAATTTCTTTACAATACAAAATTATTTAAGTCATATATCAGTTGGTCTGCGTTGCTTAGTTTAGGGCTAGATGGCGTTGTCACTGTATATGTGTTTGCATTATTTATAGTTGAGGTCTCTACGACTGTACTTAAGTAAATACAGTCAGACATAAAAACAAATTTATGTTCACCTGATCTTGTGATTCTAAATTTAACGGTAAATACTAAACTTACCTATATTTATTTTCTTTGCGAGTTTAAGGACAGATACAAATAATTAGAATGTTTTTATGTTGCAATTACTGAACAATTATACGTAGTTGTTGGTTTATATTTTTAAGTTGAAGTTAGTACATCCTTAGAGTAAGCTTTAAACGCATATATTTGAGTTAAACTTTTGTGATCTCCGATATTTTGTGGTCTGGATAGAAAAACGACGACACAAGACGAAATCCAGATTTATTAATGCAATAGACACTTATTACTCTATTGAATACAGCTGTTCGTATTTTTCCATTTTAACTAGACGACAATACTTTTAACATTTTATCTCTAATAAAAACCAATTTCGGGTCAAACTAATCTGTTTTAAGACACAGTGGTTTGTTCTATTGTATAATAATTTATTTCGTCGTTAACAGGCCTTCTTTTATCAGGATCTTCCACTGTTTGACGTAGGGCTCCCCATATACGCCACGAATTCCGGTCTAACACCTATAGCAGCATCACACTTTATCTTCACTTCTACAGACGCGCGCGATTAATGCAATGCAGCGAGCGCAAAAAGCCGCACTCTTTTGTATTAATGGTGCGCGACACAATATGCGCATATCTTCTTAAATTCTATCGTATTTACATATTACAAATAATGTATTTATAAATATAAACAGCTCACTTTTCCTGGATAAATCATGGAATCCTGGAACTGAGTCTTACTACAAACACTACTACCAAGAATCCCTCCGAAGAAGAACTCTACATACCTTCAACTACAACTCTTTTGGAGGTCAGAAAGAAACCCCTGTACCGCCAAAGTGGTAACCCCGGTGTGATCTATTATCCGTCAACTAACGTGCTCAAGCATCCACATCCAAACACCTTTTCTCATCCAGCTTCAACCAACAACTTTGCGTAGATTGCTAGAACAATGTTCTAGAGAGTATACTACGGATTACTCGGACTTCAACCGTGTCACGGTTATCTCCTTTTTTTATGCAATATGCATATGTATGTACAGTTTAAACTATATAGCGAGCTTCTATTTAACGAAAAGCTCCTTAAAATGTTGAAATTGCTAAGCTTTGTTTGGTTTACATTGTTATCCTTGTATTGGATTCACTATATCCCAAGATATGAATAAAATATAAAAAAAGATACAATTAAAATACTGGCATGAAAAAAAAAATTACAGAGAAAAATAACTTAAAATATTGTTATGTACATTTTATGACTTAATTTCATCATCATCATCATCCTAGCGTTAGTCCCGGTTGCCACCCAAACTTTCGTTTCGGTGCCCGGGGTCCGCTTTCCGACTTTTTCTACTCCACTTCGCGCGATCTTCAGCATCCCTGGTAGTGAGCCCATTGGCACGCATATCACCCTTTACAACGTCAAGCCAGCACTTTTTGGGTCTACCCCTCCTGCCGGGGCCCGGCGGAGGCGGCATGGCCAGACATTTGTTTCCCACGTAAGTATCCGGTTGCCGTAAAACATGGCCATACCAACGGAGCCGATACTCCTGCAATTTATCCGCAATGTCACGGACATGAAGACTACCGCGAATGCGGGAGTTCCTAACGCGGTCCTTCCGCGTCACTCCACACATCCACCGCAGCATATTCATCTCCGTGACACGCAGTTCTTGCTTGTGTCGCTCTAACACCGGCCACGCTTCACAGCCGTATAAAAGGACAGGCCTAATGATGGTCTTATAGACCCGTCCCTTCAACTTTACCGGCATCTTGGGGTCACAAATGACACCAGTTACCTCACGCCATTTGGCCCACGCGGCAGCAATGCGTGCCTTGACGTCGCAATCGATGTCACCAGACGCATGAAACACAGATCCCAGGTATTTCACATGGTCCGTGCGCTCGACCGTGTTGCCGTCTATGCGTACGGGTGTGGGATCTGTGGAGTTACAGGCCAAGTACTCGGTCTTCGCCACATTGATCTTCAGACCACCGTTCTCAAGGGACTCCTTCCACGCCTTCACGCGTTGCACCAGCCTACCCCTGTCCGAATCTGCCAGCGCGATATCATCAGCATACATGAGCAACCACGGGGGCTGCTCATGTGAGTTTCTGATGCTGTCTGACAATACGTCTAATACCACGCTAAACAGAAACGGACTAAGGACGGATCCTTGGTGCACCCCGACGGTGATGGGGAAAGGTTTTGTGTCGCCAACAGCGGTCCGAACTACGGAATCGGAATCACGGTACATGTCTCGGATGATCCCAATATAGGCCTCTGGAATCCCCTTGTACCGCAATGCCCACCAGATTATCGCGCGAGGAATACAGTCGAAGGCCTTCTGCAAGTCAAGAAACAGACAATGCAGAGGCGTATTCTTCGCCCTGTATTTCTCCGCGACAGTCCTTAGGGCAAAAATAGGGTCCATTGTCCCGTGACCAGGGCGAAACCCATATTGACACTCCGAGACAGTGCACTCCTGTCGAATCCGAGAGTCGATAACCCTCTCGAAGAGTTTCATGGTGTGGGACATGACCTTTATACCGCGGTAGTTACCGCACTCCTGCACCGATCCCTTGCCTTTGAAGACTGGAGTAATGATACTCAGCCTCCATTGGTTCGGGATCGTACCGGTGAGGAGTGTCCGGTTAAAAAGGTCGGTTAAAGTGCCCACACCACGAGAGCCCATCGCCTTCCAGGCTTCGATGGGGACTCCATCGGATCCAACAGCTTTCCGATTCTTCATGCGGCGAAGACAATTCTGGACCTCTGCAGGCGTTATCAGTGGCACTAGTCCTTGGTTCGGAGGAAGATCTGGCGGCTGCACCTCTTTATGCTGCTTGTTCAGCAGCTCGTGGAAATATGAGCGCCATCTCTCCTTCTCCGCGAGGTCCTCGCATAACAAGTTGCCCTCGGGGTCTTTTACACAGCGGCACTTGGAGATATCCTGTGCCGCTTTGACCCTGGAGCGCGCCAACTTATATATGAGCTTCTGCCCCTCAGACGAGTCCAACTTATCGTAAAGTGGTTGTAAGTGGTCTCGTCTGGCTCTGGCTACAGCTTTCTTGGTGGCGCGTTTGGCATCTCTGTATGCGTCGCGATCTTCAGGAGATCTGGACGCTTGCCACTTCTTAAAGAGGGCTTTTTTCGCCCTGGTCTCCCTCTGGACTGAGTCGTTCCACCACCAAGTCTCCTTGTCACACTTGCGTCCGCCCTTAGACACGCCAAGCACCTCTCTCGCCGACCCAAGGATAGCCGCCTGAATCCTGTCCCAGTAAGCTTGAACCGGTTCGCCCTCACCTCCGGCGCACTTGTCGCCGATGGCAGAGGCGAACTCCTGGGACTTGACTTCATCAAGCAGCCACCACCTGATTCGGCGTTGAAGGCGGTCGACACATTTGCCTTTGGGCTTCACGCAGAGGTCCATGACAAGAAGACGGTGTTGTGTAGTGAGACTCTCACCGGGTATGACCTTGCAGTTGGCTACTTTGCTGATGTGGTGTCTCCTAGTGAGTAGGAAGTCGATTTGGGTAGCATTCCTCCCGCTCTTGTAGGTGATGAGATGCTCGGGTCTCTTTTTGAAATACGTGTTCACGATGGCAAGGTCGGCAGCCGCACACGTATTGAGGATGTCCTCCCCTTCCGCGTTACGACTACCGTACCCAAATCCACCGTGAACACGCTCAAATTCCCCACATTCATCACCCACATGACCGTTCAGATCACCCCCCAAAACGATCCCCTGTGATAATGGGATTCCACGGAGCACTTCTCCGAGTTGATTCCAAAACGCTATTTTATCGGTGTCGTCACAACCGGCCTGTGGCGCATAGGCACTTATCAAGTGGGTAACTACCCCATCGATAAGCACCCTAACGACCATAAGCCGGTCGCTATGACGTTTCACGTCCAAAATGTCGTTCTGGAACTCCTCCGAGAGCACTATGGCAACCCCATTCTCCCCACCAGGTGCACCTGTGTAGATCAACTTGTAGCCATTCCCAATGAACCGGGATCTGCTGGCCTTCCACCGAGTCTCCTGCAGGAACGCCACGGCCACCCTCCGCCTGGAGAGCACATCGGCCAACTCTCTCGCGCGTCCGGTTAACGTGCCAATATTCCACGTTGCGAAGCGGAGTTTCCTTTTGGATGGGGCTAGTGTCTTTAGCCGTGCTCGCCCACGGCACGGCAGCCCTAGTCCACTTGTCACAGGAGTCGGGCGAAGTTCCTGCGCGTCGTTTTGCGGCGACGCCCTATCCGTGACACATCCTTTTCTTGTTTGGACCATGTTTTATTTGGCTTGTTTTGGTTTTTACGGGAGCGACTGCCGTCCGACCTCCCAACCTCTAAAGGGAAACCTAGAGGTGTCCTTCCCTCGCCGCATGCAAGCTGGCAGAGGGAGTGACCCATCAGTCGGCTTTTACGACTCCCTTGGGATGATTTGGGGTGGCCCTATTCTTTCTTCGGCCGGGACCACACGGCACAATTTTATGACTTAATTTATTCAATATTAAAAAAAAATTCGTAAAAAAATTTTTTTTTTCACTCTCCGGTTCACACAAACTAGCGTAATAGAATACCCGGTCTTTTTAATTTCGCTATATAGAGTTTACGCTGTAAATCAGAAATGTACGTAAAGAAGTGGATGGGGTACAATTAGCTTACTTTGTAGCCCTCTCACAGGAGCACATACTGTCTGACTCCAACTAGAAAAGAGATTTTTTACTCGTTCCATTACGGATATGTGAAATATAAAGCCTACATGTCATTTAGTAACAATTAGTTGTATTAAAAAAATCTGGTTGGCGAAGTATTGTCGTGTAAATAATTTTTATGTTATTTAACATAATATAGACAGAGACGGTAATAAACAATCCCTGCGACAGACAAGGACGGCAGTAAAATGTTTATGACTGATCTGCGTCAGATTGGACCGTAAGACTGGACATTCGGTTTCTATTAGGCACGATTTGATCGATGATGGTCTGTATTTGAAATTGTTTGAACTGTTTCCATAATAACAATCTGATAAATAATATGGGGTGAGGGACTTCCCGAGATTGCAGCATAAACGGATGGTTGTTGTACTGGGGAAAGGCATCAGCATGCCTTTCAGATACTGAGTTCAATCAAATCCATAATAACGATGAAGTCATCTTTTAGTTGCCGTACCGTAACGACTGTGGACACGCGTGAGGTCACTGGTTCGATTCCCGTCCCGTATCTGGGTGTATAAAATGCATTTATTTACTAAATAAAAGTATTTAAGTAGTATATTAATTGTCTAGTATCCATAACACAAGTGCTATGCTACTTACTCTGGAACTAGATGGCGTTGTGTGAATTGTCCTAACTTCAATAGTTTAATTTTTTAGTGATTTTTGAAATTTCTTTATCATGAATAGAAAAAATTCAATTACATATTTCAAAGGGATAACGATTCAAGTTCGTAAATATTTATTTATGACGCTTTATTTTCTCTGAAAAACAATACATAAATAAGTCGTTTATTATTCTTTCCCTTTCCAAAAAATATAAAAACCACAAAGGGGAATAAAGACAATTATTATGAAGGAAATTGTTTCGTACTCGTCCAGTGAAGAGGCTACTTATACGACGCACTTGTAGACATACAAAAAATATGTCTACGAATATATTATAAAAGAGGCAGCCTGTCTGCTCACATCAATAAAAAAATTAACTTTAACGTATATTCTTAATATACGTTAAAATATTTAATATACATTATGTTATATTATTTACATAATAAACTTAGAGTTTTATCAAAAGAAATTAGAGAATTTTCCTCGACTTTTTAATTTGAAGTGAAAGAGACAAAAAAGAGCACGAACCCTGTTTTCTTGAAGTGATTGATGCACAACCTACTGCTTAGGGGCTCACAATGGAGTAGTGTGGGAGTCCTGAGTTATGCATCTGTACGCAGGGGGCGCATGTCGCTCTTATACGAGTATTAATTTAACTACTCCAGTTTTCTTCTACTGCCCAACGTGCTGGCGGAAGGATATGCTTTCACGTGCGCCTCAAACCTAGGCAGGCTTTTTTTGTTGAGGTGGAGGAAAAATGTTTTTATGGATTCGTGTCTCAAGGTGGACTTATAGTTGTCTGACGTGTCGTGTCGTGACGCGTTAGAAGCATATCGGTTTCATACATTTAATATAGTTAGGGACACATTTGTATGTCGTGACGCGTTCTGTCGTCTGTCCTAAATGTATGAAACCGATATGCTTCTGACGCGTCACGACACAACACGTCAGACAAATATAAATCCACCTTCAGTCGTGCAGGGTCGCGAATGGTGCGTGCAAAATGCTAGCGAGCCAGCTACAGCCACCCCGAACAGCGCTAGACAGAAGTAGGTGCGGCGTTTACGAATTCGGGGAACAGCATTTCACGGTCACTGAGGATCGCTGAAAACCTCGGCTTCTTCTTACCACGTAGGGTGGAGAGGCTCGCAGAGCCCCGACACGTCTCGCTTCCAAGGAAATCCGGATCTGGCCATAGTGAACTAGGTCAACCTCTCCTGATATTTAAGCGAACCTTATGTTAAGTTATTGAAATTAGAAAGGGCTATAAATCAGAACTTTCATAATAATATATTTGTTGGTGTCGATCAAATTGTATGTTGTGTAAATGTCCTTAAAATGCGACACAATGAAAACGGTTAGTGGATGACATTTAATATTTCGCGAGAAAATATGACTCTCTGGAGGAAAAGTTTCTTTCCTCGAAGATTATGTTGTGAATTTAGGGGCTTAGAGGTCTTTAGAGGGGTTCCTTCTTTATATATTATAACAGGAAATTGATGTGACGCCTGCTGTAGTTGGCGTCGAACGAGATATGAATTACTTAAACTATCTTTTATCGCTTAACAGAATTAATTGAATGTATCATTATGTTCCGAGTTTTGTAATACAGTCTTAAGACTATGGGGTAATTATTCGTTTCTGACAAGCTGTATCGTCTTTTTGTATAAGAAAAAACTGTAAACCCTTTGTCGTTATTCATTTTTCAAAATTTGGGAGTCAGACTTAGTGATAAAATCAATAATTTAGAAATAAGAAGTAAAACTAAAGTAACAGATATAATATTTCGTATCGAACATTTAAAATGGACATGGACGGGACATATGTTGCAGTGAAAATTGAACAAATGTAGTAAGCAAGTAACTATATGGTACCCAAGGGAGGATACAAGAACTATTAAGTAGGCCCTCAGCCTGTCTGTTGTTCCTGAGTAATAAAAAAATTATTTCTACATCTATAACTAAACTTTCAAGAATCCTTGACATATGCATCATTCAAATGTCATCGAGTTGACGTATGTCGGCCATCGCACCGCCATTATTAATAATTTATGCACCTGTAATGTCACGACTGACGCGCATTGGGCTTCTAAGTATAGACTTCAATTTGCAAGTTCATTTTTTATTGCTGTAGGACAGCAGACAGGCTGACGGTGTTCTTAAAATTTAGCAGTTACCGTCGCCTATGGGTCTTTCGCGCCAGGGGCATCGCTAATCTGTTATCCGCGTGATGGTAATGTAAACTGGTCTCTTATGCCAAAACACAACATAAGGTTATTGTGGCGGCATATTTAAAAACCAGAGGTGATTGCCATCCAGACGGGCTTGGCTACCCTCCTAGCAAAGTATTCACGAATTTTTCATTACAAAGTAAAAGACTATATATTTACTAGCTAACCTGACGTTGTTCTACTATTGTACGATGCCGGTCACGGACCCAGATTGCACCGTACAGGAATAAGAGGGACAGCTCGAGAGCAGTGGACTGTATGATAAAGGAATGGGAAGGAGCGGTGGCTAGAGAGACGTTGATGCCTTGCTATGGGCAAAGAAACCCGCACTGACCTTGTTTCCACCTCTTCCCGGTTCGGTTCAGGTCGTTGAGGAACTGTTGCACGGCACCAGCTAAAGTCACAACACTGAACACATTTAATGGCACGGCCAATTAGAGTAACCAGGGAGGTCGAACGTCGACCGTCCCGTCCAGTTATTTATAAAATATCGCACACGGTGCAAAAGGCGGTTATCTCATCAAACGTTGACACAAGAAGCACAGTTTTTCCGTCCCACCCTCGCTTACCATATTACCTCACCGAGAGTGAGGGTAGATAACAAAAATCAGGTGGCGGGATTTCATATACCCCTATGCAAGCACCGAACAACTATATAAATTAAAAAATTACATTTTGGATACGATTTCCGTAAAATTGGTTCTTAGTGAGCGTATTCATTGCAAAATGAGTAACCATACTAAATGTCACGTCAATTGGGTGTATACGAGTAGAGATCTCACGATGAGTGCTAGTTTTTAATTCAATTGGGTGTACAGTTTTAGTTTTTGTGATGAATGGTACTGCGCTTATACACACAAATTATTAGTGCAGCCTTACAGCAGAAAGTTGGAGGTAATTTGCAATCCCTTGCTTTCTTCTCTAAGAAACTGATTTCAACTCAACGTAATGTGATCGAGAACTTCTTGCTCTCTATGAAGTTGTAAAGCACTTCCGTTTCATGGTAGAGACGAAACTTAATATTTATGATTATTGAAATGTTTTATTCTAAAACAGCAAACATATAATAAAACTACATATGTACAAATAAATCATATTATATTTCAAGTTATAACGAAATAATAAAAAGTAAGACGAGAGAGATTAAAAGAGAGCGATAATTGGGTCATTGATCCATTCATCCAAGCATTAGGGGAAGGAGAAAGGACCTTCGATCACAGTACTATTATTGATCGAAGGAAAGGACAGAGAAGTTTTTAATGGGTCGCGGTCGGGGAGACTCGCACAAAAGAACCGTAACATGCGTGTCAATAAGAAAACAATATTCAAGAAATTATAAACTGAGTTTCCTTGAATTTGAAAAACTTAAATTCATCGTTTCGATTCAGATTCAAGTGTTAAATAGTCGAAAGTCAAAGTGCTTAAAAAGCACATTTATAAGCTAAAAACTTTACCCTCTAAATTCCCAGCCTCTAAGCAGCCAATAAGCGCAAAAAGAGTTTATACCCCACCTAAATCTCTCTGGTACATTAAATCTTCAGTGGAAAACCTATAAAACAGATATAAAGCCGACATCCCAGTACTCTCGAGAGCGGTGTCTGAGATTGGATAGAGTAATCTCGACATCTTCGACACGCCCCATGGATACATTGTATTTAGCTTTAGAGATTCTGTCAGTTGTTTACAGTGTGTTCCGGGTTTAAGTAGAGTTGTGTGGTGTTTTTGAGGATTCGGAAAATAAATGGAATACCATAACAGGTATCTATTAATTATGTTTTGGGTAGGTAAGTAGCTATTTAAAAAATACTTCTAATAAAACTATTGTTGTTTTTTATTTTCTTTTAATAATTTTATTAAATACCAATATAATACCAATTATCCATACTAATATTATAAATGCGAAAGTAACTCTGTCTGTCTGTCTGTCTGTCTGTCCCTCTTTCACGCCTAAACGGCTGAACGGATTTTGATGAAATTTGGTATGGTGATAGATGATAACCTAGAAATGGTCATAGGCTATAAATAATCACGCCATCGTTCTTAGGGGGTAGGCAGTAGGCAGATAACTAAATTGAGTTAGTGATTTTTTGTGCTTATCCGGTATCTATGAGAATCGGCCAACATCTATTTTTCATCCCCCTAAATGTTAGGGGTAGTCCACCCCTAAATTTTATTTTTTATTTTTTGACATTTAATTATTTATATGGCAGAACAACGTTTGCCGGGTCAGCTAGTAAACTATAAATTTCTCTGTGCATGGGCGGAGTAAGAATACTAACCCCTGAGGCCAGAGTCGACCTGTCTTAAAATATAACAAAATAACCCTAACTACGTGGTAGGGCCCCAAGTACATCTGGATGGCAACCACCCTTGTTCTTAAGTATGCCGCCATTATAACTTTGTGCTGTATTCTAGCATGAGTCATACAGGTTCATGTATCCCGTTGGGACAGTAGCATGTTCGCGGTTCCCCTAGCGTCGCAAACATCTAAACTGCTTTTACTAATTTTAATGATCTTTTTAGGGGTCACTTTATTCGTCAAACTGTAATCTAGCAATTGTTATTGCCCTATTGAGATGTCTTTATTATAATATTGTATTTTAATATATGCACATCCCTGCTTGCCCCGATATCCTTCGCCGAAGGTTATGTATTGTTGTGAAAAAAGTTTCAAGGCCTCTAACTTGCCAAGAGGAAGATTGATGTGAGCCACCACTAAAATATATGAAAATGGACGCATTGTGCACAAGATGCCTGTGTCTGCATTCAAGCGCAACGGAATGCAGGAACAAGAGCATTCGAAGATGCTCGGTCGGTCGGTGCTCCAAATTTCCTATTTAGAAGCACTCGTGACGTAGTTGTCGAATGTGAATTGTGCACGGACTCCGTAAAAGTCGGCGACACGGCAAAAGTGCCACTTTGCACACCCAAACCAACACTCAGATGTTGTTTACTCAAGAAAAAACCAATAAAAGTGTCGCTTGAGGATATATTAGATGATTGACAACGAAATTTCGTGTCCTACTTTCAATGTGAAACGAGAAAAATAATTTAAGTAAAAAGGATGACAGATTTTTTCCCACAAAGGGGTTAACGTCAGGCAGGCGGCTGGTTGTAAAAATTAAGCTACAACTATTACAACATGTTACATGTTGTGCCGACCCCATATAATTGGGATAAAGGCAGGAGGAGGAAGAAGATTTTAATATATGCACATTATTAATTATTCAAATAATAAGAATATCATTTGTCATTTTGTAATATCCATAACACAAGCTTTGTCGCTTATTTTGAGTTTACGAGTAGATGGCTGTGTCAATTATTATGGTATATTTATTTATACTATAATACTTTTTTGAAATGTAGTTTACCACAGATTCATTGTTTAGTTTAAGACCATTTTTTCAAAGGGAAAATTATACGATATCAGTGCCGAAACTAAATTCCGAAGAAATCCGACGTGAGTGTTCTTTACCCTGTTTCTACAACCAGTCAGCTAGCTAAGTCCATTGGGGTACATAGCTACTAAAAATACACTCGCCACCTAGAAGCTCTATCTTTGTCTTTTACATAATAGTCTATTTGTGTTCTTTTATCCCTTGTGCCTGCACAAAACTGGGTATTTGAGTCAATATATCCAGGAGTCTGACGGAAATTGATCCCCTTGGCATTGGTCAGACTCCTGGATATATTGACTCAAATACCCAGTTTTGGTTGGCCTTGGCTTGGCACTCTACTACCTAGCTAGGTTTCTTTTGTCGCCTTTTACGATAGGCTGCCCCGACTGCAAGAGTAAATTTTTTTAATCTGCCCTTGCATGGAGAATGTATCTCTAACGCCAAAATATATAAGAAATATTTAAAAAATCTCGGTTTTAAACAAGCCAACCTATAAAGCCCATTAAGGGAAGTAAATATGATTTTCAAGTCCAGCAGAGTGGTGGAAAATGCAATATTGACGTTGTATCGCATGGTCTGTAATGTATTTTCTGTGAAGGCACAGTACAAACACTTACAGTGTAAGTATAATATTACTTTTTACTCTACTTTATTTCAAATACCATATAATTTATCCGTGCAGGGGCGGAGAAAGAATAATAACCTCTGCGGCCGAGGCCAGCCTGTTGTAAAAGGCGACAAAACAACCCACCCTAGCTACGTGGTAGGGCCTCAAGCCCGCCTGGATGGCAACCACCTTTGGTCTTAAATATGCCGCCATAATAACCTTGTGTTGTGTTCCGGCATTAATGACCCAAGTTCCTGTACCTTTATGGGACAGCAGCATGCCCGCAATGCCACTGGCGTTGCAAACACCCATAGGCGATGGTAACTGCTAAATTCTAAGTATGCCGTCAGCCTGTCTGCTGTCCGACTGCAATAAAAAAAGTACATATACATATGTATAACAGATGTTCATCGCCATTATCTTCTTCTCTTCTCGAATCTTATGTACCCGGTACCAATTTGGAGGTCGCGGGTTCGACGCCTGAGTCCAGCAGTGGGACGCTATGGGCTGTCATGGCGTCGGTGGGTAGTGTCGGTTGAAGAAAACAATCTTTTTTACAATCATAGTATTATTCTAATAAGTGATAAGTAGTTTATAGACACGTATCTCACGATAGGAGGCGATGTTTTCGTGACGACCGTACGCATCGCTCACCGATCTTGAAGTCTATCTATGGTGGGTGCGTCCTTAATTCCATCGAATGGCATATGTTTTGTAATATGTATATCATCAGACCTGGAACACTGAGGTGGTTTTAGTTGGTATACCAGTGATCCTTGTCAAGGGGATGCACGGGAATCCCACACAACTCCACCAAGAGCTACTAAGCAATGGGGTCAGCTTCAAACATTTCCACCTCAACAACAAAAAAGGGTAAGTTTGTTAATTTCCAGTTGAGATTGGGAAACTGAATACACAAGATTACCATACTGAATGGCATTATACTGTGGCACTTTGCAGTGCACTGTAAGTGCATTCTTGTGTTATACCGCGAAGTCTTTGTGCGGTGAAATCGATTTGAAAATCAAATTTGGTTCGTGTACCTAAGAATGCTGAGAATTGTGTACATATTTTGAAGGTGCTGGCTTGCCATGTTACCCTGGTCTGAAAATAAATAGAGCCACCCCGTCGTAAGGGAGGAAACTAATGAGCATAAACTGGGATAATAATGCCGGTGGTAATGTATATTATGAATTTAATTGTGTTCTTATAAAACTAACCTTAATAGTCTTTACCAGGCCATAAACTTTTATATTATTAAAAAATCGTAAGTAAGGTATGTATGTGTGTGTGTGTTGTTTATAATTTGAGCAGTAGTGTGCGTAATGTTTATTTTAATGGATTTCTAATGGATTTCAGGCAAAAAATAGCTTTCTGCACTTCTCCTCCATATAAACTTTAACTGTGCCAAATTTCATTCTCTTCATTCATTCATTCTCATTAGATGTGCCGCTGGCCTAGAACTTTCACCAACCGCCATCTTCTTTAAGGCCCCGTCCGATGTTTGTTAGACTATCCCGCGAATGGACAAAGGTGCCACGCCAGCGGCCTCTCTTTAGAACTAAATCAACTGCATGTTTGTACTAATTGAAACAAGAAGATCTATATCTATACACAATTTATAAAAAGTGAAATATTTTAAACTCTGTTTTTATTATGCAGCGATGAAGGCAACAGTATGATGAATAGCCGAATTGGTTTGTAAATACGCCATAATACCTTTGTGTCGTGTTTCGCCATAAGTGACCCATAAGTGGGGTTCTTGTTTTCCTGCCTCTGGTGTCGCAAACATTTATACGTTTTTCTTGTGTTTTATAATTATTTTTGTGTATTATCATTTTCGGTCACCAACAAAACTTCGTTCTTTATTTCTAGGTGGTACCTTAATAGGTAAGGAGTTAGAAAGAAAGCCACCAACCACCTTCTATTAAGTGGGTCGTCAGCTTATCTGCTGTTCTTTGTCAATAAAAAATTGGACGGCAAATAAAAGTACAGACGATGGCCTATAGTTAATAATATGTACTCGTAAAGTAGTAGTAAGTAGACAATGCATGCTATAAGTACCTATTAAGGGAGATCAGAAAAGTAAGCAGTTCGTGAACGTACGTATATACGTCAATTACGACCTCCGTAGGACACGGGTATGCTACCCGTCACGAGTGTTTATTTACAAAAGATAAATGTTTAATTATATCAATTGTATAGTAACCATGACACAGGCGCTTTCTTTGAGGGTATGGCACTGAGACTGAGTGAATTATCATACTGGAGTATATCTTATGCAAAACAAGCCGGTATAAGGTTACTTACGTGACGTGCTCTTACGAGTATGAGGCTGTTTATTTATTTACTCATAAGGTATACAAACAAACTACAATTTCAAAGATATGTATAATGTAAACGTCTAGATTTTAAATCAAACAGTGCATACAATATAACTTTTTTCTCCCTGCAGGGGTGGAGTAAGAATACTAACCCCTGCAGCCGGGGTCGGCAAGTCGTAAAAGGCGACAAAACAACCCTAGCTACGTGGTAGAGTCCCAATATGTATGCTGCCATAATAACTTCATGTTGTGTTCCGGAATTAGTGGGACAGTAGCGTGTACGCGGTGGCGTTACAAACATCCATAGGCGATGGTAACTGCTTATTGTTAAGTGGGCCATCAGCCTGTCTTCAGCAATAAAAAAATCTAAGAATTTAATATTTAAGAGTTAAGGAGACAAAGCTTTTTTATTGCAGTGTGCTTTGGGGCCATTCATAAAATACGTTCGGATACAGGGGTCTTACTGAGTGAGACAAGATGTGACAAGAGGGGACGGGGGGTCCCCGACAACGTGAAGCTCGCCGTTCATTATTTTTCGACATGAGCGCTAGGACTGTGGCGCGGCTCTAGCAGCGTTGCGATCCATCACAACTGGTTTCTTTGTTTTTCCAATTCTTAAATAAATAATCACATCTTAAATAAACAATAAAAAATCCACTTGAGACAGTAAGATTTCCACGTACCCCGCGCTATCGATTCAGTAACAAATGAAAATACTGTTTCTCATGTATTCATTATTATATTAATCCTTCATTTGTCATTCAGCAGTGAACTAATACAGACGCCTTTCTCATGTTTCTCAATTTAATATTCTTTATTACGTTAATTACTTTATACTCTTTATTGCCGATATTTGCAACTTCTGGATTTAATAGTTAAGATAATTATATTAGAAAACAATGAAATCGATTAGAGGTGAACTGTATCAAAATTTACTTGATACTTATAAAGTAGATCCGGATCTACTTTTTAAAGTAGATCCGGATAGAAATCAACGAAAAATCCTTGGACTTCTGATTAATATAAATATTATTTATATGTTCATTATAAAAGATATTTATTGATTTTTTTAACTTTTATTAAATAACTAAAACTAAATAAATATTTTTAAGTCTCAAAATTTGTGTACTATCATTTGAAATTTATCATACTTAGCAGGAGGGGTTGGTGTCTTAGGTTTTGTGACAAAATATTTTTATGGGGGGTAATAATAACAAAATATTTCACAGAAAATGTGACACAGCGTGACAATAGGGCCAAAACAACAACAACAAAACTCTTCCAAGCTTTATTTCCGGAACTGTCATAACAGCTGTGATAATAATTGCAATTTTCATTAATCGCTGAATTTGAGGAACATCAAATATTTTTAATTTTGTCATCAAATATTTTTAATGTTTTCCTATCAAACTTAGAAAGTTTTCTTCTGTAAACATACTTGAAACAATCGCCTTCCTTGCCTAACGCATTGACAAATTGTTTGATCACACTTTTAATTTTATCTATGTTTAATAATAAGCCTCTGTTTAATAATAATTACGTTGGCTTTACCGACAGTTAAGGACTTTCTGATAGGCCACATCCACACATTTTGTGGGAACAAGATATTATGTGGATGGGGTGTAAGGGGCCCTACCAACATCTTCGGGGCCCAAGTCAACCTCACCTGCAAGTCGGCGCACCCTGCTGAATAACGGACGAGGCTCTGACGATGGCTTTCCTTTTGGGGTTGGGGGGTCAGACGGCAGTCGCCCCCGTAAAAGCCAAAACCTGCCAAATCGATGGAAAGTATGAGGTTACGGGATTGTGTAAGGGCTAGGGCGCCGCCGCATAACGGCGCGCAGGAGCTTCGCCCGGCTCTTGTGAGAAATGGACAAGGGCTACCGTGTCATGGGCGGGCACGGCTAACGACGTTAGCCCCAACTCACGCAGCCCAAACATCTCAAAAGATCCGCTTCGCAACATGGAACATAGGCACGCTAACCGGACGCGCGAGAGAGTTGGCCGATGTGCTCTCCAGGCGGAGGGTGGCCGTGGCGTTCCTGCAGGAGACTCGGTGGAAGGCCAGCAGATCCCGGTTCATTGGGAATGGCTACAAGCTGATCTACACAGGTGCACCTGGTGGGGAGAATGGGGTTGCCATAGTGCTCTCGGAGGAGTTCCAGAACGACATTTTGGAAGTGAAACGTCATAGCGACCGACTTAGGGTCGTTAGGGTGCTTATCGATGGGATAGTTACCCACTTGATAAGTGCCTATGCGCCACAGGCCGGTTGTGACGACGCCGATAAAATAGCGTTTTGGAATTTACTCGGAGAAGTGCTCCGTGGAATCCCATTATCACAGGGGATCGTTTTGGGTGGTGATCTGAACGGTCGTGTGGGTGATGAATGTGGGGAATTTGAGCGTGTTCACGGGGGATTTGGGTACGGTAGCCGCAACGCGGAAGGGGAGGACATCCTCAATACGTGTGCGGCTGCCGACCTCGCCATCGTGAACACGTATTTCAAAAAGAAACCCGAGCATCTCATCACCTACAAGAGCGGAAGGAACGCTACCCAAATCGACTTCCTACTCACTAGGAGACACCACATCAGCAAAGTGGCCAACTGCAAGGTCATACCCGGTGAGAGTCTCACTGCACAACATCGCCTTCTTGTCATGGACCTCTGCGCTAAGCCTAAAGACTCGCATACTGAGCGCGTTCAGCGCCGAATCAGGTGGTGGCTGCTCGATGAAGTCACGTCCCAGGAGTTCGCCTTAGCCGTCGGTGACAAGTGCGCCGGTGGTATGGGCGAACCAGTTCAGGCTTACTGGGACAAGATTCAGGCGGCTATCCTTGGGTCGGCGAAGGAGGTGCTTGGGGTGTCTAAGGGCGGTCGCAAGTGTGACAAGGAGACATGGTGGTGGAACGACACAGTCCAGAGGGAGACTAGAGCGAAGAAAGCCCTCTTTAAGAAGTGGCAAGCGTCCAGATCTCCTGAAGATCGCGACGCATACCGGGTGGCAAAGCGCGCCACTAAGAGAGCTGTTGCCAGAGCCAGACGAGACAACTTACAACCACTTTACGACAAGTTGGAATCGTCTGAGGGGCAGAAGCTCATCTATAAGTTGACGCGCTCCAGGGTCAAAGCGGCACAGGACATTTCCAAGTGCCGCTGTGTAAAGGACCCTGTGGGCAACCTGCTATGCGAGGACCTCGCGGTGAAGGAGAGATGGCGCTCGTATTTCCACGAGCTGCTGAACATGCAGCATAAAGGGGTGCAGCCGCCAGATCTTCCTCCGAATCAAGGACTAGTGCCACTGGTAACGCCTGCAGAGGTCCAGAATTGTCTTCGCCGCATGAAGAATCGGAAAGCTGTTGGATCCGATGGAGTCCCCATCGAAGCCTGGAAGGCGATGGGCTCTCGTGGTGTGGGCGTCTTAACCGACCTCTTCAACCAGATACTCCTCACCAGTACGATCCCGAGCCAATGGAGACTGAGTATCATTACTCCAGTCTTCAAGGGCAAGGGGTCGGTCCAGGAGTGCGGTAGTTACCGAGGGGTTAAGGTCATGTCCCACACCATGAAGCTCTTCGAGAGGGTTATCGACTCTCGGATTCGACAGGAGTGCACTATCTCGGAATGTCAATATGGGTTTCGCCCTGGTCACGGGACAATGGACCCTGTTTTTGCCCTAAGGACTGTCGCGGAGAAATACAGGGCGAAGAATACGCCTCTGCATTGCCTGTTTCTCGACTTGCAGAAGGCCTTCGACTGTATTCCTCGCGCGATAATCTGGTGGGCATTGCGGTCCAAAGGGATTCCAGAGGCCTATATTGACATCATCCGAGACATGTACCGTGACTCCGATTCCGTAGTTCGGACCGCTGTTGGCGACACAAAACCTTTCCCCATCACCGTCGGAGTACACCAGGGATCCGTCCTTAGTCCGTTTCTGTTTAGCGTGGTATTAGACGTATTGTCAAACAGCATCAGAAACTCACATGAGCAGCCCCCGTGGCTGCTCATGTATGCTGACGATATCGCGCTGGCAGATTCGGACAGGGGTAGGTTGGTGCGACGTGTGAAGGCGTGGAAGGAGTCGCTTGAGAACGGTGGTCTGAAGCTCAATGTGGCGAAGACCGAGTACTTGGCCTGTAACTCCACAGATCCCACACCCGTACGCATAGACGGCAACACGGTCGAGCGCATGGACCAAGTGAAATACCTGGGATCTGTGTTCCATGCGTCTGGTGACATCGATTGTGACGTCAAGGCACGCATTGCTGCCGCGTGGGCCAAATGGCGTGAGGTAACTGGTGTCATTTGTGACCCCAAGATGCCGGTAAAGTTGAAGGGACAGGTCTATAAAACCATCATTAGGCCTGTCCTTTTATACGGCTGTGAAGCGTGGCCGGTGTTAGAGCGACACAAGCAAGAGCTGCGTGTCACGGAGATGAATATGCTGCGGTGGATGTGTGGAGTGACGCGGAAGGACCGCGTCAGGAACTCCCGCATTCGCGGCAGTCTTCATGTCCGTGACATTGCGGACAAATTACAAGAGTGTCGGCTCCGTTGGTACGGCCACGTTTTACGGCAACCGGATGCTTACGTGGGTAACAAATGTCTGGCCATGCCGCCTCCGCCGGGCCCCGGCAGGAGGGGTAGACCCAAAAAGTGCTGGCTTGACGTCGTAAAGGGTGATATGCGTGCCAATGGGCTCACTACCAGGGATGCTGAAGACCGTGCGAAGTGGAGAAGAAAAAGTCGGAAAGCGGACCCCGGGCGCCGAAGCGAGAGTTTGGGCTGCAACCGGGATAGAACGCAGAGATGATGATGATGAAGATATTATGTGGATGAAGTTGCTTTGCTCTACTGTCCAACAGACAACGCATTTGCTACTGCCCAACGCTATTTTGTGTATCCACTTTGTTGACCAAGTAAAAAGTAAATCATTTTCATTTATTTCTTTAAAATATACGATACGCTGAAATCATGAAAACTAAAGCACATTCATTATTTCCATCAATATATTCGTAAGCTGCGCACTTGAAAACAAAGAAATTCATAGAGATATCCAGGGCAAAAAAAAAATTATTTTTCTAGAGTTGAGTTATTATTTGTCAAGTAGACGAGCTTGAAGCTCTACAACCTATAATATAAAAGTATGTTAATAATTAATAAAAAAACAACGCTTAATTGCCCCATTTTTTTCAGTACACAGAGTATTGAAAAGTTTGTGTTTATTATAAATATTACGGTTGAACAGTCAAAAGAAATAACTGTATTTAATAAATGAAAGCCGGAGTTTATTTACACAGACGTTTTTATAGCAATGTGCCCGGAAATGGATTTTTATACACTAATGCTCTCATTCTTTTAAAAAATTATTTTCATATTTTTAATAACGAGTTAATATCATTTTCTTTTAAAAAAGTTATATTTAGTTTAATGTGTCTTTTTTATTGTTATACTTATCATGTCAGGACATGTCGTTACATGGGGGGGACCAACGGGAGCTAAAACCCAGTGGGTGGATGAAATAATAGATGTAACTAGCACTAACTGGATGACTGAAGGATCTGGAACAAGTTGAAGGAGATCATTACACGTTCACCGAGCAACACCCAAAGGTCGAACCTGCGACCCCCCACAAAGGACCAGGCGATAAGCGGGGTTTTTGTGGGTATACCGTGACCACCTTTGACTATCTGCTAGCCAGGTGTGTGGTCGCAGTAAGAATGCGAAGAACCCCACATACCCGCGTCGGCTATCCCTCAAAGTTTCGATGCAGCACTGATAAGGTTTAGTTTTCCTGAGCTAAAAAAAGGCCTTTACCCGTACCAGCCTAACAAAGTATATAAACTTATAAAAATATATTTCATTTATTTTAAGGAAATATTAATAACTGTAAGAATGAAATAAAAACTTTATGGTTAAATAAAATATAATAATAAAAAGATAATAATATATTTTTCATTAATAATGATCATAATTTCTGCGTTAAATTGCGTTGCTGCTTCCGTTAGCTATTTAAGGTTCGCTTTTTGAATTTTTCTTCCATATAGTTTAAGCTAGTATACTTTTATCTTCGATTTCGTAAACCTACGAGTACTTGCAAACTATGAGACAACAATTTGCCAACACAGCGCGAATCCAACTTACATACTTCAAGTTAATGAGGCGTTTAGAGTTGGCACTGTGCCCGTAAGAGTTTGACCGAATCAAAGTTTAAGATTTAGTTTATTAGTTTTAAAGAGTTTTATTTTCTTGTTTTTGTCTAGCCTCAGGGGAGTAACAACAAATATACTGGGACAATTCACACAACGCCATCTAGTCCCAAAATAAGTAGTTCACTTGTGTTATGGATACTAGATAACTTATACACTTGTCTTTCGTAAATAAATACATACTATAGATATACATACAGAAACCCAAACGCGAGACGGAAATCGAACCCATGAGTTTCACAAGCATACCGAAGTGCGTCAGCCGCTACCCCACGGAGTTCAAATCGTCATAGTCGTAGAATAGTGATGGATCTGACATATATTAAACTTTACAGGACCTATCAAATCTGTCATTTTACCGACTGATTAATTTCAAATCCAAAATACATTTTTTTTAATGCTGTAGGACAGCAGACAGGCTGACAGCCCGCTTAGAATTTAGCAGTTACCGTCGCCTATAGGTGTTTCAACGCCTAAATAATACATATAATTTTTTCTTTAATGTATCAATAATATTTAGACTACGTAGTATCAAAGTACGGTAAAGAGTGAAATTCCTATTTTCTTCAAAACCGACATTATTCTACGATCATGACGAAATGTTATTTCATCATCTTTGCGTTATATCCCAGTTGCAGCCCAAACTCTCACTTCGGCGCTCAGGGTCCGTTTTCCGACTTTTTCTTCTCCACTTTGCACGGTCTTCAGCATCCCCGGTAGTGAGCCCATTGGCACGCATATCACACTTTATATGACGAAATGTTATTTATATGGTAAGAATAATTATTAAAAGTTAAAAAAGGTAACAGAACACAAGCTGTCTTATACCTTCTGCCAATCTTCTCATCCCCTTGTCCTTCATTGTATGGGATCGCTAGTTTATTCATAACTAAACTAAATATAAAGTTAAATAATTTAAAACGAATGAAATTCTATCAGAATCTAAAACTTATTCAATATTTAATTGGGGTGTTGAGAAATTTCCACGAGAGCCAAAAACAAACATGAAAGGCACTTCTGTAATATCCGTAGAGCATTTAATGGGAGGAGTGGATATTAAAACTGCAGTTATCGCCATGCACATACGGATGAATTGTGATTATGCGAGCAGGGGTGGCCTGTCATATAAGTCGATAAAACAACCCTTATAAGTTGTAGGGCTATAAACCTGGCCAACGTAGTACTGCGGTGAAGCCACGCCAACATGTGTGTACGCTCCCGCAGCTCAAACCACGTGTTTATTGACCCTGAGTTTACGGCGGAGTTAAAGAGTGTTAACTCGAGGCCCCAAAATCTCCCCGACAACAGACTGTAGTAAGAAAGCCCAGATGGAGCTACAAAACCTTCTGCATACTAACCACCCGTGTTTTCTAAGTATGCTACCATAATAACTTGGTTGTTTTCCGACATAAGTGAACCAGATTCCAGTTCTACTTCGCGGACAACATCTTGTTAGCGATGGTCCTTGCGTCGCAAATATTTATAGGTATCGGTAACTGCTTATTATTTTATAGGCCCATCCCCATTCCCCATTGCACATGGATCCCTATTTCTTGGAGCCTCTTCTTTCTTGTACGAAACGGATCTTTATAACGTTCATGCTGCGTACTCTCAGGATCTGGAATGAGCTTCCGGCTGAGGTTTTCTCAGCGCGGTACGATATGGGGTTCTTCAAAAAAGGCATTATAAAATTTCTTCGAGGCCGGCAGCGCGTTGGTATTGCCTCTGGTGCTGCAAACGTCCATAGGCGACGGTGACCACCTGCCAGGGTGGGCCGTCTGCGTGTCTGCTGAACTCTAGCTATAAAAAAGGCCGCCAGTCTGCTGTTCCTCGGCAATAAAAAAAGAACAAGAGCACCTCGAAAGACGAAACGATGAGCCATTCTGGCTTCATGATATATGAACACTGCCCATATTTATGACCTGGTATTAATCAGTATCGGCGGTGGTTATCAGTCATCTCATCATCATCATCTTACCGTTAAATCCCGTTTCCAACCCAAACTTCCGCTTCGATGTCCGAGGTCTACTTTCTGACTTTTCCTGCTCCACTTTTCACAATATTCGACATTCCTGATAGTCCCTCTATTGGCACTTATATCGCCCTTTACAATGTCAAGCCAACATTTTTAGGTCGACCTTTCCTGCCAGTCGTGGCGGTTGCGGCATGGCTTTCTTCTCCTCGTAAATAGCCGGTTGTCGCAAAATTTCACCTTGACTTAAGGTAACACTTATGCAATTTATCCGCAATAATTGGTTCACGTCAGTCTACTACTGTACAGGAATTGAACCTTGTCAATACTTAGTTAGAACACAAAGACTTTGAAGTAATTTAAGTTGGAATTACGTTAACAAAAGCTGATATGTCTACTCCAAATCACAGATGCGCTACGGTGTCATAGAAAATTTTGCCCCAAGTTGTTTCTTTCAAAAACCTTGGAAAACTTGTTCAAAGTAAAGTCTAATTTTAAAGTTTGACTTTACGAATTGAAAACTCAACGAACTTTATGGGTCCATAAACTCCAACAACTAGTTCAGCCATTGCTGTCTTTGTAAATTTTCTCAGAATATTATAATAAATACAACTTGCTCAGTTTTCATGCACATGTTGCCGATTTTGAATCAAATTAAATCAAATCGAAATCATTTACGAGGGGATAGCCAAGGGGTGGTAATAATCGAATACATCAATCATGGAGCCACTATTACGGGGACTTTGTACGCAGGACAAATAACAAAGTTGCGTTAAGAAATACGCAAGCAACGGCGTGGCAAACTCGCTTACAAGCCCAGAGTTGCAATGGCTGCCATTCAAGAAGCTAGCTACGAATTGATGGAACATCCTCCATATTCACCGGACCTAGCTCTTAGTGATTTCTATCTATTTCCGCGGTTAAAGGAACATCTCATGGGCTATAAATTTGAAGATAATTACGCAGTAGTCACTGCGGTACACGATTTTTAAGGGATTAGGGAAAAAAAATGTTTTTTTAAGGGAATTTTTGTTTTAGAAAAAAGATATACAAACTGTATAAACCTGAAAGATAATTGCGTCGAAAAATAAAGTAACATTTAATAAAAGACAATTGCGTCAAATTCATTATCACTTTATATTGAACACCCCTAGTATTTCAATATAAAATCTTACAGATCACTTAATGAATCTCAAATATCTACTACCGTTTCCAATATAAAACGCTGACTGGAAAAGAAACGGCGAAACAAACTCCCCGGTAAATGGTTTTTAGGTCTTATTTTATATTTGTCTTTTATTGTCTACAACTTTAATTACAAGATGAAATTGAAAAAAAGTTAACATAATAGCAATATAATTATTTTTATTCCCAGTCTGGCACCGCCCACTGTTCTATGGCAGAACACACTCGGGATTGTTCGCCACAGCGATGCTTACCGAGTGCCAAAATGAAAAGCTGCATGGCTGCCAATCCAACCAATAACGCTGCTAACACTACTCGTTTTAATTAACTGATGTACTTTTTATTTCTCGCTATTCTTTACTTTTACAAAAAAGAAAATTAAAACAATATGGTGCTTATTTTCTATTCTATTATTTAATTTCTTTCAACAGTTTGAAATATAATGATGTTCGAGAACTGCTAAAATTGTCTTCAAAATAAATTCAGTTTAACAAAAAACACAAAATGTTTCAGGTACAAATAAAAATTACCTGAAATAAAGATGAGAAAACAAGCAACTAGAGAGAATCAATTACACATAAATATTTAATAAATTACCTAAACATAACTGGATACAATTAATGCAATTAGGCACATCGATTCAATTAAACTGTAAACGACCAATCAAGTTTCATCGCACCCTGATTCATGGCGGGTTTTAATTAAATTAAATTAACAACCATTGAATTAAAATCGCTTATATAAACTAATTGGTTTCATTCTACTCCAATTAAACTGTACTTGAGAGGAAATTGCGCTTGCTTTAATATTAAATACGATTAATATGTTTTAAGTGGTTGTCTAATGAATTTAAATCAGGTTTGGAACTCTTATGAAATATATTGCTGTCGCTAACACGCTGCTGTCCCATAGGAGTATAGGAAACTGAGTCACTAATGCCGGAACACAACACAAGCTTATTATGATGGCATACTTATAGACATCAAGAGTGGTTGACATCCAGACGTGTTTGGGGCCTTACCACGTCGCTAGGGTTGTTTTTTCTTGTTTTACGACAGGTCGAATGGCTCCTAGGCCGTATTTACTCCACCCCTGCACAGAGATAAAATCCATATCATTTATATTAACAAATATATCCACATTAATATTAATAATGTGTAAGTAACTCTGTCTGTTACGATTCACGCCTACACTGCGTAATCAATTTTGATGAATTTCAGTGTAGAGACAGATTGGTGCTTGGAGAAGAACATTTGTTGCTTTTATAATGGTATAACAACGTTTGCCGAGTCATTCAAAAATTAGCAAGTCAAGTAAATAATAATTGTTTTTTTTTTGTTGCTGAGTAACAGCAGTTGACGGTCTAATTAATAGTAAGCAGTTACCATCGCCTATAGATGTTTGCGACGCTATGAGCACCGTGAACATACGGCTATCCCATAGGGATGATAATTAATCTATATACGAGTATATAACAAAAATGGGGTTCTTTTGACGCATCATAACAACAAAACAACTGAACATATCGGGATGGGACTACTAAAATTCAACGCGGAGTTTTCCGTAGATGGCTATTTATTTTTAGATTCCATCGACAATTTCTCAATTTTTTTTTTCAATTTCTTTTGTCTGTTATTCGCCCAGCTGAGTGAGGGTGATCGGGTAGTAATTAGTATACTAATTACTAGCCGATCACCATATCATTTATAATTATAATCATGTAATTATAATTATAAATGATAATGCTAGTAATTATTGAGTAACTAGAATAAAACCAATGATAATAATAAAGATTATAATGGCAAAATTTCATAAATATAGCGTAATTTTATTGAGCGTGTTCTTTCATACATCTTACAAGTATCCTACAATGTTCCGCAACACATCACTTATCAGCAAATAACATATATATAGAATATATACTCAGACTCGGGACGAGAATCAAACCCGTTATTCGGACAACCGACATGCATAAGCCGTTGCGCCGAGAAGGTCGTTTAAATAATTCTATCCCGTCTCGTTCTGATGTCTTGAAAGACACATGACTTACTTCTGTTAGGTTAGCAGAAGTAGGCAGCAAATCAAAGCATATATTATTCTAGGTTTATATTAGTTACTCTCGTAGAAAGCAAATTTAGCCATATTACGATCTCCATACCACACTTCGACGCGATGGTTTTTACGTCAAAAAGCCTGAGTGCAAAACTTCAACCTCACAGGTTCAATTGCCGTTCCGAGTCTGGGTCGGTCGGAGTACGACGTGAGTACGAGACGTGAGAACGAGGGTACGATTTATTTACAGAAGTATATAATGTATCCATAACACAGGTGGGCTTGTTATAAATAACTGCTGTGAAACAGTAGACAAGCTAACGGCCCAGTTAACAGTAAGCTGTTATTGCGTCTGCGGATGTTTGTGACGCCAGGGGCACCCCTAACACGCTACCGTCCGCCTACGCGGACTCCAAGTTCCTCTACAGGAACTGATCACTTATTCCGAAACACAACACAAGTTGCGATATATCAACTACGTGAGGCATATTTAGATAATAGTATTTTTCATTCAGAAGGGCTTGCAATTCTATTACTTAGCTAAAGTTGTTTCAGGGGTCAGTACTTTTACTCCTATACTATACGGGGGGGTTATGCTGTCAGACCTCCGCATTTCCGTGGGGTATACAATTTCATAACCGATGACCGTGGGTGATAAATCCGATATAAAGGCATGCAACGAACCCTTCGATCCAAGACATCCAGCTCTGTCTGAGTTCACCTTAGTATACCAAAGGTCAATGATGGTATAACCCAGCTGTTAAAGGCGCGAATCTTGTTACCACTTGAGAGGAAGGAGTTCAACACTTTTCTTAGGCGGCTAAAGAATTTCTGTTACCAGCTGTTTTATATCATCGTCATCGATACCTAATGACTGTGATATACCAAGGTATATGTAGGTATCACCTTCAAAGAGAGATCTGAAGGAAACATTTTCAAAGAGTTGTATTCGCACACTTGTCTACGCCAAACTCCATTCCTATAGAAGTACTGAACCTTCCAGTTAGTTTTAATAGTTCCTATGTACGGTTGGCATGTCTTTATACTCCTTAATTGCCTCATCCAAAGTCCTCCTCATACTTTCTAAATCCGAGCTACTTACGGAATCTGTCCTATGAATATCCAATATTATTACTATACGGAGAAAAACTTACTCGCAATCTAGATAGAGCTCTAAGAATTGTCCCAGCATATTACTTATTTTATCTTCGTTACAAAGTGGTTGTTAGTATATTACATGACATATAACAAGAAATTGCCCCATAAAATCCGAAAGACGTTACGCAGAGTGGATGTGTCACCTGTGATAAGTTATAAAGTCTGATTTTATGAGCCTTCCGCCGTCCCTCGGGTATTGACTGACTTAACGACTCCCGCAAGCACATGTGAACCGCAAGCTGTAACGCTTTATATTAAAATAGTTAATATAAGCACACCTTGCTTTTTGCTTAATTGACGACCTCTGTAGCACATCGGCTTTTGTACGTTGGAACTGCGGGAATCACTGTCTCGCTTAATAGCGTGTGAAATATATAAATATGTGGTATATCAGTTGTCTAGTACCCAAGCGCTCTGCTGCTAAATTTGGGACTAGATGGCGCTGTTAATAGTATATTTATTTACTTATTGCAAACGTTAGCATTCTGTTCTACTATTTAAAGTCCACATTCAGCTAGCTTCTTAAGTGTTGAGTCAGAAGTAGCTAGTAGATTAAGCAAAAGCAAAGACTGTGGAGAGGTCCTCTTGGAGGACGCGTCCTCTCCACGCGTCCGTCCTTGGTTAAAATTGCTCTCGTTAGTCATCGGACGACCCAGCTCGCGAGAAGGAAACCCGGTTGTGAGTAAGAATAATTTCATAACTTTCAAAATGGGGACACGTATTCTTCAATAGGACTTTTCCTATACTACCCTCCTACGCGTTTCCCCTGCCATGAAAAAAAAAACAAAAGATAGCAGTATGGTTTTAATGGTAAGAAGAAAATATCTTGATTAATGACAACCTAATAAAAAAACATGTGGGGCAGTCTTTGGGGACTGCCGATAGAAGTGAAAACTAAGTAACTTGTGAATTGTATCGTCGAGCTATTAGATTATTATTTTCGGTTTATAAAGAAGTTTATGATCAAGGATTAAAGTTTAAATTGGTCATTAACACTTCTTTACAAACCAAAAATTGTTCACCCAAAAAGTGCTCAACGCGTCTACAGAAGTTTTCACTTCAAAAATTCAACTGTAACTGTAGGAGTAGTAGGAGGTTGCATTATAATAAAGTCGCAATTCAAATAGATATGTATAAGTAATGCAATGCAATCATTTAAAAGTGACATTATAAAATAAACCTTAAGTCATTATTAATAAGGTTGGTAATACTGGAGCAAAACTTCCTCCGTCTTACGAATTTTCGATCAGGTCACGTATCCTGACGCGAGTTTAAAATTTTTTACCCATCAAAAAAAATGCACCACGCTGCTAAAGAAGTTTTTGTTTCCAAAATTTTCTTTTCACTTCATAAAGACCAACTGACTTAGTCTTTCTACTAGCCCGATTTTTGTTTCTGGATTTAGGATTTACCGGTTAGGCAGACCGTAAAATCAACTCATCTATCAATCCCTCTTTATTAGAAATTTGATTCTTTCACCGTTTCTCTTGTACATCGTGCTATGATGTATAAATAATCTGTTCATCATTAAAACATGTGCAATTCAGGTAAATTGCAATTGCATTCAGTTGTAAAACCAATCGCTATTTGCATAAAATCGAGTATTCATGTAGTGATGCCACTGTAATAAAATCCACTGATTCGTCTACTAATTGCATAAAGCAATCTATACAAATAAATAAAATTGGACGGTCTGTTTGTAATATTAAAATAACCGCTTTTTACTAAGTGCATTTGGATGTATACACGGTACACATACCGAAACAAAATTTTTTACAAGTTTTGTCTGTCTGTCTGTTTGTTCCGGCTAATCTCTGAAACGGCTGGACCAATTTTGAAGGGACTTTCACTTGCAGATAGCTAATGTAACAAGGAGTAACTTAGGTTACTTTTATTTTAGAAATTTTTTTTACAAAAAGAAAAACCTCATTTAAAGAAAAACTATTCCAAAACAAATTAATATGCACTAAAAATTAAAAAATAATTGCATAATATTCTATAACTTTATAATCAACTGCCATAGATCGCACCACTACTGTAAGCCATTAAGGAGTTCCATTGATCATCATATTTGACTACGACAATTACTTGACCATAACGGCGTTACGGTAGGTGACTCAAATATCCGGATAGCCTATAAAAGGTTCAGCCGAGTATCGTTAATTTGCTCCTAAGAATTGAAGAGTTCCGTTACTTTGTCATAGATCTCATAATCAGAACCTAACCAAACTCTCATCAAACTACCTTTGAAGTACATCCCTTCCAATAAAAAATGAATCATCGAAATCGGTTGGCGTGATATTGTTATTCGTCCATTTGTTGCGCACATACTTAATGCAAATTTAAGACTTATGTGATTTTCTCATAAATGCCATTGTCAGAACTGGACCAAATTGAAATGGGACCACACGGCAAGTACCAGCTTTCATTTAAAAAAAGAATCATCAAAATCGGTTCACCCAGTCGAAAGTTCTGAAGTAACAAATATAAAAAAATACAGACGAATTGATAACCTCCTCCTTTTTTGAAGTCGGTTAAAAAAATGGTTTTAGTTAAAAGTGATCAGTTTCGAATTTTTATTCATCTAATTTATGTTGACCTCAGATTTATATCAACAATCATATAAAATAGGGTTCAGCTTAGGCTGGACTCTGTAGGTTCGTATTTATGTCATTTATTTACGCAGTTTGTATTTATGTCATTTATTTATATTTTAGGGTTTATAGGGTTTGTAATTTAAAATAAACCATAAGATATATCCAAAAAATGCTGCCTAAAGTCACTATTCCACGCGGACGGAGTCGCGGGCACAGCTAGTATATTGAATAAATTTCATTTAATACACACGTATCAATTATAATTGGATTATCAGATTCATTATATACCTTATTATTGGAATTATTTCGAAAGTAATTGGTATGAATTAATATTTAATATTTTATTATTTATTTATTAATATTTAGAGATTTTTTTATTGCTGAGAGACAACAAACAGGCTGACGGGCTACTTAATAGTAAGCAGTTACCCTCTATGGGTGTTTGTGACGTCAGATGCACGGCAAACATGCTCCTGTCCGCATACACTGGAACCTGGGTCACTATTGCCCGAACACAACACAAGGTTATTAGGGCGGCATACTTATAGAGATGGGGAGGTCGCAATCAAGACGCGTTTGGAGCTCTACCACCTAGTTGGTAAGGTACGGTTTTGATATTAAAATAAAGGCCATGTCCCACACCATGAAGCTCTTCGAGAGGGTTATCGACTCTCGGATTCGGCAGGAGTGCACTGTTTCGAGATGTCAGTATGGGTCTCGCTCGGGTCACCAGACCATGGACCCTGTTTTTGGCCTAAGTACTGGCACGAAGAAATACAGGACGAAGAATAAACCTCTGCATTGCCTATTTCTGGGCATGCAGAAGGCCTTCGACTGTATTCCTCGCGTGATGATCTGGTGGGCACTGCGATCTAAAGGGGTTCCAGAGACTTATATTGACATTATTCGAGACATGTACTGTGACTCCGATTCCATAGTTCAGACCGCTGTTGGCGACACGAACTCCTTCCCCATCACCGTCGGGATGCAGCAAGTATCCGTCCTTAATCCGTTTCTGTTCAGCGTGTTATTAGAAGTTCTGTCCTCCTCCTCCTCGCGTCGGTTTCCTCAGTGCTGAGGGTCGTGATCATCTCGACGGAGTACTTTGGTGCGTATTATTTGCCGCCATCTGCCCCTATCGGAAGCAGAGTGTAAAGCGTCGTGGACAGTAGTTTCCAGGGCAGTGCGAATCTGATCGGTCCATCGCATGGGGCTCCTTCCTCTTGGTCTTCTTCCCTCCACCTTCCCTGTTACCATCAGTCTCTCCAGGTTGTCCTCATCCCTTCTGGCGATGTGGCCGAAGTATTCTAGGACCCTACGCAAGCAGATGGTAGAGAGCCTAGTCACAATGCCCAGCCGTTTCAGGATCGACACATTAGTTCGGTGTGCCGTCCAGGGTATGCCCAACATCCTTCTCCAGCACAGAAGTTCTGTCAAACAGCATCAAAGATGCACATGAGCAGCCCCCATGGCTGTTTATGTATGCTGACGATATCGCGCTGGCAGATGTGGACAGGAGTAGGTTGGTGCAACACGTGAAGGCGTGGAAGGAGTCGATTGAGAATCGAGGTTTGAAGCTCAATGTCGCCAAGACCGAGAACTTGGCCTGTAACTCCACAGATCCCACACTCGTATGCATAGGCAGCAATATGGTCGAGTGCACGGACCAGGTGAAATACCTGGGATCTGCATTTCACGCGTCTGGTGACTTTGATTACGACGTCAAGGAACGCATCGCTGCCGCGTGGACCAAATGGCGTGAGGTGACTGGTGTCATCTGTGACTCCAAGACGCTGGTTAAATTGACTGTCCTTTTATACGGCTGTAAAACGTGGCCGGTGCTAGAGCGACACAAGCAGGAACTGCGTGTCACGGAGATGAATATGCTGCGGTATATGTGGAGTAATGCGGATGGACCCTGTTAGGAACTCTTACATGCGCGACAGATTTTATGTCCGTGATATTGCGGATAAATTGCAGGAATGGCGCCTCCGCTGGTATGGTCACATTTTACGGCAACCTGCTACTTACGTGGGAAACAAATGTTTGGCCATGCCGCCTCCACCGAGTACCAGTAGGAGGGGTAGACCCAAAAAGTGTTGGTTTGATGTCGTAAAGAGCGATATGCCTGCCAATGGACTGACTACCAAGGATACTGAAGACCGTGCAAAGTGGAGTAGAAAAAGTCAGAGTGCGGACTCCAGGCACCAAAGCAGAAGTTTCGCTTGTCAAAGGTGTATTAGGGAGTAACATATATAACAGTTTTCTTCGCCACCATCTGTGGCCAGTATGATATAATATGAACTCGATACCGCGGCTCATGCCGTTTAGGAAATCGAACCGGAAACCTATATGTACATATGAATCACACAAGGAGTTCAACCTCCGAGTGTTTAACCCATTTGACTACTGGCTGGAGGTAAAACGCTACAAATAGACTGCGTATACGCTGGTTTGGGTTTGGTTGGAAAGAAATAGAAGCTTCCATGTGTGTTCCTAAGATCTGAGTAAAGATTAAATGTTTCCATATTCCATCAGTGGTCTTCAAATCCGCATAAGAATTATTTGAACCGGATGATATGGTTTTTAATAAAAGCCATAACACGTGTAAAGCGTAAAAGGCGTAAGTCACGCGACCGTTGTCCTATTTGCTTATAAATTGAGCGCGGTGAATTAATTACGGAGAAGTGACGTTTTGATATTGCACGGCTTACTGAGCTAGGGGTGAGATCCTTTTCCATTTTTACAAGCTTTTTACTAGCTTCACCTGTATGTTTGTTTGTATGTTTGTAACCGACTCCTTTGGGCGCGATTTTGACGCACTTTAAACGGCCAGATTTTGTTCCAACTTTGTAGATATATCGAGGACCGATAACAGTACACTAATTTGATAAGGTTATTGTTATTATCACCGAAGTTAAGCAGCGTCGGGCGCGGTCAGTACTTGGATGGGTGACCGCCTGGGAATACCGCGTTACGGTGGCTTTTTTCTCTTTTTACTCGTTTTATATTATATTACTGCATTTCAAAAAATGCGCCACGTATTCTTATACATCCCAGCAGCCGGAGGCGCCCTGTCATAAGATGCGACAAAACAACCCTAACTAAGCTAGGCTCCAAGACCGTCTGGATAACAACCGACGTTTAAATATACCACCATAATAGCCTTGTGTTGTGTTCCGGCATAAGTACCCCGGTTTCAGTTGCTCTACGCAGATGGCAGCGTGTTAGCGGTGACCCTGGCGTGGAAAAAACCTTTTCTTTCCTGCACGAAACGGTTTCCAAGAACGTTTATGTTGCATTCTCCTTAGATTTGTAACGAGTCCCAGCTGAGGTGTTCTCATCGCTACAATATAAAGTGTGCAATTCCTTTGATGTTGGAAGCATAGACGACGGTGATCACCTATTATCAGGTGGGCCGTCTGAAAACCTGTCCGCTAAAACACAGCTGAATAATATGTGCTGGGGATTACACTAAAGATCACAAGTGCGCGAATTAAATACCGTATCGAAATTAAAATGACAATTGCCAACCCTGGTTGCGTGATATGCCTAAAATACACCAGTTTTTTACTTCCGAAATCCAAAACAAAATTTGCATACCTATATTACGACCTACGCTGTATTTTGTCACGGTTATGATATTTGTGTATTACGTTGTTATGAATTATAAAAGAAAGACATTATTTATTGATAAAACATTATTTTTAAATACTATTTCCGTGGATGCTCTTGTTGCGAACGCTACCTAATATCGTTCGGATATGTTATCCCGAACGCAGCGCGTATTATCCGTGCAGGGGCGGAGAAAGAATACTGACCTCTGAGGCCGGGGTCGGCTTGTCGTAAATGGCGACAAAACAACCCTCTAGCTACGTGGTAGGACCCCAAACCCGTCTGGATGGCGACCACCTATGGGCTTAAGTATGTCGCCTTAATAACCTTGTGTTGTATTCTGGCATTAGTGACTCAAGTTCCTGTATTCTTATGGGACAGCAGCGTGTTCGCGATGCCACTGGTGCTGCAAACACCCATAGGCGACGGTAACTGCTAGATTCTAAGCGGGCCGTCAGCATGTCTGCTGGCCTACAGCAATAAAAAAAAAGCGCACAGAATCTCTTTTTACACGCTTTTTATTAGCTTCATCTGTATGTTTATTTGTATGATTTTAACTTATTGTTAACACCTTTAAAAATCTAATCAACAGACTACGGTAAATTTAATCAATAAATGAATTATTCTTAAAACTTGCGACCATTATTTGTTGTCCAATACAATCAAGAACACTCTTTTATGATACATTTTTCGAGCAAAGGGCTACAAGGAAACGGATCTCGTTAAATTTAACAAGGGCCGCCCACGTTTGACCAGTCACCTCGAAAACAAATCCATTATTTTTAAATCTTAAATATTATCTCTGTGCAGGGACGGAGTATGACTACTGACTACTGTGGTTGGGGGCGGCCTTCCGTAAAAGGTGACTAAACTACCCTAGTTAGGTAGTAGGACTCCAAGGCCAACTGGATGACTACCACGCTAGTTTTAAAACATGCCACCAAAATAACCTTGTGTTGTGTACTGGTAAGAGTTCTTTTACGTCGACAGCAGCTAGTTTCCGGTGCCCCTGGTATCGCAAATACCTTTAAGCAACGGTAAAAAATATTAATTGAGCAAAGAGCAACGAGAAAAAAGGACAGGGTAAATATGATTTAAATTTCAACGCAGCAATAATTGTGTCACCGGAAAGGCGTGCCTTTGTATTGGTGTCTTATCGGACACTTGTTCCTGAACAAAGCCTTAAGCGTGTGTGTGTGTGCGCATACCTGTGGGGTATGTGTGACCTCTTTGGACTACGTAGTAAAAGACCGTTGTCCTCCTATCGCCTAGTGCCGGCAGCGAGAAGTCAACTTTGATGTAGGCGACAGGAGCGCGACGCAGCTAGCGCCACAACGGCACTCTGATGTCTTTTCTCGCCCAATGATAGCATAACACAAACGCCTCGTTTTGACAATTGTCACAGATATGATTTTATATTTTTTCCGCAAACAGAGTCGGGAGTACAGTTAGTCTATGTTCAACACATTATTCTTCATCATAAAACAGCTTTTGTTCACCCATGAATATTTATAAGTGCCATTTGCCTTATTATATTCAAATAAGACATTCTATCGTTCCTTACCCCGTGTTGTCATGTTTAAGGGAATATTCAATTGACCATTATATTACGCCCTCTGACGCCTGTATATTCTCTTTGACTTTTATCTAAAAATGGAGTTCTTTTCTGTTTGGTCCGGATAAAAATAGGGAGTATTATATAACAAGAGAAGTAAATAAATAAACACACTGTGACAGTTCACGCAACGCCATCTAATATGAAAGTATCATCATAGCGTTAAATTCCGGTTGCAACCCAAACTTCCGCTTCAGAGCCCAGGGTCCGCTTTCCGACTTGTTCTTCACTTCGCACGATCTTCAGCATCTCTGGTAGTGAGTGGTACGGATGTCACCCCTTACGGCGTCAAGCCAGGATTCTTTGGGTTTTCCCCTCCTGCCGGGACCAAGTGGAGACAGCATGACTAGACATTTGTTCCTCCAAAGTATGTATTATAAGTATACAAAGTATACTTATATTCTTTGTAAATCTCTCTCTCTCTCTCTTCAGTCGGTCCCTCAGAGTTGAGGATCGTGACCGTTGCTATGAGTGAAGTGGAGTCACTGGCTGGGGCGGTTTTGATTAACTTAAATAAATACATAATACAAAAAAGGTTAATCAAGTTGTATACTTCATTATTACTTTAAAAGTGTTGTTGGTTTAAAAAAATATATATGATTGTGGATTTTTTTATTGTTGAATAACAGCAGACAGGCTGACAGCCCACTTAATAGTGAGCTGTTACCGTCGCCTATGGATGTTTGCGGCGCTAGGGATACCGCGAACATACTACTAGCCCATAGGGGTACAGGAATCTGGGTCACTAATGCCGGGATACAAGGTTATTATGGCGGCATAGTTATACACCAGGGGTGGTTACCAATTAGCTAGGGTTGTTTTGCCATTTTACGACAGGGCGACCCTGGTCTGGAGGTTAGTATTCTTACTCCGCCTCCACACGGAGAAAAAAATATTTAAACAATTTTGTAAGCTACGCACGTAACAGTATACAGAGATTCAATTATTGTTATATATACACTTTTTGTAATTTGTATTTCACAAACTGAATATTATACATAATCAAACTCGAGACTCGTCCCGACGTAAATTAACCGTTCGCTACGGAGATCGTCGAAGTCGCGAAGATGGCATTTCAAAGATATCATGCAAGGAATGCTTTATATTTATAAATAATGGATTTTTTTAGATGAATAGATCAAACGGAAGTCACCCCTGTTAAAGGAAGCTGACGCGAGTGATAGGGGTTCTCCATCCTGCTATTTCGACCACTATGCTAACTAGTAAACGATAAACATTCAGATCCGTCGTGGTGGAACACAGGATTGGCTTTTAGCCATTACTCAGCGACACTCCATCTACGCACAAGTTCGTCTCTTTTTTTTTATTGCTGTAGGACAGCAGACAGGCTGACGGCCCGCTTAGAATTTAGCAGTTACCGTCGTCTATGGGTGTTTGCAACGCCAGTGGCATCGCGAACACGCTGCTGTTCCATAAGGGTACAGGAACTTGGGTCACTAGTGCCGGAACACAACACAAGGTTATTATGGCGGCATAAGAACGAAGACCGAAGGTGGTCGCCATTCAGACGGGCTTGAGGCCCTACCACGTAGCTAGGGTGAGTTATTTTGTCGGCTTCTACGACAAGCTGACCCTGGCCGCAGAAGTTAGTATTCTTTCTCCGCCCCTGCACGGATAAAAACTCTCTCTGTGACAATACTCAGAAATACTGGCAAATTTACGTATGCAACTCAGATTAGACGCTTGTAACAACT
Source organism: Malacosoma neustria (assembly GCA_963693495.1). NCBI lineage: Eukaryota > Metazoa > Arthropoda > Insecta > Lepidoptera > Lasiocampidae > Malacosoma > Malacosoma neustria. The sequence continues at coordinate 10,463,064 of OY856394.1, forward strand.
ATAAGTAAACATATGCATATCTTTTATTTCAATAATATCGCGTTTCTGTAGTATGATCTTAAGAAAATAATAATATAGTTTGTTCGTTCCGAATCCAGCCCCATCGTTGAGCCTAGGGCTCCGGAAATCTGGACGAGGGGCCTGCCGAACATATGCCGCGATCGCGCGGCGCCATAATGTAAATTTTCTATACAATTAGCCTATTACTCACCACGAATCCGATGGCCTCGTCGTATCGTACCTTAGGATAGGAGGTTCAGGGTGAGGATGTGGCAGGAAATGTAGGGGATGATGAGGTACGCCGTGGCGGCGCAGCCGACACGCGAAATATCTCCTGGTGCGTGGAAATAGCCGTACCACAACTCCACTTACTCCACAATTGTCCGTAATGAGTTCTAAACTTCTATGCAAACTGGGGAGCCGAATGTACTAATTTTCCCAAGTCTAACCGTACAATTTTTGCGAGCCGGGCACCGTCCGTTCGTCCAGCTGAGCATGATATTGAGGTATATAGTGTTGCCGTTGTAAAAACTTAAAACTCCCGATTGGTTTCGAACATAGTTTAGGGACACCTTCCGCCCCCATAGCCTATAAACTCACCCACATATTACATAAATACACACGTACATAGACGTGTTGCGGGAGAGTTTCTTTCGCCTTTTCTCCTCCCCTAACTATACACATATGGGTATATTATATAAACACATACACAATGACATACTCATAGAAACACGCTGACACTCATAATACACACCCTCACGTACAATACTCATACATACATATATTATTATATTAATTATACATTATTCAAAGACACATAATTATATAATATATGTAAATCTATAAATATTAAATATTAGTATATATCGACACGACTCAACCCAAAGGCCGTATAGCCTCAGAAGTCGTGTCGTGTAAAGATGCCTCCACCGGCCGCGATACATAGTGAAATTCGCGCGCTTGACAGAAACAAAAACAAAACGTTCGCTGCTCAAAAATCGTAAAAATAAATATAATTATAATATTAATAGTATATTACCATTAATAGTTAGTAGTAATTATATAAATAAAGATTATTGTGAGGATCCTCTGTGTCTAATAGAAAAGCAGTGCTCGAGATTAAATGTCAGGTGGATACCGACATACTTGTATTATTACATCCCCCACACACATTAAGAAACGCTTGTAGATTAGAAAAGGACCGGCTCTTGGTGAAGGCGAGATGACCCCTGAATTTCTAGCTTTCACGGGGTCGAAATGCCTTTCCGCCCGAAGTCGCTGTTGCGTCGTTTGAGACAGTCTTCAACATCTTAAGAAAACGCATTGTTATGGTTTCAAGTGCTTTACTGTTTACATTGGGACTAGGTATAAACATTTTAATTTCAACGCAACAATACATTCTCCAAATTATTCCAAACGCCTCCAAAAATGTACTGAAATTATTTATATTATGCAAACGACAGCAATAACGCTCCACCAATATCCAGTTTGGGTAGACACATAATATTACATAAATTTTATCAAAGCACAGCTCTTCTAATTTGGTGTTTAACTTTGTATTTGTAATACTAAGTAGTCTGAAGTAATTTGAGTTAATGTATGAAAAATATAAAGATTGTTAAACTTAATTGAACAGCCCACATCGTCCCACAACTGAGCTCACGAGAAGTGATGGAAACGAATATCGATTTTTGAAGCATCGGTGATTATGAAATACAGATTTCCTTCGTCATTGGTTATGTTATATAATATTTGCATTTTTTTATTGCTGTAAGACAGCAGACTATGATGACAGTTGTCTATCGATGTTTGCAACGCCAGGGGCATCGCTAACACGCTGCTATCCGCGTAATGGTACTGGAACATGGTCACTTGCCAGAACACAACACGAGGTTATTATGGCGGCATATTTATATACCAGGGGTTGTCGTCCAGACGGGATTGGAGCTCTACCACCTAGAAATTATTATTTCGCTTTCGTACAAATTGAACCCTGATTAGCTTTAGTTTGGCTTCCAAATGTAATACATCTTTGCTACTGCGTACTTTTTTATTATTACAATATTAATACGGTATGATAAAAAGGGAACCCAGAACCATCAGATTTTTATTGCTGTAGGACAGCAGACACGCTGACGGCTCGCTTAGAACTCAGTATTTACAACGCCAGTGGCATCGCGAACACGCTGCTGTCCCATAAGAGTACACGAACTTGGGTCACTAGTGCCGGAACACGACATAAAGTTATTATAGCGGCCCTGGGGATGTCACATAGCTAGGGTGGGTTGTTTTGTCGCCTTTAACGGTAGGCCGACCTCGGCCGCAGAGGTTAGTATTCTTTCTCCGCCCCTGTACGGATAAAAAATGCGCCCAAAGAAGTTTCACTTAAAAAAATTTAACAGTGTACCTAAAATACTAAAATTAATTACCGTAACAATGTAATATGTCGTCGTGACAGCTCTATGAATGCAGTGTTTCACCTGCGTAATTGCGGACTCGGTTCACCAAACACGTCACGAGCGACCGCAGCGTGATGCATCGCCAAGAGACAGTATATTGAAACGCTGACATATTGATCTATGAGATTGTGAGGATACATTGATTTGCCCGTGTTTATAGCAAAAATTAATGTCACTGTTCTAAAAAGCGTGGGGTGCTCAATATCAGTCGTTATAAAAAAGATTATAGTAGTTTCATCCCGAAATGCAGTTAGTTTAAAAATATCGTACCAATCACACTTTTAGAGCAATGGTATTAATTTTCTTGCCTGTAATTTTATTCTTATGCTAAGAATTATTTTTAAGTTTTTAGTTTGATTAATTATAAAAACGTTTTATTTTAGTTTTTTAAACTGTAATGTATTTGTTGTCAATTCCCAATTGGTAAATGTTTTTATTAATTTAACGCCATCTTCCGGCAGCAAGAAAAGAAAGCGTTAATCTTGATGATCGTGATAAGGAATATGGGAGAAAATTGTTAATGTGTGTATTGCCATCAGGTCTTGACAAATGTGCAAAATTTGAATTTTTTTGATCGTTCAAAGTGGGCAAAAATCGAGTCTGTAAATTCCGTTATATAGATACATACAGGTTAAGTTAATAAAAGTGAGGTAAAATAGATAATCTTACTAGTAAGAAGTAGACCAGATGTTTGAAAGTAGCGCCTGTGTCAGATTAGCGTGGGCATAAAATGCGAAGAGAAGAATACCATGTATCAAAGAAATGCAATGAGAATGGATGTATACAGGAGGAGGGGTAGACCAACGAAAATATATATACGACAGTATCTTAAAATATTTTTTTTAGATTTGCAAATTGAAAAAAAAATATTGCGTTGCTCTGAAAATAAAGATTTATTTCATAAGTTACGTGATACGAAATAAAAAATAACAACTATATTTGTATATACAATGAAAATAACAGCCCTTAGCGTTATTAGTGCTTAGTGCCGTCCTAGAAAAAGAGGATGGATTCAATGTATTTTCTTTGCTTTGCGCTTTTTCCGAGATAAATAAAAAATTATAAGTTCTTCCGCGTCCATATCGCTTGACGAAAGGATCACAAATGGCCGTCGATTGGCTCCTATAACTGGCTGCTCAAATACTCCGGCTGCCGCAGCCTGGCTGCGCAGCTAGGCTGCCTAGTGCGCGGGGAGCTTTATCCAAAGCTGATTGGCGGGTGACACGTGATATTTTCCTGCACCCCGACGGTGCATTACATGGTATTATAATTATGCACATTAGACGAGACACTCGATCCTAAGACCTCTAAATTGATCGCCAAGTGCAATACCACTGGGCTACCACTACCGCTTTGACGACCTCTGTTGTGTAACGGATAACGCACTTCGGTAATGTTGCGGAGGTCACGGGTTCGATACTTGTCTCGCGTCTGGGTGTTTATGTATATAATATGTATTTATTTACAAAAAAGTATACAAGTAGTATATCAGTTGTCTAGTACAAATAACACAATTCTACTTAAATTGGGACTAGATGGCGCTGTGTGAATTGTCACAAAAAGTATTTATTAAAAATAATATTTATTTTATTATTTACCAGATAAACAAAATATGGATTGCGTAAAAGATATGGTAAAATACTGACGAGAGTGGAATGAGAAAATCTGTTGGGCCAACCCCATATAATATGATATAAGAATAAAAAGAAGAATATACTAATATAAGATAAGATTTTTCTTATCAATATTCGTTTACAAAATATAAAATTAGTGCAACACGTAAACCCAAAGGCTTTGTTTAAAACATTTAACGATGCACATTCTTTTATGTTTCTGAATTGAAACATTAATTCGATAATTATCAAGCCACTCTTTTGTGGAATTCACTTCCCGTCACTATCAGAGAGGCAAAATCCTTAGGAGTGTTCAAGCGAATGGTTGTCGAACATTACTTAAAGATGTAGGCCATGTTTAATAGATGACTATTTCCTTGATTTGAATCATGTATTTTTTTTTCATTCATGTAGATTTCTTTTTCTCTCTCTTTATACATTGCACGATATGTTAGTGCTAATATTCTCCATAAGAAATTTATATATGGGTTGCCTGGAAGAAATCGCTTAAAGCGATAAGGCCGCCCATTGTCTCCAATATTTACAATATTCTCTTTAACTTGTATTATATCATTAGGTTAAGTTGGTGACAATAAAGTATTATCTATCTATCTAGTCTCAGGAACCCTTAGGAAAATTATAGGACCCATAATGGAATGATTCATTCATGATCATGAACATGAAAGTCTGTCTTTGCAGGGACGGAGTAAGAATACTAACCCTTGTAGCCAGGATCGGCCTATCATAAAAGGCGACAAAACGCCCCAAGCACGTCTGTATGGTAACCAACTTCTTTCTCTCTTTCGTTTCACTCTTGACAGAGCGGTCGTGGTCGCGTTGAGACATCTACCTCGGTGGTAGAGGCGGACACAGCTCTCCGCACGATCTCCCGCCATCTCTCCCTGTCGGCAGACTGTCTGCCGCAGTCTTTGTCTCTGCGGACTTCACTTAGTCAGTCCAGCACTTAGGTGACAGGTGCCGCTATAATAATATTGTGTTGCGTTCTGGCATAAGGACCCCTGGTTCCTGTATATGCGGACTATTATGTGGGCCATCAGCCTGTTTGCTGTTCCGCAGCATAGCTTTTTTTTTAGTGAAAACCTCAATATTTATTGATATTTATCTTTCTTTCCTTTTTCCTATTTTGGTAACAGTCTTTCGTATATCAATCACATTTTTAACGTGTATATCCCGATTAGATTTCCACCCCGCCAAATCCATGTCACGCGTAGGACATGGGGAGGTTGTCCAACGGCCATCGTATTAACGGCAAAACGTCAATCAATCGCCGTATTACTTCCTACACATTGTTAATCTTTGGCATTTGTTGCAAAAATAACGCGTAGCGTTTGTAATACTGACTGGAAATTGGCAAAAAACTTTTTTAGTGCCGTTATGATTTGAAAATTCGATGAAACGAAAAAACAAGACCAAAAATAAAATAAATAAATAAAAATTTCTTTATTGACACATGTTTTACATAATTATAAACTTATTCTAGCACTAACACCTAACCTAGGCGTGGCCTGTCCCTTAGGTATTAGTTCCTTCCAGTGACTTCAACATTATTGTTATAATAATAGATTATAAATTTTTACAACTACCTTCTTATATAAAATTAAATGAGTAAGACACGATCGATATGGTTTGGTTACATAAAGTGAGGACTTAAGCAAATAAAAATTTTATGTACAATTAACATTTTATAATTTTGAAGTGTTCATCAAACAAATATTTCCTTTAATATTTGATATGATATATCCTATACATACATGATATATACCCCATTCATATTATATTATACAAAAGTAACTTACTAATAGATATAAAAAAAGACAAGCATATTCATAAATAGGATTTAACTTGCGAGAGAATGAGATAGAATACAAGTATACAGTGTTTCCTATAATCTTCATTTCTATTTCCTCCTTGTTCGAGCTTTCGTAGCTTTTATACACTAATATATAAAACGTAATATTTTACAATAAAATATAAAACATTTCTTGAGTTTGGTAAAAATATTATATATATATATATATATATATATATATATATATATATATATATATATATATATATATATATATATATATATATATATATATATTATTTTTTTTAATACTAAACACTAATTTTATACACAGTAGCAAATTGTTTTAACTTAAATCTAATACATCGAGTTTCCCGGTTCAGTGATCAGCATGTCCAGTGACACATAGGCCTCTTCCAGCTGCTTCCATTCTTCTCTATTGGTAGCTTTTCTAGACCAAATTGTCCCTCCAATCATCATCAATCATCTTGATATCATCTGTCCATCTTTTAGCTTGTCTGTCTCTTTTTCTTTTGCCATTGCCATTGGTAAAAACGTTATATATATATTATAACCAAAATATTATAACTATCCTAATACTCCTAATTTCACTGAATTTCACTTCTGCCATGTTTGAATTGCACTCACACATTTTTTTCTTTAATTTTTTTGCATAATTAAAATACCACAAAAGGACAATATATATTGTGCGTAATCTTGAACTATAATAATTGTAGCATAGTATCCTGGAAAAATATCATAGAATTTTTGGAGACATTTCGAAAAATTATTTGCTGTGTAGTAAATTTTTACTAAAAATATTCAAATTCAATGTAAAAACAATAATAATTTTTTTTTTTTTATTGCTGTAGGACAGCAGACAGGCTGACGGCCCGCTTAGGATTTAGCAGTTACCGTCGCCTATAGGTGTATGCAACGCCAGTGGCATCGCGAACACGCTGCTGTCCCATAAGGGTACAGGAACTTGGGTCACTAATGCCGGAACACAACACAAGGTTATTATGGCGGCATACTTAAGACCAAAGGTGGTCGCCATCCAGACGGGCTTGAGGCCCTACCACGTAGCTAGGGTGGGTTGTTTTGTCGCCTTTTACGACAGGCCGACCCCGGCCACAGAGGTTAGTATTCTTTCTCCGCCCCTGCACGGATAAAAATATAAATATGGTATTTATTCTTCTTTTCTTAGGAAAATATTGTTCGCGCTGGTATTGGGTCTTTCTAGGCAAAGAGCTATCGAAGGGAAATTAATATTTAAGGTACTCACAATTCTCGTTACTCGTCCTTATTTTCGCGTGGGCCCACTAATGTTCCACTCGTAGGAGTAATCAAACACACCTTTACACCATTTTATACCCGATTATTACTAAATTATTCAGTTTATATTAAAAATAAGACCGAACCGACAATCACCGTTCGGCCATCGACGTTATAATGCAATTTAAATCGGTCGCACTTCATTTGACAAGGACGGGGAGCGGATATTAGGTAAGAGGAAAAGAGATAGGATATAGCATCCTCACCTAGACCCATTATAAACAAACGGCGTTAACAAATATATTAAGTTAGAGCAGACACTTTTAGGGCGCCTTCAAATTAGCCACAGTGTCGCGCCGCAGCAGCGCGGCTGCAGCGCTGCGGCCGCGCTGTTTTCTAAATCCATATAAATCAAAAATGCGCGACTGCATCGCTGCAGCCGCGCTGCGGCCGCGAATCAGTTCATCGATCGACTAGAGACGTAATTTGTAGTGAGTGGGTTGCGTGTGTCTTCTAGGTTATGCCATTTATGGCGGTTCAACTGGTCCTTTAATGACGGCGAAAGAGAATTCTTATCGTCTTTCACATTACATTTATGGTTTTGACACCTTGGTCTTGCTATTAGGTAACATGTCAACAAGGAATTCATTGTCATTATTTTAATAATTGTTAACTTTTCAGTTTTTTTTGAGCAGTCTCTATCCTCAACTGATAGTCATATTGAGATATACTTGTTACGATTATTATAGTCTACCTTCATTACAAAATTACCTTAATTTTAAAAATATAATTAACTCGAAAAATATACTCTATGAGAGTCTAGCTAAAATCCGTAATTAGTGGTTTAATTAAATGCTAACATAAGCTAGAACAATATAATATTTCCGTTTTAATGTAATTCAAAACTAACTTAATATTCAAATAACGTCATTGTAGCCGTGCATTTTGCAGCTTAATTTGAAAGTGTTTCAGCCAGCGTGCTGCGGTCGGGTACGACACGTTTTTGGCGGAACATCGCCCGCAGTCACGCTCAATAGAATCATTCTGAGAGATGTTAATACCACTTTTAGAACGAGGAAAATTTCGTCGTACAAATTTAATCTTATTTATTTTGAGAATGATATTGTCACAAAGGGGAGGAATAAAAAGATGTGCGAAATCCTGAGATAGATGTTTGGAGCTACGAAAATTTATAAAATTAGAAATGAGTATACTACAGGAAGTGTTAAAAGAAGCACCAGTGGTTGAAAAACTAAAAAAAAAAAAACTAGCGTGGTATATAATATGAAGGGACGATTGTCATAAAACAAGGAAAATCATACAAAATGAGAGTGAATAAATACATGAGGAGATTTTTATCCGTGCAGGGGCGGAGAAAGAATACTAACCTCTGCGGCCGGGGTCGGCCTGTCGTAAAAGGCGACAAAAGAACCCACCCTAGCTACGTGGTAGGGCCTCAAATCCCGTCTGGATGGCGACCACCTTTGGTCTTAAGTATGCCGCCATAATAACCTTGTGTTGTGTTCCGGCATTAATGACCCAAGTTCCTGTACTCTTATGGGACAGCAGCGTGTTCGCGATGCCACTGGCGTTGCAAACACCCATAGGTGAAGGTAACTGCTAAATTCTAAGCGGTCCGTCAGCCTGACTGCTGTCCTACAGCAATAAAAAAAATTATAAAATTCACTTGCTATGATGACAAACGAGATGATGGCTAGTCTCTTGTAGCGACCGGAGATTATATTTTAGTTAAACCCATTCATATATTGTAGTTAAATGAAATCTCTCTTAACGTGATTATTACTGTATAAGTATAAGCACTGATAAAAAAAAGTTGTTTATTATACTCACGTAGCTAAAGTTCACCAAATAAACCTAAACCCTTTTTTATATTCTGATATATTAGTAGATATAGTTATATTACTATATTTTAATATTTGGGACAATTCACACAGCGCCATCTAGTCCCAAAGCAAATTTCATAACACTTGTGTTATGGGTACCAGATAACTAATATACTACAAATATACTTTCGTAAATAAATACACATACATAAACACCCAGACCCAAGATGGGAATCAAACCCGTGAAGTGTAGCCGTTACGTCACGAAGGTAGTTCTAAAATGGTAAATTACTTTATGTAACTTGCTCGACTTGGGGATGATGTGGAAAAATGTTGCCATAATCATTTACCATCATATTATCACCTCTATAAAGTTCACAAATTTTAAAATAAAACCGAAATAAAACAAACATTCAGAATACGTTCATAAATTTTTCATCTGCACAGGATATTATTGACGTGTTAAAATCACGGAAAAATAATTTAAAATAATTCACTTTGATTCGCCAGTGATAAATATTTCCATGACATAAATCATCTCTCTGTCATTTTCCAAAACTCTGTGGTGCGTGTAAAATATTCCACGTGTTACGCAATCACGCTGTCCAGAATGGTATATTTATAGAGTTGTTAATGCCCCTTCATTATAATTTTTTATTTAAATGATTTCTACGATGGAATATGACAATACCAAATATATAATAAGTAGGAGTTAATAAAGTGAATATAGAGAAGTGAAGTCAGTATTGCGATTATGTCCTAATGACGTGTAGCTGGGGAGTTATTTTCTTTGTAATAGCCAAACACGTTGTGAAGAGGTAGTAACTTTAATTCATATTGAAAATAATAGTTATAAATACGTATATGACTTAAAACATGTTCTGGATATGAACTTATTTCGAATCAAAAATTTGAGCTTGAATATATAATGAAAATAGTTTTATCTACTCTGGATGTGTATCCATCACTATATATCGGCGCGAAGGCAAAGTCGGTACGAGAATAAAGACCTCTATCTCTGTTGGCAGAAAAATATGTCGGCACTAGAACAAAACCGCTTTCTCGGCATGATACTTGTCGGCACCAAGATCAAATAGTATAATTATTTAACATTTATATAAAAATCACTAAATAATGTTTAAATAAACATTGTTTAGTTCATTATAAACCTAATTAAGTGGAAAAAAGCCCGAACGTAACTTTCATATTGCTACGAATCATTATTTGTGTGGACCTCAGATGTTGTATAAATACGGGTCTCTATATAGCGGTATACCAGTCAGTCAAGTGCTAATCGCCGATACGAATCGTTACCTGTGCGCGCCTCAAAAAATCGTATAAACACGGCTCTTTGGTAGTTAATGATATAAATGATCTACTAGTGACCAACTTTTTGTTTTGCTTCACTCACCAAGAATACCAACGATGTGGTTGAAGATAGTGGTGTCAGCCCTGCTGGCATTTTAAAAACAATATTAACACCGGACATCCGTCATGTATGTAAAAACACTCCAAAAAATCTGTCACAATTAGGCAGTGACGTAAACGGCGTGCTCTACTTTCGCTCTGTGACGACACTGAACATTAACACTTCTCAGATTGAAACTTTTGGATCCAACCCAGATATTTCGCTTTTTTATAGTGATATTAAAATTTTAAAATGTATTAACAAAATAAAAAAAAATGTATGTAATCTTTTACCGTGAATTATATATTATAACTCATTATTTTACTTAACTATCATGTTTATTTTTAATAGTAATCTATAAAAAATTATGCGTAAACTGACGGTGCACATTTAATAAAGTACATCTAATATAATCATCATCTTAGATATAAAAATTTAATACAAGACTATAAAATATGTGAATTTTAAAGTGATTAGATACGCCATTACTTTAAATGAAGGCCTGCGTGGGCTTACTAATACTTATAGTTGTGTCAAAAATTAGGTAGCTTAATAATAGATTGTTTAGTTAATATTTCATTGCATACCTACATAATATATATACAGTCTAAGAGTAGGCTAAATCTTACTTTTCCTTTTCCACGCTTTATCCATGCAGGGGTGGAGAAAAAAAACTAACCTCTGCGGCCGGGGTCAGCCTGTCGTAAAAGGCGACAAAACAACCCACCCTAGCTACGTGGTAGGGCCTCAAGCTCGTCTAGATGGCGACCACCTTTGGTCTTAAGTATGCCGCCATAATAAACTTGTGTTGTATTACGGCATTAGTGATCCAAATTCCCTATGGATACCCTTATGGTATAGCAGCGTGTTCACGATGTCACTGGCATTGCAAACACACATAGGCGACGGTAACTGTTAAATTATAAGCGGGCCATCAGCCTGTCTGGTGTCCTACAGCAATAAAAAAAACTAGTAATTGCATTAAAGATTACACTTCAGAGCGGAAAGCCACTCTAGCTGTGTATGCGACTCGTACTACGGAATATGTAGTTGATATCACTACAAGAGGTAAAGAAAAAGAGGTAAGGTAAAGTAAAAAAAAGCTGGTATTTTTTAAAGTGTTCCGTTATATTTGAAACCCCGATTGACAGAGTTTAATCAAACGTTTAACAGGAACATACGTTAATAAGATATTTTGCTAATATTTTGTTATATGGGATGATCTAACGCAATCAGACTATAATATATAAATAACCACTGAACCAGCGGTCATGGTTTTTTTTTTATTGCTTTATGATAGCAGACAGGCTGACGGCCCACTTAGAATTTAGCAGTTACCGTCGTCTAGGTGTTTGCAACACCAGTGGTATCGCAAACACGTTGCTGTCTCAAAAGGGTACAGGAACTTGAGTCACTAGTGCCGAAATACAACACAAAGTTATTATGACGGCATACTTAAGACCAAAGGTGGTCGCCATCCAGACGGGCTTGGGGCCCTACCACATAGAAAATGGTGAGCACATCTTGCACGCTATGATACTGAGTTTGTTCATATAAACGAACAAATATAAAATGTATGCGGGGGTTTTATCATCTTTATATGATATCTCATTCACAATTCGCCAGCGGCTTGATTAAAGGGTTTGAGGCGATTGACCCACATACAGGGGGTGGGGGAGGGGGTTAAGTGTGGACAGCGAATACAAACTGTCGATATACGTGTCACGATGACAAATAAATGTTATTCAGGGAAGGTAGATTGGCTGGAATGTTTGTTGCCTCTCGGCCTTTTACGGATTTCATATAGTATAAGATGGAATCGTATTGTTTAAAGGGTGCAAAGTGAAGACCGTCTTTCCTATGGGCGTGAGAGGAAATTGGTTCGTACCGCAAAATCTAGCACTTTGCACGATGACGACCTTGGTAGCGTAGCGACGCATGTCGATACGCTTGCGAAGATCACAGTTTCAATTACTGTCCCACGTTTGGGTTTATGTATAATATAAATTTAAAAAGAAAAATATACGAGTAGTATATTAGTTGTCTAGTATCCATGACACAAGCGCTATGCTACTTACACACAACAACACACAACAGGCGTTGTGTGAATTGTTCTCATATATTCATTTATTCATGTTAGGAAGTTGATATGTTGAAGAAGTAACCACCATTTCGTATTGGACATGTGTGAAGGGTATCCTAACAGAAGGACAGGCTTTTATTATTATTACTAATAGGGAGACTCGGGCTGCAAGTATGCCTATATAAACAACATCCATAACCAAGATGATCGTAGAAGCTGGAAGACCAATGAAACGTGACATATGGTAATCGTTTCCATGAACATAGCCTATAATCGTTTGTAATACGATGCGCAGTTTACATCGTGTCGTCGTAAAAAGAGGAAACGAGAGGTGTCGTGGAACATTAAGTAGGGACTAAGTTACTTAACGATATATAAGAATGGACCTCTGGGACGTATGAAAGGATTATGGAGGATAGCATATAAATTAAACAGCTATCACTTGTTTGAATGTTTTTAATCAGCAGACTGTACAATTAACAATGTTCGTATATCTACCGAGCTTTAAGAATTCTTATACAAAGCGATACATGTTAAAGTGACTGCGCGTGAGTGTCTCAGGACCGATGGTTACAAAAAGACTGGCAAGTGGCAGTTGATTCGGTTTCGGTGCGCCTTGGTAACGAACGTAAACCGAACAATTCCGGAAATTGCCGAAAGTTAATGTCGGTTGTCGCCAGGTGCTAGCAACCTGCCACAGGATGCATGCTGCGGAGATACGAATGTTTAGATGGATGTATGGAGTTACGAAAATGTATAGTATGATAGTACAGTTTAATTTTAAAGTACACTAGGGGAGAAAAACTACTTAAGCGGTGGTTCATTACGGTCTTCAGCATGCCTGGTAGTAAGCCCATTGGCACGCATATCACCCCTTACGACGTCATACCAGTACTTTTTGGGTCTACCCCTCCTGCCGGGGCCCGGCGGAGGCGGCATGGCCAGACATTTGTTACCCACGTAAGCATCCGGTTGCCGTAAAACGTGGCCGTACCTACGGAGCCGACACTCTTGTAATTTGTCCGCAATGTCACGGACATGAAGACTGCCGCGAATGCGGGAGTTCCTAACGCGGTCCTTCCGCGTCACTCCACACATCCACCGCAGCATATTCATCTCCGTGACAAGCAGTCCTTGCTTGTGCCGCTCTAGCACCGGCCACGCTTCACAGCCATATAAAAGGACAGGCCTAATGATGGTCTTATAAACCTGTTCCTTCAACTTAACCGGCATCTTAGGGTCACAAATGACACCAGTCACCTGGTCCACGCGGCGGCGATGCGTGCCTTGACGTCACAATCAATGTCCCCAGACGCGTGAAATACAGATCCCAGGTATTTCACCTGGTCCATGCGCTCGACCGTGTTGCCGCCTATGCGGTAACTATTTACTATTAAATGAGCCGTCAGCCTATCTGCTGTTCCTTGGCAAAAAATATACTAAAGCTTTGGATACAATCGAGATGTAACGTTTTCAAGTGTTCGAGTCGCCTATTGCGTCTTAAAGGTATCATTAAGCCATCTCTGTTTAAGGTAATAGAATTAAATAATTGAAGATGATCAAAAGTCCCCATAAAAGCACTGATTCACAATCGCAAAGCCGCCGCCTACTTTAAGTCCATTTCGGTTTAACGCACAGGTGGCGCTAACGGCGTTACGGTACATTAATTTCATTGTTGAATTCCACCTCAATGGATTGGATCTCTCCAATTAAGAACCGGAGAGGCCTTACGGATATTGTGTACTTGGCTTTATACTTTGAGTTAAGATCATGCACTTAATAATAATGTAAACGTACAGCTGAGTGTTTGTTCCACAATCACCAAAATGTCTGAAGTAAATTGAAAGAGTTTGTACAAAATTTTTACAGGTCTGGAGTAAGACAGGCAACTAATTCATCCTGTAAAAAATCCACACAAGCGAATTCGCGGATTTAAATTTCTACCAATCGTTCGTTGGTCCAAGCCCTCCCGCACCAATGCTACAATATAACCCTAATAAAATCTATGCGGAACCGATTAGAATCCGTAATAAGGGCACGTGGAGGTAATACACCTTACTTATTAAAACATAAATAAACCCTTGCATAAAGTTTGTGTCTATTGTTAAAACCAATTTTATAATTAAACCAATTTTCCTTAAATTTCTGTTTTTTCTTCAAAAAAGTCTTAAGGTCCTTTCCAGTACACAAACTTAAGCTTAAGGATATGACCCTATGTTGTTTTAAAGTTCACAAACCAATCTAGAGGTTTAATTTAAATCTGTATAGAAAGTTTGCATACTTGGTTAAAATATTTATTTCAAAGTCGTCTATTACTTTGATGCAGTTTATGAGTCCGTCAGTGTAGTTATAATTATTATTATATGATGCCGGTCACGGACCAAGCACCCTACAATAAGGTGAGACAGATAGCTCGAGAACAGTGGACTATACGAGAGGAGAAAAGGGAAGTAACTGTGGTTAGATATATGCGATACCATGGAGTAGATAAAGAAATTCGCACTGATTTTGATTCCACCCCTTCCCGGTTCGATTCAGGTCCACTCGCGGAGGAACTATTGCACGGCACCAGCTAAATATCACAAATTAGACACTGAACACTCAATCTTATGGTACGGCGAATGAGAGTTAGTATTGAGTAACTGAAGCCAATTGCGCACGGCGCAAAAAATGGTCTTCAAGGAGGTCGAACGTCGACCGTGCCGCGCGTTATGAGGCTCACGCGATACTCCTCTTGTCCTGCGCTCGCATTTACCATTCATCTCACCGAGAGTGAGGGTAGATAACAATAATCAGGAAGCGATATCTCAACTACCCTTTATTCAAGTATCGAACAGTTATTATGACATAAATAAAATATTTCTTTCTTCATTATATAACCCTATTTCCTACAATAAATGAGCTAACTGGAATGTGAATTAAACAAAACAAATTCATTACACTTCTACCATTTCACACAAAAAGCATGCTGTGCTGTTCTATCATTTTATACATTAAAAGCATGATATGCAGCCCTATTACATACATATAATCACGCCTCTTTCCCGTAGGGGTAGGCAGAGACCACTTCTTTCCACTTAATACGATCCTTACATACTTGTTCCGCTTCGTCCACTTTCATTATTCCCTTCATACATGCTCTTCGGTTTAGGGTACTCTTGACCTGACCTTTTTTCAAGACGTCCCTGAGTTAGTCTCGAAACGTCCTCCTAGGTCTACCCCTTCCAACATTTTCATTCACACTCGCCTTACAGCTTAATAGAGCAATAGCAAGGACTAACTTTTGGAGTTTACTCTTTAAGAATCGATTTTCATATATAAGGCGCCCTGTATGAGAAAAATGTGAGAGTAAAATCTACTAATGAATGACCTCGTTACGTTTTTGGTGCGCGTGCACCGGAACACACTAAAAAAAACAAAACGATGTATCTCTCAAGGCAAAAATTACTTTATTTGTTACAACTTAAAGTTGATTTGACATTAAATGTTGTTTAACATATGTCTTTTCATTTGTAAGTGACAAGAGTAATTTATTGCTTTGCTCATTTTATATGACGAATGATCGTAAGTATTAGATAATGTTTTGGAGATTTGTGACTTTATTACTAAGTGCCATAGTTGTAATTAGGTTGAACTTAAAACTGTTTCAAATTTTTTTTACATATGTATATTATTTTCATTAATTTGTTAATTTACCCTTTCATAAGGTATTAATCTTTTTTCAGTTAAATAAACTCTTTTTGCGTATGTTTAGACAATCGTACTTAAGTAGTAAACTCTAGTCGTGCGTCGGAGCTGACACACACAGTTTTTTTT
Source organism: Malacosoma neustria (assembly GCA_963693495.1). Lineage (NCBI taxonomy): Eukaryota > Metazoa > Arthropoda > Insecta > Lepidoptera > Lasiocampidae > Malacosoma > Malacosoma neustria. The sequence continues at coordinate 10,479,372 of OY856394.1, forward strand.
TTATTTCCGAGGAACAATAGACAGGCTAACGGCCCACTTAATAGTGAGCAGTTACCGCCAACTCTAAAAGGCACCGCCAACACTGCTGTCCGCGTAGGGAACTGGAAGTTGATCACTATACCAATACACAAGGTTATTATGGCGGTATATTTAGAAAACAGGGGTGGTCGCCATCCTCGGCTTGGAGCCCTACCAGTTTGGGTAGTTCTGTCGCTTTTTACAAGAAGCCGACCCAGGTCGTAGGGGTCAGTATTCTTATTTTTTTTTTATTGCTGTAGGACAGCAGACAGGCTGACGGACCACTTAGAATTTAGCAGTTACCGTCGCATATAGGTGTGTTTGCAACGCCAGTGGCATCGCGAATACGCTGCTGTCCCATAAGGGTACAGGAACTTGGGTCACTAATGCCGGAACACAAGGTTATTATGGCGGCATACTTAAGACCAAACCACGTAGCTAGTTGGGTTGTTTTATCGCCTTTTACGACAAGCCGTTCCCGGCCGCAGAAGCAGAGGCCGCATATTCTTTCTCCACCCCTGCACGGATAAAAATTATATTAATATTTAAAGCATAAGAAACCAAATAATAGGTTACATAAAATCTATAAATGTTAATAAATACCACAAAAAGGACCCCAACTCAGCATTGCTAACTGTCTGTAGCTGGTCTTCCGTTAAGGTCTAGACAATGATACAAGAACAACAAAGATAAATACAATTTGACATAAAATAAGTGAATATTAACAAAAAGTAAGCAAATACACCAAACATCTCTTTAGATTTAATATAAAGCAAGTTATTACAAGTTTCTGAGGGATTTCCTTAACTCTACTCATAATAACGGTGTTAACATGAACATGGAGTGAATAATGTGAGAACTAAAAATAGAAACTAATGACCTAAATACAAAGGTATTAAAAATAATGAAAGAAACAGTCATAAAATATTGAAGTGTATGCGTGCCAAAGTTATAACTCGCGTATGCTGTTACGTACCGTTTGTTTTGGTTGAGATCGCACTAAATCAGATAACCGAGGAATAGGTGGAATTCCAGCGACATTACTTTTATTTACAACGCGCTTTTGTGATATATTTAGGGGAAATTAGGGACCATTTGGTAAATCAAAATTAAAAATATTCAAAATCAAATTCACCATGCAGGGTCACAGTAATACTAACCCTGCTGAAGGGATCAGCGTATCGTGAAATGCGACAAATAACCCTGGCTACCTGCTACGGACCTAAAATCGTCTGGATGGCGATGAACGTTGTGTTATATTTTGGCATTAATTTCCCAGGTTCCAGTACCCTTATGCGGACTACTGCATGTTTACGGTGCTTCTAGCGTCATAAACATCTACAGGCGACGGTAACTGCTTACCATTAAAGGCACCCTGTCAGCCTGTCTGCTATTTCTTAGAAAAAAAATTACTTATTTTGTACTGAAGATGGAAAAATGCCTTAACTTGATTAGATTTGTATGATACTATCAGGAACAGGGTCGGTCGTGCACCTCAAAGCTCTAACTACAATTTTATTTATGCACTGTATTCATGATTAAAAGGCGAACGTGAAACGAGTAGTCGGATGGTCGAATATCTTTTCCGGAGTCGGAGAGTTTCTCGGTCCCCACGGGCCGGGGGTACACGCCAAGAGAGGTGTTTCCCCGAGACCAAAAAAAAAGTGGCTAAATATGGGGTACCGAATACCTGAGTGATATTCCACTCGAAGTCCAATGTAGAGGTCCAAGGTTCGAATCTCACTGTAGCATGCACCGTTTAGGTAGTTTTTCTGATCTAATGTGCATTTTATTGACATGTATGTACCGATGGTGAATTGAAAATATCGTAAGAAAATCTGCTCACCGTGACCACCGGTATATGTTACTCGTCAATCCGCCTTGGATAAGCGTGGCAGGCATATTGTACGTTCTCTCTAGGAAACGCCCAGCAGCGGGACGTTATAGGCTGATATATCATTATATACGGAACACTACAAAATAAAATCCGGAGCACGCTTCATGTAATTCCTAACGATTCTAAATAATTATTTTTGTTTGCGCAAACAACCCTAACCCCTCAACGACGTGATTAGGGGTGGCTTGCTTACGCCTAATAACACCCTAATGCTGTTTTGATGAGTTCCAAAACCTAAATCACTGTAATAAGATTAAGGTAATTCATGTAAAATAAAATTAGCGGTCTCTATAACACGGCTTTTTCACGACGTAATGCCTACGGAGGTCATGAGTTTAAATCTCGTCCCAAGCCTAGATTCTTATGTAATAACATGCATTTATTTGCAAAAGAAATGTATATGACTAATATATCAGTTGGCTCGTATCCATAACACAAGCGCTCTGCTGCTTTAGAAACTAAATGGCGCTGAATTGTTACAGATATTAATTTATTTTAATTTTTAGTTCGAAGATGAACAAATACGCTAACATAACCGAAGAATTAAATCCATACTAATATTATAAATGCGAAAGTAACTCTGTCTGTCTGTCTGTCTGTTCCTCTTTCACGCCTAAACGGCTGAACGGATTTTGATGAAATTTGGTATGGTGATAGATGATAACCTAGAAATGGTCATAGGCTATAAATAATCACGCCATCGTTCTTAGGGGGTAGGCAGTAGGCAGATAACTAAATTGAGTTAGTGATTTTTTGTGCTTATCCGGGTATCTATGAGAATCGGCCAACATCTATTTTTCATCCCCCTAAATGTTAGGGGTGGCCCACCCCCAAAAAATTTTTTTTAATTTTTTGACATTTTATTTTATTTTATTTTATGGCAGAACAACGTTTGCCGGGTCAGCTAGTAATAAATAAATTAAAATTAAAAAACAGTATCTTCATTCCCATCATAAATGACAAGGTATGATTTAGTTTCCGACGACTGAAGAAACCATGAAGATCGTTTCAGTGGGTTTAATCCCCAGAGCCAAAAATATCCAAAATTCTAATAAACTTGGACTGGACTATAAAATCCTGGTAGTCCATGAGCTCACATATCACTCTTTCCATGTCAAGTTAGCATTTTTTGGGTATACTTCTCCTACCGATGCCGATATTTGTCCCCCATATAAGTAACCATGATTAAACCTGGTGATACAAATTCTTCTTCTCTCTATTTTCTCCGTTTAGGGGCCGAATAAGAATATTCACCACTGCGACCCTTAGTATGCCGCTATAAATCCATGATTGGGTTCCGGCATTAGCGACCCAAGTTCCTGTACCCAGGCAGCATGTTACCAGTACCCAAGGCGTCGCAAACATCTATAGGTGACGGTAGCTGCTAACTATTAAGTAGACCACCAACCTATCTGCTGTTCCTCAGCAATAAACCAAAATGTTTTATCCATTGTTAGTCAGAACTTATACTGTTAAATGTTCTAATAGACTTACCATTCTTTTGAGCATAATAACCCGTTCCTGATGAGGATCCGCTTCCAGTTGATGAGCCTTGCTGGGGCCTGCCCTCCTCATCCACCTCCAAAGGCAGAGGTGCTGGTTCCATGACGTTAACTGACGTCACTATTATGACGTCACACAACACTGGCACTAAAGCATCACTTCACTAACACTTATACTTCGATGTACCTGAAAAGAAAATAATCAAATTAATTGATAAAGAAATTAAAATATCTATACAAATAAATAAAATTGGAGGGTCTGTTTGTAATATTAAAATAACCGCTTTTTACTAAGTACATTTGGATGTATACACGGTACATACCAAAACAACATTTTTTACAATTTTTGTCTGTCTATTTGTTCCGGCTAATCTCTGAAATGGCTGGACTGATTTTAACGGGACTTTCACTGGCCGATAGCTGATGTAACAAGGAGTAACTTAGGCTACTTTTATTTTAGAAAAAAAAAATGGTTTTAGTTAAAAGTGTCGGATTTTTAAAAATCCAATTTAAGTTGACCTTGGATTTATATCATCAATCATATAAAATTGGGTTCAGCTTAGGCTGGACTTGGAGGTTCGAACGCAATTTGTATATTACATTAATTTATATTTTAGGGTTTATAGGGTTTGTAATCCAAAACAAACCATAAGTTATATCCAAAAAAATGCTGCCCAAAGTTACTATTCCACGCGGACGGACTCGCGGGCACAGCTAGTACAAAATAAATCAATTTAAATATAGGTATACAGGAAAAGCATGGAACAAGAATATTCGGTATATAAGTATTGTCGTTCCTGCTCAAAATTTTCTTTCACTATCGACAAAGACGAGAACAAGAACAGCCAGCCTTCAGAACTGATAGGCTTTTAAAAAAAGGCTTATTGTAAAAAGAAAGTGTTGCGAAGTGGTGCAGGTGCAGATAGAACTACGCTGCGGTATTTCCCTCTCGCCGGAGTCTCGCCTCAGGAAGTATTACCCTAGACAAAGTTAAGCAAACGTTGCTTTTAGATTTTTTTAAAATTTCGTTATTCCGAATTTGCTTCACTATAAAAGAAAAATATTTGAAATTTATTTTTGAATCTTTTTCAATAACTGTCACATTTTGGCAATTATTGAAAACGGTTACTGAAAAATAACGTAATCAAAATAGATTCATGATTATTATAAAACATTAATCAAGATATTTTAAATAAAATAATAGAACTTGCTTTCACGTTTGAGTTATTCAAAGCTTTTTGTTCATTAATTTAAAAACATAAAACATTAAAAAGAATAAAAAGTAAAGACTAAAATTAAATCAACTATTAACAATTCGTATATTCGCAGCATGTTTTTTAGGAAAATAAAATTATATGCAGTAATACAGTGATCATTAATTTAAAAAGGTCGTATCTGTCGCCAGGACACCTCTGTACAAGCTATTTACATAGTATTTAGATTATCTACATTGAAAAATGGCCGTAACATATATCTTTCAACATATTGACGCAAATTGCGTAAATTTGAGTATAAAATATTCTTTTATTAAATAAACTCGTTGTTAAACGCACACTGACTGCCATTGCCAATTTAAAAAATAAATCTATGGAAGCTTTTTGTTTCTTTTAACACGCTTTTATTAGATTCACCTGTATGTTGGTTTGTTTGTTTGTAACCGATACCTTTGAACTCGATTTGATCCACTTTATAATAAATAATAATAATATAAAATTTCATTTAAACGTTGTAGACTTATCAAGGCCCGATGACAATACATTATCCTCATTAGGATCGCCAAGATTTAAAAAAATGGTGACGTATATTACGCCTGATAAAATTTTGAAAGTAAATTTTAATTAGAATAAATATAGTTAAAACAAAGAAGAAGTTTTAGTGACGACTTAAACTAAAAAGTAAAAAATAAATATAGTTAAACAAAACTAAAAAACTAGATTTTTTAAACTATATATTCTTGATCTTTTTTATAATCTTCTTACTAGCGTAGCGAGTATTTATCGCTACTTTTATTTTTTAGCGGTACTTTCTTTCAGGCTGGCGGCCGGTTGTAAAAACAAAGCCACACAACTATTACAACATATAACATGTTGTGCCGACCCCATATAATGTGGGATAAGGGCAGGAGGAAGAAATACTTTTTTCGGATACCTTATTTCTTAAGCCTATCTGTATTTTTCACAGTATTTATTTATTTTATTATTTTTTTTTTCATTTATCTATTTCTTTTTTACATTATTATATAATTCTTGATTATCATAAGTACAGATGAATGACTGATTAAATGCGGTAATTATTATATTTATAATGGAATTCAATCTTTAAATCCAAATAATTGACTTATGATATGTTTAAGAAAAAAAAACAGAGATGAAATAAATATCTGTTATACGCGGACCCGTATGGGTCGCACCCTTGCAAGGGTTCCATGATAATCCGATTCAGTCAATTCATTTAAATTAAAATGCTGGTATGAACTCAATTTGATTTTGATTTAACCTTATTGTTGTTTTCATTTTTGGTAACATGTAAATAAGAATGGAAAGGCGAGCAACGGAATACTTATTTTTGCTACAAGCAGAAAAAGAAAGGCAGTATTCGTTTTTTTCTTACAAGATAAGAAAGTTAAACGACAATTTTAGCTGGATCTATTCCAGCTTTTTTATGCTATTTTGATCAAAAAAAATGAGTCACTGAGCGCCACCTACTCTCTAAATAAACAATACTTGTTTTATGGGTAAATATAAAAAAGAATACATGTGTGGTACGGCTTTTTCCGCTTGCGTTAGTATCTACATCTCTTTCCTCTACTTAAAAAATTATATTTCACTTTTGCATTGCGATTGTCGGCTCTACATCGTGTAAACAATCACAACTAAATGAAACTATGTTTAAGTTAATACTGACCACCATCCAAAAACCAATTTCATGCTAACAATGTTACTAAACAAATATGGAACATACGTTTCTAATTTCAAATTCAAAACCCGTTTTGTTTCACACAAACCGAGACGCGATTTGATATTCAAAAACTTGTGAATATAGTATGGACTTTTTTTTGCAAGCCGGTGTTTCTCAATCATGAATTTTTTTCGGTTAAATTTGCAGGTCTTTGTGTATAACAATCATCAGTATCCAAAGTTTTAATTCTGATTCTTTCATCTCATGAGACCAGAGATTGCGGTTGCGGTCTGTGTCATCAGAGATATATTAAATGGCGTTCGTTTGCATGTTTGTACATCGTAATTGACGAAGTAAATTAAGTAACATTATTATGTGATATTGTATTAATAATAATATATATTAATTATACTTCTGTCTCAGTATAATTATTCACACAGCGCCGTCTAGTCCCTAAGTAAGGAACGGAGCTCTTGTACCATGGATTATAGACAACTGATATAGTACTTAAATAAATATATTATTATACATAAACACCCAGACACGGGAAGGGATGCGAAAGCCATCACTCCATGGAGGTCATGTAGGAAGTGAAAGTATAATGTTTAAATTGTAATATTTTACTCTTTTTTATATTTATTATCTAAATAAACTTAGTTTTTAAAACCCTTAGATTTTTAAAATTCAAAAAATTCAAACGTAAAAATTTTTATTACTTAAATTGTTTTTTCCGGGGAATATCTCAATTTGTGAGTCCCCCGGACAACTCTACGGGCTTAACATCTAAAAAAACCAGCTGTTGTACTACCGCTAAGTGCCTGGACCGTCGGATAAGTTACTTACCTAATACCATGGCATAAACCAGCGCGTGGTTGCGAGATTGAGAGGACTCCAGTGGTTATACGATCAACAGGGAAGACATTTCGAAGACCATCATACGATATTCCCTTAGCAACAACTGCGTAACAGCACAGCCGTTTTCGTTGTCAAGTTGTACGCTCCATACAGGGCCATTGACTACAGAGTCCCTTTCAACTGTACCTCACTCAGCCCTCCAGTGTTAGGCAGCCATTGTAAAAAAAATAATTATTATTTATACAGAAGCGGAGTACTAACCCTTGCGACCGGGGCCTGTGATAAAAGGCAACAAAACTACCACCCTTGGTCTATAAGCATGCCGCCATAATAACCTTGTGTTGTACAGGTTTCTTACCCCTATGGCGCCCGTAGCGTTGCAAGCATCTTAGATGACGGTAACTGTTTACTATTAACCGTATCATCAACCTGTCTGCTGCCCTCAGCAATAAAAAACTTTACTCACCTTATTATTTTTATGTATATAATTTAAAATGTTTAAAACCAAACAAATATTCAAAATGAGCACAATACTGGTATTAAATGCAATTGTTTCACTCGCCAATTAGTACGATAAACTTTATCAACAAGCACAATGCATTTATATTCACGAATTGTATTTCAGTTTGGCGGGACTAGTAATAAACTGAACTGTTATCTGTCGTATAATAAACTGACGTTGAGTTTCCTTTAGGTTGGCACACACTATTTTTACAGATGCTCTTTTAGTCTAAGAGGTGGTATACTAAATCTATTCTTTTTTTATTGCTAAAGAACAGCAGACAGGCTGACATCCCACTTAATTGTAAGCAGCTACCGTCGCCTATACATGTTTGTGACGCTAGGGGTACAGGCACCAGGGTCACTAATCCTGGAACACAACACAAGGCAAGGCGGCATACATATACACCATGAGTGGTTGCCATCCAGACGGGTTTAAGGCACTGCCATGTAGCTAGGGTTATTTTGTCGTCTTTTATGATAGGCAGACCCCGGCCGAAGAGGTTAGTATAGTTTTCAACCCCTACTCAGAATATCTCGAATGCATTCCGAATAAAACGCGTTTAAGAAAAAATTGTTAATTTATTTCCGAGCTCCTATACTATTTTATAGTTCTTGGCAAGTTGCCCGTAGCAGATTTGAACCTATGAATAAAAAAAGTGAAAGATCTATTTTCTTTATGCGTGTGTAGATCATATTCAAGTGTTGTCTGCAACGCCACCTGCCGTCAGGGTTACGGACATTGTTTATTTTCGTTTGTTCACGATCTCGTGGTGTGGTTTAAGATAAGCTTCAGCTTCAGTAGGTAGCGGTCACCACATACTTTTAAGGATAATGCTCAGGATCGGAGCTTACTAGTAAGCTCAGTGGTTGCAATAGGGGAGTAAGACAGAGAACCCCATGAACCTGCGTCGTCTTTCCTGATGAAGTTGCAAGGCGGCACTGTTATCGGCATAAAATAAAGTAAGGAACATCAGATAAGCCCACTTAATAGGAAGGAACTACCATAACCTACGGATGTTTTTGACGCCAGGAGCACCGCAAACACGCTGCTGTCCTATAGGGATACACAAACTTGGGTCACTAATGCCGGAATACAACACAAAGTTGTTATGGCGGCATACTTATAAACCAATTATGTTTGCCATTTAGATGGGTAGAGGACTATAAGTCCTACCAGATAGCTAGGGTTGTTGCCTTTTACGACAGGCTGATCCCGGCACGCATAAAAATTTTGTACAGAACATGATCCACGTAAGAATATTCGATGGGTCCAAATTGATGGATGAGACACTAACTTCACTCCTGACACCTCTATACAATTGGCTATAACAGGTCTTCTGTCAGTACAGTTTCAGCCAATTTTGCCTTCTTCTTCTTCTTCTCTGTCGTAACCTCATGACTGAGGGACGTGACTGTGGTGCGTAGTCATCGTCACCAGCTCCCTCCAGACACTTCTGTCTTGCGCCATCCGGATGGCGGTTTGAAGGGTGGCTCCCGTAGCGTCCTGAATCGTGTATATCCAACATGTAGGAGCGCGCCCTCTGCCCCTCTTCCTCTCGACACAGCCGGTAATAATCAGCCTCTCAAGACTTTCTGGGTCTCGCCTGACTGTGTGTCCGAAAAACTTGAGGACCCTCTGTCTACATGTTGCCGAGAGTCTAGTTTCTACATTCAGTTGCTTGAGGATTGACTCGTTTGTACGGCGTCCAGGAGATTTTCATCATACGGCGCCAGCACCACATTTCGATTGCAATCCTCGATCAATAATTTGACTACTCTGTCAAAAAACACTGCAAAGGTTATCGTTATAGGTTTTGGATCAAATAACAGTTACTTTTCTAATACCGAATTACAAAATTTATTTTTTGGGGAGAATTTTCTTCAAAGAGTATTTTGACACTGACACACAATTGTGACCTTAGGACAGTACAATACTCCATAGAAAACAGCTTTGTATGTAATTTGAATTGACGGCTTGTAAATTAACAGTCTTATAATCGATTAAAATGAAGCCAAATAAAATATACCAAAATAATAAAACTACAAACAATACCGGGCAACTTTAGAAAAATAACTTTTCTCGTTACTGTGCACGAGAACTGGATAAACAAACTGACCGTCTGTTTATATCGGCATAGAGCATATACATGAGAGTTTCCTTTTTAAAATCAACGATATAAAATATTAAATAGAAAGAAGAAAGAGAAAAAAATGTTTATTTTGGACACAGTTATACTCTTATTAGTTAAGCACACGATGAGTTAATGAAGTCCTAAATGAGGCTTAGGCGAGCATGTACTAGTTTTTTGTAGAACCAGCGTTGATCTTCCCCTAGGTCTTGGATTGATATTACGGACATATAATAAACTTAAAATATAAATATAGGTATAAACAAGAATTTTGAAAAATAATATAAATTATGGGTATATTATATAAACACATACTCATAGAAACACGCTTACACTCATATACACACCCTCACGCACAATACTCATACATACATATATTTATTATACATTATTGAAAGACACGCAATTATATAATATATGTAAATTTATGAATATTTTTTTTTATGGCTGTAGGACAGCAGACAGGCTGACGGCCCGTTTAGAATTTAGCAGTTACCATCGCCTATGCGTGTTTGCAACGCCAGTGGCATCACGAACACACTGCTGTCCCATAAGAATACAGGAACTTGGGTCACTAATGCCGGAACACAACACAAGGTTATTATGGCGGCATACTTAAAACCAAAGGTGGTCGCCATCCAGACGGGCTTGAGGCCCTACCACGTAGCTAGGGTGGGTTGTTTTGTCGCCTTTTACGACAGGCCGACCCCGCCACAGAGGGTAGTATTCTTTCTCCGCCCCTGCACGGATAAGAATATTAAATATAAGTATACATATACAGCTCAAAGATCGTCGAAGTATCCATTCACATTACATACATTATACATTAACTTAATAGTACAAAAGAAAATTAATAATAAAAATAATCTACAAAACACAATTATGAATTTTTTAGAATACCTTTTACTATATATAAATAAATATATTTAAAACTAGATACACTAAAAAAACTATAATTTATACGACGTACGTACATACGACTTGGCCATACAAAATAAGAAAAAAAAAATTGCTCTTTTAACAGTGATGCAAAGAACTAAATTTTATAGATTTTATTAGAATATCGTCTATAGTCCAGTAATGAGGTACTTGACTGTTCTCCGCTGACGTTAGAAAGCTTGGCCTGTAAGAAACCTGAATGCAAACTTTTAAAATGATCACAATATATTTATCTATTATGTTACTACACGAGTTATTACCACCTCACCCGCACCCGTGAAAAAAAAAACTGACTGAACTCTTTTACTATGAGCTGGTGATGACTTCTAAACTAAGAAAGAAACGTCATTGTCATCGTTGACGGGCGACACGGAACAACAAATTACAGTGATTTACAAGTTAGCAGACAATTTGTATAAAGAAACGGTCAAAAGTTTTTAATATATTGTTATTTACCATCATCACCTGGCTTTTCATACTTTGTACCTTGATAGTCAATGCCAAAAGCATTGACGCCATATAAAAAAATAACATCGCGAACACGCTACTGTCCCATAAGGGTACAGTAACTTAAGTCATTAATGCCGGAATACAACACAAAGTTATTATGGTCGCCATCCAGACGGCGTTGGGGCCCTACCACGTAGGGTGGGTTGTTTAGTCCCCTTCACGACAGGTAGACCCCGGCCGCAGAGGTCAGTATTCTTTCTGCGCACCTGCACGGATAAAAATTGTCTGACAGACTCACTGCAAATACATTCGCATTTAGACCACGTTAAACAGCGAAAAATTTGTATTCATTTTCTAGTCGAAACCATATGACCGGGCTTTGTTAAAGATATCCTTGCCACTCCAAGTTGCTCACTGCCCCATGACTGGAAATCGTAACAGGCAGTATTAAAACTGGAACGTGCTCTAATATAAAGTCATCGATTGTTCAACAATAAAGTTCATTATTTCCCTTATTACTGAACTTCAGTTCTTTGTATTTTTATTTTATCGGATATACTTATTTAATAATATTGTTACTGTGTTAGGGAATGATGCTAAATCATGTCCCTTTTCTTCTTACTTCATGTCCGCTCTCTTTCCTTGTCAAGCAAATGTCAAGCCAGGTGTCGGCCTGTTATAAAAGGCGACAAAATAACCCTAGTTAGGGAGGGAGCCTTCAAGTATTACGTAACGCAATTTTTAGATATTTTATAACCCCCGCCATGTAAGACGCCGTAACGTTTTTCTGTACCCCCCCCCCCCTCCCCTTATAAAAAGTTACGTAACCACCAAGTGGTCATTTTTACATAAAAGTTACAATCATGTGGCATAAAGTACCGGAAAGTCGCTAAAATACCTTTGTTATTGTTTGTGAAGGTTAAATATTTTCAAGTGGTCATTTCAATGGAAATTTTGAGAAAACAAAACATTTTAAAAAATGCGTGAGAGAATCTTCTACGCGACCGTTCTGAAGGCCTAAAAAAGTAAATTTTACGTAACGCGTAGTTCAAATCCTATATATATGCCCTATAACATTACAAGACAAAAATTCGTAACGTAATACTTGAACGCACCCTTACGTGGTAGAACTACAAGCCCGCCTGGATGGCAACTACCCCTGGTGTATAAGTGACCCAGACCTAAGACCCAGGTTCCTGTAGCCTTAAGGGACAGCAGCGTGCTCGCGGTGCTCTTAGCGTCACAAACATCCATAGGCGACGGTAACTGCTTATTAGGTAGGCCGTTAGTCTGTCTGCTGTTCCTTTCTTTCTGTCTTTGGCGTGGTTTAGGGCGTCTGTAATCCCTGTACCCAGCTTTTTGGGCCATTTACATATAATACTAGCTGACTCGGCGAACATTGTTCTACCATATAAATAAAAAAAATACTATAATAAAAATAGCTTATGTCCTTTTGCAAGATTCACTCTATCTTTGTATCGAAATTCATCAAAATTGGTTCAGCTGTTTAGACGTGAAAACGTAACAGACAAACAGATAAATAGAGTTATATACTAATACAAATACATAATATATTAAGTATTTTGTATGGCTTACACATAAAAGATAGATATATGCTGTCCTGGGCTTTTTTGTAGGACTACTTAAGATCATATCATCCATTATACATTAAATACTTGTAACTCTAACGGATTTTGCAGCGCACGCCAGAATAGCTCGCAGATGGCAGAATTGTTTCCTACTTATTTGATACTTATCATTATATTTTGGAGAATTCACACATCTTTATAAATTATAGTCTATGTGTTAATCTGATGTATAAGCTTTATTATTGCAAAGTTTCATTAAAATCCATTCAGTAGTTTTTGCGTGAAAGAGTAACAAACCTACATTCTTAGAAACTTTCGCGTTTATAATATTAGTAGGATGTGTTGTTCTGATGTATAAGCTATATTATTGTAAAGTTTCATTAAAATCCATTCAGTAGTTTTTGCGGGAAAGAAAATAAAAGTATATACAAGTATACAAAATACAAGCGCTTTACTCCTGTGTGACTAAATGGTGCTTTGTGATTTTTCCAAATATATCTCACAGGCAGCAAAAGAGCTCTCTTCAAGGATGCGTGATCCCTTGCAAGACCTTCCTTTGCCGACAATTCTTCCGTATTGACTCTGAATTGCGAGAAAAATACATAGTCAAAACACATGAGCGTTGAATAAACATGCAAATGGCTCTCTAAACTGTTATTTGAGAACACAAAGCGAACTATTTTCGTAACCAACGTTTTTGATGAAAGGTTTAGTATTCCCAAATAGTGGGTTACATGTCATTATGCATTGTTGCGAAACTGGTGCCAGCAAAGATATTTTATGCTTAGATCGCGGCTTTGTTTGTATGTAAATGTTTCCGGACATTTAAGTTGGAAATTGGGTTGTATTGGGTTGTTGGAAATGCAAGCAAATAAACAGTAAAATGATACAATTCATTTTTCCTTGTTTATAAAACAATTTTTGATAATTTATTTAACTTAAAGAATGAATAATAATAATTTATTTCATAACAATACTTATAACTATATACATTAAGTTAACAATTAAGTTACAGTCAAACAATATTAAGGTACATACATACATACATATAATCACGCCTCTTTCCCGTAGGGGTAGGCAGAGACCACTTATTTTCACTTGCTACGATCCTTACATACTTGTTTCACTTCGTCCACTTTCATTATTCCCTTCATACATGCCCTTCGGTAAACCGAAGGGCATGTATGAAGGTCCGACCAAGTACCCTTTAGGGTACTCTTGACCTGGCCTTTTTTCAAGACGTCCCTGATCTGGTCTCGAAACGTCCGCCTAGGTCTACCCCTTCCAACACTTCCATTCACACTCGTCTTATACACTTTTTTCGTCAATCGTTCTTCATTCATTCTCTCAACATGGCCAAACTATCTCAGCATACCTTTCTCAATTTTTGTCACTACATCTTCTTTCAGACCACAACGTTTCCTTATCTCACTATTTCTTATCCTGTCACTCAGTTTAAATCTTATCATACTTCTTAACGCTCTCATCTCAACTACATTAAGGTGATCAAATAAAATTATGTATAGTTATAACAGCCATAAAACAAAAACATCAGCCATTGCCCCCAAATTAGAAAAATATCTGTGTCTTGGAGGCCGAGGCAAAAATGAATGAATGAAGAACGATTGATAAAAAAAGTGTATAAGGTGAATGTAAATGGAAGTGTTGGAAGGGGTAGACCTAGGCGGACGTTTCGCCCTCAGGGGCGCTCCTCTGTCCGAGGAGTGCACGGGTGTGCGTACCCGAGGTGCCCGAGCATCCGTCGCCTCACTCCCCTCTCCGTCCGAGGCGACAGAGTCCTACCTTTCTTCCCGTCTACCTCCTACATCCTTTCCAACTTCGCTCTCTGTTCGTGGCGTGGTCCCCGGTGGGATGGTTGCGAATACTGATTGGGGTCCCGGGTTTTGCCCCGGGCCCTGATTTGGTAGTGGAAACCATGCCTATTTCGACTGCGCCTGCACAGGGAGTGTTCCTGGGGTGGGAATCGCATCCTCGCTGTCGGTTGGTCATGCTGGGCCGGCTACGGCGTTGGGCGACTCCCTGGTTTTTCTGGAGTGTCGCCTGGTAGTCGTACCCACGCCTGACCGGCACGCCGCGGGGGTGCGAGTCCCGTCCGGAATTGGCCGCCGACCTGTCGCTCCCGGCCCTGGTTCTGTCCATGGTCGGGGGCGATCCTGGATGATCGGCCATCGCCTCCTTTTGCGAGGCAGTAATGTCCGCAAAGGGGGCGACGGGGCGGGAGCGGGAGTCAACTCCTGCCAACGCAGGCCACGCCGTCGGCGCCGGAGGGCAAGCAACGACCTCCGGCCGCCGTAGAAAGCGGCCGCGGGCGGCTCCTCGGGGGAGGATCCGCCGCCTGCACTATTGCCGCAAGGGAGAGGGCCGCGTGCTGTTCCGCGGTCCTCCTCAACTCCTTGAGTCAACAGGAGAGCGCCGGGGGGATGAAACCCTGACCCCCTGGCGTCAACAGTTTAGAAGAGGCCCACCTTGAGAAAGGGCGGGCCGGCGCCGGCCCGGGCCACGAGATGGGCAGGCCACATTTCCGTAGGCCCGGGCGTAGGCGATAGGAGAACAGCGGGGTTTTTAGTGGGTAGTCGGATGGCCGAACATCTTTCCCGGAGTCCCACATATCCCTCGGTCCCCCCGGGCCGGGGGAACCCGTCAAGAGAGGGTTTTTCCCCGAGACCAAAAAAAAAAAAAGCGGACGTTACGAAACCAGATCAGTGACGTCTTGAAAAAAGACCAGGTCAAGAGTACCCTAAACCGAAGGGCATATATGAAGGGAATAATGAAAGTGGACGAAGCAAAACAAGTATGTAAGGATCGTAGCAAGTGGAAAGAAGTGGTCTCTGCCTACCTCTACGGGAAAGAGGCGTGATAATATGTATGTATGTATTTAACTTATACGTATTTTTAATTAGAAGATGTTCTTGTAGATTTTTTATTGCTGGGAAACAGCAGACAAGATGATGGTCCACTTAATAATAAGCAGTCACCGTCGCCTATAGATGTTTGCGACGTTAAGGGCACCGCGAACACGCTGCTGGCCCATAGGGGCACAGGAACCTGGGTCAGTAATGCCGGAACACAAATCAAGGTTATTATCACGGTATACTTATAGACCAAGGGTGCCTTCCACACGGGTTCTTTTGTCGTCTTTTACGACAGGCCGACTCCGGGCCCAGGGGTTATATGTTAGGCATATATTATATGGGATAAATAGACAGACAATACTTTTTTGTACACAGTAAAATATTGTACTTTAAGTACAAAGGGCGGTGTTATCGCTGACAGGCGATCTTTTCCAGACAACCCATGGGTAGGTGATGAAGATTATTAATAATATTGGTGGTAAATATAAACACAGACAAAAATAACACAATTTTCTCTTCAGTACGTCATATCTTTTTTCATATATCTGAAGCAGTTTTTTAGGGTATAATATACTATAATAACGGCCCATAACGTCCACAGCTGGACCCGGGTGGTCCCCTTTATGGAACGTATAGTATACCCGATACACTTATCCAAGGTTTGTCCTAGGATTGGTTAGAAACACGTAACTATCATCTCTGCATATAAATTTTTTCATATTTTCCTTTACCACCAATATGTAAATATTATAATTAAAATGAAAAAAAAAACTGTTTTATCGGTGAATTCCGTTATATGAATCATGAATTTTTGGAGAATTTTTCTATTTTTTATTATTTATCCCGATATCTCCATACCTTACAAACTTTAAACAGCCAAATCTTTAATAATAAAAATTAATAAATATAGTGGAACAATTCACAGAGCACCATCTAGTCCCAAAGTAAGTAGCATATCACTTGTGTTATGGGTAATAGACAACTAATAAAATACATATATACTTTTCTTTTGTAAGTAAATAAACATTATACATAAACACCCAGACTGAACAAGCGTACTGATATGCGCTAATCGTTACGCCACTGAGATCGTCATAGCATATTTAGCATGACCTATAATCATATCAGGCGAAAAACTTCCTAAGGGAAAAAGGGGGGAAGACCTTAAGACTTGTGAATACTTGAAGTATTATTATAATTTTTATTATTTATCTCTCGGTATCTTACAAGCTTTTAAATCACCAAATATTTTATTTTAGAATTATTTATTTACGCAATGTATTAAAAAAATATCTAAAAATATATTTTAACTTTGTGCTTGTATGTCTAAGTAAAAAAAATAGAAAATAGGTCTAACGCCTTGAACTTAACGAAATGTAACATCAAAGTGCCAGTAATAAATAATACGGTAACCTTAATTTTATTCTCTGAATTCCCAAAACTCAGAACGGTCGTTTGGTTAAGTGATTGCTACAGCTATGAAATCACAAGACGTAATAACTATATACATTATTTGTGTGGTTCTAGTGATGGTACGTGATTTATCAGTTTATTCGGCGTTACATTGCCTTTTCGTCCTGATCCTTGGTGTTCATTATTTTGGTTAGCATACACTCTATACCGTTCCAGTTCCTTTCATCACTAAGCATGATCTCAAGCATATTTTCTCCAACTGACTTTGGACTAACTGAAGTCAATTAGTAGCCTTTTACTAATTCATATATAAATGGAATAACCCTATTCTCATGGCCGTATTATATCATAATCTGTTTTTGGAAATTGTAATACTTTAAAATAACTCATCTTTCATTAGCAAACAGCGGCGTAAACATGTGAATCTGGACTGTGTCGAAGTTAATGGTGGTTTGGTTAATATCTCTACCTATAAAAATATAATTTTTTCTCCATGCAGGGGTGGATTAAGAATACTAACTACTGCGGCCGGGGTCCACCTGTCGTAAAAGGCAATAAAACAACCCTGGTTACGTGGATGGCGACCACTTTTGGTCTTAAGTATGTCGCCATAATAACCTTGTGTTGTGTTCCGGCATTAGTGACTCAAGTTCCTGTACCCTTTTGGACAGCAGCGTGTTTGTGATGCCACTGGCGTTGCAAACACCCATAGGCCTCAGTACCTTCTAAATTCTAAGCGGACCTTTTCCCCAATTCTCCGCGGCAAGAGAACGCACATCACTAAACACGTAGTGATTATAAAAATCGTTGTTTTTTTTTTAACTTTAATTGCAATCTATCCAGTAGTTTTACCGTGATGCGCGCACAACTGCAGACCTCTATCATTTTACCATATTTAATTATTTATATAGATAATATGGCGAACGAAAACACCGTCAAGAAACCTGGATACCGGGATCAACGGTACGTGTACGCCAACAATCCTTCTTAGAAAAGTATGGTGGATACTCAGTCCGTTCCCTTTAAGGGTCAGTTATGTGCTGTTATGTTCAATAATTATTTGTTAATATCTTTTATTTTTTCTAATAAATCACTCCTAAATATCCCCAAAGAATGGTTAACCACCAATTAGTCACAGCCAATTATAAAAGACACCCGTTACTTATCCCTTTAAACCAAATCACCCAATTAGTCCATCCGAGCGTATCCTCGAACTGAATTATTCGCGTTCAAAATTGGGTTGGATAAGTTCCAAAATTTTATTACAATTCCTCATGTTTTTGGTATAATAATTCACTAAATATTTAATGGAAGAAAGAAAGAAAGCTTATTTAGAGCTTAGGTACAAACAAATGCAGTATAGCCTTCTTCTTCTCTGTCGTAACCTCATGACTCAGGGACGTGATTGTGGCGGCTTGAAGGGTGGCTCCCGTAGTTTTCTGAATCGTGTGTGTCCAGCTTGTAGGAGAGCGCCCTCTGCTCCTCTTCCCCTCGACATAGCCGGTAATAATCAGCCTCTCAATACTGTCTGGGTCTCGCCTGACTGTGTGTCCGAAAAACTTGAGGACTCTCTGCCTGTATATTGTCGAGAGTCTGGTTTCTATATTCAATCACTTGAGGATTGACTCGTTTGTGCGGCGTTCTGTCCAGGAGATCTCAGCATATGCAATATAGTCAACAAACAATAAACTAAGAATAACAATAAAAAAATCTTAAAAAAGACACTCAATTCAGTGATGTCAAGATAAGTAGCCAACAACCTTGATGTTTGTTTATTGTTATAGGACTGCAGATAGGCTGACAACCCGCTTAGAATTTAGCATTTACCGTCACCTATAGGTGCATCATGAATACGCTACTGTCCCATAAGGGTACAGGAACTTGGGTCACTAATGCCGGAACACAACACAGGGTTATTATGGCGGCATACTTAAGACCAGAGGTGGTCACCATCCAGACGGGCTTGAGGCCCTACCACGTAGCTAGGGTGGGTTGTTTTGTCGCCTTTTACGACAGGTCGACCCTGGCCGCAGAGGCCAGTATTCTTTCTCCGGCCCTGCACGGATAAATGTCCACATGGAGGGTAGATTTAAAAAAATACACTATACATACTCATCCACGCATCCCTCTTATATCCATCCCCCATAGTCTCCCTACAAACACGCCATAATAGTGTTCACAGTTTTGTGCTGTTATTAATAACACCCGTATCTGAGAAATGTGTCGATATGTTACGTTTCAACCGCTGAAACAATTTCGATGAATTTCGGTATAGAGATAGTTTTGACCTCGGGGAAGGACATCGGCTACTTTTTATTTATTTATACGGCAGAGCAACGTTTGCCGGGTCAGCTAGTATGTTATAATATCTATACATTTTTGTGCAACAAAGAATAAATAAAAAAGTTGTAAATTCTTTTTGTTTTATGAGCCTTTCACGCTATTGAATATTCCCAATTGCCAAGTCCTGACGCAGCTTTTTTTTACAATTCCAACCCTATATATATTACTAAATAGAACTTAGAATTTATGTACAAAAAAAAGTCTTTATGGCTCTTTTTAAAGTGTCTCATACTCAGAACAGACATAAATTTTCAGACTGTCCGTGTAGGGGTGGAGTATATTTTTAGTGACCTCTGCGGCCGGGGTCGGCTTATCGTAAGAGGAGACAAGAGAAGCCCAGCAAGGTAGTAGAGCCCCAAGCCCATCTGGATGGCAACCGTCCTGGTATGAGAATGCCGCCGTAATAACCTTGTGTTCCGGTATTAGTGACCGAGGTTCTTGTACTCCTATGGGACAGCAGCGTGTTCGCGGTGCATCTAGCGTCGCAAACATCCATAGGCAACGGTAACTGATTATAAGTGGGTCACGAGCCTGTCTGCTTTCCCTCAGCAATAAAAAAAAAAATAACAGCTCATAAACATCCCACTGCTTCCGTCTCCCTAGACGGAACCGTCGGTACATGGCAGTTATATGATAATATACATAAGGCAAGAAAAACTGCTTAAGGGGTGCATACCATGGTGGGATTTGAACCCAGGATACTAGATTAGCTCCAAGAGTTACTTGGGAACAGATTTCTGTATACCATTGAGCTACTTAATACCTTCAAGAATAATAAAAAAAGAATTAAAACCGAAGAGCATTACCTAGTCCACTGTGTTACATACAAGTTAAAAATCCAATACATTCTAATAACTATTTAAAATATAAAATACTAAAAGATCAAATGAAAGTTTACGAGTTTACTCAAAACAGCGACGTATCATTTGAGGCGACGACTATTGCGTAAATTTATATTGGCATCGGGCCAATGGGAACAAATTTGAGATAATATAATGTGGCGGTAATGGCAAAATAGCCACGTGCGAGCAACTAAACAGTCGTCACATGTGTAACTATACAATCATCACTTGCGATTTCAATAGTTGGAAGCATCGATACTTTTGTGTCATAAGAATTACGACAGTGACCTGTGAACCAAAATTGACAAACGATTTTCGAAACTCGCATTAGTTTTTTTCTTTGTACCGGAGCAGACTTAAAGGCGACCAAACAAACCTATCCAGGTAGGGCTCCAAGCCTGTTTAAATAGAAACCACACCTGGTTTCTAAATATGTTGCCATAATTGTGTTGTATTCCGGTATAAGCGACCCAAGTTCCAGTCCCCTACGCAGACACCAGCATGTTCGTGGTGCTCCTGGCGTTTCAAATCTATAGACGACAGTAACTGCTTACTATTAAGTAAGCCTGTCTGTTGTCCCAAAGCAACAAAAGCTGGCAGCTTATTCTAAAATACGAAACAAAATTAACGTGCGTGAAGAGAGAATAGCTCCAAAAAACGATCCACTCGGTGTTTGCCTAGACGATGAAGCAAAAGAAAATATTAAATAGCGACAGATCAGTAATATTATCCGGGTTGCCTGGAAGAGAACGCTCTGTAGCGATAAGGCCGCCCATTGTAAGTCAAGTAGATATTGATTGTGTAAATAAGTTTCATTGTTTTTATAAGATTAGTTTACAATAAAGTGTTATCTATCTATCTATTATATCTAAGTAATACATAATTTGGTACATTCGTATGTCAATGGAGAATTGAAAGAAATAATCGACTGTCTAAAATCAATATTGTGATAGATTATTTGGTAACGAGCGATGGAAAAATTCTCCAGTAAAATAATGTTAAACAAATAAATATTGCTCATTATGTGATTGCATAATTTATAAGAAAAGAACATTTAAACCGACTACTGCATCGTTAAACATCTATATACTAAACGATATCTTATCAAATCTTTTTGCTTATTAATTAGCCCTCGCTGGTGACAAAAAGTCGTCACTTGCGACCTTATTATCGCTATTTGTACAAAAGGAATTATATGCTAAATATAATCCTAACTAATATTATAAAGGCAAAAGTGATTTTGTTTGTTTGTTACGCTTTCACGCCTAAACCGCTAAACCAATTTTGATGAATTTCGGTATAGTCATAGATTGGACCTTGGAGAAGGACATAGACTAGGTTTTTTTAATTTATATGGCAGAACATCATTTGACGGGACAACTAGTATTATATAAAAAAATATAATTAAGTATGGATCAAACTATTTTACATAATCAGTCAAGTTAGTCGGAGGTAAGTCGCTCATCAATGCTAGCCCTATAACTATACAATGAGTTCATCTGTCACTGAAGAATGATAGTCACGACGTATACTAATGATGTACAACTGAATATAATGTTTTTTTTTTATTTGTTGACATATTTACACATCACGTTAGAACCAAAAGGCCTAATTTCTTCTAAATTTTTCCTATCAGTCGAATCCAGTCGTTTTCAGTTCAAAATATTTTAATATTAGTATTTCCTTTAACGTGCCCTTGCTCTCTCTTTACTCTCTTTTTTCTTAATCAAAGAAAGCGTGTGGCTGAATCTAGTTCTTATAGGCCTATATTGTTCCTAAGGGTGCCACTAGTTCACCAAAGTTGACATAATATTATTCTCCAATGTCCGCCTGTATATCGCTCACACTCGTCCGTAGCTCTTGACAGTAACAGTGACATATTGACATCTATACATAGACACGCAAGAGAATGCTATAAGTGCATACCATAAACTAAATCGTATACATATTTTAAGCTCCGAAAGGAAAGTCGTACTTCTCTTCCGTTAAAATAGGTGAACTAGCAAACAATACTATTTTGTGCTTCCTGTTCTTCCTGCCCTTATCACAGCTATGTGTGGTCGGCATAACATGTCCTCTTCTTCCACTCTCATCTTTTATTCGTCATCTGAACATTCACACGTTATTTGCATATCATCTTTTATACAATCTATCTATTCTTTGGTCTACCTCCCCTTTTGCATCATACACTCTCATTTCTAGCAATAGTGTCTTTCATTAAATAATGTTATATGTCTCTCTGTGGACCAACTAGATATCATCTTCATGACTGAAGATCGTGATCGCTACATGTTACAATTACACGGGAACGAAATATATTCAGCGGTTCCTATCTGTCGCCATCCTCACCATGTACTGAAACCCAGTAATATTATGTTTTTTTATTGCTGTAGGACAGTAGACAGGCTGACGGCCCACTTACAAATTAGCAGTTACCGTCGCCTATGGGTGTCCCATAAGGATACAGGAACATGGATCACTAATGCCGGAACACAACACAGTCATTACGGCGGCATATAAGACCAAAGGTGGTAGCCCTCCAGACGGACTTGGGGCCTGGCCACGTAGTTAGGGTGGGTTGTTTTGTCGCCTTTTACGACAGGCCGACCCCGGCCGCAGAGGTCAATATTCTTTCTCCGCCCCTGCACGGATAAAAAAACTTATAAAACAATGTATTAAATTCCTGTAATTAGCAAACACAATAGAAAAACAGCCCACTACATCCCACTTCTGGGCTCCGGTCTCCCTCTGGAGGAAACTAACAGTATAAATATATACCCACCACGCTTGTCCAACGCGGTTTCCTCACTTTTCTTCACTTTCACTTTCCTCACTTCCTCAAGATGGTTTTCTTCCCCATCACATGGCAATTCTGTTATAATATCCATATTTGATGACAAAAACTGTTAAAGTAGTGCACACTATCATTTTGAATCCAGAACCTTTATATTGGTCGAGAATAATAACAGTAAGCTATCTTTATCACATACAACAAATAAAATTCTTCAAAAAGAGAATTTTGAAACGCAAACTATATCTTTTAAAAAAATTACAAAATGAATATAACATTGTTGCGAGAACTATTATTCAAATCTTAAAATATCGGTCAGGTGTTCACGTTCCGAACTTGATACATCGTTTCCTGTCTTTGTTATTAAAAGACGAGACTACACCGAAAGGAAATGACGTCAGAACGAGTAAGTGACGTTTTCTTTGTATTTTATCGTAATCTTAATACGCAATTTATAGGTTTTTTGAAGTTAGCGGCGTTGTGCACTTTTTGTGATGGGTAAATATGTTAAACTCGCGTCAGGTCGAGATTTGTAAGAAGGAGTTTTGCTCCAGTAATACCAACCTTATTAATAATTTATTATTGCTGAAGTGGAGCAGACAGGCTGACGGTTCAATACTATGCAGTTATCGTTGTCTATAGATTTACACACGCTGCTGTCTGTATAAGGTTATTGGAACCTGAGTCACAAATGCGACAACACAGGGTTAATATGGCGGCATACTTTTATACAGAGGGTGGTAACCATCCAGGTATGCTTGGGCTCTACCACATAGCTAGGGTTGTTTTATCGCCTTTTATAACAGACCGACCTCAGCCGCAGGAGAAAGGGTTATATTTTAAATACTTAATATGCGTGCCAATGAAGGGATGTCGTAAACTGTGCGAAATGGAACTTTGGGTTGCAACCGGAATTAGACGTTAATGTGCCTGTTCAGCAATGAGGGTCTTCGGGTTATTCTAATGAATCGTTTATTTTATCCGTTTATAAATTCGTATATTTTTCGATTATTACAATGTTTTTGAATATATGTGTTCGCAGTTTGAATTTCAGGGCGCAGAGAGTGAATAATCCTCGCTTTCATTCGCCGTTCCACGTCGTCTGTCAACTATGACATTGACATTTGTTTCTTCATTTAGAATTAAACGGTGTCTATGATTTTAATAATAATAATAATTTTATTTAAATCGATCAACACACGTCATAGGGTTAGTAAATATTTAAATTTAATGTTAGCATAATCATAAAAATTTCGTTACAATTTTTGTGTGTTTCAAACAGTTTCGCACACATAATATCAGTGTAGGGAAGTCGAATCGTTGTACCGGCTCAGCATCATGTTGGTAGTGCCCCGTAGCAGCAGTGAGGTAGCTCTTTTTCTCATTATAGTGTGGCTATGGTCACCGCCAACATGCGCTTCCGCGAACAATCCCGATGCGCTGCAGAAGCGAGGCAGCCCCAGCAACATCCTGAACCCATTTAATATTTTATATATATGTTAGACAATTATTGTGTGTGGTAACAAAATAAAGGAAATGTTTCTCTGTAAAAAACAGGAAACGACAATTAAAGTTTACTATTATCACTTTTTATAGTAACTGCTATGTAATATAATATAAACAATAAGATATAAACTTTTATTTCTGAATTATGTGTATTAACAGTTGCCTTATATTTGGCACTTTAGCTATTATTCAATTCTTAAATATTAAATTCTACCTACTTATATCCTATATCTTTAAACGATCAATTCTAGTATATATATATATATATATATATATATATATATATATATATATATATATATATATATATATATATATATATATATATATATATATATATATATATATATATATATATATATATATATATCGCGAACACGCTGCTGACCCATAAGGGTATAGGAACTTGGATTATTATGGCGACTTACTTAAAACCATAGGTAGTCGCCATCAAGACGGGCTTGGGGCCCTACCACGTAGGGTTGTTTTGTCACCTTTTACGACAGGCCGACCCCGGCCGCAGTGGTCAGTATTCTTTCTCCTCCCCGAATAGAAATTACGACATCCGTGGCCTACTAAATCACTTCGTTACGCTTTTGGATGTCATGGCTTCGATTCCCGTCTCACGTCTGGGTGTTTATGTATAATATGTATTTATTTAGAAAAGTATTTAAGTTGTCCACTTTGGTACTAGATGGCGCTGTGTGAATTGTCCTGGTGAATAATAATATTCTATAGACTATCTAACTTACAGTACAATACAGTTTTATCGTAACTTCACTCTCGTGGCTATGACTTATAACAACAATTTTTAATACCAACTCAACCAACATAGCTTGAACTCTACCATTATAACCTGGAAATGACCCTTCACGATGTTTTACGTGGCTGCTGGAATAGCTTTTTCAAAAACTCAATTTCCCATTTAACCCCGTGCTTCTGCCTAACGAGCTTTATAAGTGTATAAATAAAGTTGGGTGCACAGAGTAGGTAATATGAATGGTTTATGTAAAAATAAATAAAGCCTGTAGGTGCTGGTTCGGGTAAATTTTATGGAATTTTGTCGTCATGCGAAAACACCTTATTGATAGAGGACGGGAATTGAAAGGACTCACCGAACTCGAGGGGTCTTCTTTTCTCGTACTGTCGGTGTCCACCTTTATATATATTCTTTAATTATAAGCATTTATTACACAATTACAGTAATATTATTAATCCAAAAACAACATGGAACTATTCTTAAATTATATGAAAGGCGCGCGCGCACAGGGACAATGTCAATACTTTTAACGGTTTTACACACACTGAAACACATACGTCACGACAGCACGCCATCTCTTGGTGAGAAATAGGTATCAGAATAGTGTCATAGGATGTACATATGTGAGGGAGACGCATGACTGCGTATTACGAGTATATCGAGCGAAGTTTTTAATGACATCAACAGCCTAAACATAGCCTATATCTACGAATAATTCCGCATCGAATGGTATGGTTATAGTAAATTCCCATCCCGATATGTTCAGTAGTTGTATTGTGACCGTGCGTCAAAGGAACCCCATTTTCCTTCCGACTATGAGGGGTCGGCACAACATGTTCTCTCTTTCCACTTTCCTCTATCCACGTCATCTCAATATACCATTTTTACCATATCATCTTTTACACAATTCATTTTCTTTGTTCGTCTTTTCTTAGGCCTACCTCTCGTCTTGTATCCACCAACTCTAATATCGAACGGCTCAGGAGTATCTAACGGGATCCTTCCGCGTCACTCCATACACACATTCAACGTATTCATCTCCGAGATGTGCAACTCCTGCTTGTATCTAGCACACAGCTGTATAAAAAACAGGCCTTGGCGTGGAAGAGGAAGGAAACAGAAATATCCGAGCAATTCAGAAAGAGTGGCGAATAAGCTCAAGTTATCTAATCTGCAATAGCTGCTTCTGCAGCTTTGAATCATCCCTTTTAGCAGCTTTTTATCCGTGCAGTGGCGGAGAAAGAATACCTCTGTGGCCGGGGTCGGCCTGTCGTAAAAGGCGACAAAACAATGCACCCTAGCTTCGTGGTAGGGCCTCAAGCCCGTCTGGATGGCGACCACCTTTGGTCTTAAGTATGCTGCCATAATAACCTTGTGTTGTGTTCCGGCATTAGTGACCCAAGTTCCCGTATCCTTATGGCACAGCAGCGTATTCGCGATGCCACTGGCGTTGCAAACACCTATAGGCGACGGTAACTGCTAAATTCTAAGCGGGCTGTCAACCTGTCTGATGTCCTACAGCAATAAAAAAAAACTCTTATACAATTTGAGATTCAAAACACAATAAATACACAAAACAGGTAAACTATAATAGTATGTATTAACATTAAAGGGGTGTACATGCGATGCGGTGGTAAACCAAGTGTAAACCAAGGACTGAGTGACGTAATAGAGGTCGAGTATTTCCGTCAAGTATCGTAGCATCGTAGCAAACTTGCGGGTTAGTTAGGTTAGGTTTTTCTATTGCTTAAAAACACTGGACTGACAGCCCACTTATTAGTAAGCAGTTACCACCGCTAATAGGACTTTGCGATGCCAGGGGTATCGCTTACACCAGAGGTTCCCAGACTTTTTTTCTCATATACCACTTTCAAAATTTATCTAGTTCCGGTGGACCCCCTGCAGTTACATTTCTACCATATTCCTAAAACTCGACAAAAAATGTGAAGATTTACTTTTCTTTTCGAAATTAGGAAACAAATGAGTAACGTTTATCCTTGGCATTCGTATTTATATTGGTGAAGAATCAAACAAGTTCATGCAACTTAAATGCAAGCGCACACACCACAAGTCGTATTTCGTCCCTTTGGACGTCTGAACAAGCGTTGCGGACGGTGGCGGCGCTTTGCAAGTCTCGACGCGATATACTGAATATGGAATATGCAAGTTTCTACAAGTAACGGTCGCTGAGCTTCTTAAAATATTATCTGCCTACATTGATAGGGGAATTCAAGCCAAAAATTTTAGTTCTTCACTATCGAAAGCAAATAAATTTTCGTGGAACCCCGTTTACGTATTATGAACCCCTATTTTTTCGTCACGCCAACGTAGACCCCCGTTAAGTCTCAAGTGGACCCCTGGGGGTCCATCTGGACCACTTTGGGAACTAAGAACTTACACGGTACCATCCGCATATGGGAATTGGAAGTTGCGCAGAGTAATGACCAAAAGTCGATCCTACGAACCTCCACAAAGGCTCAGGTGAAAACCGGCGTTTTTAGTGGGTATACCGTGACCACTTCTGTCTATCATATGCTAACCAGGTGTGTGGTCGCCCACAGAACCCCATATACCCGCGTCAGCTTTCCCCTGAAGTTTCAATGCGGAATTAGAATCTGGGTCACTTATGCTGAAACACAAGACAAATTTACTATAACTGTCTATTCTAACTCTCGCATTCGGGCCAGCCTTCATGTCCGTGATATGGCGGATAAATTGCAGTAGTGTCGCCTTCGCTGGTATGGCCACGTTTTACGGCAACCAGCTACTTATGTGGGAACAAGTGTCTGGCCATGCCGCCACCGCCGGGTCCCGGCAGGAGGGGTAGACCCAAAAAGTGCTGGCTTGACGTCGTAGGGGTTGATATGCATGCCAATGGGCTGATCACCAGAGATGCCGAAGATCGTGCGAAGTGGAGAAGAAAAAGTCGGAGAGCGGACCCCGGGCGCCGAAGCGAGAGTTTGGGCTGGGCTGCATCACAAATTTATTATGGCATATCATACAAAGCGTGGTAGTTATCCAGACGGGTTTGAAACCCTATCATTTAGCTAAGGTTGTTTTGTCACCTTTAATGACAGTACGCCCCGGCTGCAGGGGTCCGTATTCAAACTCCACCCCTACACTGAGAGGTACCTACCCAGGTGGTGGTTTTATAGATCTATTCTTTCAATTTTATTTTTTCGTAGCTGGAGTTCAGTACACATACGGCGCACCTGATAACAGGTAGACACCGTCGGCCATAGACGGTTGCAACAACAGTATTGCCAACGCACTGCCGATCTTGAAGAAATTTGACTTAAAAATATTTCGCTATTATAATAGAAATAAAAGAAATATGTATAAGACCGGCACACTTTTATTACAACAGGCATAACCAGTGACATCTGGTTTAGTCGCAGCGCTAAGTAGAAATAACACAATAGCTGTATACAACGCTTTATTATTGTCTCTGTTCGCTTTTATTACACATTGAATGGACGGGATACGATTACCAGATATATCGCGATACACACAGACTTAACGATTCACGGGCGAAATTAAAGTTAATGTTATTGCACGAGCGAATTAAAACGCGCTTTTGGGTACAATTGTTTATTTGGTACACATGAAATGTAGTGTTCTGAAGTTAAAACTTAAAGATCATGATTGTGTGTGATAGTAGTTTGACAGTGTAGTTCTAGGATATTATTACTTGGAACATTTTATGATGATCTATATAAATAAAATGATAGAGGTATGCAGTTGTGCGCGCGTCACGACAAAACGACTAGACAGATTTCAATTAAATTTTCAAAATTTTATTTCTTAAACACTTGGCTAAGGGCCAAAAAAATGTTGCGATATCTTCATTTAATATAAAGTTATTAAAGTTTTAAGAAACAATTATTTTTATAGAAGTGGGACAAGCGGTGTAAAGCGCATACGTACGAAAACTTCTCATATTTTTTCAATTGCCTATAGGTGAAACCTTTCGTTCAATTTCGAGTCTGGGGCATCATAATCAAGATAACAAATAAATGATAATAAATATATTACTTTCAAATTTCATGCAGTACCATCAAGCAGTGGTTGTTTCATGGATACTAGGCAACTGATTTGCTGCTTTTAAACTTTTTTGTAAACAAATATATGTTATACATAAACAGCCAGACTTAATACGGTAATTGAACCCGTAACTATCGAACGCGTTATGATATGATGATATTGCCTTAACTGATCTTATGCCGATAAGCATCCTACCGTGCTTGTCAAAACTTTTAGAGAAAGTGATTGCTCAACAATTGACTGAATTTTTAGAAAATAATAATATTCTACCAAATTTACAATCGGAGTTTAGAAAAGGGCGGGGTACGGTAACGGCTTTGGTCGACGTTACAGATAACATCTTGTGTGCTCAGAATAATGGCATATGTACCTTACTTATTGTTCTTGATTTTTCTAGAGCATTTGATTCTAATAATATATATTTCCTGCTGTCAAAATTAATATTTTATGGGTTTGATAATAAGGCTATAAAATGGTTTAGTAGCTATTGAAGTAATCGTTATCAGTTTGTAAAACTAAATCATTATAATGGTTCCTGTTTGTTTTCTGAGAAGGGAATAGTTACACGAGGACTCCCCTGGGGCTCTATATTAGGTCCTATGTTATTTATACTTTACTCAGCTGATATTATAAAGCAAATTAATTACTGTAAGTTTGAATTGTATGCTGATGATACTTAGTTATATACATCATTTAAGCCTTCAGAAATTAACTCTGCAATAAATAAAATGAATAACGATTTTTCAAGGATAGCCTCATGGTCTAGTGAAAACTGTTTATTACTAAACCCAAAAAAGATTAAGTATCTTCGGTAGTCACAATAACCTTAAAAAACTAAACCCCTCATTAAAAATTTCGGTTGCAGGTGAACATATTGAAAGGGCTTACGAAGCACGAAACCTAGAGTTATATATTGATAGCGATCTCCGGTTTGAAAATCATGTAGCTAAGTCGGTCAAAACTTGCTTCTACAAACTTAAGATATTGTATATGTAACTATATCAGTCCATATTTGAGTCAGAGTCTACGTATTCAATTATTAGTTAATATTATAACAGTTACTCAGATACGGTCTTAAGTCCTCGTATTTAAGCAAAAACCCAAGGATTGATCCAGAGGGTCCAAAATGCATGTGTTCGGTACAGCTTTGACGTACCGCCTAGATGTCATGTGACACCTTATGTGAATAGTTGCTCAATGCATATAATGAAACACTGACGTAAGCTTCACCTTGCTTGTCTGCTATTTGGGGAGTTTAAATATAAATCTCCCACATATTTATATGAAAAGTTTACATGGACTGGTTCCAAAAGATCTGCTGATCCTCGTCAATGTTCCATACAGATCGCAACAATACAACAGCATACAACTGCGTTTAGAAGCAGTTTCCGGTACTAGGCAACTACTTAGATGCTGGAACAACATACCACCACGTATACGGAACTTAAAGTCGTTCAATAATTTCAAATTTAAATTAAAGAAATTCCTGTAAAAGCATCGGCGAGGACAGGCTGATTTAGCCCTTGATACCAGTGCTTGCTACAAGAGTATTGTATCTATCTCTTGTATGATGTGTATGTCTTTTTTTCTTTGTCGTATTTTTTCTCTTTTTAGTTTATTTCAAGTTAAAATTACTTTTATTCAATTTATAGATTTGGTTATTTGATTGTCTTGTTATTATTAATGTTTCTTTGTTTACTTTTTAACTCCAAATTTTGTAAAGTGGCGTCATTACCGGGTTCCATCGGAAGACCAACGCTGCTTTTTTTCTAACCAGATTATGCTGAGTTAGGAATAATTTTAAATTTTATTTAGTTTATATTTTTGATTTTGTATATTTGTTTGAGTGTTGTAGTCCTAAATAAATATTTTTCTTTCTCTTTTTTTCATATGCGAAAGCCGTTTCACCACAAAGTCAAATAAATGTAATAGATTTGGCTAAACGTTTTTACAGGGATTATTGCCACCGGACAACCTATCTCTGAAAACCACTGTGCCAGATCCTCGCACGTTAGTAGGTTACATCGCTGATAGGTCAGTATTTCGACTTCTAGGGTCATAATGGAGTCCCTGTTCCATTTTTAATTATTTTTTTTTGTAATTTTTGGGTTGGGTTTTGTTCTCTTGAACGATTCGACAGTGTGTCACCTAAGCATCAGCTGAGGACAAAATCGCAAAATTTACATCCATAGGAAATGAAAAACGAAAACATCAATGTTTTTACGTGTGCCTCATTTTAAAAGGGGCATTCAGCGTCGCGTGTTTCAGCGTTTTGTTTATTAGGAATTGGGGGACTTTTGAATGGGACAAGGCAATTTTTGTAAGCACTGAAGTAAATCGATTTGGGAGAGCTTATTGGACTTAGTACATTTTAATATTTGTGGTATAAACGTGATTTGCTTTAAGTTTTCTAATGATAATAAAAATATAATAATAATCATTATCTTTTAATAAAATAAATATTAATAGTAAAATACTGGGACAATTCACACAGCGTTTTCTATTTATAAAGTAAGTAGTAAAGCACATATGGGTACTAAACAATTGTTCTTCTTATAGCTGAGGAAGAGCAAATAGGCTGACGGCCCACTTAAGAGTAAGCAGTAACCATCACCTACGGATTATGAGAAGCCAGAGGCACTGCAAAAACGCTGGTGTCCCACAGGAGTACAGGAACAAGGGTCACTAATGTCCGAACACAACACAAGGTTATTATGGCGGCATACATATAGACAGGACGGGCTTGGGTCCCTATCACGTTGCCGAGGGTTGTTTTCTCGCCTTTACGCACAGAGAGAAATTGTACACTACTTATAAACGTTTATTTTGTACATTAATATATATTTTCCGTAAAAAGAGGATGTAAAGCTAACCCATTACCCCACATGCGTTTCGACGTGCGAACGCCATCGCCTTACGGAATTCGTCAACACAGCATAGCTGGTCAGCTATTTAAGAGGCTTTCTACGGTTATATTACACTTAGGTTATATATTATAGATCTGATCTGGTCTGATTGTGCCTGTCTGGTAGTTGTAGATATAATAATACACAGCGGATAAACGGTTTTGTTATTATATTATAATCATGCACGCAAAATTGTATCTTTTTCAAAACGACTCTAACTAGGTGTGTAAACTCCCAAACCCGCCTGGATGGCAACTACCCGTAGTTTCTAAATATACTGCCTAAATAATCTTATGTTTCGGCATACGTGACGCAGGTTCCAGTTCCCCTACGCGGACCGCAGCATGTTAGCGGTACCCATATCCATAGGCGAACGTAGCTACTTATTAAAACGTGAGTCGTCAGCTTATCTGCGGTTCCACAACAATTTATAATATACTAGCTGACCCGGCAAACGTTGTTCTGCCATAAAATAAAATAAAATGTCAAAAAATTAAAAAAAATTTTTTGGGGGTGGGTCACCCCTAACATTTAGGATGAAAAATAGATGTTGGCCGATTCTCATAGATACCGGATAAGCACAAAAAATCACTAACTCAATTTAGTTATCTGCCTACTGCCTACCCCCTAAGAACGATGGCGTGATTATTTATAGCCTATGACCATTTCTAGGTTATCATCTATCACCATACCAAATTTCATCAAAATCCGTTCAGCCGTTTAGGCGTGAAAGAGTAACAGACAGACAGACAGACAGACAGACAGAGTTACTTTCGCATTTATAATATTAGTATGGATAAGAGTACTAGCCGTTCCCGCCCGCTTCGCTAGTCGAATAAAAAAAATATGAACTGTTTAAATTTTTGGGATTATGTTGTGATAAAATATAAATCTCAGAACTTAATAGCAACGCCACCAACCGAGTCCAATTTCGAATTCAAACCATTCTCGAATTCACTTGAACACATAAAATAAAAATCCCAGAACTCGATCTCAGCGCCACCTACCGGGTCCAATTGGGAGTATAAACCATTTTCAAATCCACTTGAATACACACAAAAAATTTCAACAAAATCGGTCCAGCCGTTTAGGAGGAATTCAGTGACATACACACGCACATAAGAGTTATATATATAAAGATTCTGAACGCAATGTGAAATGTACATTAGTTGAATGATTTAACAGTTTTTATTTACACAACATTGAAATACAAATACTTTATACTAATACAATAAATTTAAAAATTTAAAAATAACTAGGCTAGCATAAAAAGTAAAGAACAGTTTAATTAACATTTGCATGTAGATATATACAAAATTATTATCAACATCGGTAAGTCACTAACAAGCGGCTACTTTACGTTTGGTACAAATGTCTGTACGACTTCGATCCGGCATAAGTGGAAGACTCAAAAAGTACTAGACGACTACTAACTACAATTATAAATGTCGCAAAAGATGCATAGTGATGAAGAAGAAAAAGTGAAAATTGACTACTAGATCTATAATGACGATGATGTCTTTATTCGTGTGTTTAATCACAAAAAACTTAACAATAAAACTTTCAAGAAAATAAAAGAACTGCAAATCTGTAAAAAGAAACACTTATTATCCCAATAAAACTCTCATTAACCTGTAAAAATTCAATCCGATTTCCATTTTATCACCCATTAAAGAATAAGTATTTACTTAAAACGCGATTAAATTCATTTCGTCTTTTGAACTGTTATATCAACAGGTTCCTAAACTTCTTTACACGCCTGGCCCTCCCTTGTGAGTTTTTATATTATTTGATTTAATATGTCACATTAATAACGTTAAAATCCCGGAACCCAAACATTTTCTTCGGTGCCCAGTTTTCTGACCTTTTCATCTCCATTTTACATGGTTTAATATGTACTTGCTCCTAAACTCTATAAGGCCTATAATACCTTACAATTTCTTTTATTGCTGTGATACAACAGAGAGACTGATGACCTACTTAATAGTAAGCATTACCATCGTCTATAGATGTAAGTCACGTCAGGGGCACCCTGACGCGCTGCTGTCTACGTAAGGAAAGTGGAACCTGTGACTAGGACACTTATGGCGGAATACAACACAAAGTTATTATGGTGGTATATTTGGAAACCAGGAGTGATGGCTATCCAGACGAGCTTGAAGCCCTACTACCTGTTGTTTTGACACCTAATACGACAGGCCACGTCCAGTCGCCAGGTCAATATTCTTACTCCAGTCCTGCACGGAAAATAATTTTTAAGACTGTGGCCTCATAAACTGGTGAAGAGGTAGAAAATAATTTTACAGATGTTGATAACGATGCCAAACAAGATAATGTAGTATGAACTTTATAACCCCAAAACATAATTTGTCCTTTTAAACGGAATTTACCACTTCAAAGACTAATTAATTGAACTAAACGTATCTCGGTTTTGTTTTTGTGGTTTTTGGTCAAGAAACAGAAAAGACGCCAAAAGACACAGACGCACAAACGAACAGGGTGCATTATGAAAGTAATGTGCATGAGTTTTTCGTAACGTAACTATCCATCGAAGTGCGTTTGGACTAGTCGGTTAATATGGTGGGGAGTCTACTCTTCCAAATTCGTCTAATATTAGTTTGCTACGAGCAGTAGGAGAGGCTGGGCGTGTCTTCGCACAATGTCTTTTTATCGATTTGGTAACGGTGCCATAGAGCGTTCGCTGGAACAGTGTTACGCAATTAAGTTGTGCTTGAGTCTTGGGAAGAATGTGACGAAAACTTTTCAAATGCTTCAAGAGGCTTTTAAGGAGGAATACATTACAATATTTCAATGCGGAAGGTGGCACACACAATCTTCTCCCAAACTCAAAAAAGCGCGTGTGAGCAAGTCTCGCATCAAAACAATGCTGATTGACTTGTTTGCCTTCAAAGGAATCGTCCATTTTGAGTTTATACCACAAGAATCGCAACCTAAAGCTGTCTTTGCGCATCAGAATGCTCCGTTGCTACATCTAGCCCATTCTACTATACGGATGTGAAGCTTGGACAATTAAAGATGACTTCAGGAAACGTATAGAGGCATTCGAAATGTGGGTGTACAGAAGAATTTTTGCCAAATAGTCTCTATTAATATTAGTCTGTCTCTTTTTTTCTCTTAGAGTCGTTTCTTGTTTTATACATTCCTGTAAATATTCATCATCGTCATCAATTGATCCCCATTGCTAAAAAGCTTGCACTATGAAATTCAGATTGCAGTGACGAGTAAGTTATATAATTTCACCATACAGGATGCTTTATAAAATAATGCATTATTAAATAAAAAAAAGAGATTATGAGAAACATAAGCGTTTGTAAGTACTTTATACAGAGATCACATGATCATTGACAGTATAAATTGAGATGCTCTATTGTTAAGACCACAACGAAAGTAACTTTACGTAATAACCAAATAATAAACAGATTTATTTCTCAGTTTTTCATTTTGGGGTGTAAAAAGAATTGCCGTCAATTCGCAAAAGCAAATGAAAAATGAATACTATATATCATATAATACATTAGGTACCCAAAGAGTTCCATAAGCAAAATTTTAAATTTAGATTATAGGACACTTTGGAAGTTTTCATTGACAATGTTTCTAACTGACCGATACTAAAAACTTTTGGTACCACCTAGGTATCCGTGTAGTCATAATCAATCATGCATTCAAAGTCCAGTGACTCTTTTACAACTAAACTTCTCTTGGCGCGTTCGGAAAAGCTATGAGAGTAAAATTTTTACGAAGCGCGCACACCATAAACGACATGATGAACTGTAATTTTCAGGTCTTATGACTACCGACTGACATTAGTTAGAATCAAGTAACATAATGTAGGATAAATGACAATTTGGAAACTATTACGTGATGTAAAACGATTCAGCCAAACGAGCCATCCAGTATTAAATGATACGAAACTATTTGAAGTGAATTTATGGATTTGAGGTTAATTTTCGGTATGTATTCTTTTTATTTTATTATTTATTAATTATAATTTATCATTTCTTTAATTTTCAAACAAATAATTGTGGCATACGGAATGAAGTCTTTAGCTATTTTTGTTCTGTTACTCCAAAGTTACTTTTATGTGCGTACACACACATTAGTTTTTATTATTTATCTGATCCCTGTTATTTAATCTAATGGATAATTGTTATTGTTAATTAGGGATATGCACAAAGCGGCAATGGGAATCGCTCAAAATAAATGAACGATCGTAATCTAACTGTTATTTGGTAATAATCTGGTATAGCATTTTGGCATACAAGCTGATGTCATATTTAACCTTAGGAAAATATTAAATATGCTGTTATAATATAAGCAGTAGAGCTCTTGTATGATACGATACAACTGATATACTATTTATATACATACTATCTTGTATTTTTTTAAAGAAACAAATATACGAGTAGTCCATCTACATTTATTTGGACCGGACCCTAGGCTCCAAAGATACGGGATAACCAAGTGGTATCTCGCTTAGAGACAAACATAGGAGTGTCGAGTTGAACTGCCACGGTGGCATGCATCACTTAAGGTGTTTATTTTGTAATGTGAATATTATAACACAATTGCTACATAACAACGTTGATTGTAACAGTCCCTCCGCGATCGGACCTGAACCGAACCGGGAAGTATATACAAAATATCACTAATAATTTAAAATTATAATTATACATATAAATTAAAATTATACACCGGATTGGAATGTAGCATAGTTACTCATTCCGTGATGTAGACACTCACCAAGAACGGATTTTATATAAATAAATTGTTTTTTTAGATTGTAATATAGTAGAAGAATTGTTTTGTCGGGTCTGGAATGAATACAGTTCGACCCGTTAAGCATCAGCCACTTTGAGAACCTCTGCCTTACAGTCTCTCTAAACGAGAAACTAATGAGATTCTAAATATCACTCAATTGAGTTTACACTTTATTTGTGAAGATGTAGAGTTTAAAATCAGTTAAACCTTAATTTCTATTGTTTCTCTACTTTGCTCAGGGATTAAAATGCATCGATTTTATCGTTAACATCGGGGCTTAGAAAAATGAGAAATGTTTACATTAAGTTTATTTCTCAGTATTTTAAATCAGGCACGTAGTATGATTACTGACCCTGCAGCCGGGGGCGGCCTGTCGTAAAGGCAACAAAACAACCCTTACTAGACGGTAGGGCTCTATGCTCGTCTAAATGGCGGTTATGTTGCCATAGTAACCTTGCCTTGTGTTCCGACATAAATGACCCGGTTCCAGTTCCTCTACGCGGACAGCGTGTTAGAAGTGCCCCTGGCGCCGCGAACACTCATAGGCGCAATAACTGCTCACTATTGAATGGGCGGTCAGCCTATTGTCCCACGGCAATAAAATAAATTATCGTATCGTTACGACTTTTTTACAGGTGTCACATAACTGACAAGAACATGAAAACAATTGTGTAAAAATATACTCTATAATTTTTTTTTAGATTATACTCAACCCCTTCAAATTTAGCCATAGTCAGCCAGTTGCGTACAGTAATAGGTGAAAAACGGCATTTTTGCATAGAACCCTAACGTTGCCCTTTCAATAGTTAGGGCCATTCATATCCCTGGCCACCACATTTAAAATAAAAAATACCTGAAATTCTTCCTAGACTAAACACTAATATTTTTATGTTCAAATTTAAAAACACACCAAATAAAATAGCGTGGGGTAATAATATTCGACTACAATCTTAATAAAAGTGACTATATTCAGCAAGATATCAGGATATACTTTTCAGCAGGATATATAATTAGGCAGCATTCTCAATTTAAATTGAGAATAGAATGCGTTGTATAAATTGTCATGGTTCATTGTATAGGTGTATGCATTAGTTTTTTTTTCGACTTTACTAAGAGATGGCTCCACTGAACAATACGCCACATATAAATTCGACACCACGTTAGTTTATTTGTATGACAATAACCTACAAAAACACATACAAGTTGAGTCTGCCAATTGATGGCATCTCTGTTGTATAGTTAGGTGATCATGTCGACGTTTGTGCTTGAAGAAGAACATTTGCGGCACGCTTTGCTTTTTCTATTACTTAAAAAAAAGGAAGTGGAAAGTCATCGTTTGCTGGTACAAACTTATGGTAAACACGCTCCATCGATTAGGACATGTGAGACATGGTTTCAACAATTTAAAAGTGGCGATTTTAATGTGAAAGACAGTGCGCACTCCGGTAGACCACAAAAGTGCGAAGACGAGCAATTGCAGGCGTTACTGGACGACGACCCTACTCAAACTCAAAACTCAAGAGTTTCCGTTAACGGTTGGCTTCATGAAGCCAACCGTTAACGCACAAAGCTATCGCCAACAAATGATTAATTTAAACCACGCATTGATCGAAAAACGACCGGAATGGGCCAGGACATTACAAGCTGATTTTGTTACACGACAATGCACCGACTCACACAGCAAAACTAGTGAAAGACACTTCGAAATTGCTTGGATGGGGCATACTTTCGCATCCGCCGTAGTCCGCTGACCGAGCACTATCAGACTATAACCTCTTCGCGGCAATGGGGCACACGCTCGCAGACTAGCACCTTAGCGATTTCGAGGAAGTTGGAAAGTGGCGTGACGAGTGGTTTGCCGCAAAAGACAAACAATATTTCTGGCAAGGTATTCATAATTTACTTAAAATATGGCCTAAGTGTGTTTCTACACACTGCCGAAGGCCAATATTTCGAATAAACTCAAAATTTATTTCCTTTGAAATTTATGTGTTTATTTTACCATAAAACCAGAAAAGACTTATGCATGCACCTGTATTTATAAGTATAATCGCCAGGTATCGACGGTGCAGGAAATTATCGTGAGGAAACTGTCATAGCAGAAAGAAATGACTGAAAATCTATCAATGTGTCTTGGACAAGAGTGGCTTATACCAACTGTTTACTTTAAACCCAGCTGTGAGATGTTACGGCCTGCATATAAATTTGTAATTCCCATACATCTTTGTAGCAGGTCATCCCCATCAGCTAATGGCAAAGGTAAAAGGCAATTTGGAGGTGTTCCAAGATTATCAGCCCAAAATTACAACAGCTGGAATTTTGTTAACATAAACTTAAACATGGGGACTTCTAATAAATCCCATTTATAATTGCTTAAATAACAGCCTGACTCCTAAAATGCCGCTGTATTTTATTTAAAGGGACCATAAATTCTCATTACTTAAAAGCCTTTATGGCTTCTTATTGATTCTCGAGCTTGGAGGATTTCTTTTCATAAGTATTGTACATTTTCTTTTATATTTTTACAAATACTTCACCAAAATTTACCATCTACAACACTGTTAACGTTTGCAAAAAAAAAATTATATTAACGAAAGGAAGAAAGAGAATTATAAAGAAATTAATTTAATTAGAAAATACAAGATAGAACTCTTTATTCCTTACAATCAGAATAAAAACATAATATAACTAGGACAACGTTATAAAATAATGATTACAAACGGCGATCTTATCGCATAAAGCGATCGCTTCCAGATAACCTAATTGGAAGGGAAGAAGTAAAATGGCGATGTATGTGACTCACAATAATATGAAGTTACTAACAAAAATATATAGTATTAAAATATAAATAAATATAAATTTTACCACTTATGTTATGGTAATATAATAAAACTCGTAATAAAATTTTAGGTCATATTTGAAATACCTGTCGAACAACGAACATCACGATGTCAGCCGAATCCGAAAATTCACGGAATTTTGAACACCGCACTCGGTGATAAAATATCTCGTAAAAAAAGTAAATACGAAAAACATTTTTGAATAAATGTCATCGGTTCTTCAAGATACTGCGCCTTCATATACAACGGTGAAAAAATGGACCCGCTTATTTCAACAAGGTCGATAAAGCTGCGAATATAATTCCCGCGCGAGCCGCCCTGTCATGGTAGCTAGTGACCGAAGAAAATGTTTAAAAAGTAGAAAAATTAGTATTGACCGACAGAAGAATTAAATTTCGACAGATAGCTGAATAACTTCAAATTAGCGAAAAACGAGTTGGAGAAATTTTACATAAAAATTAACACATAAAAAACGTGATTGCTCACACCGCTCGACAAGCAAGATGACTCGAGAGCTGGAAGGATTTTTTGACGCTAGCTGACAATAAAATTGACGAAATTCGTGATCGGATCATCTTGATGGATGAAACGTGGATTTGCCCGTATGACCCAGAGATCAAACAAGAGCTGATGCAATGGATTAAAAAAGGAGAAAGGCCGCCGAAGAAATTCAAGGTGGAAAAGTCGGCGTCTAAGCTAATGGTGACTATCTTATGGGATAGCGAAGGAATTTTATAAATAGATGTAAGAGACACAGTAGGTCCCTAAGGGACTCCAAGGGACTACAATGAATGGTCAATATTATGTCAATTTGGTGCGTCAGGCTTGTGAGGCTGTTGTGCAGATCCGACATGGAAAGCTAGCTCGCGGAATGTTGTTTTTGCAAGACGACGTGCCCGTTCACATCGCGCGTGTTGCGAGGCAGGCCTTGAAAGACACGGGGTTTTCAGAAATTGACAACCCACCGTACAATCCAGATTTGAAAAAAAAATTGCGATATCTTCTTTTAATATACAGTTATTAAAGTTTTCAGAAACAACGATTTTTAAAAGCACAACGTGTTCAGTGATGTGTGTTTTCTTGCCGCGGGGAAGTGGGGCAAGTGGTGTAGCGCGCACGCGTACGAAAACTGTTAATATATCAAGCAATCTGGACGAAGTCGCGGGTATCAGCTAATTTATGTAATAACTAACCATAACAACCCGCTGCTGAATTCGGATCTCTTACAAGAGGAAAAGAACAGTATACCAGCCATCCGCCAGGCTACTATATGGTGAACTTTGGCGATTTTATCTGCCTCTGTGTCTGTGTATGCCACTCTAATGGCCCTAGCGGAAGATCAGCGCTGGTAAACTCAACCAGCAATCTGCTGAGCTGGGACCAATTTAGAGCTACATTTGCTTGCTTTTTCTAATATGTGCATTTCACATTGTACATTTATTTATTTGTGTTAATAATGTATACTCATTTGTGTTATTGTAGTTCTAAATAAATCTTTTTTTTCTTTCTTTCTTTCTTTCTTTCGATGTTTTCGTCGGTAGTTGCAGTTTTTGTACGTTATTTTTAGCTTTTATTTACGAGTGCTGCTATCTTCATGTTGATATTGGAAACTTTTCAGACCACCCTCGTGTTATGCACATAAGCCGAGAAAACTTGAAGTAGCAATAAAACCCATTGGTCCAGTGTTATAACACTGAGCGTTCTTTTATCTAAACATAAATATGTACCATCAAATTCTAGCGAATAATAACCACACACTTTTTCTCCGGGCAGGGGCGGAGTAAAAATACCTTGCGGCCGGGGTCGTCCTGTCGTAAAAGGCGAAAAAACAACCCTAGCTAGGTGGTAATCACACTGTGTCTATAAGTATGCCACCATAATAACCTTGTGCTGTGTGCCAACAAGTTACTAGGTTCCAATACCACTACGCGGTTAGCAGCGTGTTAGGGATGCCCCTAAAACCCCGCTGTTCTCCTATCACCTAATTATAGTTTAAAAAAATCGAAAAATCACTATTTTATATTAATTAAACTAAAAAATAATTATTAACATAAGAATAAAATTACTGACGAAAAAATTAATGACAGTTTTCTAAAAAGTGTGAGGTGTTCGATATCAATCGTTATAATTTTTTATACTAGTTTCATTGAAATTCAGAGTTAGTGAAAGTTGTCCTTTTGCCCACCTGGACCTATTTAAGGGACAAATCCCTTCGTGCCCTGAAAATTGATGAAACCCTCAGTGCTAGTATTATAAAATTGTATAACTGACTTCTAGTAAATTATTATATTAATATTTTGATAAAAAAAAATTGTTTTGTCCCAGGAAAATTTTTATTATATTGTCTAGACCTCTGTGGCGTTACGGCTAAAGAACGTCAGTACGCTTGCAGAGGTCACGAGTTCGATTTCCGTATTGCGTATGGATGTTTGTGTAAAATATGTATTTATTTACTAAAGAAGAAGACATTATTTGTATTTTTTGGGAGCGTTGTGTGAATTAATTCTATTTTAAAAATGTATACTAACAAAAAGAAAAAAGAAAATGAGTTGAGGGGCTCCGAACAGAGTTCTTGCTGCTTTTTAATGTTGACAATAAAAGTCTCGTATGTCTTCTATAACATTTAATGTGTTGAAATTCAATACACCATAATAAACACTATCAATAGGTATTTAACCTGATCCCTAGTGCACAAGGATGTAGTATTATAATCACAGAATACTCTAACGAAATTTTATTAGTATTTTTGTATCCGTAGTTCAAGGCCACAGACTATCTCTCTACCAACATGTTGTGCGTTCCGAATCACGCATCACAAAAAAGTGCGTTCTTAAAGTCCACAAGTTATAATAATGAGTTTTATCATATTTTTTTTGTAATATTTACATATAAATCAACGCAAAATGCGTTAATGGAAATGGAAATGACAAATTCGAACATTTTGTTACCATGCCCGGAATAAGATCCGAGGAAGATTAACACACTGCCCTTAGGGAATGACACAGGGTATCCCGGGAATTTGTCAAGTCCAAGACACATCTAATAGGTACACTGCAAACTGACTCAATTCTATCATTATAGAGGCTCTGTTTTCCAACTGTTGTCCCTTTGAACATAGAGTTATATACAATATTAGAAAAGTCACTTATTCCATATGATTATACAGATTATAAACTCTATATAGCATAATTGGTGGATGCGGTTTAATCGCGTAAAGAGTTTTCGTTAAGCAGAGTGGAAAAAAGTACGTTTTAATTTTGAATAAATAAAATGATAGAGGTCTGCAGTTATTCGCACGTCACGGCAAAACTACTAGACAGATTACAATAAAATTTTCTAAGTTTTATTCATAGACACTTGGCCCTTATGTAAAAAAATATTGCAATATCTTCAATTATGTAAATTATTAAAGTCTTAAGAAACAATTATTTGATGTATTACGCGCATACCTACAAAGTCGCGGGTATCAGCTAGTTTTGAATAAATCAAGTAAAAAAATCACACTACAATGTTATAATCAGTTATTTTTGTTTGTAAGTAGTTTAATTATATATTTCGCTATATTTTATTCAGACCTTCGGATATAGTGGAATCATCTTCGTTAAATAATTACAACAAATAAACGAACAAATTTCTAACATTTCTATGGTACTTGCGAAATATATACGACTCTTTATCATTATTGTGTTTAAAGGTCAGTGAAATTAGTGTTTATTGGGATCTAGATAATGATGCATATTTTCGCTAATGAGAGTGATTGCTACGATATAGTGTTTCAATATAAGGAACAATTGAAACCAAACAGACATATACAATATCCACCCATCCTTCAGGAGTTTTTTTTCAATAGAAGTTTGTTATATAGAGTTTACATCGTATGTAATTCTTCTATAGGTGTGTATG
Source organism: Malacosoma neustria (assembly GCA_963693495.1). Taxonomy (NCBI): domain Eukaryota; kingdom Metazoa; phylum Arthropoda; class Insecta; order Lepidoptera; family Lasiocampidae; genus Malacosoma; species Malacosoma neustria. The sequence goes on from OY856394.1 coordinate 10,523,153, forward strand.
TGACTGAACTTCTAAGCTGTTGGACATATTTTGATTTTTTTGTGTTTAAGTGTATTTAAGAATGCTTTAGGTTAAGAATTCGGTCCACTATTAAATGTTTTTTTATTTATTTTTTTGAATTTAAGACATGTTTAGAAGATAACGTCCGTTGGCTCCGCTAGTACATTATAAAAAAGAAGAATAAAAGAAAAGAGAGAGAGCTAAAATAATGTTTATAACATAAATACATTATGACCATTTAAATAACGGCATTTAATCCCAAAATTAGTAGCAGAGCACTTGTTTCATGCATACTATACTGATATACTATTTATGGGAATACTATTTTTTTATAAATAAATAAATATTAAATATAAACACCAAGACTTGGGGCAAGAATTGAACCTGAGAACAAATGTTCTGGCATTGGCGACCCAAGTTCCTGTACCCCTATGGGAGCAGCGTGTTCACGGTGACCCTAGCGACGCATTCATCCACAGTCAATGGTATAACTGTTAAGTGGGCCGTCAACCTGTCTACTATTCCTCGGCAATAAAAAATGTCAAATACCATAAACATCGGCTGGGCGTTCGTCTCCGTTTCCTGGAGCTTCTTCGTCGCAGGCAATGATGAGAACCGTTGAATACAGAAGGTTCAACACTACACTTCAAATATTACATGATCTTCCGGCTGAGGTTTTAAAGTTACCATCACAGTTTGTAATAATTTAAAATTTAAAGAATAGAGGCCGGGAACACGTTGGCAATTGGTCTTTAGTCAAAGATGAACACCAGATATAAAAAACTACAGTAAACTACTAAAACTTTTAGGTCAAAGTTGCCAACTACTATTTGTTAGCAACTTGAAGAACAGTGGTTTTTTTTAATACTGTAGGAAAGTAGACAGGCTGATGGCCCGCTTAGAGTTTAGCAGTTACCGTCGCCTATGAGTGTTTGCAACGCCAGTCGCATCTCCTACACGCTACTGTCCGATAAGGGTACAGGAACTTGAGTCACTATTGCCGGAACACAACACAAAGTTATGGCGGCATACTTAAGACCAAAGATGATCGCTATCCAGACAGGCTTTGAGGCCCTACCACGTAGCTAGGGTGGGTTGTTTTGTCGCCTTTTACGACAGGCTGACCCCGGCCGCAGAGGTTAGTATTTTTTCTCCACCCCTACACGGATATAAGCTTATTTTTATAATTTACAGGACTCGTTGAGCCCACAATCGCACGCTCATTAGTCAATATTTTAAATTTAGAACAGAATAAACTTAAAAAGAGGCTGACAAGAATTATTCTGATCATCGTGTCATATAATGTGTATTTGCTTTAAAACCAAGTCCTTCTTTTGATATCATGAAATGATAATACAAAATGTATTGTACGAAATAAAATAAATATTAAAAGTACCCACAAAGACGTGTTTTATTTAGACGAAAACGAGACAGCCGCCATTAATGTCATCATCGATCCCCCATATCATCACGTCTATGGACAACCCGACACCCAAAGCTTACGAGCCTATAAGGTGTAAACCCGTTACACTGAGATCACACCGTCAATCCCTAAAAAGTAGAATAAAAATGTCCGTGTCTGTCAATTGTTCGGTCTACATTAAAAGGACATTTCACTCTAGTGGCGTTTCAAATAAAATTATATTCCGCTTGCTAAGGGTCTCCTGTGGTGTGAATGTCACTCCCGTTTGAGATGGGTCCCTAATCTCAATTGCAATTAATTACAAGCGTGTAATTAAGAGTATAGCTTCATTATTGCGTCAGCTGTTATAATAACCGAAATATAGGTAGGAGCAATATGAGCGGAGTTACAAAAATTGATAAAATTAGAAATGAGTATATTAGGGGAAGTTTCAAAGTATCGCCAGTGATTGAGAAGCTGAAAAGTAATAGGTTAGCCTGGTATGGCCCTATTGCCGCGAGGGCTCTCCCTCGTGCTGTTCCGCGGCCCCCCTCAACTCCTAGAGTTGTTACAGGAGAGCGCCGGGGGGACGAAACCCTGACCCCCTGGCGCCAACACTTTAGAAGAGGCCCGCCTTGAGATAAAGGGCGGGCTGGCGCTGGCCCGGGCCACGAGATCGGCAGGCCACGTATCCGTAGGCACGGGCGTAGGCGATAGGAGAACAGCGGGGTTTTTTAGTGGGTAGTCGGATGTTCGAACATCTTTCCCGGAGTCCCACATATCCCTCGGTCCCCCCGGGCCGGGGGAACCCGTCAAGAGTGGTTTTTCCCCGAGACCAAAAAAAAAAGCGTGGTATGGCCATATAATGCGAAGATAGGAGCGTCATGTAACAAAGAGCATGCTAGAAATGAGACTGGATGGATACAAGAGAAGTAGACTAAAGAAAAGATGGATTGCGTAAAAGATTACTGCCTCGCAAAAGGAGGCGACGGCCGTCCATCCAGGATCGTCCCTGAGGGGTCACTGGCAGATATCTTTTTTTTTTTTTTTGGTGTCGGGGAAAAACCTCTCTTGACGGGTTCCCCCGGCCCGGGGGGACCGAGGGATATGTGGGACTCCGGGAAAGATGTTTGGCCATCCGACTACCCACTAAAAAACCCCGCTGTTCTCCTATCGCCTACGCCCGGGCCCACGGATATATGGCCAGCCGATCTCGTGGCCCGGGCCGGCGCCGGCCCGCCCTTTGTCTTGAGGCGGGCCCCTACTAAAGTGTTGGCGCCAGGGGGTCAGGATTTCGTCCCCCCGGCGCTCTCCTAACAACTCTAGGAGGTGAGGGGGGCCGCGGAACAGCACGCAGCCCTCACCCTCGCGGCTATGGTGCGGGCGGTGGATCCTCCCCCGAGGGGTCGCCCGCGGCCGCTTTTTACGGCGGCCGGAGGTCGTTATTTGACCTCCGGCGCCGCCGACGTGGCCTGCGTTGGCGGGAGGGGAGTGTGGTGGTCGACTCCCGCTCCCGCTCCGCCGCCTCCTTTGCGGACATGACTGCCTCGCAGAAGGAGGCGACGGCCGTCCATCCAGGATCGCTCCCGGCCATGGACAAAACCAGGGCCGGGAGCGACAGGTCCACGCCGATTTGGGCGACGAGGGCGCGGCGCTCCTCGCGCCACGCAGGGCACACGGCGACAGTGTGGTTCACCGTGTCCTCCTCGTCGCCCGCGCCACAGTGGTGGCACCCCGACGTCATCTCCCGACTGGCAGATATCTGATGTAACAAGGAGTAACTTAGGCTATTTTTGTTTTAGAAAAAAAAAAAAAGTTTTTGTTGAAAATGATAAGTTTCGAAATTTATATGTTTCCAATTTAAGTTGACCTCAGATTTACATCAACAATCGTATGAAATAGGGTTCAGCTTAGGCTGGGCATTAGGTTTTATTTCTAATTTAATAGAGTTTAGCTTAGGCTGGACTTTGTAGGTTCGAACGCACGTATTCCGGAGGCGCATGAAGTAACAGCTACATTCGATAAACACTGACTGTTTGCATATTTCATTTATAATTTATATTTTAGAGTTTATAATGTTTGTAATCCAAAGTAAACCATAATATTTATCCAAAAAATGCTGCCCAAAGTCACTATTCCACGCGGACGGAGTCGCGGGCATAGCTAGTCTATACAAATAAATAGTATATCAGTTATCCAGTACCTATAAAACAAGTGCTCTACGGCTTATTTTGATACTAAATCACGCTGTATTTTTTTTTCAATAAAGCCAAAGCTGTTGTTGTCTCAGACAACTTGACAGAGACAGTGACTACGGACGTCAAAACATTCCAAGTTTCCAACCCCGTGGGAGCGGGGCCGATCAGCCGTGGCAGCGTGCTTGGACACGCGCCTCCTGTGAGGTGTGTTTCCGGCTCGACCACTGCATGGGGAACAACTGAGAACCGCCACGAGTGGCAAGAGTTTTTAATTGGGGTCTATTGACTTCACCGTTGAGGCCAATCCTATTCTAATCTACTACCGTTACGGAATATACCTAGTCAGGTCATAAGTATTGTCACACAGTAAAAACTTTTCTTTTAGAATGCTGGCCACAAAAAAGTTTATTGAATTCGAATTTCGATTTGTTCATGAAAATAAAAATGTATAACTTTTAGAATTTTACTCATTTTTAAATATGGAGTGGACGCTTAAAGAAGACCGTGTTGCAGTTATTGCGTTGCATCGTTGCGGTTACGCGCCAATTCAAATTTTTAACATACTGAAAAATTTTAATATTACCAAAAGATTCGTTTATCGTACCATCAAACGATACAATGAAGACTCTAGTGTAGATGACAGGTCAAGAAGTGGTCGCCCTCGGTCTGTTAGGACTCCAGCAGTGATAAAAGCTGTGAAGGCACGAATTCAAAGAAATCCCAAACGTAAGCAGAAACTGTTGGCCCTTCAGATGGGGTTAAGCAGAACCATGGTGAAAAGGGTGTTAAATGAAGACTTAGGGCTTCGGGCAAATCGAAGAAAAACAGGACATCGTTTGAATGCTCGTCTAATGGACCTGAGACTGAAGAGATGCCGCGCTTTGTAGAAGCGGTACGCGGGAAAAAAATATCGGGAAATTCTTTTTTCGGATGAAAAAATGTTTACCGTAGAAGAGAGCTACAACAAACAAAATGATAAGGTGTACGCACACAGTAGTGAAGAAGCGAGCAACCGTATTCCGCGTGTCCAACGAGGTCATTTTCCATCCTCGCTCATGGTATGGTTGGGAGTTTCTTATTGGGGCTTAACAGAGGTACATTTTTGTGAGGAAGGTGTAAAAACGAATGCTGTTGTGTATCAAAATACAGTCCTGACGAACCTTGTGGAACCTGTTTCTCATACCATGTTCAATAACAGGCACTGGGTATTCCAACAAGATTTGGCGCCAGCTCATAGAGCGAAGAGCACACAAGACTGGCTGGCGGCGCGTGAAATCGACTTCATCCGGCACGAAGACTGGCCCTCCTCCAGTCCAGATTTGAATCCGTTAGATTACAAGATATGGCAACACTTGGAGGAAAAGGCGTGTTCAAAGCCTCATCCCAATTTGGAGTCACTCAAGACATCCTTGATTAAGGCAGCCGCCGATATTGACATGGACCTCGTTCGTGCTGCGATAGAGGACTGGCCGCGCAGATTGAAGGCTTGTATTCAAAATCACGGAGGTCATTTTGAATAAACTTTAATGTCATAAGAATCTATGTTTTGTTAAGTTCATTTTGGTATATAAATGGTTACATTATGAATAAACTTGTTACAATTATTTTACATTAAACATGTGACAGAATTTATGACCTGACTAGGTATATAGCTGGGGGACAAGAAACGGCGAAAGAAACTCCCCCGCAACAAATCTATTCTACGTGTAACATTGTATCGTATGAATTGTGTGTCTATAGGCTATACGCTGTAAAAATTGGCACAGCATATTTTTATGAAGATATGTATATTTCAGGTCCTAATTGGACCTTTAAATGGCGAACTCTCAACTGAAATTGGCTGGTAAATTAAATGTTATTCACCTTTCTTTTTTATACAAGCACATAGTACCCGAGATGATATTTCGCGTATTTTCAGCCCGTATAAAAGAATTACGTTGCCAATATTTTTCTTTAAAGATAAACCGAGCGTCTTTGTGAAGTGATAAAGAATACCTTTTGTTCCCTGGAGTATAACGCGAACACACATGGGTGTCTAATCTGACAGAGCGGGAAAAAACAGGGCCTTTGTTAGTTTATGTAACCGAAGATGCCCCTACTACTTGTCTCTTCTGTTGTAACTATAAATATTGCATATTGACGACCTCCTGGTGTAACGGCTAACGCACGTTGGTACGCCTGCGGAGATCACGGGTTCGATTCCCGTCCAGCGTCCGGGTGTTTGTGTACAATATGTATTTAATTACAAAAGAAAAGTATTTTAGTTGTCTAGAACCCATAACACAAGTGCTATGCTACTTACTCTGAGACTAGACGATGTTGTATGAAATTTCCCAATGTATTTATTTCTTTATTTTACGTATTTAAAGAAAAAGTGTATCTGTGAGTGCAATTCACATACGGCACAAGTGGAACTCCAGAAAAATACGTAGGATAAATATAAAGTATCAGTTTCTTATTTTTTAGTATTTTTACCAAGATAAATAACTATTTTATACTAAGTAGCTTATACCCGTGACTTCTTTCGCGTTGCTTGATATATTAACAAAGTTTTTATCATGAGGCAGAGGTAGATGAGACTTCTCTTACGCATGCGCGCTACACCGCTTGCTCTACTTCTCCGCGGCAAGAAAACCCACATCACCGAATACGTAATGCTTATAAAACCTATAAAAATCGTTGTTACTTAAAACATTATATTAAATTGAGCTAACACAATATTTTTAAAGGTAAGGGCCAAGTGTCTATAAAATAAAATTTAGAAGATTTAATTGAAATTTGTTCAGTAGTTTTGCATGATGCGCGCACAAACGCAGACCTCTATGATTTTATAGATATATAAATTTTAATGCAAGATATTATTTTATATATTAGTGTATAAAAGCTATGGAAGCTCAAACAAAGAGGCATTCTCTCGCAGACTAAATCTTATATATGAATTTGTATGTCGCTTTGGTGTCACTTTATCGTTTCATCGAATTTTCAAATCTCAAGGTGCTAAAGTAGTTTCAATTCAAAAACTGATATCATAAGAGATAATGTTTAACTGTGTTGTATGTGGTTTACACTCTCCTCTATTAAAAAATTGTGTGGAGAAACGATACCCAAAATGACGAAACTTTTTTCAAAGTCGAATAAAAATGTAATCGATAAACAAGCAAATAGTAACGCCATTGTTTTTGGTATTCCTTTACAATGTAATCGAAACGTCTCACAACAATAGAACGAAGGCCGTCTCTGATAGTATGATATAAATCGTTACACATTTATGTATTGTCACAGTAAAGGGTTACATATAAGGCAATAATTCCTATTTTCATATGGCTAATCCTAAATAAATATTTTGAAAAAGTTTTACGAAAAATGCAAACGAAGAGCGTGCACAATATAAACAGCTTAATAAACATCCTACTGCTAGGCTTGAGCCTTCTCCTAGAAGTAACACACAATGGGGTCTTCTTCCCTACACCATTTCCTTCGGGAGGTTTGGGGCCTCGATCCGGTACTCTTTATCCCGGCATGAACTCAGCAACGACCCTCCAGTGACGTGGGTAGAGCCGCAGGAGCGCACTCATGATTGGTGTGACTTCGCAGTAGCTCTAACCTATCTAGGTGGGTTAATCTTTCTTGTCTATTGTTGGCCATCATTGGCTTCTGTTGGTCTGTCTGTGGGTTGATGGTTCTACGCTTAGTTGCTCATCTCCCAGTACGGACGAGCGTATAACTACATATCTGGGGGTCGGTGGTCAAATGCCACAGTGATCTGGTGAGCGGGTGTGCAGAGGGGCGATGCCATAGAGGTATGTGCAGAGACCATTATCTGCGCGGTTGAATATCCGTCACGCCGACATCGCCATAAAGTCCTCAACACGGGGAATGCCCACGACACGGGTGATCACATCATTCCGGACGTACCGACCCGCACCTGGACACACAGTAAGATGTTTTGTAGGGTTTCGATGCATCACAGCGTCTCTACTGAACATAAGGCAAGTCATGACATTACACGCACCATGGTGTATCGCTGATTTTCTGGTGCAGGGGCGAAGTAAGAATACTGACCTCTGCAGAGGAGTCGGCTTCTTGTAAAAGACAACAAAACAACTTTAGGTGACAGGGGCCCAAACTGGATTGCATCTACCTTTGGTCAATAAGTATATGCCGCCATAGTAATTAATGTTGTTTCGGCTTCAGTGACCCAGGAATTGGACCTATGTGGACAGCAGCGTATTCGCTCGTGCCCCTAGCATCACGAAAAACAATAGGCGACTATAAAATGATGTATAAAAAATAATAATACTTTAAACAACAAGCAAAATAATATTTAAAAAAAACTTAAGGAAAAAAATAACAAGTCTCAAATATAGATAGTAAATTATTCAAACGTAGACGGAAACAGAATATTCCTTTGACACTTCTGAAGCTTTAGCGCAAAGTAGAGTATGTTCACTTTACTTTATCCCTAAGGAATTTATAGAGTGCAGTTGCTTTCAGGTCAATATATAGTTCCTCATAAATGCTATATTGCTGTGAACGGTAAAAGATCAGGATGAATAATGTAATTTTATTGTTTTAAGCGAAATAAATACAGTGATATTCTAAAACGTGTTTTCTATTCAAAAATATTTTCTCGAAAAAATTAAATATGCCAATTGTACGATGCCCTTCACGGACCGAAAGGGCACCGTACAAGGATAAGAGGGATAGCTCAAAAGCAGTGAACTGTACGAGACAGGAGGAGGAGAGGAGCGTTGGTTAGAGTTGCGATACTTTGCAGTGGGCTAAGAAATTCGCACTGAATTTGATTCCACCCTTTCTCGGTTTGGTTTTGGGTCCGCTCGCGGAGGAACTATTGAACGGCACCATCTAAACGTCACAAACTAGACACTGAATGTATAATTTTAATGCACGGCTAATGAGAGTTAATAGGGAGTAACTGAAGCCAATTGCGTACGGTACAGAGAGTAGTCTTCAAGGAGGTGGAACGTCGATCGTCCTGCACGTTTAGAAGCTCACACGATACCACTCTCGTTCTACGCTCGCTTTCACCATTTACTTCACCGAGAGTGAGGGTAGATAATAAAATCAGGAGGCGAGATTCAGCTATTCGTTACGCAAGGATCTCTATCCGTGCAGGGGCGGAAATAGAATACTGACCTCTGCGGCCAGGCTCTTTTTTTATTGCTGTAGAACAGCAGACAGGCTGACGGCCCGCTTAGAATTTAGCAGTTACCGTCGCCTATGGGTGTGTGCAACGCCAGTGGCATCACGAACACGCTGCTGTCCCGTAAGAGTACAGGAACTTGGGTCACTAATGCCGGAACACAACACAAGGTTATTATGGAGGTGGTCGCCATCCAGACGGGCTTGAGGCCCTACCACGTAGCTAGGATGGGTCTGCACCACTAAAGTACAAAATAGATTTCTTTATAAAAATAATATTCAAGTCACTTGCTTGCTTACTTAAAATAACAATGAACGTAGCCAATCTTGGTCAGAAATACATTTTGCCTGTTTTTTGTTAGGAATACTCGGAAAGTAAATTCAATCACCATAAACGCTCGACCGTCTGTATTAGGTTTTATGTGATTGGATTGTGAAATTTGTTTTTCAAGTTTTCAAAACTCATTATTTAATATTGATCTCTTTGGTTTTGTTTAGACCGGAAATAGGAAGCTCCCATAATGATGGGAAATTTTTAAAAAGTATTTTTTAATGCTGAAACAGCAGACAGGCTGATGGTACACTTAATAGTAAGCAGTTCTATCATGTAAGGATGTATGAGACGCCAAGGTATTGCTAACACCTTACCGTCCGCGTAGAGGAGCTGGACCCTGTGTCACTTATGGCGGAACACAAGATATTATGGCGGCATATTTAAAAACCACTTGCCATCCAAACCAGCTTGAGGCCCTACGAGCCAGTTCACGACAGTCCGCCCCCGACTATCTATTGCGGTTCATCATCATCATCATCATCTCAGCGTTCTTCCCGGTTGCAACCCAAACTTGCGTTTTGGTGCCCGGGGTCCGCTTTCCGACTTTTCCTACTCCACTTCGCACGGTCTTCAGCATCCCTGGTAGTGAGCCCATTGGCACGCATATCACCCCTTACGACGTCAAGCCAGCACTTTTTGGGCCTACCCCTCCTGCCGGGGCCCGGCGGAGGCGGCATGGCCAGACATTTGTTTCCCACGTAAGCATCCGGTTGCCGTAAAACGTGACCGTACCACCGGAGCCGACACTCCTGCAGTTTATCCGCAATGTCACGGACATGAAGACTACCGCGAATGCGGGAGTTCCTAACGCGGTCTTTCCGCGTCACTCCACACATCCACCGCAGCATGTTCATCTCCGTGACACGCAGCTCCTGCTTGTGTCGCTCCAACACCGGCCACGCTTCACAGCCGTATAAAAGAACAGGCCTAATGATGGTCTTATAGACCTGTCCCTTCAACTTTACCGGCATCTTGGGGTCACAAATGACACCAGTTACCTCACGCCATTTAGCCCACGCGGCAGCAATGCGAGCCTTGACGTCGCAATCGATGTCACCAGACTATCTATTGCGGTTGTCGCTGTACAAATAAGATTTATATATAATGACAATTCCCACAGCGCCATCTAGAAACCCAATCTGAGAAACAGAGCACTTGCGTTTGGGTACTATACTTTTGATATACTACTTACATACTTATTTATATATTACTAGCCAATCACGCGCACTCCACTGGGCAATTAACAGGCAAAATTAAATCGAAACAAAATGAGAAAGGGTATCCTACGTTACTTCAAATACCTCCAAGAATATGTATACAAAGTTTCATGACGATCGGTTATGTAGTTTTCTCGCGAAAGCGTAACGAACAAACTTACTTTCACGTTAATAATATTAGTATTATACATAAAAGCCTATTGGTACGGGAATCGAACTCGTGTCCTCCGCAGGCGTTCCGACATGCGTTAGCATCACGCAGTCGTTGTCCTCTGATGTCATAGTAAAATTTAATATTTATTAATGTATCTGCGGGAAAATTGAAGCATACTCTATCAAAGAGTTTTCTTATATATTATATTTCAAAGAAACTAATATTCATAATGGTTGTTATCAGGGTAAAAATGCGTAGGCGCTTTTCTTTATTGTATCGTATTAAATGAGAATGGAAATATTTCCATTCTTAAAGGCTCTTACGGTTTGGTAACGTGACCTTTAAGACAATCTATTGTTATTAATAAATACAATGTATTCATTCTCAACTTTTTATATAAAAACATATTTTCATAAAAAAATATAATGTAAAAAAACATGCTTTTATAATAAATCAAAATAAAAAGTTAAAATGTAATCCTTAACATAAGAATAAAATTATTGATGAGAAAATTAATGTCACTGTATATAGGGATAGGCTAGAAGCCTATTAAAATATTAAATAAAAGAAACTAAATGGGCCGTGATTATATTTCATGGCTGCAATGAAGGCAAGAGGTTTTCATGTCTTCATGACTTGGACACGAGTATTGTTACTTCCTAAAAATGGTACCTATTTAAGAAAACAGGTAGTTGAGTATTTGCCTAATGTATCTAAAAATACTTATTGAAAAAATCTAGCACGGCATATAGATACAGTCTTTATTTTCATAAGGAGGCGACTGATGCCTCGTGCTGTCTCATATAACGCTTGCAAAACGAATGTAGGAGTGATTGACTATACGAGTATATACCTTTTTTTAGTCGAATCAATCCATATTTAATGAGCGTTACATTGCCGAGCGTAACCTCTTAATTTCATTCAATACCCATAAAATAAAGTCAGTATTTTTATCCGTGCATGGACAGAGAAAGAATACTGACCTCTGCGGCCGGTGTCGGCCTGTCATAAAAGGCGGATAAACAACCCACCCTAGGTACGTAGAAGGGCCCCAAGCTCGTCAGCATGGCGATCACCTTTGATCTTAAACTGTATGCCGCCATAATAACCTTGTGTTTCGGCATTAGTGACCCAAGTTCCTGTACTCTGGGGCAACAGCGTGTTCACGATGCCACTGGCATTGCAAACGCACATAGGCGACGGTAACTGCTAAATTCTAAGCGGGCCGTCAGCTTGTCTGCTGTGCTACAGCGATAAAAAAAATATGCCCGAAAAGTTTTTACTTTAAAAATGATACGAAATATAATCTACGTCATCTAATCTACTATCATCCCACTTTGGCTTGAGTCTTCTTTTTGACAGAACAAGCATTATTCCCCCAACACTGATAATCTTGTTATGTTTCCTAACCTTTACCGTCAATAAAATGATGTCATTAGAATAAAACCAAACCATCTTAAAGGTTTTTAAAAAGAAAATCCACTGACATCGCGTTAATCCTTTAAATCCGCCCGCTCATCTATCTGCGGTACGGGGTGTCCTATTTAATCCGGACATTTGCACAAAACCGTCCGGGAACGTTCCGGACATAGTCCCCGATCGACGTTTATTCATTAAAACCGAGACGGATCGAGCCACCGACAACCGTCCAACCTGTTTTATTTGCATTCTGAGAACATTTGACTTGTGGTACAAGTCAGAGACATTCACGCTTCATCAATAATTTGAAATAAGAACTCATTTTCAATCAGAACTTTAAAAAATTACACATAATTTTCTACATGAGGCGGAGTAAGTATACTTACTTCTGCAGCCGAGGTCGGCTTGTCGTAAAAGGTGACAAAACAACCCTAACTAGGTGGTAGGACCAAGCTCGTCTGGTCTTTAAGTATGTCGCCATAACAAACTTGTGTTGAGTTCCGGCATTAGTGACATAGGAGTACTGGAACTTCCAGTACTCCTATGTGGCCAGCAGCGTATTGGTGCCCTAGCGTCGCGAACATTCTTAGAAGATGGTAACTGATTACTATTAAGTAGGCCTCATCAGCCTGCCTGCGGTTTTTCAGCTATAAAAATAATATATTTAGATGTTGAAAGTCTGGATGGTCCGAATAAATCAACCAAATTAGTTTCTCTGTAAATAAGAGAAATGACAATTAAAGTGAATTATTCGTCTCTCTTTCACAACTCTTGCTTTTATATTCATTTTATAATTATCATATTACATTTATATTATCCTTATCATAACACAGTAAATCTTTGCAACGTAAATTATTTTTATGTAGCCAAATGTCATGTGTCATACTTCTATGACACATGACAGTACGCAGTTTTCAGTGCGATATTCTCTTTACATATAATATAATAAATACTAGGTGTCACAGAAAGTCATTACCGGTTTTTCTAACAGTTGACATAACATTCCACAACTACTGCACCCAAGGCACACGACGCAATTCAGGCGTACAAAGAGTGATTTCTTTGTGATTTTTTATGGGTAAGCCAGCAAAGTGCGTCTCTTTGTCAGGAGTGTCATTCATCGATGTCGTACGGTCGCATTTCACTATCCAATAAAAGTGAGCAAAAAAAATTTTACCTCCAGATAAAAATTTAGCCATTCTACCCCTTTTAAAGACCGGCGCTGTTCGTTCACCTTTGACCAACTGACAATGAAATCATGGAAATTAAATAAAACAAATTTTACGTGTTAATCTGTATTAGATGAAATTTAGTAAGAAATATTTACACAGTACCGTCCCACAGTCCCAGAAGCGTTCTACTTCTGAATTCGGGCTTCCCCTTAGAGGGGACGGACGGAGCCACGTTTGTCCAAGGTGGAAAGACGGGTTACACATACCGGTGATCTTGGTAGGCAGGTTTTCTCACGATATTATGTAAAAGGACATTTGTAGTTAACTTCCCACACGGGGCCACTAAATTTCTAAACCTATTTTTTTATTAATCGTTTTTGTTATTATAATGAGATCTTAATAATAACAAAAACTCTTGAAGCAATAATCTTATTTCTTGGCGCGTTTAAGAGCCATGGAAAGAAACTAAAGAACATTTATTTGTTGCATTTGAAGCTGGTAACTGCTTAAGTATACTGTACGAAACGGTTCTCCAGAACGTTCATGTTGCGTACTCTCAGGATCTGGAATGAGCTTCCGGCTGAGGTTTTCTCAGCGCGGTATGATATGGGGTTCTTCAAAAAAGGCGTTATAAAATTTCTTCGAGACCGGCAGCGCGTTGGTGGTGCCTCTGGTGCTGCAAACGTCCATAGGCGACGGTGACCACCTGCCAGGGTGGGCCGTTTGCCTGTCTGCTGAACTCAAGCAATAAAAAAAAAAAAAGTATATGGCATGGACCAGGTGGAGAAGGCGTGCGTGGGTCGCGAAAGAAACTGAAAGCCTAACGAGCGAGTCGCGCGGAATACAAATCGCCATCAATAACGGAAGCCGGATGCCGAACCCGTCTTTATTGCACCACCCTGTATTTTAATTTGCCTTTACGTATTACAATTTCACTCACAATTGTTTTTTACTGACCTTTGTTACAATTAAGGAGTAAAGAGTAAAAATATTGGTCATGTAGAAGAATAAATACGAGGCTATCATATAACTTTTCTTGATAAACTTATGAGATTTAAATCCAAAATACTACGTATGGAATTCTTGTCAACCAATATTTAAAAAAAAATTATTACAATAATATACATATCAATTTTGATGAAAAATCTAGAATATTTTGAAATCTAAGAAAGGATAAATAGTTCACTTTTTCTGTTTTAAGCGCATATTCCAAGGTCTAAGTTAATCACTGTTTTTGCAGTCTTTCTTTTCAATCCTATTTGAAGAAACATCAACTCCTGACTTCGAACTGAACAAGGTCGCAGCTTCTTTTTCTGTCATTAACATTTGATTCCTCGTCATAATTTTTCCGTCAGTTCATTATCTCCATGCAGGAGCACCTTAGCACCTGTCAGCGAGTTTTCCAAAGTTTGCGTAGTCGATAGCAGGAGTGCCAACGACGAGACTTGGCATATCTCGTTGACATCATCGTTAAATAAATGTTCAACAAAATAACCTTCCTTCTTCCTGCCCTTATTCCACATTATATGGGATCGACACAGTCATGTTCTCTCCTTCCATTCTCCTCTGTTGGCCGTCAAAATAAAAATCAAAATAACATTTTCAGTTTTATTTCTGTTTATGTTTGAAATGTGCAAAAATGTACGGACCACTCTGTAGATGACCCAGCAAACGTTGTTCTGCCAAAAACATTTTTATACAAATATTTTTGGGGATGATTGGAATAATTTTTTGACATTACGTATGTATTCAGTTCTGTGAGACATTATAAAACAATCGCTGACTTGACATGAATTAGTTGATACCAGCTGGGTGACCGAGCTTTGCTCCTTATTTTTTTTTTATAAATGGTGTTCTTTGGAAATTAACAATTGATTTTCTTAGTCTAACCTCAAAGCAAACACGTGAGACTAAGACTTCATGTTACTTAACAACGCCATCTGCTGGAATAGCTTTAGTGTTGTTGTTTCGTTAAAGCAATTAAAAAAAAATATAGTATTATTATTCGCCGATAGATGTCAGGAAGAGTCATTTTTCAGTTTAAATTGGGACTACTCAAACGCCACCTTTTTGTTATTTTTCTTCCAATAAAAAAATAGCGAATAAAATGACATCGACGGTAAAAAGGAAGTAGGGTATAAGCGACATTTTGTTCAAAAATCTGTTTTAAATGCCATCCTACTCAGAATTTCCCGTTCTTTCGATTGCGCTGACTCCCATAGCTCTACGATGATTTTTTTGGCGTTTATACCCTAGCAAAAAAAACCATTTTCCTAGCTATATTTTTAGTAACCGACGAAAATTCAGGTCATTTTGTCTATAAAGGTGCTTGTACCCCTGCAAAAAATATTTATTCTGGATTTGTTGTCGGTAATGCTTTTTTACTTCATAGGGGTCTCCAGTTTTCGGTTGTTTATGCCTTTTATGCTATTCCCTCAAAAAATACAAACGTTGTTTATAGCCTATTTCTATTTCGTAATTGACCATAGCTTTGGCGCTTGTACCCTTTATCCAAAATTCATTTTCATATTACTTTGTCAGTTATACCCTATTACCTAATTTTATTTTAATATCACACTGTTGGTTATCTCTTACTTCCGTCTACAATATAAATACAGTTTTGTAGCTAATACCTTATTACTTAAATTAAATTACATACCATGGTGTTGATTATAACCTACTTCCACGTTCAACAATCATAGTAATACGTCACTTATACTGTAATACACAATAAGGATTTGAATAGGAAAATCCAATGGAAAAGTCTGTAAAGAAAAAAAAGGTCAACCAAACCCCTGCGTTGGTAAAAAATGTGGGCACAACTGCGGCGGTATTACAGAAGAAAGGAGACTTAGCATTTTTAACCATTTTTGGAGCCTAACAGAGCAGAGAAAAAATGATTGAATCGTAAACCTGACTCAAAAAACTAGTATTAAGAGAAAAAGGAGCAAGGACTCAGAAAAACGCAGCACAATGTACAAATATAATATAACAGATGGTGAAAGTTAAGTAGACAAGTCTGTCTGCAATTCTTATCCCATACACTTGACGTCACACACAAATATATCTTTTACACGGTTTCAACTGCTGATCAGTTTGGCAGTGCCAAGGAATCGCAAAGAGGTAAAAGTGTACCCCCTAATAAAACCAGTAATGATGATTTAATGGCGGTTGAAAATTACATTAAATCATTACCCGCGGTGCCTTCACATTACTATAGGATGGACAGTACCCGAGTATACCTTCCAGCTGAGTACAAAAATTTAGCTAATTTGTATAGAAAGTATAAAGAACATCGTAGTTTCCAAGGACTGAATTTTGTTTCAGAATGCGTTTTCCGGAAAATATTCAAAGATAACTTTAGTATAACTTTCCATGTTCCCAAAAAGGACAAATGCCTCAAATGCACTCGTTTTGAAAATCTGTCTGACCCCACATCCGAAGAAAGACTAGCTCACGAAGAACACCTTGTTGAAAAAGAACATACATACAACTGCTACAAGAAGCACAAAAATATTCACAAAACAGATCCAGCATCTATTTGTATAAGTTTCGACTTTCAGAAAGTCCTTAATACACCATACGGTGACAGTATGTTGTTATTTTACTCCCAAAAGCTTAGCGTTTATAACGCAGTTGTATACGAAAACGGTATACGAAATGTCTTCTGCTACTATTGAGACGAAAGCCAGGGTAACCGCGGTGCTAATGAAATGGCTACCATTTTGAGGAAATATATAACTGACCTTGACAAACGTGAGAACATCAAACGACTTCTCCTCTATTGTGACTGTTGTCCCGGTCAGAACCGTAACAAAATTGTTCTGGCAATGCTCAACGAAACTGTTCAACGTTGCGAAAACATTGAATCTGTTCAAATTATTTTTTTAGTCACCGGCCACTCCTATATGACAGTCTATTCTGCACACGCAACAATTGAAAATCAAGTTAAAAATATCACTATCTGGGCTCCATCGCAATGGTATACAGTGTTTCAGACGGCAAGGCAAAATCCAAAGCCTTTTGATGTAGAGAAGTTAAGTCACACAGACTTTAAGAGATGTGATCTTCTCGCTGACAAATACTTCGTGGGTAATCTTGTCGGCAAGATTAGTAAAATACGAGTCGCTACTTTTAAAAAGAACCGCACATCAGCAACGGTCAAATACTCGATGGACCTGGAGGCACCCGAGCATCGTATTGAAATCGTATCAAAAATGAAATTTCTTGATCTACCGGACTGCTATGAAATTATGTTCGGACAAAGTTATACCTCAACAGTTTCAGGCAGAGTATTTTGGTTTAACTTTCAGCAAAAAGGTAAAAGATTGTTTGACCGAATCTGATATCGAAGATGATTATTTTTCTAAGAATATTTAGATAGAAGGTTTCGAATCAAGACTAATTAAGAAAAGTTGTGATTTTTAATGTTAAGAAAAAGTTGTGTTTACTAATATTAAGAATGACTTGTGATTTCTAATGTTGATCTCGATAGCTTTATAGTAAGAAATTATTAGCAATGAAAAATAATTGATCTAAGACTGTCTTGTTCAATGTCATATACTAAGTATGTACCAACCAATTTCTGCAAAACAAGAACATTTCAAAATAGGAGAGCCTAATTAATAAGTTAACTATTTTTTAAGCTGAGATCCATAAAAGACTGGAATGTAAAGTGAAATTTACATATCATATTGTCACTATTGATAACAATTTTTATACATGAACCTTTTGTGCGTATGTATCTGTATTTGTGCTGCATTTTTATTGATAAACTAAACATTTTGTTCCTTTAGTAGTTCTTGTACTAATTAATACAGGTAATTGTTATTGATAGTACCTATATGTCTCCACTTCATTCGATTTTTGACTGATTATTTAGATAAGACTTTGTATTTTTATTTGGAATGGATGCTTAAAAATGTAAAAATACTTATAGTTTTAAGTAAAAATAATAATTTTTATTCCTTTATTCGTATGTTTCTTGAACGTTGTTGTTTGACATAGGCACCACGTTATTTTGTACCAAATAAGTCTTAAGTTGCGAATATTTTTATTATTTTCTATAATGTTTGTTACTTTTTTTAATGTACGAATAAATACAAACGAAACAAAATATAAACGAATACATACCAAGTTTTCTTAATTTATTCTTAAGTTAGGTACCTACCTACTAGATTAAGTATTATTGTTTCCAAAAATTAGTAGGTTGATACCTACCAACTCTAGCCTTGATTTTTCTTCATTAAAAATATTAACAAATATGTTATTTTTTCATTTAAAAACATCCTACTATCTGCTTGTTAGTGAAAAGGTGACATGAAAAAACGAACTATTATCTTTTAAATCTACCATAATTTAGTGTTAATTAGAATTACTTAAACGAGATTGTGTTGGTTGCGCTACTTCATTATTTCTGGGATGTCTTTTCATCCATATTTCCATAGACTCACGCAATGCCAGATGTTGATTATCCTTCTTTTCCTTTAATTTCAAGCGACATTGTGTGTCACTAATGTCTTATGATTCTGGTTTTTTGTGGAAGTCGACTGTTACTTGTGTTCTATTATCTATTATACAACCAATGTGAAAAGTACCTTATCCTTCTTTTCCTATAACACTTATTGAATTGTCTAGTCTCTCATACCCCTTATACCTTACGATGTGAGAAATCAGTATGTTGTTTAGGCTTCTTATCCTTTAATATTTTATTTTGTCATTTGTCTCTTATGCCATATTTCTTCATTGGAAAATTAAAAGTTATTGTTATAAGCGACAAAAACTACGTAAAATAGCGTAAAATCATTAAAACTGACAATACCGGTAACTGCCCCATTTTTTTCTCATTTTATAACCGTTTCAATTTTCACGATACGTTAATGAATAACAGAGATACGTCAGTTTTTCTAAAATTCACAACTTTGAACGACTCTCCTGAACATTTCATTTTTTGGCGCTTAAACCGTATTTCCTTTTAACCGTCGACATTTTCTAGAAATGATTCCTAGCTGGATCGATTTATCGCCCCTGAAACCCCCCGTATACTAAATTTTATGAAAATTGTTGGAGCCGATTCCGAGTTTCCAAATATATATATATATATATATATATATATATATATATATATATATATATATATATATATATATATATATATATATATATATATATATATATATATATATATATATATATATATATATATACAAGAATTGCTCGTTTAAAGATATAAGATTTATCAGTTATTAAAAATTATAGTAACTGGCTGCGGCCGTATAAATTAATTTAAATAATTAAATAAATAATTTATTTAAGTACCGTTCGCATATCTAACAATATTTTTCACATATATAATACACGTTTTCACTTAGTACAATTTAAAAAAAAATGAATTGCGTCCCATTGTAAGGGCGGAGAAGTAATAACAATAAAATGTATGAAAACTTAAATAAATCAACGTACAAGACGGTCCGCATTAGTATTCCGACTGTGTGTAACACACGTGTTAATTTTGTGAGGATTGAACAAAATATATTTGCCAAAGTTAGTTATTATGGGACATACATTGAGACATTTTACTCCACGCCATCTAGTCCCAAACTAAGTTGCTTAACACTTATATTATGGGTACTAGACAACTGATATACTACATATATACTTTTTTTTTAAATAAATACATATTATACATAAACACCCAGACGCCCGACGGGAATCGAACCCATTACGCCAGGAGTAGGAGCCATTAAGTCATTTATTAATACACTCACTGTGAAGAAACACATCACTACACGTGGTTTCCGAAACCGCTTATCACTTGGTTAGATCGTTCAGAGTTCAAAGCCTTGACTGCGTTCCCTTTTTGACATGGTACTCCCCTGGTTATTTGTGTCGAGGATTGAACGCGAGATTCACTCAAAGTCCAAATTAATTCTCTCTAATGAAGACCTTGTACCCCAAACGAAAAACTAAAAATGTTGATTATAAAAAGGAATTGTAGCAGCACTACGATTTGCTCTTCACTCTTGCAAGTGAGACAAATGCGGCGAGCGAAACACAACGTTTTATATTTACGGTGTGCGACACGATACGCAAATATCCTCCGTCTCACTCACACAGTTATATTTTATACTTGTTGATTGTATCGTGTTAGCTTAGCATATTTAGTATTTTAACGTTGTAACTTAGCAGCTATTCACATACCATATTTGAAAACATATACAGCGCACTTTGTTATTAAATCATGGACCCCCGCTCTCTGACTCTGGCGACTTACAACGCCAACGGCCTACGTGGCCAACGAGAGTTGGTTCACGAGTTCCTGAAGGAAGAAAAAATAGATATTCTTCTCGTGCAGGAGACCCTTCTCAAGCCCAGTACTGGCGATCCTAGGATCGCCAACTACAACATCATCCGAAATGACAGGCGATCCGCCCCTGGGGGCGGCACGCTTATCTACTACAAGAGGTCGCTGCACTGCACCCCAGTAAATACGCCTCCGTTAGAAAATCTCGAAGTTTCTGCCTGCAGATTAGCGATGACAGGCCATCAGCCCATAGTCATCGTCTGCGCATATCTCTCCTGCAACCGCCCGCTACCTCAAGCAGAGCTTGCATCCCTCTTCAGTCTAGGCCCTTCGGTTATCATCGCGGGTGACCTAAACTGTAAATACACCAGCTGGAACTGTTCCACATCCAACACTAACGAAAGAGCTCTACTCCGTCACTCTGACGAATTGCTTTTCGGCATCCTAGCCCCCATTACGCCCACCCGGTACCCGTATAATCGGGCCACCGGAGGCACCCCCAACGTTCTCGATCTGGCGCTACTGAAGGGCGTTTCCCTCCAGTTCCGCTCAATCGAG
The DNA here is from genome assembly GCA_963693495.1 of Malacosoma neustria. NCBI lineage: Eukaryota > Metazoa > Arthropoda > Insecta > Lepidoptera > Lasiocampidae > Malacosoma > Malacosoma neustria. Next base: position 10,544,073 of record OY856394.1, read on the forward strand.
TCCCTAGATGACATCGACTCGGATCACCGCCCGGTCGTCCTTAAACTAGGCCCTCCACCCGACCAGACGCCTCAGACCAAGTCAATCACCGACTGGTCCAGGGTCAGGGACTTACTCCAACATGGAGGATTCGATGACCCTGAGCAGGCTCCAGCCCCTATTAAGACCCTTCAGGACACGGAAGGGGCGATCGAAACCCTCACCGGCCACCTCCAAACCGTCGTTCAGGAGTCCACTCGTCAAGTTCCGTACGAGGACGGCCGATTGGCACTCCCGAGGGACGCGAGAGAGCTGCTGAGGAGGAAGAGAGCCGCCGCCCGAGCCTACGACAGCTTCCCATCAGAAGAGAACCGAGTCGCCTTTCGTTCACTTCATCGGGAAGTGAAAGCCCGCATTCAGGAACTCAGGAACCAACGCTGGGAGAGCCTGCTCTCGGAGATCTCCCCAACGCACCAGGCATACTGGAGGTTGGCGAGGTCACTGAGAGCGGAATCCCTCTCGACCATGCCGCCTCTCGAAAAACCCGACAACACTGTCGCGTTTGACGACGACGAAAAGGCTGAGTGTCTCGCCGAGAGCCTCAAGGAGCAATGCTCCCCCAATACCGCGCACGTCGACCCGGCCCACCTGCGCGAGGTGGACGCCGAGGTCGAACGGAGATCCTCTCTTCCCGCGGAAGACTCACTCGAGCCTGTCACGGTAAAAGAGGTACAGGACCTAATAAAAGGCCTCAAGCCCCGGAAAGCTCCCGGGGCCGACGGCATCCCCAACAAGCTGCTCAAGCTACTCCCGATACATCTGTTGATGATTCTGGTAGGCATCTTCAATGCCGCCATAGATAACTGCTCCTTTCCCTCCGCCTGGAAGGAAGCCGACGTCATCGGCATCCGGAAACCAGGAAAGCCCGCTGCGAAACCTAGCAGCTACCGTCCGATTAGCTTGCTTAGCGCGCTGGGCAAGCTGTACGAACGCCTCCTCTTGAGCAGACTCAGAGACTTCGCTTATGAAAATAAGCTGATCCCCGACGAGCAGTTCGGCTTTCGAGCCCGACACTCGTGCCCCCAGCAAGTGCTCCGCATCACGGAGCACGTGCTCGCGAACTTCAATCGCGCCCCCAAACCCTGGAAGACGGGTGCTGTCTTCTTCGATGTGGCGAAAGCCTTCGACAAGGTCTGGCACAACGGCTTGATTTACAAGCTGTACAAACTGGGAGTGCCAGATAGACTCGTGCTCATCTTACGAGACTTTCTCCTTGATCGGAGCTTCTGCTTCAGAGTGGAGGGCACGCGCTCATCTCTCCAGCCCATCAGAGCCGGAGTCCCCCAGGGCTCGGCTCTGTCCCCCCTACTTTTCACGCTGTACACCAGCGACATGCCCCGTACCCCACAGGTACATCTCGCCTTATACGCAGATGATACCGCCCTCTTCACATCCGATATCAATCAATATCGGATCTGCAGTCGTCTCAACACGGCGGTTGAGACGCTGGGCAACTGGTTCCGCACTTGGCGGATCGAGTTGAATCCGGACAAGAGCGCAGCGATCATGTTCGCTCGCGGTCCCCGCACTCAAAATGAGAGTCGGCCGACTCGCACGAGTCGGCACTCTCTTTTCCCCATAAAGCTATTTGACCGCGTCATCCCCTGGGTTGATGAGGTCAAATATCTAGGAGTCACTCTAGATAGAGGCCTGTACTTCAGCAAACACATCAGGACGGTAAGGAACAGAGCACACTTTGTGCTCGGTCGCCTCTACCCAATGATATGCGGGAAGAGTAAGATGTCCCTTAGAAATAAGGTGACACTTTACAAAACCTGCATCCGACCGATCATGACGTACTCGAGCGTAGTCTTCGCCCATGCCGGCAAATGCTACATCACTTCGATGCAGCGGCTGCAGAATAAGTTCTTGCGCATGGCAGTCCAAGCGCCACGTTACATGCGCAACGCGGACCTTCACCGCGACCTGGAGCTCCTTCCCGTGAAGGAGTACATGGTATCCCTCTCGCGATCCTTCTTCGGTCTCGCTCCCCACCATCCCAATCCACTGGTGGTGGAGACAGTCAACTACACGCCCAACCGCCGAGCACCCCCCGCGCGTCGCCGACCGCGAAACGTGCTCACGGATAGACGCGACCCCATCTCTAGGACGCTGAAGCGAATGCTCTCGCGGACGCAATCCCCCCCAGTCCGGCATGGACCAGCCCGACGCAATAGGTTTAGGGACGCCTTCCGCCCCCCATAGCCTGTAGCCATACACAACCACACATTACAGAAATACACGTAGAATAGATGTGTTGCGGGGGAGTTTCTTTCGCCGTTTCTTCTTCCCCAGCTATAAGCACTCCGAAACGGTAGTAGATTAGAATAGGATCGGCTTCACCGGTGGAGCCGATAGTCCCCAATCAATAGTATTCTTGCCATTCGTGGCTGCTATCAATTATCCCCATGCAGCGTTCGAGCCGGGAGCGCGCCTCACAGGAGACGCGCCCCGAGCACGCTGCCACGGCTGATCGACCCCGCTCCCACGGGGTCGGAATGCCTTTTCCGCCCGGTGTCGCTGTCGTTGGTCGTCTGAGACGATGACAGCCTTAGCTTTAAGAAAAAAAAAAAAAAAAAAAAATTAAATCATGGAATCCTGGAAGTGACTTTTACTTGGAACACTACTCCTACGAAGACCTCCGAAGAAGAACTCTGCCTCAACAACAAACCTATTGGAGGCCAGGAACCCCTGCACCTCTAAAGTATAAATTATTAAGAAATGATTATGTTCTGAGTGTCAGGAGCAGTGTACAAGTTTTAAAAATGTCGTTACTAAAACAATTATTGAACAAGTCTTCGACGTGCTCCTGGGTGCTTCAATGGCGGTGGCTGCGTGTGTGAGGGCCGAAATGTGCCGACTACGTCACCCGTAGCTCCGCCAATCAGCACAACGCTCGATTGTTCGAAAAGTTCGATTAAATTGTTTGAAAATGATTAAATTGTTTCAAAAAGTATTGACAGGACAACCTGGCAAAAAAACGCGGCAAATTTAATTTAAAAAAATGCAACATATTACACAGTGATGAATGTAACCGTCGTTATTTTTATTTATACTTATATATTGTAGGCACTGGTTCTAGTAAATTTAAGGTTACAGGAGAGCGCCGGGGGGACGAAATCCTGAACCCCTGGCGCCAACACTTTAGAAGAGGCCCGCCTTGAGACAAAGGGCGGGCCGGCGCCGGCTCGGGCCACGAGATCGGCAGGCCATATATCCGTGGGCCCGGGCGTAGGCGATAGGAGAACAGCGGGGTTTTTAGTGGGTAGTCTGATAACCCGGAGTCCCACATATTCCTTGGTCCTCTCGGGCCGGGGGAACCCGTCAAGAGAGGTTTTTCCCCGAGACCAAAAAAAAATTTAATGGAACTCTGTCGTCATGCGAAAAGACCCTATTGATAGAGGACGGGAATTGAAAGGACTCGCTGAACTCGAGGGTCTTCTTTTCTCGTACTGCCGTTATCTACCTTTATATTCTTTAAATCGCTGGCGTGATAGTACACAATTACAGTAATGTTAATAATCCGAAAACAACAAGGAACTATTCTTAAATTATATAAAAGGCGCGCGTGCACAGGCACAAAATCATTCCTTTTAACGGTTTTACACACACTGAACGCATACGTCACGACAGCACGCCATCTCTTGGTGAGAAACAGATATAAAGATAGTGTCATAGGATATACATATGTGAGGGAGACCTCACATAAGGCGTCATATCGATCGACGAATTAATAATATTAACGGTCTAAACATATATAATAATAATCCTATATCTTTAAACGAGCAATTCTTGTATATATATATATATATATATATATATATATATATATATATATATATATATATATATATATATATATATATATATATATATATAAAATACAATATCGAATAAGAAGTGTATGTCAGGAAATATTTACTGCATTGTGCCTATATGCCTGATATCGGACGGCTATGGAGGACTCGGTTTCTATTCCCGTCCTCAGTGTAGGCGTTCCGGTATAATATATAATATCCGGGTGACCGAGCTTTGGTTGGTATTTTTATTTTTTTTATAAATTGTGTTTTTTGGAAAAAAACAATTGATTTTCTCAAAGCAAACACTCATTGACTTCGTGTTACTTAACAACGCCATCTGCTGGAATAGCTTCAGTGTTGTTGTGTCGTTAAAGCAATTAAAAAAAATAGTATTATTATTCGCCGATAGATGTCAGGAAGAGTCATTTTTCAGTTTAAATTGAGACTACTCAAACGCCACCTTTTGACATTTTCTAGAAACGATTCCTAGCTAGATCGATTTATCGCCCCCGAAACCCCCCGTATACTAAATTTCATGAAAATTGTTGGAGCCGATTCCGAGATTCCAATTATATATATATATATATATATATAAGAATTGCTCGTTTAAAGATTTAAGATAAATAGAAAAAAAAATAAAAAAAAACCTTTTACTTCTTTCAGAAATTTCTAGTTAACAAGTTAATTAGTTTTGCTATCAAGATTTTTTTTGTAGTTTTGTATGTAATGGTTAGTAGTTTCAGTTTTACATAAAGAATTTTAGATACGTAGTTATCATAGTTATAGTATATATCTATTTTTAATAAAATTATGCTGTAAGAACCCCTCTGCAGGTAAAGGCCTCATCCAAGTTGAGCCAGTTTTATGCTGTTGTGTCCAGTTTGGACCCGCTATGCGTTTGATTTGGTCCTCTCATCTATTCTATTTTAATGCAAGAGCTTGTGCTAAACCGTCTGTTGTTATTATGATGTTGTGTATTTTTGTATGCCTTATTTTATTTATTCTTTTTATGTTTAGCATACTCCACTCCATTCTGCAGAGCACAGCTAACATGTAATAAATACTGGAGCCTAAATATTTAAGAGCAATATGCCAATCAAACTGAATACAAAGGTTATGAATTCTTGCCTTATACCATGCCTGACCTATGCTTGTCAGACATGGAAGTTTAACAAAAACATCGAAAATAAAAATTAGAATATATATATATATATATATATATATATATATATATATATATATATATATATATATATATATATATATATATATATATATATATATATATATATATATATAAAATACAATATCGAATAAGAAGTGTATGTCAGGAAATATTTACTGCATTGTGCCTATATGCCTGATATCGGACGGCTATGGAGGACTCGGTTTCTATTCCCGTCCTCAGTGTAGGCGTTCCGGTATAATATATAATATCCGGGTGACCGAGCTTTGGTTGGTATTTTTATTTTTTTTATAAATTGTGTTTTTTGGAAAAAAACAATTGATTTTCTCAAAGCAAACACTCATTGACTTCGTGTTACTTAACAACGCCATCTGCTGGAATAGCTTCAGTGTTGTTGTGTCGTTAAAGCAATTAAAAAAAATAGTATTATTATTCGCCGATAGATGTCAGGAAGAGTCATTTTTCAGTTTAAATTGAGACTACTCAAACGCCACCTTTTGACATTTTCTAGAAACGATTCCTAGCTAGATCGATTTATCGCCCCCGAAACCCCCCGTATACTAAATTTCATGAAAATTGTTGGAGCCGATTCCGAGATTCCAATTATATATATATATATATATATATATATATATATATATATATATATATATATATATATATAAGAATTGCTCGTTTAAAGATTTAAGATAAATAGAAAAAAAAATAAAAAAAAACCTTTTACTTCTTTCAGAAATTTCTAGTTAACAAGTTAATTAGTTTTGCTATCAAGATTTTTTTTGTAGTTTTGTATGTAGTGGTTAGTAGTTTCAGTTTTACATAAAGAATTTTAGATACGTAGTTATCATAGTTATAGTATATATCTATTTTTAATAAAATTATGCTGTAAGAACCCCTCTGCAGGTAAAGGCCTCATCCAAGTTGAGCCAGTTTTATGCTGTTGTGTCCAGTTTGGACCCGCTATGCGTTTGATTTGGTCCTCTCATCTATTCTATTTTAATGCAAGAGCTTGTGCTAAACCGTCTGTTGTTATTATGATGTTGTGTATTTTTGTATGCCTTATTTTATTTATTCTTTTTATGTTTAGCATACTCCACTCCATTCTGCAGAGCACAGCTAACATGTAATAAATACTGGAGCCTAAATATTTAAGAGCAATATGCCAATCAAACTGAATACAAAGGTTATGAATTCTTGCCTTATACCATGCCTGACCTATGCTTGTCAGACATGGAAGTTTAACAAAAACATCGAAAATAAAAATTAGAATATATATATATATATATATATATATATATATATATATATATATATATATATATATATATATATATATATATATATATATATATATATATATATATATATATATATATATATATATATAATTGGAATCTCGGAATCGGCTCCAACAATTTTCATGAAATTTAGTATACGGGGGATTTCGGGGGCGATGAATCGATCTACCTAGGAATCATTTCTAGAAAATGTCAAAAGGTGGCGTTTGAGTAGTCCCAATTTAAACTGAAAAATGACTCTTCCTGACATCTATCGGCGAATAATAATACTATTTTTTTTAAATTGCTTTAACGACACAACAACACTAAAGCTATTCCAGCAGATGGCGTTGTTAAGTAACACGAACTCAATGAGTGTTTACTTTGAGGATAGACTAAGAAAATCAATTGTTAATTTCCAAAATACACAATTTATTAAAAAAAAATACCGAGCAAAGCTCGGTCATCCGGATATTAACTATATTAACACAAAACTGCTTAATCTATGAACATAGTGCACTATTAAATTATTATATAAGTGCACTATGAAAAAACTTAGCTAAATCATCACACACGTTATGTGACGCTAAACCGGATGTAATTAACATATTTAACATTAAACTTGATTGTTTTTAATAATTGCCGCACTTTCATTCGTTGTATTACCAACGTATATACATGAATACACACGAGTTTATATAATTTTATTCATATGTATTTCAGTAAAATAGTACTTTAAACGCGGATAGTTCCAGCAACCGGATAAAATAGCGCCCCGGATATAGCCAGGCCTATTGTGCTCGGGTGTCCCTTGAGGCAGTTACACCGTAATGCGATAATAACGACACGGAAAATTGCCTTTTAAATAATAATAATATAGATAACAATAACGTATATGATCAGGTTATTTAAGCAATGAAAAAATTGCTTTTGAGAACTATTAACAATTTAATCGGAATTATTGCGCAAGTTTGAAGACTTATAAAAATTGCTTAGATTGTGGCCCTAATGGACTGCGTAAGTTTTGTTACAATAGATAAGATAAAAGCTTAGAATTTGTTCCCACTCAAGAATTAAGTCTTATAACAGTATTTATTAAATACATCTTACAATTTTATATTGTTTAGTTTTAAAATTAATTTGTTATTTATTCCTAACAAAAAAGAAAGAGGGCCATTGCTTTTTCTTCTTCATCTAAACGTTGTATCCCGGTCGCGACTTAAACTTCTGTTTCGGTGCCCGGTGTCCGCTTTCCGACTTTTTCTACTCCACTTCGCACGGTCTTCACGGTCCCTGGAAGTGAACCCATTGGCACGCATTGATATGCGTGCTAACCTAAAAATGTTGTCTGGACGTCCAGACAACATTTTTAGGTCTACCCCTTCTGCCGGAGCCCGGCAGAGGCGGCGTGGCCAGACATTATTTCTCACGTAAGCATCTGGTTGCCGTAAAACGTGGCCGTAGCATCGGAGTCGATATTCCTGCAATTTATCTGCAATGTCATGGACATGAAGGTTGTCGCGAATGCGGGAGTTCCTAACGCGGTCCTTCCGCGTTACTCCACACATCCATCCAGAAAGAGGGCCATGCTATTTCGTTATTATTTGAAAGTTTTAAAAAACGACAAATGGGCCATGCTAGCTCACATGAAGTACATCAAAATATCATTGGTTTTTTTTATTGCTGAGAAGCAGCAGATAGGATAAGTGCTAATAATCAACAGTACAGTTACCTATGGATGGTTGCGCCATTGAGAGCTACGCAACATGCTGCCGTCCCATAGGGTTACAGGAACCAGGGCTTTACTTGTACGAATACAAACACAACACAAGGTTATTCTGGCGGTAAACTTATAGACCAACGTAGGGTACGATTTCAGTCACGAACCCCGAGGACTAAAAGAGTGAAGGTTGTCAAAATACAATATCGAATAAGAAGTGTATGTCAGGAAATATTTACTGCATTGTGCCTATATGCCTGATATCGGACGGCTATGGAGGACTCGGTTTCTATTCCCGTCCTCAGTGTAGGCGTTCCGGTATAATATATAATATCCGGGTGACCGAGCTTTGGTTGGTATTTTTATTTTTTTTATAAATTGTGTTTTTTGGAAAAAAACAATTGATTTTCTCAAAGCAAACACTCATTGACTTCGTGTTACTTAACAACGCCATCTGCTGGAATAGCTTCAGTGTTGTTGTGTCGTTAAAGCAATTAAAAAAAATAGTATTATTATTCGCCGATAGATGTCAGGAAGAGTCATTTTTCAGTTTAAATTGAGACTACTCAAACGCCACCTTTTGACATTTTCTAGAAACGATTCCTAGCTAGATCGATTTATCGCCCCCGAAACCCCCGTATACTAAATTTCATGAAAATTGTTGGAGCCGATTCCGAGATTCCAATTATATATATATATATATATATATATATATATATATATATATATATATATATATATATATATATATATATATATATATATATATATATATATATATATATATATATATATATATATATATATATATATATATATATATATATAAGAATTGCTCGTTTAAAGATTTAAGATAAATAGAAAAAAAAATAAAAAAAAACCTTTTACTTCTTTCAGAAATTTCTAGTTAACAAGTTAATTAGTTTTGCTATCAAGATTTTTTTTGTAGTTTTGTATGTAATGGTTAGTAGTTTCAGTTTTACATAAAGAATTTTAGATACGTAGTTATCATAGTTATAGTATATACCTATTTTTAATAAAATTATGCTGTAAGAACCCCTCTGCAGGTAAAGGCCTCATCCAAGTTGAGCCAGTTTTATGCTGTTGTGTCCAGTTTGGACCCGCTATGCGTTTGATTTGGTCCTCTCATCTATTCTATTTTAATGCAAGAGCTTGTGCTAAACCGTCTGTTGTTATTATGATGTTGTGTATTTTTGTATGCCTTATTTTATTTATTCTTTTTATGTTTAGCATACTCCACTCCATTCTGCAGAGCACAGCTAACATGTAATAAATACTGGAGCCTAAATATTTAAGAGCAATATGCCAATCAAACTGAATACAAAGGTTATGAATTCTTGCCTTATACCATGCCTGACCTATGCTTGTCAGACATGGAAGTTTAACAAAAACATCGAAAATAAAAATTAGAATATATATATATATATATATATATATATATATATATATATATATATATATATATATATATATATATATATATATATATATATATATATATATATATATATATATATATATATATATATATTAGGATTAGATGGCACAGTTTGAGTAGTCACATTATTTTTAGACATATTTTGCACATATGTCACTAATATATAAACTCTTCTTCCTGCCCTCCCATCCCATATTAAGTGGGATCGATTTTATAAGTCTTTCTTTACTTTCCCCACTATTGAACCCTTCCTTTTGTATCCATATTCCTAGAGATTTGCTTGTTTCACGGAATTCTTCTGTTGGTGCTATATGGCAGTTTTAACCCAAGGTTATTTAATTAAAATTGAACACTATTAATTTCAAATGAAATACAAAAGTACTACTTAATTTGTTTTATATTTTATTGTCTTAAATACTTCTAGCAGTAAATAACACGGAGTTATAACAGGAACAAGTATTAATTAGAACTAATCACTCAAAGAACACAGTTTTCATTAATACTTGATATGATCAAATGGCAAAATGGAATCCGATAAAATTTATATCGGAATAAGATAGAAAAAATTTCCACGCGAATGAACTCACGGGTAACAGCCAGTATGATTATATACATTTATGGCATATTTATGAAAAGATTGGATGCTTCAAGTATCGGAAATAATTTTTCTAATAAAAATTCGTTGACATAAAAAGATGTATAAAAAACGCCCTTAAACGTGTTTATTGTACTTTTATTACGTAACAAAATTTCTTGGGAACATAAAATTTTAGATTTCTCAACAAACTTATGAAAATTACCACGAATCAGTAACGTTTTCGTTACGTATCGAGTAAACTTTACGATAACGAACGTCTAAAATATGTGCCGATTTCAATACAATACTCGTGTAGCTAAATTATACGATAGACGCTCGCTATTGTTGTTGCTGCCGATTTTTACTATTGATTACGTTCACCGTAAGAGTCAGGTTTCATAAAAAAATTAATGAAAACTTAACTGCTACGTTGAATATACGATAGTATCAAAATATTTGTGCCAGGGGTACATACATTTTTATATCCCACAATTTACAACATTATATGCCTTATTTTTCCGAGTATTATTTTTTTGGTTACATCGATTACGACGTCAACGGTAAGCCACGTGGGCCAAATGATGTGAGGTTACTGTTATTTGTGACCCCATGATGCCCGTCAAATTGAAGGCACAGGTCTATAAGATCATCATTAGTCCTGTACTTTTATACGGGCGGTGTTAGAACAATACAAACAGAAACTACGTGTCACGCAGATGAATATGCTACGATGGATGTGTGAACTGACGCGGAAAGACCGCGTTAGGAATTTTCGCATTTGCAGCAGCCTTATAGATGCAATGGGGAAACCTTAGCTGGAAGCTCATTCTAAATTCAAATAGTGCAGCAATTCTTCTTTTTCATGCTGTTTCACATCACATGGGATCGGCACAACATGTTTTCTCCTTCGACTCTCCTTTGTTAACCGTCATCTCAACATTTGCACCCTTTTTCACCTTATAATCTTTTACGCAATCCATATTTTCTTCTTTCTTTCTACACGCTCCTCCTGTATCCACTCTCATTTCTATAATTGAAGGGTTGTAATTCTAAAGGGTCTAAGTGCCAATTTTTTGTTTTAGAGATATAACAAAAAAAGGTTGAGCGAAAATGTGTTGGTACTTAGACCGCGCCACAACTTCATCTGTGTATGAGTGAAAAATTAAAAGAGATAGGCACCTGGATCCATTTGAATATTATTAGGCTTGGTACATAGATCGTATTTTTGTAATAATATCTATTTTATTTTTTTGGCACTTAGACCCTTTAGAATTACAACCTTTCAATTTTCCTTGTCATATGGCATTCTTGCCGAACAAGTACGTGGAAATTATAAACTACTTAAGTAACTACTTGGCTACACGTACTTTAAACATTAATGTTAAAATCATAAATGGATTGGGTACTTTAGTGAAATCCATTATTTAACTTGAAGAATATTGCTTTCATAAATTTAACGGCGAATGGATCCACTCCTTTGATGATGCCATAAAAACTTCACTACCTCGAACCGAATAACACCACGACACAATTAAACTTAAGTGATTAAGTTAACTTAACTGGCTAGAAATTGAGACCTAGATTTGATTTATACAGGGTCCAATTTTAAATAGTTGAACGTCGTATAAAAGCGTCTGTCAGACTTGACAAATCTCCAGTTTGACATTGTAGTTATTAGTATTTAAAAGTCTATGTGGCGAAATTATCGGCTCAGTGACTACTGTTAGATTCCCACGGAGAACAAAGTATTTATACCATGTATGGTGTCCCCATGGGTGCCTGACTAGATCACCAATTTCCATGTATCTCTCTCTTCGGTCCCTTATATGTCGCTCAAACTCGCTCGTGGCTGTGACTTGACAATTTTTTGAAATTGACAGTGACATTTTGACATTAAGTGGGTCGTCAACCTGTTTGCTTCTCCTCATTAATAATAAAAATCCTACGTCAGAACCTGGCATTGATCTAACGGTCCAATACTGAGTTTAAAGGTTACTTTTTTACTTTTAAAATATTAACTCAATAGAGTCCCATCTTGCAAAATGTAATATTTCAGTTTGAAAAGTTTAAATCGCAAATTAAGTAGTATGCTAAAAAGCTCAGTTTTAAGCGTGTGGAATTTTAATTAACTTTTGACTCATAATTTCCGTTTTCCCACATTCTATGTACCGCAACACAAACTAAGAACTAGGCGATGTTAATATTTCAGGTGAAATGAGATTTCAGTATAACGTCTATCCATGTACTGTTTTTTGCGTATATTATAATATCAACATCAGTTATCGTCTATAGACGACGGTGACCACTTACTATCAAGTGGACCTGTTGCCTGTCTACTGATCTCTGTGGTAAAAAAATATGCCTCAGTGAAAATCGCCCTAATAATCCTAATCTTAGACCGAAAGTAAGCAACAGAACGCTTATGTCGCGTGTACTAGTCAACTTATATATTATATATACTTATATACCTAGAATATACCTGGTCATAAATATAATACATATACCGCCTATATTATTATTTCATCTAATATATAAAATTCTCGTGTCACAGTTTTCGTTGCCATACTCCTCCGAAACGGCTTGACCGATTTTGATGAATTTTTTTGTGCTTATCCGGTATCTATGAGAATCGGCCAACATCTATTTTTCATCCCCCTAAATGTTAGGGGTCGTCCACACCTAAATTTTTTTTTTTAATTTTTTGACATTTTATTATTTATATGGCAGAACAACGTTTGCCGGGTCAGCTAGTATATATATGAAATAATAATAAACAATAAAAATTATTTATTTCTCCCAACAATATACATTTAGAGTCTTAGGTAATAGGAAATAGTATTATTTAACTAAGTTACTCGCATTTCTAATCATGAAATGTAACATTTGTCTATTAAAATAAAAGAAAAAAGAGACAGGAGTCGACAGGAGTGAGAAAATCCCGTCCTAAGGAGCTTTTGGTCCAAATAAACATATGTATATATGTATATAAATATTTAATATAAACATATGTATATAAATATTTAATAAATCATGTGACATCCACACAGAGCCATCTAGTCTGAAAGTAAGCAACAGAACGCTTATGTTGCGTGTACTAGCCAACTCATATATTATACCTAGTCAGGTCATAAATTCTGTCACATGTTTAATGTAAAATAATTGTAACAAGTTTATTCATTATGTAACCATTCATATACCAAAATGAACTTAACAAAACATAGATTCTTATGACATTAAAGTTTATTCAAAATGACCTCCGTGATTTTGAATACAGGCCTTCAATCTGCGCGGCCAGTCGTCTATCGCAGCACGAACGAGGTCCATGTCAATATCGGCGGCTGCCTTAATCAAGGATGTCTTGAGTGACTCCAAATTGGGATGAGGCTTTGAGCACGCCTTTTCCTCCAAGTCTTGCCATATCTTGTAATCTAACGGATTCAAATCTGGACTGGAGGAGGGCCAGTCTTCGTGCCGGATGAAGTCGATTTCACGCGCCGCCAGCCAGTCTTGTGTGCTCTTCGCTCTATGAGCTGGCGCCGAATCTTGTTGGAATACCCAGTGCCTGTTATTGAACATGGTATGAGAAACAGGTTCCACAAGGTTCGTCAGGACTGTATTTTGATATACAACAGCATTCGTTTTTACACCTTTCTCACAAAAATGTACCTCTGTTAAGCCCCAATAAGAAACTCCCAACCATACCATGAGCGAGGATGGAAAATGACCTCGTTGGACACGCGGAATACGATTGCTCGCTTCTTCACTACTGTGTGCGTACACCTTATCATTTTGTTTGTTGTAGCTCTCTTCTACGGTAAACATTTTTTCATCCGAAAAAAGAATTTCCCGATATTTTTTTCCCGCGTACCGCTTCAACAAAGCGCGGCATCTCTTCAGTCTCAGGTCCATTAGACGAGCATTCAAACGATGTCCTGTTTTTCTTCGATATGCCCGAAGGCCTAAGTCTTCATTTAACACCCTTTTCACCGTGGTTCTGCTTAACCCCATCTGAAGGGCCAACAGTTTCTGCTTACGTTTGGGATTTCTTTGAATTCGTGCCTTCACAGCTTTTATCACTGCTGGAGTCCTAACAGACCGAGGGCGACCACTTCTTGACCTGTCATCTACACTAGAGTCTTCATTGTATCGTTTGATGGTACGATAAACGAATCTTTTGGTTATATTCAAATTTTTCAGTATGTTAAAAATTTGAATTGGCGCGTAACTGCAACGATGCAATGCAATAACTGCAACACGGTCTTCTTTAAGCGGCCACTCCATATTTAAAAAATGAGTAAAATTCTAAAAGTATACATTTTTATTTTCATGAACAATTCGAAATTCGAATTCAATAAACTTTTTTGTGGCCAGCATTCTAAAAGAAAAGTTTTTACTGTGTGACAATACTTATGACCTGACTAGGTATATACTTACATAGCTATATTTTTAATTTGTCAATAATTACATAAACACCTAGGCTCAGTATGAAAACCTAACCAGTGATAGATGACACGCAAAATCCGTTTTTTATTGCTGGACAACAGACAGGCTGACAGCCTGCTTAGAATTTAGCAGTTACCGTCGCCTATGAATGTTTGCAATGCCAGTGGCATCGCGAACACGCTGTTATCCCATAAGAGTACAGGAACTTGGGTCACTAATGCGGAACACAACACAATGTTATTATGGCGGCATACTTAAGACCAAAGGTGGTCGCCATACAGACGTGCTTGGGGCCCTACCACGTAGCTAGGGTGGGTTGTCACCTTTTATGACAGGCCAACCCTGGCCGCAGAGGTCAGTATTCTTTCTCCACCTCTGCACGGATAACCTAAACGAATATACCTGGTCATAAATATAATACACATACCGCCCATTGACTTCATTTCTGTCAATAGCATCCAAATATCCCATTATGAACACAATTTCCGTTTCTCCCTGTCCCTCCTTAAAATTGTCTTTGTTCACCACTCCTGCTTGAAAGGTAGGGTTACCACGCGCCACATATTTTTAAAATTACAAATAAATATTATATAATACATAAGCACTCAGACTAGTTGGAATTGATCCCGTGACCCTCCATAGGCTTTTACTTGCGAAAGCCGTCCACCACGTGCAGGGGCGGAGTAAGAATACTGAGCCTTGCGACCGAGGGCAGCTTGCTTAAAAGGCGACTAAACTACGCTAGCTAGGTAGTAAAGCTTCTAACCTGTATAGAGATGCCTGACCTTTGTTCCTGTGCCTTATGCAACAGTAGCTTACTATCAAGTCACCCTGACTGTTCTTCAGCAATTAAAAGTGATCCACCAATGATATGTACTGTCTTAGGAAGTTACAGATCCAAAAAATGCCAAAAAGTGAAAATGTTAGTCGTATAATCATCAACATCAGTTATCGTCTATAGACGACGGTGACCATTTACTATCAAGTGGACCTGTTGCTTGTCTACTGATTTCTGCGGTAAAAAATATGCCTCAGTGAAAATGGATCAAGTCTAGTTGTAGGTTATCAAGATATTATCTCAGATCGACTACATTCCAAATTATTCTAGATTTTTGTCAGCCCTAATAATTCCCTCAGGCTTGGTACTTAGTTAAAATGTTATTCAGAATCTAGGACACCTGAAATCGCCTTATCATTCAAATTTGAAGACATTATGTCCTAACGTTGCTTTAAAATTCTAAAACACTTTATTAATGTTATACAAACGGTTATTACGTTACGTGGAAACTAAAACGAATAATTGTTGTGTTATATTGCATGGTAAAAAAATATGCTTTGATTCCACTCATGATAATCTATGTTAAATTCCTGAAGAAAAGAATATTCTATGGGTATCGAGGCTTTCATTAAATAAATCAATAAGCATTTCATTTCTATTAAAACCACTTCTAATTCTACCAAATCCACGACTTTATAAATTAATAAATTCTCTAAGATTTGAATAGGACTTATAGCACTCGAGTAAAGTCACTTGAGTAACTCAAAGAATTTCAATGACATCAGTTGTAACGTTAAATTTTATAGTCTTCCAAGCTAAATATAGGCAATACAAGTCCTTTAAATATGTAATACATGGTACCAACTATAAAAGAAAACTGAATTAAAGCAAAGGTCAGCACCACAAAGCGACAAGCCGACGTGGCCGAAGCAGGGTGATTTAATATGTATGCGGGTGAGGCGGATTTGTACCGAATTTTTAGAATAGAGGTAATAAAGGAGATAAATAATTAATCATTCACTGCCTATAACTGTGTGTAGAAAAGGGTAGTTTGGGAGAAATATATCAAAGTATATCGCAATTTCTTTACTCCAAACTCAAGGATATCACCAAACTCGTCATCAACATTACAGTGATTTTATGAATACCACACTGGCTCTATTCTACTCTATTCTTAAAGTGATTGGCTCCAACGTCTTGGCATCGATTTGCCAATGTCATAGTAGAGAGGATACATGACAAGTGCAAAAAATATATAAATATAATGGTTATGTTCTTGGCTCGCAAACGTGCACGTTTAATACTCTCCGAATGTCCTGACAGTGACAGTGACATTTTCACATCTATACATAGATGCATGAGACAGCGTAGGTACTAGGTACGATAAAAACTAGAACAACTGTCGGTCAGCACTATGGTTCTCTGCAACCTAATATAAACTTTAGCAAACCCTGGTTTACATGCTACCAATCCCTCCCAAAAAAGGTTACGTCCACAATTATTCGTCTTCGTCTTGGACAGGTGTGTTCCCCTGTCTTTTTAGCTAAAATTAGAATTCGTGATCATTCTCTGTGTGAGTGTGGACTTGATGAAGGAAATCTTGAACACATATTCTTTCATTTTCCAAAGATATCGACCCCTATATACGACCTATTGCCAAAACAAATCCCACGCCCCATTAATGTAAATTTCCTCTTAACACTTGTGCACTCTAAGCTAATATATACACTCTCTAACTTTTTAATTACTAACAGTATTTACTTATAAGGCTACATATATACATTTAATACTAACTTGCTTCTTGTGTTGTCCTCAGGATCTCAGAACTCAATTTACCGACCATATTTCTCTAATACTATTGCTTTATTTAACCTGTCACTTTTATTAATAACATTGACATTGGCAAAATCAATGGCAAATGCATTGGAGCCATAAGCACAAAGAAAGAAGAAGAAGAAGAAATGCATACCACAGACTAAATCGTGTACATTACAAATATGATTTAATTTGAAATAAGAAATACTGAGCATTTGACCTTATATCTGGGCGTATGTACGAGTGAGTTTTTACTGCGAATCATTTATATATACTTTTTTATATATCTTTATCTCTCTTACATAGTAAGAGGTTTATTTACTTCTCCATTTTATAGTTTACTTACTTGTATGTCCCTATAGACTTTCTAGTCAAGTTCTTATTTTATATAGTTTATTTCTTAATCACGCGGAGAAATATAGGGCGAAGAATACGCCTCTGCATTGCCTGTTTCTTGACTTGCAGAAGGCCTTTGACTGTATTCCTCGCGCGATAATCTGGTGGGCATTGCGGTCCAAAGGGATTCCAGAGGCCTATATTGACATCATCCGAGACATGTACCGTGACTCCGATTCCGTAGTTCGGAACGTTGTTGGCGACACAAAATCTTTCCCCATCACCGTCGGGGTGCACCAAGGATTCGTCCTTAGTCAGTTTCTGTTTAGCGTGGTATTAGACGTATTGTCAGACAGCATCAGAAACTCACATGAGCAGCCCCCGTGGCTGCTCATGTGAACAACTATTTTCAAAGTAGCATAGCACTTGAGTACCATTACTGTACCCATGTTCAAGACAACTAATATACTACATATAATGGGTCTCTCAATAACCACGTATCTCTCGCCTGTATGTCGATTGCGCTCGCCATTGCTCTCGTGTCTTGACAGTGACATCCTGACAACTATACATAGACACAAAAGACAACAAAACAAGACATAAAAGACAAAGAAATTTGTAACTGAATCGCAATTAAAAGTAAAATAGAATTCTATGTTTATATATTTCAAGAAAACAGTGACAGTGAAACTAGTATAATAATATCATTCACCGCCCTTTGGTGGTAAAGTAACCAACCCTATTCTTATTACTGGATGAGCCCACAATTTTCTTCTATTCGACAAAGCATTCGGTCTTAAAGTCCGTGACCGCTTCATGACAGTTAAAAGTGCATTAACCGTTTATATCCCTTCAAACATCTACAGAAACCGTGCTCTTAAAGTTAGCTGTAAAACCAAACGGGAGTTATAATGACTAAGATATAAAGATACGTTTAAAGGCTTTCAGTAAATTTTACTTAACAGTCTGATTTTTAATGGATAATTCTAACGAATTATTAAAAATTACAACGCTATTACAACAATAACTGCAAATTGCAGTTATTATTTAAACAAAGGTAGGCAAATGTATCACACTCGAAATGATACGTTTGCCTACAAATGTAATCGGAATGTAACAAAATTTCCTCATACCGACGCTGAAGAAAAATATTACGAGGGAACTTGCATACCAGGAACTGACCAATTTCCCAATGGACAAGCGTGGTAGGTATACCATCCATATCTGTATCTAAGCCAAATCTAATATGTATATCTAAGAAATACGGCTCATTACGAGATCTCTAAAGCTATAAACAAATTTAGCATACTCATGTCGCGATGTAGACGCTCACTAAGAACGGGTTTTACTAAAATACATACATACATATAATCACGCCTCTTTCACGTAGGGGTAGGCAGAGACCACTTCTTTCCACTTGCTACGATCCTTACATACTTGTTTCGCTTCGTCCACTTTCATTATTCCCTTCATACATGCCCTTCGGTTTAGGGTACTCTTGACCTGCCCTTTTTTCAAAACGTCCCTGATCTGGTCTCGAAACGTCTGCCTAGGTCTACCCCTTCCAACGCTTCCATTCACACTCGCCTCATACACTTTTTTCGTCAATCATTCTTCATTCATTCTCTCGAAATGGCCAAACCATCTCAGCATACCTTTCTCAATTTTTGTCACTACATCTTCTTTCAGACCACAACGTTTCCTTATCTCACTATACTAAAATCCTATCCAAAATATAATTTGCCGGGTCAACTAGTAACATATACACGTCTATCTCTTTTCAAAATATAAACCAGAAAAACCCTATTAAGATGATGAATATCAAAAGTCTACCAAAAACTAAAAACAATTCTCACAACTTGGAAACAAAAGTCAAACTAAAATCGTTAATTAACTAAGAGGCATCCATCAATTCATCTAACTCAAACATACTGTTATAGACAATGAAGATAGATCTGACAGAACTTAAGCAAGTTCATCACTAAACGCCTAAAATGTGCGTGATAATATATATATATATATATATATATATATATATATATATATATATATATATATATATATATATATATATATATATATATATATATATATATATATATATATATATATACAGAGTGACTGACAAACCCGTCCAAATTCACACAGAAGAATCTTTAGTAAAAGTTATGAGAAACATGTATTTTAGTTTTGTATCACATAGTACAAAAATGTTGAGTAATCAGCATCACAAAGTCATTCAAAGAACTCACAATTTACATAATACGGCGCTAGAGTGTCAATGACCTCTCCATCTGAACTAGTAAAAGGCCGAGGACGGCGGCATTGAACCGGGCGAGCGAATACGCACTACTCATTTACGCGGGTGTGACAGAGACAGGTTAACGTACGCTGTTTGCACCATATGATTATTCTGTACGATTGAATTTTTTCAAATTCAAATTCAAATTCAAATATTTATTTGCACATCTAAGTGTTTACAATAACATCTTACATTAAACATATGTATAGCACTTAAAACTTAGAGGGTCATCTTCTGACGCTGCAAACTAGTGGTCACAATATTAATAATTAAAAATTATTCATTATTATTAGAAAATGGACTATAATAAAAAGCAAAATAGGAAGAATGAGAATCAAAAAATTACAATACAAGAAATGATAGCAATAAAAAATATAACTCAACAAAACACAATTGTCTATTTTTCACTAAGTATTAGTTTGTCATACATATTATTTGTATTATTAAATTTTCCCAGTGGTAAATTTATGTTTCAATCAAATTAATTATTCTTAAGGATTAAGTTTGTATTTATGACTAGATTCCCCCCTTATTTGTTACCGTTACAGTACCATTATTTTTGCATTTTCAAAAAGTCAGAAATTGAATAATAACAATTTTCGATTAGGTAGGCTTTTAATTTTTTGCTAAATATTTTTAGTTTACTTTCCCTTTTTATCTCCTCTGGAACTTTATTATATATATTTACGGCCATATAATAGGGACTATTTCTTACCATATGAATCCGCGACGGTGGTATGTAAAGTTTATCTTTGTGTCTTGTATTTAATGAGTGTATGTCGGATTTTTTAGTAAATAATTGATAATTTTTAAAAACAAATAAACAAATATCGTGTATATAGATAGAGGGAAAGGTTAACAGTTTAAATTTTTTAAAGAATGGTTTACAGCTTTGTGTATTTTTTATTTGGGCAATTATTCTAATTAGTTTTTTCTGCATTATAAATATATCAGATGCATGCGTACTATTTCCCCATAACATGGCTCCATACCTCAACCACGAGTACGCATGAGAGTAGTAAACTGTTATAGCGGTTTCTGTATTTGTAGAATATTTTATTTGAAAAAGTGCATAGGTGAATTTCGCTAACTTATTTTTAATATGCTCTACATGGGATTTCCAATTGAAATTTGTGTCTAAAATTAATCCTAGTAAATTAAAAGTATCTACATTTTCCAAAGTATTATTTTGAAAACATATGTCCAACTTTAAAGGAGGTTTGTTATAAGGTCTAAATTCCATTATTTTGGTTTTACTGAAATTAATTTCGAGATTATGTTCATTGAGCCATTGTGTTACGGTTTGTAAAGTTTCATTTAATATAACGTTAGGGTTATCATTTTTATTACATTGGAGTAGAATCGAAACATCATCAGCAAATAGAATTGGAAGAGATATTTCTTTATTAAATATTTTAGGTAAATCGTTTATATAGATTAAGAAAAGCACACATCCCAAGACACTTCCCTGGGGAATTGAGCAAGTTAAGGTATTTATGTTAGATTTTATTGGTATGATTTCTTTACTGTTGAATTAATGATTCTATATGAAATATTTTATGGTGAAAATTTGACGTACATTTTTTTGCAAAAATGTGTTCCTTAAATGATCTTTAGTGCGTAAAAAAATTTAGACGGGTTTGTCAAAGTCACCCTGTATATACCTAGTCAGGTCATAAGTATTGTCACACAGTAAAAACTTTTCTTTTAGAATGCTGGCCACAAAAAAGTTTATTGAATTCGAATTTAGAATTGTTCATGAAAATAAAAATGTATACTTTTAGTATTTTACTCATTTTTAAATATGGAGTGGACGCTTAAAGAAGACCGTGTTGCAGTTATTGCGTTGCATCGTTGCGGTTACGCGCCAATTCAAATTTTTAACATACTGAAAAATTTGAATATTACCAAAAGATTCGTTTATCGTACCTGATGGTACGATATCGTTTCGTTTGATAACGATACAATGAAGACTCTAGTGTAGATGACAGGTCAAGAAGTGGTCGCCCTCGGTCTGTTAGGACTCCAGCAGTGATAAAAGCTGTGAAGGCACGAATTCAAAGAAATCCCAAACGTAAGCAGAAACTGTTGGCCCTTCAGATGGGGTTAAGCAGAACCACGGTGAAAAGGGTGTTAAATGAAGACTTAGGGCTTCGGGCATATCGAAGAAAAACAGGAAATCGTTTGAATGCTCGTCTAATGGACCTGAGACTGAAGAGATGCCGCGCTTTGTTGAAGCGGTACGCGGGAAAAAAATATCGGGAAATTCTTTTTTCGGATGAAAAAATGTTTACCGTAGAAGAGAGCTACAACAAACAAAATGATAAGGTGTACGCACACAGTAGTGAAGAAGCGAGCAACCGTATTCCGCGTGTCCAACGAGGTCATTTTCCATCCTCGCTCATGGTATGGTTGGGAGTTTCTTATTGGGGCTTAACAGAGGTACATTTTTGTGAGAAAGGTGTAAAAACGAATGCTGTTGTGTATCAAAATACAGTCCTGACGAACCTTGTGGAACCTGTTTCTCATACTATGTTCAATAACAGGCACTGGGTATTCCAACAAGATTCGGCGCCAGCTCATAGAGCGAAGAGCACACAAGACTGGCTGGCGGCGCGTGAAATCGACTTCATCCGGCACGAAGACTGGCCCTCCTCCAGTCCAGATTTGAATCCGTTAGATTACAAGATATGGCAACACTTGGAGGAAAAGGCGTGCTCAAAGCCTCATCCCAATTTGGAGTCACTCAAGACATCCTTGATTAAGGCAGCCGCCGATATTGACATGGACCTCGTTCGTGCTGCGATAGACGACTGGCCGCGCAGATTGAAGGCTTGTATTCAAAATCACGGAGGTCATTTTGAATAAACTTTAATGTCATAAGAATCTATGTTTTGTTAAGTTCATTTTGGTATATGAATGGTTACATAATTAATAAACTTGTTACAATTATTTTACATTAAACATGTGACAGAATTTATGACCTGACTAGGTATATATATAAAGAAATAGTTACGTATAACATTTCTTTAATTTGAATTTTGCCGCGACTCGGTCCATCGGTAAAGCACTATGGTGTTCGGCTATGTCCGCAGATAGAAGTAGAAGCAATCTGTTCCGTCGGTAAAGCAGAGCTGTCATGCGCAGAGAGGTGGATAGAAATAGAAAATAAAAATGTGGTCGTAGTTACGTTAAAATAAAATTATTAAAGAAAGGATTGACAAGGAGTAATAAACATTATATATATATATATATATATATATATATATATATATATATATATATATATATATATATATATATATATATATATATATATATATATATATAATGTTAGTAAGCAGTTACCGTCCCTTATGAATGTTTGCGACGCCAGAGGCATGTGTAGGGGAACTGGAACCTGGGTTACTTCTGCCAGAACTCAACACAAGGTTCTGGTGCATATTTGAAGACCAAGGGTGGTAATCCAGGCCGGCTTGCAACTACCTGGATATGATTGTTTAGTAACCTTTTACGACAGAGGTCAATTTTATTCTATGTGAATTCCATATCACAATTATACTTCTGGAATACCGTTGTTTTTGTGACCCATCAGTCCCACTTCGACGTTTCTCTTGGGTGTTCGCGGAGGGCATAAAACAAATGTTCGACCAAATTAAAATTCGCCACTCTAGTATTTAATTTTTCAGAGTACGCTGTGTTAATTAGTTTTTTCGCTTGATTGCTAGTATTTAATTTAAAAAATAAATTGTTATTACATATTGAGTTTTTATATAATACTTAATGTAAAATAATACAAAACCTTTTATTAGCAAATAACTTTTTTTATTGACAGCAGACAGCTGATGATCTGTTTAGAATTTAGCAGTAGTGGCATTGCGAACACGCTGCTGTTCCATAAGAGTACAGGAACTTGGGTCACTAAGGCTGGAACACAATACAAGGTTATTATGGCAGCATACTTAAGACCAAAGGTAGTCGCCATCCAGACGGGCTTGGGGCCCTACCACGTAGCTAGTGTGGGTTGTTTTGTTGCCTTTTACGACAGGCCGACCCCGATCGATAGAGGTTAGTATTCTTTCTCCGCCTCTGCACGGATGACTAAAATATACGAGAGACGATTATCGTAGTATCGTGGCTGCCACAAGTCGCAACGCCTAAGAAGGTCCCGGGGTCAAATCTTCATCCTACATTATCTTAGAACATGTACAACTGTGCGATTTAACATATTGCAGGTGACTTATTAGGCAGGCAAAATGTGTACAAACATACATGAAGAGCAATTCAATTCAAAACAATTTGACCGTGGCCCCCACGCTAGATCGGAGTCTGTTATAGGGACCCAATATGATCAATAGTAGTAGCAAGCTCGGTTAAAATTTGTCATGGCAAACCTTAAAGTGTAAATTTAATTTTGATTAATGAATTAATAATGTTAATATTGTATAATGTGTACATAATCTTAATAGTTATGTAATTATTTACAAAATGAAAATATCTAATAGGGTGATTCATTTTGAAAGACAATTATTTTTTCGCTTCCGCATCAAATTATAATTCTAAATGCTGAAAAAAACACCCTGTTCTAAGTGGAGCTCTTAATTTTAATTCTAATATTTTGTTTATAATTTTGAAAATGGGAAATACACGTAAAATTAGATTTTTGTTATGAATTTCTATAGTTTATCAGAATTTAGTGGTATCATGCTGCCTATAGATAGATTTTTCTCAAAATTATATGCGCTACAAAAGTCCCTAGTGGGGCGAAGCCGTAGCTTTTATGTATATGAATTTCGGACCCTACATTATTTATGTTTTAACATTTTAGAATTATACTAACCTTTTAAAAGTTGTTTTACATAAAATAACAAAAATAATTTGTTTTACTCAGTTGTTGGAAATGACAATACAAAAACATGACTTTATTTTTATTTGTGATGACACAGTCTATCTATTTTACAGTATACAACCGCTCTCAACGATGGTTTTCTTTCCCTATCTTTGCTCTGATAAAAATGTCCATTACTCCGCTTTTATGAGCCATATGAGGTAAAAAAGACTACACAACACAAGGTTATTATGGCGGCATACTTAATACCAAAGATGGTTGCCATCCAGACGGGCCTAGGGCCCGTACCACGTAGCTAGTATTCTTTCTCCGCCTCTGCACAGATAGAAGAAGACAGTGCGTAGTGCTAACCCTGTCTTTGCAGACTCGTGAGGTATAGTTACCCTACTGTATTTATTTAAACTGTGGCCAAACTGGGCCTGACTTGCCATTACTCTCCAAAATAAACAAATCCCGTTAAGTAACTTTATACAGTACAGTTTCGGGTTCATTTTTTAAAAGTATTTGCGAATTACTTTCGTAGCTTACGTTACGAAACTATACTTAATTTGAGCTAGTACATTTACACAGCAATTTTCCTGCGTGCAATAAAACAGTCCTAGCTAGGTGGTAGGGTTCCAAGCCACCATTTCAGCGATGCCCCTGGAACTGTAAACATTCATAGGTAAACTGTTTGCTATCCCACAGCAATAAAAAAAAAACAATTTTACTAACTCTCTGCATTCAGATCTTGTTAGTCATTTTTCGTAAATCTTCGTTCCAATTCACATCTATGCGTTTTAATCTACGCAGTGTGGCCAACTTAACAACTCGTTTACCATAACAGCGTTGATTCTAAAACGAATATGGCCAATTTCGATTTCGAGTCGTGTTTTTAACCATGACTGTATACTCGTATAATTCATGAATCCTTAAAAAACTCTGACTCTTGGAAACTCGCGGGCTGCAAATAAGTAAACCAAGTATTTTCTCAGTAAGTGAGTTTTTTTAGTGATGGGCTACTGGCGGATACCGAGGTAGTTACGTCTTGACAACAGTTTGACTTCGCTGTTCTAACGGCGACCGCCTTTATAGTAACCATCGACAGCCGCGACGGCATACCGTCTAGATCAGTCGCCATCCTTTAGCCTCGAGAGAGGCAGGTCATGGGTTCCGCTTTTGGTCATTGCTCTGTGAACCCTTAGAAGTAGATCAGATTCTCTCTCTCTCGGATAAATATAGTATTATTATTTAACGATACAGCTGACTCAGCGACTAAACAAATTTGGTACAGTTGTGTGTGTGAGGTCGATTCCCACGGTAAATAAAATACATTTAGCGCCATCTAGTCCCGAAGTAAGTTAGCTACTTATGTTATGGGTACTATACCACTGATGAATGAATGAAAACTCTTATACATATAATACAAAAAATATAATGCTGTATGACAATGGGCAACCTTATCGCTTAAAGCGATTTCTTCCAGGCAACCCGAAGTAAGGAAATTGTAACAAAATACATAGCGATAATGTGCAAATATAAATACCATTAAAAGAGAAGAAAAAAATAAAATAATAAAACACATACATACATCAGGACATCAATGATCAAAAACTGATGTTAAATGAATGTACTGTTTTTGCTTGTCTGATATTACCAGAAAGCGAATTCCATAAGTGAAGTGCTTTTATTATAAACTGAATATCTGGATGACCGAGCTTTGCTCGGTATTTTTATTTTTTTTTGGAAATTAACTATTGATTTTCTTAGTCTAACCTCAAAGCAAACACTCATTGACTTCGTGTTACTTAACAACGCCATCTGCTGGAATAGCTTTAGTGTTATTGTGTCGTTAAAGCATAGTATATAAATAGTATTATTATTCGCCGATAGATGTCAGGAAGAGTCATTTTTCAGTTTAAATTGGGACTACTCAAACGCCACCTTTTGACATTTTCTAGAAATGATTCCTAGCTAGATGGATTTATCGCCCCCGAAACCCCCCGTATACTAAATTTCATGAAAATTGTTGGAGCCGATTCCGAAATTCCAATTATATATATACATATATATATATATATATATATATATATATATATATATATATATATATATATATATATATATATATATATATATATGTATATATATATATATATATATATATATATATATATATATATATATATATATATATATATATATATATATATATATATATATATATATATATATATATATATATATATATATATACATATATATATATATATATATATATATATATAATTGCTCGTTTAAAGATATAAGATATACTACTTATACTATTACTTATTATTATATACTTTCTTTAGTAAATAAAGACGTATTAAAATACGTATTATACATAAACATCCAGACGCGAAATGAGAATCGAACCCGGAGGGCAAGCATACTAAAATACTTTAGCCGTTACACTACGGCGGTCGTCAAAATATTTATATGGTGCAAATGGTTTTTCTAAGACTGGATGCATGTTCATATGGCCGTCATTTGATTGTTATTAAAAAAATTCTGCGACAAAGCTTTTCACCAAAACTTACAAACTGCAAATTACGTTTCGGTGTAATTGAAGCCAAGTTTGGATAACCCTTAATGGAGTTGAAGTTTTAATAAATTGATGAAAAAAACATTGAAAAATGTTTTCGAGCTTCAGCCAGTTCACACCGATTAGGCAGCGCTGCGGAATGTCGCTAGAGTAGAGACTTGCAATTAAAATTCCATTACTCAATTAAAAGTTTTTAGTACAAAAGAAGAATAAGTAATATATCAGTTTTCAGGAACTAGAAGGCACTGTGCAAATTTTCAGGGCATTTTTAATGTTGAAATACAGCAGACAGGATGACGACCCGCTTAATACATAGTAAGCAGTTACCATCACCTACGGATATTTGCAAAGCCAGAGGCACTGCGAACACGCTGCTGTCCCACATGGGAAAAGGAACCACGGTCACTAATGCCTGAACACCACACAAGGTTAATGGCAGCAAATTACAGATCAGTGGTTGTGATTCAGGCGAGCTGGTGGTCTTACCACATAGCTAGGATTGTTTTGTCGCCTTTTACAGCAGGGCGACCCCGGCCACAGAGGTTAGTATTCTAACTACGCCTCTACACGGTGAAAAACTTATATTTATTATTATACAGTTACGAGCCTGATGCGTTGTTAGAAATAAGATTACGTTTTTACGTCAAGTCGTAGTGTTTTAATGGTTCCAATAATGCAATATAAGATTATTTATTCTGTTTTTTTTTTTACAAATTAATATAAATTAAAAATATAATATGGTAAAATATGCACTGTAGACAAAAAAATGCCTGTTAAATTAAAAGGTATTGTTTTCAAAATAGGTAATTAAACAATAAATAATTTATATTAAAATATGCAACGAACCTTTGTTAATAATACGTTGAAACAATACCAAATTACAATCAAACGATCCCAAGTACAAGGAGGTTTCAGAATTCAATCAATTGTTGTGTTTACTGGCTATGAAATTACCTTGATATTGTAAATTGTTTTATTGAATCAAACGTTAATTCAAATTTTTTATCTATACAAATAAATAAAATTGGAGTGTCTGTTTGTAATATTAAAATAACCGCTTTTTACTATGTGAATTCGGACGTATACACGTTACATATACCAAAACAACATTTTTTACAATTTTTGTCTGTCTGTTTGTTCCGCCTAATCTCTGAAATGGGTGCACCGATTTTGACGGGACTTTCACTGGCAGATAGCTGATGTAACAAGGAGTAACTTAGGCTATTTTTGTTTTAGAAAAAAAAATAGTTTTGTTGACCTCAGATTTACATCATTAATCATATGAAATAGGGTTCAGCTTAGGCTGGACTATGTAAGTTCGAACGCACGTATTCCGGAGGCGCATAGCGTAGTTGCATTCGATAACACTGACTGTTTGCGTTTTTCATTTATTTATATTTTAGGGTTTATAGGGTAATCCAAAATAAACCATAAGATTTATCCAAAAAATTAAAAATATCCCAAAGTCACTATTCTACGCGGACGGAGTCGCGGGCACAGCTAGTTATTCATATTATTATTGATATACGTGAAATTTATATTAGCTGTTAAATACATATATTGGAAAGAAAGAGAAATCTTATTTTATTGCTGAGTAACAGCAGACAGTATACTATATATATAGTATACTATACTATCTGTATGTATACTATACTATACTACTATATACTATACTATATACTAACTATACTTAAAGTAAGCAGCCACAGTCACGTCGCTGCTACTAGTAGCCACATACAGGTATTAGAACCTGGGTCACTAATGCCGACACACAACGCAAGAAGGCTACATACACCAGGGATGGTTGCCATCCAAACGGGCTTGGAGCTACCACGTAGATTGGGTTATTTTGTCACCTTTTATGACATACCGACTCCGGCCGCAGGGATCAGTAGTCTTATTCTACCCCTGCATGGAGAAAAATGATTATTTCATGTATTTATTATTCTTTTCAAAATATAGCACGGGATTCAGTCACTACTCCGGTTTTAAATTCTTATTGAGAATTACGCATTACCTGCTGCGTTTCGTTGCAGCAGGCTCGTGTGTGTGAGCGGGAGCGGGAGTCGACCACCACACTCCCCTCCCGCCAACGCAAGTCACGTCGGTGGCGCCGGAGGGCAAGTAACGACCTCCGGCCGCCGTAGAAAGCGGCCGCGGGCGGCCCCTCAGGGGACGATCCACCACCCGCACTATTGCCGCGAGGGAGAGGGCCGCGTGCTGTTCTGCGGCCACCCTCAACTCCTATAATACAGGAGAGCGCCGGGGGGACGAAACCCTGACCCCCTGGCGCCAACACTTTAGAAGAGGCCTGCCTTGAAACAAAGGGCGAGCCGGCGCCGGCCCGGGCCACGAGATCGGCAGGCTACATATCCGTAAGCCCGGGCGTAGGCGATAGGAGAACAGCAGGGTTTTTTAGTGGGTAGTCGGATGACTGAACATCTTTCCCGGAGTCCCACATATCCCTCGGTCCCCCCGGGCCGGGGGAACCTGTCAAGAGCGGTTTTCCCCGAGACAAAAAAAGGCTCGTATGCGTACAGGTAACCAAAATACCTTCCGCAGGTTCCCTTTCAAGCCCTATCTCCGGGGTACTGAGAAGTAGAGCCAGTCGGCTACCTCCATCCCGCACAATGCTGGCCTACGCGAGCATCATAGTTCCTGAGGAAATATAACAGTTTATACCCCAAGACCCTTAATTCCCCATAAGGCGGAGCCTCAACTTACTTCGCCATCGAGGTCATGGTAGTATAACTTTATTACCCTCCGATCGCCCTCGGCCTCGTACTACAGCAGCTTAAAACCTCCAGTGACGAATGGTACTTAATAGTTAACAGTACCCCTATGGGGAAGCAGAGTGTTTGCGGTGCCTCTAGCGTCGCAAACATCCTTAGGCTACGGTAATTGATTACTAATAAGTGGGCCGTCAGCCTGTCTGCTGTTCGTCAGCAATAAAAAACATTACGAGTCACTCTCGCTCCCGTTCTACCGCGTACTTTGTGGACATTACAGCCTCGAAAAAAAGGAAGCCTTCCTTTAATCATCTATTGGATGATGTTCGGGAGGGAACCCTGAAATTCTAACTAAGTGAACTTCATTGATGATAATATCGCGACGATTAATATCGATTTAATTTAAAAATAGATTCTTTACTTTTTCCAATAACAATACCCTTTTCTAGGTTAAACGAAAGTAAATTTGGTTTTATAATAAAATATTAATGGTTTCTTCCATCATTGCTTTGAAGGCTATTTCTTTGTACGCGTTATAAGCCTATTTTAACGATAAAATAATTTATATTTAAGAGACGGCTAGCTCAGTGGCTACGTAAGCAGTTTGTCTATGGATACGATCCCTACGAAGGACATAATATTTATGCAAATAGTTCGTTCTGAACTAAAATATTTGTGAAATATCCCTGCGTAATCAGTTTTCACATAATGCTCTTTTACTTATCTCCCTAGCTGTCACAAATACTTCTTCTTGGTCGCTACGTAGCTTTGCTGAAACGATTTTAGATATCTCGCCACTTGCGTCTGTTGGTGGTCGTTCGAGTGCACTCGTGCACAGTACCAGACTTAAAGGAATATATATTATATAGTCTCTGGGGGGGACAGGGCCTTGTAGTAAATGCAATTTAGTTTATGGTGTATATTTATAGCATACCCTGTCTTGCTTATCTCTGTATAAATGTGGAGATGTCACTGTCACTGTGAAGGCACGAGAGCCACGGGCGAATGTTATTAACATACAGGGATACATCGCCGATTGTTATGGGCGGTGACCCGTAATATTATTTTCGAGATTCGCACTCAAGTGGCATTCGGCCTTTTTTTATTGCTGTAGGACAGCAGACAAGCTGACGGCCCGTACAGAATTTAGCAGTTACCATAGCCTATGGGTGATTGCAACGCCAGTGGTATCACAAACACGTTGCTGTCCCGTAAGAGTACAGGAACTTGGGCCACTAATGCTAGAACACAACGTAAAGTTATTATGGCGGCATACTTAAGACCAAAGATGGTTGCTATCCAGACTGGTTTGGGGCCCTACCACGTAGCTAGGGTGAGTTGTTTTGTCGCCTTTTAGGCTGACCCCGGCCTGAGTGGTCTGTATTCTTTCTCCGCCTCTACACGGATAAAAATTTATATTCTCATAAGTTAGTACCCTATTATAATAGCATCCTATAACGCCTCACTGCTAGGCTTAGGCCTCCCCCTAGAGGTCATCGAGAGGATACCCGCCACACTAGTCCAAGGCGGATTAGCGCGGCTTACACATACGTTACGTACGTATATGTAAGCCGCAGCATTTATGCCGCATATAGCCGTAGCAATTATCTAATATATAAAATTCTCGTGTCACAGTTTTCGTTGCCATACTCCTCCGAAACGGCTTGACCGATTTTGATGAAATTTTTTGTGCTTATCCGGTATCTATGAGAATCGGCCAACATCTATTTTTCATCCCCCTAAATGTTAGGGGTGACCCACCCCCAAATTCTTTTTTTAATTTTTTGACATTTTATTATTTATATGGCAGCGTTTGCCGGGTCAGCTAGTGTTAGTATAAATAAATATCCTGGAACAATTCACACAGCGCCATCTAGTCCCATAGTGCTATGTTACTTGCACTCATCATCATAAATACTAAATAACTAATATACTACATATTATATATTTTTCTTTTGTAAATAAATACATATTATACATTAACACCTAGAACGGGAATCGGACCCGTGACCTCCGCATGCATACCAGCATGTGTAAGCCGGTACGACAAAGAGGTCGTTACTATGTATATTGAGCGCGAAAAACTGCCTAGCCTAATTTTATTTTCTCTTTTTAGGTAACTTTCATTTTCTTGTATATATATTTAAGGTGAACAATAAAGAGTTTTCATTCATTCATTTCATTCAACTTTTATTTAGATATCACTCTCAGACATATAATAAAAAAAAACAAATTTACCCACATAATTTTTTAAGCTCTTTGATCAGGAAAATTAAGATTCAAGCAAAGATATTGACGCAAAAAGATGCGAAAAAGTTTTGAAAGTTTTGAGCAATCGCATTTAAATGCTGGGAAAAAGAAAATTTGACCTGTGGGTCAGATTCAGAGATAAAAGCATTTTCTCTTGTACTTAGAACTCCAAAACTCTGTTGGAAAACGATTACGTCATCTATAGACTAGTATAGTATTAGGAAAATTTTTAATAAAACTCTTAAATATTTAATAGGTTGCTCAAAAATCAATGTAAGGAATTATTGCATTAATGAAGAAGCTCTGGTAAACGAAAATGACCTGAATTCAATCAAACGAAATGTGTATACCTAGTCAGGTCATAAGTATTGTCACACAGTAAAAACTTTTCTTTAGAATGCTGGCCACAAAAAAGTTTATTGAATTAGAATTTCGAATTGTTCATGAAAATAAAAATGTATAACTTTTAGAATTTTACTCATTTTTAAATATGGAGTGGACGCTTAAAGAAGACCGTGTTGCAGTTATTGCGTTGCATCGTTGCGGTTACGCGCCAATTCAAATTTTTAACATACTGAAAAATTTGAATATTACCAAAAGATTCGTTTATCGTACCATCAAACGATACAATGAAGACTCTAGTGTAGATGACAGGTCAAGAAGTGGTCGCCCTCGGTCTGTTAGGACTCCAGCAGTGATAAAAGCTGTGAAGGCACGAATTCAAAGAAATCCCAAACGTAAGCAGAAACTGTTGGCCCTTCAGATGGGGTTAAGCAGAACCACGGTGAAAAGGGTGTTAAATGAAGACTTAGGGCTTCGGGCATATCGAAGAAAAACAGGACATCGTTTGAATGCTCGTCTAATGGACCTGAGACTGAAGAGATGCCGCGCTTTGTTGAAGCGGTACGCGGGAAAAAAATATCGGGAAATTCTTTTTTCGGATGAAAAAATGTTTACCGTAGAAGAGAGCTACAACAAACAAAATGATAAGGTGTACGCACACAGTAGTGAAGAAGCGAGCAACCGTATTCCGCGTGTCCAACGAGGTCATTTTCCATCCTCGCTCATGGTATGGTTGGGAGTTTCTTATTGGGGCTTAACAGAGGTACATTTTTGTGAGAAAGGTGTAAAAACGAATGCTGTTGTGTATCAAAATACAGTCCTGACGAACCTTGTGGAACCTGTTTCTCATACCATGTTCAATAACAGGCACTGGGTATTCCAACAAGATTCGGCGCCAGCTCATAGAGCGAAGAGTACACAAGACTGGCTGGCGGCGCGTGAAATCGACTTCATCCGGCACGAAGACTGGCCCTCCTCCAGTCCAGATTTGAATCCGTTAGATTACAAGATATGGCAACACTTGGAGGAAAAGGCCTGCTCAAAGCCTCATCCCAATTTGGAGTCACTCAAGACATCCTTGATTAAGGCAGCCGCCGATATTGACATGGACCTCGTTCGTGCTGCGATAGAGGACTGGCCGCGCAGATTGAAGGCTTGTATTCAAAATCACGGAGGTCATTTTGAATAAACTTTAATGTCATAAGAATCTATGTTTTGTTAAGTTCATTTTGGTATATGAATGGTTACATAATTAATAAACTTGTTAAAATTATTTTACATTAAACATGTGACAGAATTTATGACCTGACTAGATATATATAAAGCTGATCAAATTTATTCATCGAAATATCCGATATAAGGTCAACATTGAGAGAAAGCCCGTAGACTAATAAAAATCTAAATAAATAGTATAACAAGGGTCAGATTCCAAGCAGATGTTTATTATTCTTCTTACTATCATTTCGATGAATTCATTAATCAAAGCGGCATTAGAAAAATAAAATTGTAACTAAATTCTCCTTTCAATACTGAAATTTAAAAATTAATCTTAAAGTTCTTCTTCTTCTTCTTCTCGGTCGAATACTCTTGACAGAGCAGTCGTGGTCACGCAAGACGCCCGGCAGCGCTTCACCACCGCGCGCCATTTGTCCCTAGCTGAAGCCTGTCTTGCGCAGTCGTTTAAGGATGTGTGTGTCATAGACTTAATTTGGTCCGTCCCGATGGACGATTGCGATCAACGGCGAACGCCCTCGCGATCTACTGCCATTTACCCGGCCCTGCACAACCAGCCGCTCCACGGAGTCCCCCCCGCGTCGCGTCACATGTCCAAAGAACTGGAGTATTCGGGATTGCACCACCGATGACAGTCTCTCACCGATGTTAAGCTCCTTCAAGATGGAGACATTGGTGCGGTGCTGTGTCCAGGAGACATTAAGCAGTCTCCTCCAACACCACATTTCCAAGGCATCAATACGCTGCCGCTCCCTTTCCTTCACCGTCCATGTCTCGGCCCCGTACAGGAAAATCGGGAATACAAGCGCTCTTACGAGACGGGTCTTGGTGGTCTTGGTTATGCTTCGGTCTCGCCATACCTTCGAAAGTCTGTCCATGGCACTGCGCGCGATGACCATGCGCCGCTTGATTTCGTCTTCAGAACCTCCTCTATTTGAAATCAAAGAGCCCAGGTAGACGTATGATTGGACGACTTGGCAATTCGCAATCTCAGTTATTTCCGGAGCATTGTTGCGACCACGGTCCACAATCATTATTTTGGTCTTGGTTCTATTGAGCTTCAGTCCAAAGTCGAGACAAACGGTTTCCATGCGGTTACTTATCTTAAAGTTACTTTTAACGTAAATAAATAATTAATACGCAGGCAAAACAAGCTTCGTCTTTAGCGTTATATTTTGACAACTGACATTGACTAGTCAGCGTTGTGATGTATCAAAATAAGCGACTCAGCGCTGATATGAACCCTGTATGTGAATTAATAAATTATATTTCTCACGCTTATAACTCCAAGCTTCAACTTTCTTAAATTATTGCACTTCGCTTATTGAACAATAAACCCGTAATATCGGATGATGGAGTGGCCAAAGTTGTTTAATATTTACCGTTGTATATTGTAACGACACCGATCTGTTGGCACTAAAGTCATTATTTATAATCTGCGGTCTTTAGTGATGTACCGATCTTTGTCACTCGAAATACTTGTGTTAGCATTGGCTATATTTTTAATATAGTATTTTAATTGTTGTTTAACATGACTTAAATGTAATAAATAATTATCAGAATTTGTCATTGATGATAAAATAATTACACACTAGACTCATGGACGGAAACTATAATAAAGTTACTCCAGCCCAGAAGTTCAATAACAGCAAAGGGTAGAGTTTAAAAATTAGATAGAAGAAAGACTTAGTGCCTTTTTCGGACATTTTGTCATTTAGTTAATTTTAGTATATAAAGACATAAATTACATAGATGATGATCTATTTCCCATGGCAGTCACGGCAGTAAAAACTAATAAGCATGTTAGTTATCAAATAGCAATTATCATAGTTGTGCCATATTATTGAGATATTCGAACTTAGCAGTTATACATATTTCAATCCAAGCATAAAAAATGCAATATAAACATTGTCCTACGACAGTTTGTATGATTTTAAATGTTTATTGAAATCAAAAAAATTATTTAATGATGTAAAATAATATTCATATGTGTACAAGTAATTTATCTTTGAAAAATCGTCATAACATTTGATTTCTAGCTAGTGAAGTAACGTAAGCACACAAACATAATTTGGAGTTCTTTTCCGAGAGTTGCTGTCTAGAAATACACAGAAAATATTTTTTACCGATTAATTACAATTATTTTAACATTCGAGAAATCAATTCGAATTATCGACTCTAGATTAAAAGTGACCGCTGGTGGTAACAACTATTCGGCAACAGTGTTCACCGTAAGCCCTGCCGAAACAACTTGGTTAAAAATTCACTCAATTAATTCTGTCGCCAACACCTACGCTTGTTAAACATTTATACGACATTCGTATATTACATACATACATACATATAATCACGCCTCTTTGCTACGATCCTTACATACTTGTTTCGCTTCGTCCACTTTCATTATTCCCTTCATACATGCCCTTCGGTTTAGGGTACTCTTGACCTGGCCTTTATTCAAGACGTCCCTGATCTGGTCTCGAAACGTCCGCTTAGGTCTATCCCTTCCAACACTTCCATTCACACTCGCCTTATACACTTTTTTCGTCAATCGTTCTTCATTCATTCTCTCGACATGGCCAAACCATCTCAGCATACCTTTCTCAATTTTTGTCACTACATCTTCTTTCTTGGTTCGTATACTGATGATAATTAACAAATAGCATATTCAAACTGCCGTTTAAAATAGTAAGCACACTGTCATATGATAACTTTGAAACCTCAGCTATCTCCCAGACTTTCATTTTGCGATCGGCGAAAACAATTCTGCGGATTTTTTTTGACCACTAGGTTGAGCGTCGTTGACGTCGCTACGACCACGTTTAAATTCATTATACCATTCGCAAACGGTTGATTTCTCTGTAGCAGAGTCCATAATATAATGCTTACCAAGCCACTCTTTTGCGTTTTTCGCATTTTTTCCGATCAAAAAAACAATGCTTGATCAACACACGAAATCATCTTTTATTCATCTTTTGACAAAGACACCAAAGTTACTCAACACAAACAACAATAACTTGAGAACACGTGATCCAATTGTCATGAAATGTTGACCCATAGCTTACAAAGGATGGCGCTATCGAATGCTA
The DNA here is from genome assembly GCA_963693495.1 of Malacosoma neustria. Taxonomy (NCBI): domain Eukaryota; kingdom Metazoa; phylum Arthropoda; class Insecta; order Lepidoptera; family Lasiocampidae; genus Malacosoma; species Malacosoma neustria. Next base: position 10,580,860 of record OY856394.1, read on the forward strand.
TAATAGATTTTGCATATTATGTGGCGCGATATATAATCAGTTCGGGAACTTTTTGATCAATGTAGTATAATAGGAATGTGGTATAGATATTTACAGGTCCAATAGCTACGAGTTGTAACATAACGAAATGCAAACGATTATATTGTTAACATTAAATGTAATTTTATATTTTAGGTACATCATAGCTCAGTGATGTATATGTATATTAGGTACAGTAACTCAGAGACTAATCTAGACGTCACTGTTTTTTTTTTTTGCTTAGTGTGCATATTATAGCATAACTGCCAGTGAAGGTGCATATCGCGAGAAAACATGTTTACCGAGATCATGGATATGTGTAACCCACCAATCCGCCTTGGGCAAGTGTGGGGGAAACTATCCGTTCGCTCTTTTTAGAGCGGAAAGAAAGCAGAAACCTACCTAGTGGGACGTTATGACCTGTTATTATTATTTAAATGTCTTACCAATTAACTAAAAAAATCAAACTTAAGTATGCCTTTATATGAATAAATAAATGGACCAAATTCAAATAATTTGGCAGCTGATGCGCTGGTAGGTAGGAGGTAGTCTTTTGTTCACACACTCCCCTGCTTGAAATTGTGCAGTGCGCTAGTGTGGGATTCCCCGCGCAATGCGCACGTGCGACCACCGCTGTTCTCCTATTCCTTATTACCTGGACCGAAGAATAAACTAGCCCGCCGATCTCGTGATCCAGGCCGGCGCCGGCTCGCCCCTTGAGTTAGAGCAAGCCTCTTCCACGATTTCTGAGAAGGTTTGGGTTTCAGGCGGGCAGGAGGGCACGTCTCCGTAAAGAAAACTGACATTAACACCGGACACACTTATTTTAAGTCCCTTTAAGTGGATTGATGAAGTGGATTGAATATAAACCTTGAAGATCTGGGTGACGAATTTCTCTGACCATATTTTCACCGTCATTATTTGGCATTAATGTTTTAACAGTTACAGTAAGTGAAAAAAATTACCAAAAATGCATGCCAGAGTAGAAACCCAATTTGGTATGAGGGTTTGCGAGTCAAGATCGTCGTTACTAGATCACCAAACTTACTGTATAGATATTCAACGTCTCTTTAACAAGCGTACCTGCAACAAATAGGACAGTCATTAAAAATGAGTTGCACTAAAATATTCAAATGTTTTTTTTTTATTGCCGTAGGAGGACAGGCTGACGGTGCACTTAGAATTGAGCAGTTACCGTCGTCTATAGGTGTTTGAAATGCCAGTGACATCGCGACCACGCTACTGTCCTACAAGGGTACAGGAACTTAGGTCACTAATACCGGACACGACACAAAGTTATTATGGCGGCATACTTTTAAAACCAAAGGTGGTCGCCATCTAGATGGCCTTGGGCCTTACCACTTAGCTAGGGTGGGTTGTTTAGTCGCCTTTTACGACAGGTTGACCCCGGCCGAAAATGTATATATAAATGTATTGTAATATTTAGTGAAAAAAGTCCCACCGAGACTTTCAGAGCTCAAGAAGATTCTGTCGATACACACTATCAAATAACAGAAGATTTTATGATAGAAACAACCTAGTGTGTTGTATATTTATTTTCAGGGTTGGAATGTCAAAAAGCATTCTTATGAAATCACAACAAATAAAACAGATTTCATCCCTTACTTTGATGATTATTTTCTTAACAAGAGACGGTAGCGCAAGGTACCGTCTGCGACGCATTGTTTATCATAAATGTCATAATATGCAGATTATGTGAGAAAAATACTAAGCCGCGCATACCACTGTCAGACTTGTAACTGTAACTTCAAAAATTGTATTAGTCTGATACCACTTAGTTACCGTCTAAGGGCGCCTTCAAATTAGCCGCAGTGTCGCGCTGCAGCCGCGCTGCGGCCACGCATCAGTTCTAGTGATGTGAATCGATTACGATTTTCAACACCGGTATGTACTGATTACTTTGAAAATAAACCGGTCTTCTTTAGGGTTTTTTTAAAACCAAAATACACTACTATAATATAATCACAAGAATGTTGTTTATTTTTTTCAAATAATCGCTTTAATTGTACATAAGAAATAATCATCAAACGGACAGAATATGTAACCAAAAAAATTCTATTTTTATTTTGCATCTGTTGCTAATAAATCATAATTCTGATTTACAAAATTTATAATTGATTTAGATTTCACCTAAGGCATTTTTCGCAATAAATATGACGAGAAAAATCATAACACTAAGAGCAGTGTTTCTTCGTCAGAGTCCATCGTGAAAATAAATATACAACACTATGATACTCGAACCAAGCGACAGCAGTGCGGCTGCAGCCGCGCTGCTGCAGCGCGACACTTTGCGGCTAATTTGAAGGCGCCCTAAGTATTACTTACATGTAATTACTAAAGTTTCAGAAAATAATTTAAAGTTTTAAAAGGCTTTTGTTATTGTGTATTGGCGTGCTCAAAAATGTACAACTAAGCACAGCAGCTTGCAGACGAACACGTTTTTTTGCTACACACACATATTTGAATAATATAAAATATTAAAAAAAAAATAGTTACAGGAATATTCCAGTATTTCAAATAATATAGTTTGTTCGTTGAAGGCGTGTAGCAGGGTTGCCAACTCAGTATTTACAATTTATAATAATAATAGCGCTGGTTTTCAGTTGGTCCCCACCAAGTGCACCACATTTACAGACATTTTATAAAAAATTTGAAATATATGGAGAAAGGCAGAATTCAAAGGAAACGATATTAAATCATTTTAATAGGAATACCGTTAGAAACATGAACATTTGAATAGGGTATATAGTATTATACAATAAAAAATATTTGTATAATTTATGACTTCTCATTTAAAATCCTTGAGAAGATTCATTTAAATATTATTTCCATACTCTTAAAACGTCTGCAATTTGTTCGATTCAATTCTCAGAAGAAAATTGTTCCATTAATTGAAAAGTTTCTTTAGGGATGAATTGAGAAGTAATATTATATGCCTTCGAAGTAAAAATCGCTCGAAAACTATGCAGAACAAGATAGGTACTGAAAAACTTAAACTGTAACATTCCACGAAGTGGGACACTTGAAACTTTGAAAATATCTCTAGGCAATATTGCACGAAAAGTATCGGATTGGTCCAATTTACGAGCGGTTCTGAGTGTTTGGAATTATTAAACAATGGTAGTTTTTATGCAAGGTTTTCCTCATATTCCTTAGGCATTGGAAGGTCGGTTGCTATTCTTTCCGGTTGAATTGTTTCAAAATATGCTGTCATAATAAGCTTGTGTTGTGTTCGGACATATGTGATCCATTTAACCTTACGCGGACGCGGAGTGTTAGCAGCCTCTAGCATCACACACATTCATTTACGACGGTAACTGTTTACTATTAAGTGCACCGTCAACCTGTCTGTTATTCAGTATATCTCATAGTCTAGATAAATTCGTTTCATTTATAATCTTGTGATGGGTATTCTTAAATAATAATATTAATAAATCTTTATTGTAACACATTATTATAATAAGTCAATGAACCCTAGTCTCCAAATTAGACAACTTGGAAACTAGTACCCTCTCAAATCATACAAACAAAAAAGAAGTACTGGGGCTTGACGTCGTAAAGGGTAATATGCGTGCCAATGGGCTCACTACGAGGGATGCTGAAGACCGTGCGAAGTGGAGTAGAAAAAGTCGGCAAGCGGACCCCGGGCACCGAAACGGAAGTTAGGTTGCGACCGGGATGCAACGCTTAGATGAAGAAGAAGAAGACACTATTAAAATAAAACTACTCTGGTTTCGTACTCGTGTAAAGGTGGAATGGTCTGACACCTACCTACTGTTATAATTTTTAAATATTTGATTAATGACTTATTCTATAGGTACCTAGATTTATTACAAATATATTAGAAGCGTAATGGATGATTACCAGCACAAACAATCTGATTTAGTTTCGTTCTGATAGCACTCAACAACCAGCTGTTTTTTTCTAGGCTTTTAATACGATTGAGTTTTACCACCTATGTCACTTACGACTTAACACTATTTATTATTATCCGTTAGCTATTAATAGAATAAATCCATCAGTCACCTTTTACGACTGCCTAATTGATGATGTAGCCATATTCTTATTTCTTGCACACACGACTATAATCGTAACAAACTCTTATAAAATAAATATTTTAAAACCTTAACTAGATTTATATTCGCGAATGTACATTTTTAGTCCATACAGAATACGCTAAATCTTTCAACTTATACCACAGTGTAAAAGGCGTAACAAAGAGAAACGACAGTTCCGCAAGCACGTGAGTCGCGTCCAGGACTAACGCTACAATGTTTTATTGGTGACTGGAGCTAGAATGTTCTTTTAACACAGCTTTGTAAAAGTGGAACTAACAGAAGACCAGCGCTGGTTCTTTAACCAGTTATGTTGAGATAATGTATTGTATGCGATTTGGTCTTGTGTTTGCCTAACTGCACTTCATGGTTATTACGTCAGGGCTCCAGAAGGAACCGACGCGAGGTTCTCTGTCCTGCTTCTGCGACCACGCAACTGGCTAGCTAATAATAGCTTTTTGGAAAAAAAATTTTTACGCACAAAACATCATTTAAGGAACCCATTTATGCAAAAAAAATTGTATGTCAAATTTTCACTATAAAATATTTCATTTCAAGGAAAATATGGTCACTAATTCAATCATACAAAATAGTCATATGGTGCAAATTTCGTACATTAACCTGTTATTACCTGTCTCTGTCACTCCCGCGTAAATAATATTAGTATTGCGTAATATTTGCTCGCACAGATGCAATGACTGCCGTCCTCGGCCTCGTACTAGGTCATTGTACCAGTTTTTTGTGGTACCGATGGAGAGGTCATTGACACTTGCGCGCCGTACTATGTAAATTGCAAGTTCTTTGGATAACTTTGTGATGCTGATTACTCAAAATTTTTGTATTATGTGATACTAAACTAAAATACATGTTTCTCATAACTTTTACTAAAGATTCTTCTGTGTGAATTTGGACGGTTTTGTCAAAGTCACCCTGTATAGAATAGAATCTATTCAACAGAGATTTCAGGACTTTTGGGATATAAATGTAATGGTATTGGTATTATAAAGCTAGATGTATCAAGCACCACTTGATGCCACTGAGTGAAAGGCATAATATAACTGATGTAGTAATGATCAGTAAAATAGCTCAATAAAAAGTAGATTGTCCTTATATTTTGTCTAAAACCAATATAACGTTAACAAGTTAACGTCAGGCAGGCGGCCAGTTGTAAAAACTAAGCCACAATTATTACAACGTGTAACATGTTGTGCCGACTCCATATAATGTGGAATAAGGGCAGGAGGAAAAAGAAGAGAACTATGTTGAATATCAGAGAAAACTTAAGAAAATATTAAGCCTAAAGAATGTTCTGCAACACCAATGCCTCATAACTTAAGAAAGCATTTAGTACACTTTAACAAAACAATAAAGTTGGAAGCCGTAACTCATGAAAGTATTCCAAAGTGTCATTAGGATGCACAGCCGGGTGAATTATTTCTTTAAAGTGGACAATCTCGTTGTAAAATTGTTTATAGCTGTTGGCCAGACAAGTGACATGGCAAATTATCTAATAAAAACACCTAAAAATCTAAAAGGTATTTATCCGTGCAGAGGCGACGAAAGAATACTAACCACTGCGGCCGGGTCGGCCTGTCGTAAAAGGCGACAAAACTACCCACCCTAGCTAAGTGGTCGGGCTTCAAGCCCGACGGATGCCGACCACCTTTGGTCTTAAGAATGCCGCCATAGCAACCTTGTGTTATGTTCTGGCATTAGTGACCCAAGTTCCTGTACCCTTATGGGACAGCAGCCTGTTCGCAATGCTACTGGCGTTGCGAACACCTATAGGCGACGGTAACTGCTAAATTCTAAGCGGGCCGTCAGCCTGTCTGCTGTCCTACAGCAATAAAAAAATAATTTAAAAAAAATTGCCTGTGTCCTTCTCCAAAGACCAATCTATCTCGGTACCAAAATTCAACAAAATTGGTTCAGTGGTTTTGGCTTGAAAATGTAAGAGACAGACTGAGTACTTTTACATTTATTAGTATGGATAAAATGTATTTCTACTCCGCTATAACTACCCTCTAAAATCAAGTTTAAATACAACTTATAGGAGAATAACGAATTAGGAGAATAACGCTATGCATTATTACTTGTCTGTTACGCTGACAAACAATCTAACCGTATTGTCAAACTAATTTCACCGTATGAATAATATCGTTACGTTGAACAGCGCTGCCAACATGTACGAAATTAATGTAATTAGTTGAACAGTAGTGCTAACATTAGCAAGATTAAAGTGAGAACATGAAAGTTTTGCGAGACATTGCCAGTTTGAAGAAACATGTGACGTAATTACTAGAATGACCTTTTTTTTTGGTCTCGGGGAAAAACCTCTCTTGACGGGTTCCCCCGGCCCGGGGGGACCGAGGGATATGTGGGACTCCGGGAAAGATGTTTGGCCATCCGACTACCCACTAAAAAACCCCGCTGTTCTCCTATCGCCTACGCCCGGGCCCACGGATATATGGCCTGCCGATCTCGTGGCCCGGGCCGGCGCTGGCCCGCCCTTTGTCTTGAGGCGGGCCCCTTCTAAAGTGTTGGCGCCAGAGGGTCAGGGTTTCGTCCCCCCGGCGCTCTCCTAACAACTCTAGGAGTTGAGGGGGCCGCGGAACAGCACGCAGCCCTCACCCTCGCGGCAAAAGTGCGGGCGGCGGATCCTCCCCGAGGGGCCGCCCGCGGCCTCTTTTTACGGCGGCCGGAGGTCGTTACTTGACCTCCGGCGCCGCCGACGTGGCCTGCGTTGGCGGGAGGGGAGTGTGGTGGTCGACTCCCGCTCCCGCTCCGCCGCCTCCTTTGCGGACATGACTGCCTCGCAGAAGGAGGCGACGGCCAGAATGACCTTTTTCATATACTTACTACAACTTCGTCTACATGGATATTTTCATTAGATCCAGATTACAAAATTTATGTTGTATTACAAAAATATTCTTCTTTCTTCTTCTTATCATCCCAATTCCCCTCGTAGAGTTTTCGCACGTCAGAACGTGATTTCGGATCACATTCAATTTCCATCATATGTATTTATATATATCATATGCCTGGGTATTTATAAATAATATATATTTATTTATTACACAAAAAGACAAATATATTAGCTTACCACCGGCTTTCCATTTCTGACATGTTTTAATTCTATGGCCTAGTTTACCACAATATCTGCACTTTTTCATGACGACCTTAATTTTACTGTTTTGTGTAGTGAATGCTTCGGTCAGATCATCTGAGGAGCAATTAAATAAACGATGAAGTTCATCGGAAAAACCTTTTTAAAAGTATATAATCACATAACATTGTAGACATGTAGTTTAATCAGACATATTTGCTATTAGTAAAATTAAGCATTACGTAGAGAGTAATGCTTAATTTTATTAAGTGCATAAGTACTAGATAATACAATGAAGTGGAATGAATTTATAAGACTCAAGCTACTAACTTTGAAACTAAATGGATGAATTGTCTCAGTATATTTATTTATTTAACTTTGCAAATTTAATATCCGCTTTATTAAATGGACAACTACTAGTAATGCGCTTTTCGTCATATGAAAGTATCAACAATTGGGTTAATTTTTAGATATCCTCAAAATATGAGAACTTCTTCCGGCGAGGTATTCGAATATTGCCAGAAAGATGGGGAAAAATAGTGATGGAGAACACTTTAAATAAAACGTATGATAAAGAAATACATACAAATAATTTACTTTCATAAATATAAATGTTTATATAAAATCATTGAAGCTATAGCCCACACACTTGGATTGACTTGTTTCATAAAAAAATGGGGTACCTAAAACAACTTAAGTATAAATTAAATATACATATATTGTGGTGTATGGGGTCCCGGGTATGCATAAGTTAAACGACGGGTTATACATTTTAATATAGTTTATTTAAAATACCGCGAGGAAACATTTACAAGAATTTTAGACATTTTTAAAAATTACGATCACGTCGCGCGCGGTCAGACGGCGACTGCCAACGGCGGAGTGTTGTGGCTGGGGAAAGACCCGGGTGACGAGCACCGCAAAGGCGGCTTGCCACGCGTGGCGCGCTTCGGCTATCTACCGGCCTCTATAATAATATATATATATATATATATATATATATATATATATATATATATATATATATATATATATATATATTCCTCTTTATTTATTTTCTTTTCTAGTTATTTACATTTTTCAAAATAATTTACATTTCATTTTATAAAATACTTATTAATATTAAAAAAATAATTTATTTTATAAAACGATATTTACAAAGAAATTAAATTAAAAAATATAAAAAACTGTCCGTCGCTGGGAGCGAGGCCTAGGGCCCAAGCTACCGGTGGTTAGGGCTCCAGAGACAGGAATCTCCTCACTATGCGTGCCGTGCTTAGGAGAACCGCCTTCTGTATCCGACCCTTCACCCATTTACCTAGCGAAAGCCTCTCTAGGTGTTTATCGAAGCTCTTCGCTATAAGCCCGTTCACTGACACCACTATCGGTACGATGCTCGTTGATTCCATGTGCCACATGGCGGCAACCTCGTGAGCGAGATCTAAATATTTTGTAATCTTGTCAGTTTCTGCTTTCACGAGGTTACCATCATGTGGGACACTAATATCAATGATCATCGTATGTCTCGCAGATCGATCTATTATCACAATATCAGGCTTATTGGCAACAATAGTCCTGTCTGTGATAATAGATCGATCCCAGTAGAGCGTGATATGGCCACTATCAAGAACTGACTCAGGCGTGTATTTATAATAGGGCACTTCTGAAGATATAAGCTTGTATCGAAGGGCAAGTTGCTGATGGATGATTCTGGCCACTAAGTTGTGTCTGTGCAAATACTCAGAGTTAGCAAGACGAGAACAACCAGAAGTAACATGCCTAATCGACTCACCTAATCACTCACTCACTATATATATATATATATATATATATATATATATATATATATATATATATATATATATATATATATATATATATATATACGTGGCAGGTATATTCGTACCTTCTAGACTGAGACACGAGCTTAGTGGCATATTACGTTCCTATACAACCTTCTCTCCGTGCAGGGGTAGAATAAGGTGGCATTAAGTGAATTAACGCTATGGTGGGATAACAGTGAACAGTCGGGGGACTGGCCCTGCACTGCCTCCTACCTTTCTATAGCGTAGATTGGTGCTGGGTTTTTTGTAGATAGACTCTGCCAGCACTACATCAGTGTCATTTTTAGGACGCTAAATAACAGGGGAATCCCACATAACCATAGTTGAGTGATTCATCACTCCCTGGTGAGGTATCTCCTAAGGATTTACCCAGTTAAGGAGTAGGATACTGACACCTACGGTCGGGATCAGCCTGTCGTAAAAGGCGAATAAACAATCCTGGGTGGTATATCTTTAAGTCCGTGTAGATGACAACTTGACAACCAATCCTGATTTCTAAATTTGCCGCCATAATAATCATGTGTTGTGTTCCGGCAAAAGTGACCAGGTTCCAGTACTCTTACGTGGACGACAGTTATCGGTACCCCTTGTTAGAAATGTCCATAGGTGAAGTCAACTCCTAACTATCGTATAGTGGGTCATCAGCCTGCTGTCACATAAAAAACACCTTATTGTTACAAACTCCAGGACCGAGTCTAAATTGAGTTTTGATCCTCACTTGTCTTTGAGCAATAAAAAGTCGGTTAAACGAACTCCAGAACTTACTTAATTTAAGTTCAAACTTATACGTTCATGAACTTTTAAGTAGATGTAATAAAATAGTTTTTGCATTAAATTTTGAACGAAGGCTATTGAAGTAATTATATACACCGTAATCAGGGGGCCTGTTACGTACATATATGCTAGATAGGATGGATGGATGGAATGTAAAATAAATTTCAGTTGGTCTCACATGCTCGTACGAGATTATTGACATACCCACGTAATATATACCACAAAAAGGGAAGTAGATTTAAAAAAGTGTAGAGTGACGTGGAAGGACCGCGTTAGGAACTCCCGCATCCGCAGCAGTGTTCATGTCCGTGACATTGCGGATAAATTGCAGGAGTGTCGGCTCCGTTGGTACGGCCACGTTTTACGGCAACCGGATGCTTACGTGGGAAACAAATGTATGGCCATGCCGCCTCCGCGGCAGGAGGGGTAGACCCAAAAAGTTATGGCTTGACATCGTAAAGGGTGATATGCGTGCCAATGGGCTCCCTACCAGGGATGTTGAAAACCGTGCGAAGTGGGGTAGAAAAAGTCAGAAAGCGGACCCCGGGCACCGAAACAGAAGTTTAGGTTGCAACCGGGATACAACGCATAGATGATGATGATAATGACTAGAGAAGTAAATTTGTTCAGTGTCTGCTTAAATTATTTTTACAGTCGTCTGCAAATCTGCAAATAATGATCAACAACGTATCAAAATCGCTGCTTTTCGCATAACACTTGGATTTGCGCACTATCATGATGTTAGACATTTTGCATTGTGCACCGTAAACAATCTTTTTTATTACCTTAGGACATCATCTACGTGTATTTGCAACGCCAGTGGCATCGCGAACACGCTGCCGTCCGATAAAGAACAGGAACTTGGGTCACTAATGCCGGAACAGAACACAAAGTTTTTGTGGTAGCATACTTAAAACCAATTGTGGCCAACATGCAGACGGGTTTGGCCCTACCACGTAGCTAAGGTGGGTTGTTGTGTTGCCTTTTACGATAAGCCTACCCCGTCCGCAGAGGTCAGTAGTCTTTCTCTGCCCCTGCACGGATAAGACTAGATTTCTTTTGACTAGGAGCACACGTCGCTAGTACGAGTATACCCAATAAAGCCTCTTCGGTTCGTCCGCCTTAAGCGCTGGAGCTGCAAGACGTTACGGCAGTTTGGTCGCGACACTGACTTGGGTTCCAGACACATTCCATTAAATACCTTTAGACCTGGAGCATTACCCCGAATTGTGCATATAGCAGAAAATTTGAAGATGTACACCATTTTTTCATGGATTGTTCTGAATGAAGGTAGAGAATGACTTTTACGTACACCGGGAGTCAACTTGTGGGAAGTGGTTGTCTTCCTAGAATAAATGGGACTTATATGACATTTTTAAATAAGCATGATGATGTTTTTAATGCATATGCCAGCGACATGCACCTCCAAATCAAGAGACAGATTACACGGGTACATTGCACGGGGATTTTATATCCCCCTGCGGAAAGCGGGAAAGTATTCCTAAATAGTGCGGTGTGCGTAAAGTCCTATGAGACAGTACCGTGTTCGCGGTAGCTCTAGCGTCGCAAACATCCATAAGCGACGGTTACTGTTCAGCGTAGGCCGTCAGCCTTTCTACTGTTCCTTAGAATAAAAAAAACAAACAATGAAGCGCTACATCTACTTAAGACAACGACATATTCGTGGCAACTTCCTACTATTCAATGATATTTATGACAGTTGGATGCAAGATACAATGTTTCAAGCAGTAAAGGCCTAATAAACTTTGTAAATTACAATACAGGTGAAATATATACGGCACAGTTCTTGCGGATATTATTAAACGGTACAAAAATAGGGTTGTCAAAACAAAGAAAAATAGTTCAAGGGATTTTATTGTCGACCTCGTTTATCAAATACATGGCATTAATCTTATAATAGGATGATTGTATTTTATGTTTAAAGTTGCTTTTCGACAAATTAAAAACAATTATTGCTGTGGATTAGTAGTTATATGTATATATACTTAATAGTAAGCAGTTACCGTTGGTTATGAATGTTTGCGACAATAGAGGCACCGTGTACACACTGCTGTCTCATAAAAGTATAGGAACCTGGGTCACTAATACCGGAAAACAACACAAGGTTAACGCAAAGTTAGATAGATAGATAATTCTTTATTGTCCACCAAATAATTTTACATAAAACAAAGATATATTCTAGAAAAAAGTAATAATACAACATAGTGAACAAACGGCGGTCTTATCACTAAATAGCGATTTATTCCAGACAAACTATCAAAAATATTTAATGTAATTGAACAAGGCGGTGCACAATAGACATAAAATCCAGATCAATAAGTACTATACAAAAATTATTAATCTAAAATATAATAGAAAAACAGTAAAGCATATACGCAACAATGCAGTTTATAACTTTAGGTAATGATTACTAAGCAAATTTTTAAAAATAGCAAATGATTTTGCTTTTCTAATATCCAGAGGGAGAGAGTTCCAAATTTAGTCAGCCTGTACTGCAAAGAAATTGGAAAAGAATGTCGAAGAGTGTACAGGGGTCTGTAAGTCCAAGTTTTCAATAGAGCGCAAAGAGCGGTAATGAGCTGTATAAAGAAATTTAAAACAATCCTTAAGGTAAGGGGGGGAAGAAGGAATAAACAGTATTCTTTACAGTAAATGGAGAATGTGAGCATTCCAGCGAAGCTAGATTGGCAACCATTTGAGCTTTTGACGATATTCAGAAATATGGTCATATTTTTTTAAACCAAATATGAACCTAATACAAACATTTTGAAGACGTTCCAATTTTAATAGTTGGTCTCGGGTAAGGTTAAGATAGCAGACATCAGGATAGTCAAGGATAAGGAGAAATAGAGATTCAACAATTTTATCTTAGTGGCAAATGGAAGAAAGTTTTAGAGTTTTTTAACAGAATTATAAGAGGCAAAAATTTGAATTATAAGAGGAAAATAACGACTTAATTGTGTTATGTGCGACCACCAACATAGTTCTTTGTCAAAAGTTATACCAAGGTTTTTATCTTATTACTAATAGCAATCTGCATACCATCAAATGTGATATTGGGAAGAAGAGATGCATCTAATTTAGAAATTATGCGCGAACTACCAATGATTATAGACTGTGTTTTTGAGTGATTTATTTTTAAACCATAGAAAATACTCCATTCAAGAATTTTACATTAATTTTCATTAGTAGTTTTGATGGCCTCATGTAATTTATGTCTGCATAGAGATGATAGGAGGAAGATAGGTCACAACGAATGCGTCTTGGTGCACGGACCACTGTCTCTCGACAGTCAGTACTGCCCAGTTATTGGACGTGGAACGTTGTCTCAGGCAATTAGTACTGTCCTTATTACGGTGGGTGCGTGGAACCTATCTCTGACAGGCAGTACTGCCCTGTTACTGGACGTGGAACGTTGTCTAACAATTAGTACTGTCCTTATTGCGGTGGGTATGTGGAACCTGTCTCTGACAGGCAGTACTGCCCGGTTACTGGACGTGGAACTTTGTCTGACAATTAGTACTGTCCTTATTGCGGTGGGTGCGTGGAACCCTGTCTCTGACAGTCAGTACAGCCCTAGGTAACCGCCCTCACTGTCGGCCCGGGCCACGAGATCGGCAGGCCATATATCCGTGGGCCCGGGCGTAGGCGATAGGAGAACAGCGGGGTTTTTTATTGGGTAGTCGGATGGCCAAACATCTTTCCCGGAGTCCCACATATCCCTCGGTCCCCCCGGGCCGGGGGAACCCGTCAAGAGAGGTTTCTCCCCGAGACCAAAAAAAAACAAGAGATTCAATTGATGAAAATGGAAAATAAAAGAGGAGATAAAACGCCGCCCTGCGGGAGGGACTCCAGCAGTAAGGTCCTGCCAAGATGAAAATGTATCATCTAAGCGTACCGTTTTCTGGCGCTCAAACATGTAACTCTGAAACCAATCAATAACTGTTGGAGATATGTTGAAAGTACGACGAATTCCTATGATAATATCAAAGTCTACATTATTAAAAGCATTACTGAAGTCCAGCAATGACAGAGCTGTTATCAAGCCATTGTCCATTCCTTGACGGATGTCATTGGGGATTTTCACCAGAGCAGTTATTGTACTATGCCCTGGACGAGAACCAGATTGCAGAGAATGTATTAAGGAGTAAGTATTAATAAAAATAGTAAGTTGTTTAAAAACTAAACGCTCCAAGACTTTAGAAAGAGAAAGTAGAATAGAAATAGATTGATATTCATAGAAGGATGAAGGGTTAGGTTCTTTGGGTAAAAGAATAATTTGAACTTCTTCCCATGAGGAAGAGAAAATGCTGGTGGATACAGAGCAGTTAAGTATGTGGGAAATAATAGGAGAGATAATATCAAAAATGGGCAAGATCATGTTTCATCTGATTCCATCTGTATCTGATACACTGCCGACTACTTTTGATGTTATTGATTTTATTACTCTTTCAACATCACAACTAGTAAATTGATTAAAAAGAAATGGTGGATTAGGAAAAGTTGGAAAAGAAGATAAAGAGTAGAGTAGAGAGTAAAGAGTGTTTGATTTTGCCGTTGCATCAAGAGCTGAAGTAGCCGCAAAATGCTCCCTTATTTCTTTTACAAGAAAGAAGAGAAACATAAAACACACTAATCTACTGGGCGGCAATACACCAATATCTAGAGTACACGAGTATTTGTCCGCCTTTACACTGAGTTGACATTTCGAGAGCATATAAAAGATATTTGTAAAAAATCTTTTAGGAATTAAGGTTTTGTACTTCGCCAAGGATTTTCTAGTATTCATGTCATCCAAATATCATACAACTCTTTAGTTAGGACTCATTTACAGGGCAATGAAATGAAGCTAAATATAGCCTCATGTTGCATCCAAAATAAGTTCGCACGGTTTCTTTATCTCCGACTTTATGGCGTTTATCCGATGTATCCCATAATGTATCCCATCCTATTCGTTTTGGGCATGGTGGGATACAATAAATTAGAAACCCGTAGAGACGCCGATCTTGTCAAATATGCGTTTCAGGTGATAAGGGGGAAAATCTATAATACAATCCTGGACTGATAAATCAGATATTCTTGAAGGTACCTGACGATTATATTAGGTGGCGGAGGAAACCACAAATATTGGTGGTGCCATGTGGTAGGACGAATCTTGTAAAAAGGCGCCCCTTAATCGGGCACCATGCATACATAACAAGATATGCTTTGAAGTTGATGTTTTTTACTTTTTGAGTTTTGAGCGAGTTTACAATGGCAGCACTTTATACCATAATTATGTTATTCGTAGGGACCGCGCTATCGATTTGGTTTACGAGTATCTGTAATGATAGTTGTATTAAATCAAATAAATAAATAAATTATGACAGTATACTTAGAAACCAAGGGTGGTTGTCATCCAGATGGGTTTGGGCCCTGCCACGTAGTTCGGGTTATTTTTTCGCCTATTACGACAGGCCAACCCCGGCATTAGAGGTTAGTATTCTAACTCCGCCTCTGTATGGAGCACGTTTAGGGATGAAAACGTAACAGACGAACAGAATTACTTACACATTTATAATATTATTATGGATAATAGTATATAGTATCCATACTAATATTATAAATGCGAAAGTAACTCTGTCTGTCTGTCTGTCTGTCTGTCTGTTCCTCTTTCACGCCTAAACGGCTGAACGGATTTTGATGAAATTTGGTATGGTGATAGATGATAACCTAGAAATGGTCATAGGCTATAAATAATCACGCCATCGTTCTTAGGGGGTAGGCAGTAGGCAGATAACTAAATTGAGTTAGTGATTTTTTGTGCTTATCCGGTATCTATGAGAATCGGCCAACATCTATTTTTCATCCCCCTAAATGTTAGGGGTGACCCACCCCCAAAAATTTTTTTTTAATTTTTTGACATTTTATTATTTATATGGCAGAACAACGTTTGCCGGGTCAGCTAGTCCCCCTAAATGTTAGGGGTGACCCACCCCCAAAAAATTTTTTTAAATTTTTTGACATTTTATTATTTATATGGCAGAACAACGTTTGCCGGGTCAGCTAGTAATATTATAAATGCGAAAGTAACTCTGTCTGTCTGTCTGTCTGTTCCTCTTTCACGCCTAAACGGCTGAACGGATTTTGATGAAATTTGGTATGGTGGTAGATGATAACCTAGAAATGGTCATAGGCTATAAATAATCACGCCATCGTTCTTAGGGGGTAGGCAGTAGGCAGATAACTAAATTGAGTTAGTGATTTTTTGTGCTTATCCGGTATCTATGAGAATCGGCCAACATCTATTTTTCATCCCCCTAAATGTTAGGGGTGACCCACCCCCAAAAATTTTTTTTTAATTTTTTGACATTTTATTATTTATATGGCAGAACAACGTTTGCCGGGTCAGCTAGTAGATAAATAAAATGATATGTGTTATGTTCATAAATTTCGGACAGCCCTAACATAAGGCGATTTCGGACTGAGCGCGAAACCTCTACGGTTAAATCGTTTCGATTCATGCACTAAATGTGGTACATTGTTTGGAACAGTTTGAAAGGTGTTTGCGCTGGAATTTCTGAATATGAGTACATTGTTATTTGAATAATTTGTACGATTGTATGGGAGCTAGTATTAGAAGACTTTGTGTGTAGATTTAGTGATATTATTGAATGACCGATAATATTATAGATAATTTATTGATTTTCATGTCACAATGTTTTTGCAACGGATTTGAGGGAGGTTTGTTTAACTTATACTTCGCTCAGCGAAGCAGGCTAGAAAGGCTAGTCATATTTTTAACTCTCAAGAAGAATTTGCGACACAAAAGTTGGACCTCTGTTGGATACTTGAACGTAAAATTTATAAGTCCGTAATTAAACCTGTCATATTGTATATGGATCGGCATGCTGGGAATCAAGGGGTAAGAGAAGGTGCAGAGATATTAATGTTCAAATAAACGTGTGAAGTTACAAAAATGCTTTAAATTTGATAAGTACATTAGGGTAAGAAACTTGCGTGGCCTTATGGGAAAAGAAGAACGAAATGAAGGACGGTTGAATATGATTGGAATGAGAGTCGATGGATACAGGAGGGGTAGATCTAGAAAAGATGGATCGCGTTAAAGATAATATGGTGAAAAAAGGGTGTAAATGTTGAAATGACGGCTAACAGAGAGTAAAGGAGAGAACATGTATATATATTTTTGTATTACTGTAGGACAGCAGACAGGCTGATGGCCCGCTAAGAATTTAGCAGTTATCGTCGCCTATGGGTGTTTGCAACTCCAGTGGCATCGCAAACACGCTGCTGTCCCATAAGGGTACAGGAACTTGGGTCACTAATGCCGGAACACAACACAAAGTTATCAGGGTAGTCGCAGGGTCGTAGGTAGCTAGGGTGGGTCATTTTGTCGCCGTTTACGACAGGCCGACCCCGGCCGCAGAGGTCTGTATTCTTTTTCCGCCCCGCACAGATAAAAATATATAATAATTCGGGATAAAGACAGGAAGAAGATTACACGTCTTATAAATATTAGGATCTAGACATTTTACACATATTTAAAATGTGTATATTAGCGAAGACCTGTTACCGCTTGTGGTCTTTAATTATTTTATATCGGTTACATTATAAAACTATATGTTTTATTAATTATGAGAAAGAAGAAAGAAAGAGAAAGAAAGATATTTTATTGGTAATCAAGAATGACTAATACAGAAAAATTATCATAAAACACAAGCAAGTATAAGAGTTACCAAATAGAGTACATGTTTTCGCCAATATTCGCCGTCCCTCCACCAATAAGGTTTGCACTCAGCATAATGCCGTATCGAAATTTCGACACGGCGCTGATTTTCAGTGCCAACCTCTATTCTACTCTATTCTTAGTTAACCCAAGTGTTAAAATTATTATTCTCTTTACAAATTAATTAAGAGTGTTTTTTACTATTAAATTAAAAGATACAAGAATAAAAAAAAAACAATCAAACAGAAAAAAAAACTAACAAATTAAGCACTACGAAAAAGCATGATAGCATACTCCATATACTGTTGCAATTAATAAATAATGGTTAGGATTTTATGCTAACATTATATTATATTATCTACAATTCTATACTATCATTTATGTACATGAGAAAGTTTGGATGAATAAATGTCACTCAATCACGCCTTGCGGCTGGAGGCGCTCTGTCGTAACAGGCAAGGTAGTTGGGCTCCCAGCTCGTCTGCATAACTTCCATCCCTTTCGAAACATGCCGCCATAATAACTTTGTGTTTCGACATATTTGATTCAGTTCCCTCTCTCAAGCAATTGGCCGCGTATTAGTGGTGCCCCTGACTTCACGAATATCTACAGGTGACAATAATTCCTTATTATTAAGTGGCCCATTAAGCGGTTTGTTATTTGACAGCAATTAAATAATGCGGCTGAATAGAATTTTAAACTTAGCAGAAATATTTCTTATAGTCTGAAAAAGAAAACAAGCTACAATGAAAATATCACATTCCACTAAATGAAGCAAACGTGAAGTCGCGGTTACACGAATAAAAACTGTTTAAAATACCTCTAAACTTAACGTCCATTGCTGGTTTATTACTCTACCGGGTATGTCCCGGGTTAATTTCCAGCTCGTGAATATTTTAATTTTAAACTCGTAAAATTTTTGTGCAAAGCAACCTCGCGGAAAGGTCGTGAACTTGCTTAATAATGCATACAGTTTATTGCCTGGATTCGTTTTTACGACACTTGTTTAATTCTTGTTCAATACAATTACGTAAGATACATTGTAACCTACTTGTATTGCCCTACCAACGCGATACTATCCTCAAAATAATTTTAGAACGCCATTATTGATAAACTCCGTGGGAAATCCTTAGCTGGAAGTTCATTCCGAATCCGGAAAGTACGCAACAGGCTCCAGGAAATGGGGATGAATGTCCAACCGGTGGCGGGCAATAGGCAGGGGTGCTAAAAAAACAGATACTGCTTATAATCATAATTTAATTATCCCTGCCACAAAAATATATATCGACGGCAGCAAAGAACAAACGGCTATCTACGAAATCACTAGTTGCCAGGAAAGCGTTTATAGGGTTGTAATGTACCGAAAAGGGCTTCCGTGCGTTCCGACACAATAAAAATCTAATAATAATACCTCTGTGGCGTAAGGGATTGTTCTGCCTTAATTAGGGGAGAAAGAGCATTTTGGTACGCTTGCAGAGGAAGTAACGATTTCCGGCCGCCGTAGAAAGCGGCCGCGGGTGGCTCCTCGGGGGAGGACCCGCCGCCCGTACTATTGCCGCGAGGGTGAGGGCTGCGTGCTGTTCTGTGGCCCCCCTCAACTCCTAGAGTTGTTACAGGAGAGCGCTGGGGGGACGAAACCCTGACCCCCTGGTGCCAACACTTAAGAAGGGGCCCACCTTAAGATAAAGGGCGGGCCGGCGCCGGCCCGGGCCACGAGATCGACAGGCCATATATCCGTAGGCCCGGGCGTAGGCGATAGGAGAACAACGGGGTTTTTAGTGGGTAGTCGGAAAAATCCCAGAGTCCCACATATCCCTCGGTCCCCCAGGACCGGGGGAATCCGTCAAGAGAGGTTTTTCCCTGAGACCAAAAAAAAAAGGTCACTGGTCCGATTCCCGTCACGCGTCTCGACGTATGTATTCATTTAGAAAAAAAAAGTATATAAGTAGTATATCAGTTGTCTAGTACTCATAATACAAGTGCTATGCTACTTAGTTTGGGACTAGATGGCGCTGTACAAATTGCTACAAAATATTTATTATTAATTATGCAAAAAAGAGAATTTCGCAAATATGCTTGTCTTTTTGTTCTTTGCTGCCTTCGATATATACACTACAAACGAAATAATACAATGGCAGAATAGTTTACGATTATAGTTTTCGTATGGACATCGCGCGCTGCGCAGGCCTATGGACCTGCTTCAATCATATGCGCGAGAGTCTACATTCATATTCTACGAGTAATTACACTGTGGCGCAAAGCGGCAATTTAATGGCATTATTTCCATCTAATTGGTGGCTAAATTCAGTTTCCCTTGGCTACTTTCGGCTTCTATAAGCAATGGTCGCGCGGTACATGAGTCACTTTACCTACGATCTGGCTACACTGTGGTGAGCACCGCATACGCCGTGCAGGGCGAAATGAGGAGGAAGGTGCATTTTCAGAACTGCGCGCTATATTAAAGACACGATAGCATACACTAATTAGAAATCTCTTTCCGTCTAATGGTGAACGCACACTTGTCCAAGCCGAACGCGCTGAACGAGTCGAACGAAACGAATTTTAGAATTATGTATATGACATCTCATGAAACCTCGCACACTTGCCCGCGTCGAATCGTCCGAATCTGGAAGAACCTCAGAAATCCTACATGAATTCGGATGACGTCATCAGATTCGGCGCGGCTTATGCGGTCGACTCGACCGATGCGCTCGCATTCTCTACAGAGCAACGAGCGAGTACTATTTCTGCACTGCAGGCGTAAAGGAAATAGAAACGATTTCTTCGACGCGGTCGATTCTTTCGGCGCGGTCGATTCTTCTGGTGCGGATATGTGTGCGAGGCCTCCTTGACTTCGATTCGTTCGGCGCGTTCAGCTCGGACAAGTGTGCGTTCACCATTATATACATAGTTTTGATAAATCTCAAGATCTTCGACAGGCCAGGGAAACAAAGTTTTGAAATCATTGTATTGTCATTGGTCCTAAACATTTGCAAATTTTCAAAATAATTAAATTCGCCAGGGGCGGAGTAAGAAAACTGACTGCGGCCGAGGGACAGCTTTAGCTTGCTGGTAGAGCTCCAACCCCTGGATGTCAACCACCCTTAGTCTCTAAGCATGTCGCCATGATAACCTTATGTTGTGGTCATACGTTTATTTACATTGACATATAAGTGACCTAAGTTCCAGTTCCCCTATGTGAATCGCAGCGTGTTGGGGGTGCTTCTGGCGCAAACATGTGTATGCAACAAGACTGCCAGCCTGTCTGCTATACTTATATATATTAAAAAAATAGATTTTAGTTATAATTAAATTAAAAAATTCAGTTACATTCATACAAACATACAGGTTGATTTAATATAAAGTATGCAAAAATGAGCTAAATTTATTTTTATAGAGACATCTTCAATTTGACCCCCGAAAACCGAATGGAATACCAAGCTATGTTCTTTTTCTCTCTGTATGCTAACAAAAAGGGTAATCAATATGTCACTAACGATGTTCTAAATAAGTAACTGGATAACCCTGAGCTTATTTAATATATTTAGTTATGTTATTGTTTAATATATAATTATTTAATATCATTAATCGTACTGTGTAAATTTACATTATATTCTGTCTACCTCAAAAAGTCGCAGGCATATTATTTTATAAGCGATTCCCAAAACTCATAATTTCCTCCATTACGTTAAATAAATAATTTGATTATGACAGATCGCGGAGCCATTTAGTCCGGCAATAAATATGGCGGGCGGACACTTATACATCGTTATTTATAACTCGTTCATTTCGCAGTTACAGCCGGATTTAATTCTGATATACTGTGAAGTAATAATGTTTGAATTTACTGGTTAAATATAATAAATGTATGCTGTGAGAGATTAAATAGCACCATCTACAAAATTGATATACTATTTATATATTTTTTTGTTATAAAATACATATTTATGCATAAAATACAATTATTTATTAAATTTGTATATATATAATATATACCTAGTCAGGTCATAAATTCTGTCACATGTTTAATGTAAAATAATTGTAACAAGTTTATTAATTATGTAATCATTCATATACCAAAATGAACTTAACAAAACATAGATTCTTATGACATTAAAGTTTATTCAAAATGACCTCCGTGATTTTGAATACAAGCCTTCAATCTGCGCGGCCAGTTGTCTATCGCAGCACGAACGAGGTCCATGTCAATATCGGCGGCTGCCTTAATCAAGGATGTCTTGAGTGACTCCAAATTGGGATGAGGCTTTGAGCACGCCTTTTCCTCCAAGTGTTGCCATATCTTGTAATCTAACGGATTCAAATCTGGACTGGAGGAGGGCCAGTCTTCGTGCCGGATGAAGTCGATTTCATGCGCCGCCAGCCAGTCTTGTGTGCTCTTCGCTCTATGAGCTGGCGCCGAATCTTGTTGGAATACCCAGTGCCTGTTATTGAACATGGTATGAGAAACAGGTTCCACAAGGTTCGTCAGGACTGTATTTTGATACACAACAGCATTCGTTTTTACACCTTTCTCACAAAAATGTACCTCTGTTAAGCCCCAATAAGAAACTCCCAACCATACCATGAGCGAGGATGGAAAATGACCTCGTTGGACACGCGGAATACGGTTGCTCACTTCTTCACTACTGTGTGCGTACACCTTATCATTTTGTTTGTTGTAGCTCTCTTCTACGGTAAACATTTTTTCATCCGAAAAAAGAATTTCCCGATATTTTTTTCCCGCGTACCACTTCAACAAAGCGCGGCATCTCTTCAGTCTCAGGTCCATTAGACGAGCATTCAAACGATGTCCTGTTTTTCTTCGATATGCCCGAAGCCCTAAGTCTTCATTTAACACCCTTTTCACCGTGGTTCTGCTTAACCCCATCTGAAGGGCCAACAGTTTCTGCTTACGTTTGGGATTTCTTTGAATTCGTGCCTTCACAGCTTTTATCACTGCTGGAGTCCTAACAGACCGAGGGCGACCACTTCTTGACCTGTCATCTACACTAGAGTCTTCATTGTATCGTTTGATGGTACGATAAACGAATCTTTAGGTAATATTCAAATTTTTCAGTATGTTAAAAATTTGAATTGGCGCGTAACCGCAACGATGCAACGCAATAACTGCAACACGGTCTTCTTTAAGCGTCCACTCCATATTTAAAAATGAGTAAAATTCTAAAAGTTATACATTTTTATTTTCATGAACAATTCGAAATTCGAATTCAATAAACTTTTTTGTGGCCAGCATTCTAAAAGAAAAGTTACTTTACTGTGACAATACTTATGACCTGACTAGGTATATATATATACAGACTAATTAGATCCAGACTAATTCTGTACACCTGGCATTTTAACCATACTTTGTAGTTGGCAAATTAATGCTACTTGCGTTGGATCCAATAATTTTAAAACAGTAGTATATCAATCTGACACAAATAACATAAGCGTTCTACTTCATTTGGGACTAGATGGCGCGATTGTGATTATCCCTTTATATTTATTATACTAGCCGTTCCCGCCCGCTACGCTGGGCGAGTAACAAAAGAAAGAAAATCGAAAAAAATGAAAAAAGGTCCATGGATTCAAAAAAATAAGTAGCCATCTATGTACATTTAATTTTGCATCTAACGTTGCAGTCTCGTTTTAATATGTTTAGTAGTTTAGAAGCGATGGTGCATCAAAGGAACCCTATTTTCTTTTTATATATACTAGTTAACCCGGCATAATATGTTCTGCCATGTGAATTAAAAAAAAGTAGCCTATGTCCTTTTCCAAGGCCCAATCTATGACTATGCCGAAATTCATCAAAATTGGTTCAGAGGCTTGGGTGTGAAAGCATAACAAATAAATAAACTCACTTTCGCATTTGTAATATTAGTTAGAATATTTACTTACAGACGCTTAAAAATTTACTAACAATTCTAGTTGTCAAGGAACGTAAAGAAAAAAGAAAATTAATTATCTTAAAGTAAATTGAAGTTCGTAGAGAATTTACTACCGTGTCATGTTTCGGTTTTTAATTAAAAAAGAAAATATGCAAATATTCATTTTACTGCAAAAAAGATGGCTACGGCGAGATGAAGAAGGTTTGCAATTTGGACAAAATTTGCATTTTCTCGAGTACTATATATTGTGGAAATGACGCTAATTTCGCTTATTCTGGAATATTCTGCAATTAGTTTCAACCCTGGTAGAAATCAAGTTATGAAACTTTGCTTTTTTATTGCTGAACAAAGCAGAAAGGCTGACGGGCTCACTTAATAGTGTGTAGTTATCGACGCCGAACTTAGGTCACTAATGCCGAAACACAAGGTTATTATAGCGCCATATTTAGAGACTAGAGGTGGTTGCCACCCAGATGGGCTGGGGGCCTACCACTGAGCTAGGGTTGTTTTGCCGCCTTTTTCGACAGGCTGGCCACGGCCGCAGGGGTTAGTATTCTTCCTCCGCCCCTGCACAGAGAAATATTGAATGTACTTGATAGGCATTGCTGTTAGCATGTAATTGAAGCCCATGGTAGCTACATAGTATCACATATGAAGTTCAAACTACAAAATGGCCGCGCATGATATTAGCTTAGACAGTTTGTTTTCCCGCATGTGCATATTATAACATAATTGTCCAGAATTCCAGAATTGTCTTCGCCACATGAAGAATCGGAAGGATGTCGGTACCGATGCAGTCCCAATCGAAGCCTGGAAGGCGATGGGCTCTCGTGATGTAGGAGTGTACTCTCTCGAAGTGTCAATATGGGTTTCGCCCTGGTCACGGGACCATGGACCCTATTTTTACCCTAAGGACTGTCATGGAGAAATACGGGACGAAGAATACGCCTTCGCATTGCCTGTTCCTGGACATGCAGAAGGCCTTCGACTGTATTCTGACACTGCGATCTAAAGGGGTTCCAGAGCCCTATATTGACATTATCCGAGACATGTATCGTGACTCCGATTCCGTAGTTCGGACCGCTGATGGCGACACGGAACCTTTCCTCATCTGGGGCTCCAAGGATCCGTCCTTAGTCCATTTTGTGTGGTATTGGACGTACTGTCAGACAGCATCAAAAACTCACATGAGCAGCCCCCGTGGCTGTTCTTACATATCGCTACATATTAACTGGTAAAGATGAATATATATCAACATAAACATAGAAATTCACAATACAAACATAGCTTTTACCCTGTTTATACCATAACATCTAGATCGTATTTAAATTTTGCGCAAAATGATTAAAATAATCGAAAATAAAGCAATGAATAAATTTATTAAGAAAATACACTTTAGTATTTCTTAGAAAGACCTTGAATCGTTTAATATCAACATGAACATAGAAATTTACAATACAAACATAGCTTTTACCCTGTTTACACCATAACACTTTCTTTGTGGACCATTTTTCTTTGAAATTTGTTTTTCTTTTGTGTTCGCTATATATACATAAATTACAGGCGTTAACTTGATCGATACAGTTATTATACTGTATTTAAAAGATTGATTGAAAACGAACAATCAATATGAATAAATATTATTTTTCATTCACAGTATACCTAATTTTTTTATAGGTAGAGTTCCGCAGATAGGCAAACGGCCCACCCTAGAAGGTGGTCACCGTCGCCTATGGACGTCTGCAACACCATATGCATTACCAACACGCTGCCGGCCTCGAAGAAATTTTATAACGCCTTTTTTGAAGAACCCCATATCGTACCGTGCTGAGAAAACCTCAGCCGGAAGCTTATTCCAGATCCTGACAGTACGCAACATGAACGTTCTTGAGAACCGTTTCGTACAAGAAAGGAGAGGCTCCAAGAAATGGGGATGAACACCCAGTCGATGGCGGGCAGTGCGGTGGTAGAAAGACGACGAGTGCACCATTCTGAATAGTTCTTCAGAACACTTCCCGTTGTACAGACTGTAGAATACGCAAAGAGTGACTTTAATCAAAATTAAATATTAAATAAATATACTTAAATAATTCACACAGCGTCATGTAATCCCAAAGTAAGTAATTTAGCTCTTTTCTTATGGGTACTAGGAAATGAATATACTATAATATTTCTTTCATAAATAATTACATATTATACATAAATACATCCAGACGCGGAAGAGAATCGAACCAGTGATCTCTGTAAGCGTACCGAAGGTTTTCAGTCATATAATTAATAAAATGTAGTATTGATAAAATGTGGTTTTAAAAATCTCCCATTATAGCTAGCAAATAGTGCACTTAGTTAAACAAAGGCTTGGAATCAATGGTATCTTTGGGGTGTTGGAAAGTCATCAGTGCCTCTCAAATACCACATTACTACAACGTCATTTCAGTTACTACAAGTTCCATTTATTTTCTATTTCTATGTCGGAATTAATGCTGCAAATTATTTCGACGAAGAAATAAAAGTGCTTCAACCTTTGGCAGTATTAGATAGCGACCCGAAGATAAGTTGCAGTCAAATTTTAATCAAAATGGAAGAACCACTTGGATAATGACGATTAAATCTATGTGAATTAACACATTGAGAATTAGGGTCATATACATTTTTTTTATTGCGGAAGATCAGCAGACGACCCACTTAATAGAAAGCTGTTACCGTCGCCTATAGATGTTTGTGACGCTAAGGGCACCGCAAAACGTTATTGCCCCATAGGAGTAGCTTAGACCACTATCACGTAGATTTTTTGTCGACTTTTAGGACAAGTTGACCCCGGCCGCAGGGAGTATTCTTACTTCGCCCCTGCATCTCCATGCACTGTCCAGTTAATATTTCATTATTGATATTTACATTCGCTGATGCGAATGCTCGTCACCGGTCAATCAGTTATTTCAGGACACAAAGTGAGCGGATTATAGGCTGGGCACATCCAAACTATTTAGTAATTGGACGATCGTGACTGGCTAAAACGCTTTGTACGTCCCCCTCGCCTAGTACCCCTTTAATACAAGCCAACACTTCGCGATATTAGTTATTCCGTGAGTTAAATGGTCTGAGTTTATTCGTTATTACTTTAGAGATTAAATCCCTGTATATAATCCCAGACTATATTTTTTGCTTAAGTAGCCTGTTACTCGTCTTTTTCTTCGCTACTTACAATAATCTCAAAGCATTTTTAATTTATATTTCTTCTCTTTGATAACTCAGTCTCATTAAGCGTGATTGAAGAAAAAAGTGTAATTACAACAGTTACTAGAAGTTATTTGTTAGAGATGTAAAGTGTCCTACCAATAGATCAATAGAATCAATTAACGAGACTGACTCACGATTTTCTTCAGGGTTGTGAAATTCAGATGATAATGATGATTTTTGGTTTAAGTTTTATGTTAATTCAAATACTGCCACCGTGTTTATCATTTTCATGCGTACACTAATACAACTCTTTTTTTTATTGCTGTAGGACAGCAGACAACCCGCTTAGAATTTAGCAGTTACCGTCGCCTATGGGTGTTTGCAACGCTAGTGGCATTGCGTACACGCTTCCGTCCCATAAGAGTACAGGAACTTGGGTCACTAATGCCGGACCATAACACAAATTTATTATGGCGGCATACTTGAGACCAAAGATGGTCGTCATCCAGACGGGCTTGAGGCCCTACCACGTAGCTAGGGTGGGTTGTTTTGTCGCCTTTTACGACAGGCCGACCCCGGCTGCAGAGGTTAGTATTCTTTCTCCCCCCCTGCACGGATAGATAGTACTCTTCATCAATCAATCTCATTTTCCGGCTAACAAGGCATTTACTTGACTATTTATCTACGACGTAGCCGCGTAGTAACGTAGCGGTACTAGCGTAGCATGCCATTTAAACCTGAAGCAAAATGGCATACAGAAGTTTAGTTTGGTGATACTCAAGGTTTCTCGGAGCGTCATTTTCAGACACGACCGAGACGAAACGCTGATGAGAAAAATATTTTATACAATACATCAGAAAGTAACTAGTACCGACATTTATGCCAGACACAAATTACGAGATCAAGCTGAATTTTTTTAGGTACATTAGCTAATTAATATCTGATATCGAGACCTAGAGGTCACGGATGGTGAAGCTTGAACTAGCGTGGCGGGTATACTTTCAATTTCTTCTAAAGCCAGGCCCAAGCCCAGCAGTGGAACGTTACAGGCTATTATCATTAAATATAGTTTTTGTAAGGGTCACAGCCGTATGAGCTGAATTCTAAATGAAAAACAGATTGGTACTCTCCTTATTCTATGTGCTCTTAGAAGAAGTACTTCATTTCTTGCCGTTTTTTAATACTGGGGAACAACAGACAGGCTGACCGCCCATAGAATAGTAAGCAGCATTGCCTATCTTAGATGTTTGCAACGCTAGGGTCACCGCGAACATAATACTATCTTAAGGGTACTAGAAACTGGGTCACTAATACTGGCACAAAACGAGATTATTGTAGCATACTTACAGGGGGTCGCTTGGGGCTCTACCACGTACGTTGTCGCCTTTTACGACAGACCGACCCCAACTGCAGAGGTCAATATTCTAACTCCCTTGCACGGAAAAAAGTTTACAAGATCTTAGTTCTAATGTGTTTATGTACTCGTATATTATAAAGAGCATTTAACTAACTTGACCTTTCATAAAAGATTTCAATTAAAGGGCCAAAAGAATTCATGAAATGAATTAAATTTTCAATACAAATTGAAAACCGTAACAGGGCATGTTATTCAAATTAGCATGTTAAACATACCGCTCATTCATAAGAACCCATTAGTGGAAATTAAATAGCTATAATAATTTTTAAAACGAGGCTTGAAAAACTTTTACTTTACGTACAAATTTTATACGCCATTCAATTTCATATATTTTGTTCATATGCTATGAATTATAAAATTATAGCTAGCTGGTAGAACTCCAACCCGTGGCTTCTAAATATGTCGCCATAATAACTTTGTATTGTTTCAGAATAAGCAATCCAGGTTCTAATTCTTCTACTAACTTCTATCCGTACAGGGGCGGAGAAAGAATACTAACCTCTGTGGCCGGGGTCGACCTGTCGTAAAAGGCGACAAAACAACCCAACCTAGTTACATGGTAGGGCCTCAAGCCCGTCTGGATGGCGACCACCTTTGGTCTTAAGTATACCGCCATAATAACCTTGTGTTGTGTTCCGGCATTAGTGACCCAAGTTCCTGTACCCTTATGGGATAGCAGCGTGTTTGCGATGCCACTGGCGTTGCAAGCACCTATAGGCGACGGTAACTGCTAAATTTTAAGCGGGCTGTCAGCCTGTTTGCTGTTCTAAGCAATAAAAAAAAATAACTAGTGCCCCTGGCGGCGCAAACATCCAAATCCGACGGTAACAGCTTACTGTTACGTGGGCCGTCAGTCTGCCTGCTATTCTATGGCAATAAATAATGTTTATATACTTGCCTAAAACGATCTGCGCTCAAGCTTAAAAAAATTGCAATAGTAATAGATTTTTACTTATGTCAGTGCGTGGCTGAGGAAAATTATTGAAAAACGCTCTACTAAACTGGTTGTATCAAAGTGGATTTTCTTTTTGAGAATAAAAACCTTTTACTCTGCATGGTACTGAAAGTATGTACAGTCGCCATCAGATATATTGTAGCAGACAAGGTGACCAAATACTTCTGAACAATTTAAAATGTCAATAAGTTCCATACACTACAAGTTACCATTAATATCTGAACATTCATTACTTCATTAATTTCTGAGCAGATGCTTGTCAATAATTTCTATACAAACAACTAACCAAAAATATCTGAACACTTACAACGTCTATATATTATATATTATAATTAATGTATTTTTATTTTAAAAAATTTATGCCTAAAGTAGTATATTATTGGACTTTAAAATATTTGAAAAGAAGTGCATTGTAATTATGTAATTTTAACATTTATTTTTATACATATGTGCAATTAAAATTGTAAAAAAATATAAAAGTATTTGGTGACCCTACTAACGGGTATTTTATTAAACACTTCCTATATTTAAATTTAAATAAAACAAAATGTGTGTGAGATATCATCGAAATGTTTTATTCGTTTGAAAGACCTATTGATGCCGTTATGTGTGGAATATAACATCTCTCAAATGTCTGCCACGGCTTCTCTAGGTGGAGCGCATCCAAAATGTCCAATTTTCCATGACTCTAGTGCATAAATCAGGCTGAATTTGAACGATGGCATGGGCTATGTTGGCTTTGAGGATCGCTGTGGTTTGTTGCTTTTTCGCATACACCTGCGACTTAAGAAAACCCCACAAAAAAGTCTGACGGGGTCAAATCACACGATCTCGATGGCCAGTTCACATCACCTCCACATGAAATGACCATGCCCTCAAATCGCTCGTGCAGAATATCCAATGTGGCATGAGCTGTATGGCACGTAGTGCCGTCTTGTTGAAACCACATGTCGTTAGTATCCAGATCATCCAACTCAGGCCAAAAGAAGTTGGTAATCATCGACCTATAGCACTCGCCGTTGACAGTTGGCCTAGCCAACGTACTTAAAGAAACATGGACCGATGATGCCGCCAGCCCAAAATCTACACCAAACAGTGACTTTTTCGGGATGAACGCTCTTGGATCTCTTGTGATTTTTCGATTAAAATTAGGGTCAGTTGCCAACTGCTCGAGAGCCCATTTAACGAACACACGTCGTTTTTTTGTCATTTACCTTTAGATCCTGGGTCAATTGAATTTTATACGGGTACAGGCCAATTCGCCAATTCGCGGGCGGAGAAAGAACACTGACCTCTGCGGGCGGGGTCGGCCTGTCGTAAAAGACGACAAACAACCCACCCTGGCTTCGTAGTAGGGCCCCCCCGCCTGGATGACGACCAACTTTGGTCTTAAGTATACCGCCATAATATTTTTAGTGTTACGGCATTAGTGACCCCATTTCCTGTACCCTTTTAGGACAGCAGCGTATTCGCGATGCCACTGGCGTTGCAAACACCCATAGGTGACGGTAATTGCTGAGCTGTCAGTCTGTCTGCTGTCCCGCGGCAATAAAAAAAGTAAAAAAAAAACAAGAAGTCTTCAAAATAATGAGGAACGTATGCACTACCAGCTATAAGTTGCCTTTATTGTAAAAATTTGCTGCACCCATATCCCTTTTATATAGGCGCATACTTCACTATCTTCAGGCATCGGACAAATACGACCAATAGAATATTCTAGTACAATCACGAAGTACGTTTGATTTAATATGCCGATAAATATAAA
The DNA here is from genome assembly GCA_963693495.1 of Malacosoma neustria. Taxonomy (NCBI): domain Eukaryota; kingdom Metazoa; phylum Arthropoda; class Insecta; order Lepidoptera; family Lasiocampidae; genus Malacosoma; species Malacosoma neustria. Next base: position 10,611,630 of record OY856394.1, read on the forward strand.
CTATCTGACCCGGCAAAGATTGCTCTGCTATATAAATTAAAAAAAACAGAACTTAATTACGTTCACCCCTATCACGCCCCTTCTAGTCTTATTTTTGTAACAAACAGTCCTTTTCCAAAGTCCAATTTATCTCTATACCAAAATTCAGTGTAGCTTTCATTTATAATATTAAATATGGACATTATAAATTTAAAAATTGAGATCGATGTATGTTTGTTAATCGTGACAGAATGGCTGAACAATATATAGCTTGGAACAGAACATAGGTGAGAACAAAGTCTTGGGTACCAGCTAGTTTATTACAAACTTCTTATAAATGAACATAATTTCCAATTGACATTAAAATGCAATACAGATTTTATTTCTAAACCCTACCTTTTGTTCAGAACCTTTTTGGAATCTTATTTTACACAAATAAAACCTCGACTATACACAACACTTTAATCCACTTAAATTTTTACTATTACTAGATTTTTACCAAAGTTTTACAAGATATTTTCTTATAAACACGAACTGTTTTGAATAATCGTTTGTCTTGCAACAAATTACACGACTATCCCGTACCGAAGACGGGTGAAAACTGAATAACGGAAAATGATAGAACACCTCTCTTTGAAATTTGAATATTTACGAAAAGCGCATGTCTTGTCATTGAACTATATATTATCCTCCTTATTAAGGACATATAGAGTTGTTTTTACGTTGATAGGGAATGTACTTACGGCTTTCTTCTCTCATATATGTAGCAGGTAACCAATGTGACGGAGCGGAAAATTTCGATTTATTTTCTTATGGGAAATAATTTATGATATTCATTTATTAATAGCTTAAAAGAGGTCAAAGTCTTTAATGGTGTTGGTTAGATTACTTCTCTGATAGGATGGCTCTGTGAGTAGCCTTATAAAATGGTGACCGTGATTTTTGTTCCCAGACAGGACAAAATATGTATACTATCGAAAATTAGTTTTTATTATTATTGACAATAAGTTCAGTTTATTTACAACTAGCAGCCCGTCCCAGCTTCGCACGGGTATTTAACAAAAAATAAAAAATTAAACCCTTCTATTTTTTTTCGGTCTCGGGGAAAAACCTCTCTTGACGGGTTATATATCCGGCTGGGGGGACCGAGAGATATAAGGGACTCCGGAAAAGATGTTCGACCCACTAAAAAACCCCGCTGTTCTCCTATCGTCTACGCTCGGGCCCACGGATATAATATATTATGCCATATTATGGCCTGCCGATCTCGTGGCCCGGGCCGGCGCCGGCCCACGCTTTGTCTTAAAGCGGGCCCCTTCTAAAGTGCTGGCGCCAGGGGGTCAGGGTTTCGTCCCCCCGGCGCTCTCTTGTAACAACTCTAGGAGTTGAGGGGGGCTGTGGAACAGCACGCGGCCTTCTCCCTCGCGGCAATAGTGCGGGCGGCGGATCCTCCCCCGAGGGGCCACGGCGGCCGGAGATCGTTGCCCGCCCTCCGGCGCCGACGACGCGGCCTACGTTGGCGGGAGGGGAGTGCGGTGGCGGACTCCCGCTCCCGTTCCTCCCTTGCAGACACTACTGCCTCGCAAAAGGAGGCGACGGCCGTCCATCCAGGATCGCCCCCGACCATGGACAGAACCAGGGCCGGGAGTGACAGGTCCGCGGCCAATTCCGGACGGGACTCGCATCCCCGTCGCGTGCTAGTCAGGCGTGGGTACGACTACCAGACGACACTCCAGAAAAAGCAGAGTCGCCTGATGTCGTAGCCGGCCCAGCAAGACCAACCGACAGCGAGGATGCAATTCCCGCCCCGGGAACACTCTGTGCAGGCGCAGTCGAAATAGGCATGGTTTCGACTACCAAATCAGGTCCCAGGGTAGAACCCGGGACCCCAATCAGTATTCGCAATCATCCCACCGGGGACTACGCCACGAACAGAGAGCTAAGTTGGAAAGGATGTAAGAGGTAGACGGAAAGAAAGGTAGGACTCTGTCGCCTCAAACGGAGAGGGGAGTGAAGCGACGGATGCTCGGGCACCTCGGGTACGCACACCCGTGCACTCCTCGGACAGAGGAGCGCCCCTGAGGGCAAACCCTTCTATTTGCGTCAGGTTACAAAAAAAAATTAAATTATAAAGAAAGTTTGAATATTATTATTTCTATGAGCTTTTATTTTAATGATATTTTTTGTTATTACTTTTTATTTATTTTTCGTTATTTTTTAATAAGTATTCTAATTTTTGTAAAAACCCCAGTGACGCACGCCTACATTGCATAAGGTGCTGCCTAGCTAGCCGAACAGGGTGAGCGGCTACCACGCAACATTTTTCTAATACTTACATTTTTAAACTCGTGATATCTTTCGAATGGAATATCCGAATTGAATAATTCAAAAAGTTATATAAAGGTATTGAAACAGTTTTGAATATGGAGTTATTTTTTTTTTGATAAGGATTAATACCAAGATCCAAATAAAGAGTCTTTTCTAGGGGCGGCATTTCAATTAAATTTTTAAAATAAAAGAACACTTATTGTGGCATAACTATAATAGTTAGACATATGCTGTCGCGACACTTTTTGTAAATAATTATGTGTTCTGCAAAGTTGTAGTACATTATTTTATTCTATCATCAATAGTTTTCGCAACGCACGCGATTTAAATAATATTTTAGGTAATTTTTTTACACTTTGGGTTACATTATTGGAGTTTTAGTAAGGATCCCTAATTTTTTTGAAAATATAATATAGCCTATGTCACCCGGGGATAGTGTAGCTTCCCAACAATGAAAGAATTTTTTAAATCGGGTCAGTAGTTTCGGAGCCTATTCAAAGCAAACAAACAAACAAACAAACAATCAAATCTTTCCTCTTTATAATAGTAGTATAGATTGACATACCACCAACTGACCCCAAAGTAAGCGTAAAACACAAAATAAGAATAAATTATTCTTAGGTGATTTAAGTCTTTTCTGGAATTAAATAATTACTTATTAATAATAATATACTAATTATAATTTTCACATTAAAATTTAATAAATAATATTACCATTCTTGAAAGGCAAACTTAACTAAGAGAAATTGAGTGAAATTTCCAGGAAAGTGGTTTGAAGTTCAAATACCTAATTAGAAAAAATAATTGAAATGATCCAACCCAACATAAAATAATCATTCAATCCAACAATTAGGTAAGTTATAAAATTTATTGTTTCTAAGTATTTAAACTGCAAATTACTTTCCTAGAAAGTTCACTCAATGTTTCTTATAGTAAAAGTTGTCTTTCAAGCATCAATATGCAACTAAAAATGATACGAGTGCTTTTTCTGCTGACAAACTGCTGCGCAGTTTGCATATATACATGGTGGGAATATATGGTGGGCATTAATTTGTAACATTTAGAAAATAAATAAATAAAATTTGAATAAAAAGAAGCAGCAAAACACTTGTGTTAGAGACGCTAGATAACTACATAACTTTTCTTTTGTAAATAAATACAAATTTATATAACTGAGTGTTTAGAGATGAGAATCGACCACGCGATCCCCGCAAGCTTGACGTTCGAAAACCTTTGCACCATAGACGTCACCGATATTTATGTATTTAATTATATATGTTTTTTGTTTAAAAAATAACAGATTTATTTGTTTGCTGCGGATTAATTGAAAAACGACTAAAAATATAGAAATATTCTCTATTAGCACTTAACATATTTAGTATTTTTTTCCGTACAGGGGCGGAGAAAGAGTAGTGACTTCGATAGCCGGGGTCGGCCTCTCTTAAAAGGCGACAAAACAACCCTAGATACGTATTTCGCTCTCAGATTGCAACTGTGGAGGGGGGAAAAAGAGGCACCTTTATTTTGGCAAGTTGAATAAACATTTTCCAAGTATCCGTACGTGACAGGAAAAGTTCCCAAGAGACTTGTACTAAAACCTACTATCCGTATCGGCAAACTCAACAGGATTAGGCTTTGTTTTGATTAGAGGGATATAGACGAATTAAATATCACTTTTTTGAATTCAGCTTCCTGCAGTATCACAGGATTTTGTTATAAATATACGATAGATCCATACTCGAAATTATTTAAAAATACTTTTGTAATCGCATTAAATATTTGCATGTATTAGCAGCGCATGCGGTTGTAAAACGAACAAGTAAAATTTGTTGTAATTATTTTATACGTATGTAAATCGACAGAAATTACCAATGATTGTAATTTTATCATACACATATCCATTCACATATCAAATTAAAATACATACCCACTCAGATCTTCAAGATATTTTTTATCAAATTAAAAACTCTCCTTAGCGGCTGAACTTGAACAGAAAGGCGACACAGGTATGTATGGTTCTTCGCACTACCCTCATCGACTACTCAGCTAGCGAATGATAACCATTGTTTTCGCGGGTTTATTTACTAAAATACCCCCGTAATCAACAGCTTTTGTGGGGTAGTCACAGGTTTGATTATTGGTTATAGTTCTGTGACACCTCCGACGAGAATACAATTATATTAATATACATCTGTATATTCACGGGTTAAACATAGTGAATTTAACGAAATATATTCTTGTGAATAGATGAACATACATACTTTGATAATACACACAGCGCCATCTAGTCAAGGAAATAAGTAGCAGAGCATTTGTGTTATGAATACTAGATAACTAATGTACAACTTTTATTATATCTAAACACCCACAACGGAGGACATTTTCTTCCAATGAGAATATCCCACTGTGAGCAACGAGGATTTAACGCTTGAATGATGCTGATGATATTAAATTACACGGGTTCATTTATAAATCAAACTGATTACCTCGGAATGTTACTGAATTTTTCCCGTAAATATCCAATTTTTTGCCAAAGAAGCAAATTCATGCCACTGGGATCAGCGAATTCAAACGATATTCCGCCCGACGTTTTAAAACTGCAAATTAAACGATTTATTTACCAACCCTACTGTATCGGCCACAGTGCGTGTAAAAAGCAATGAGTAAATTTTACACAAAATAATTCAGATAAGTTTTTTAGGATCACATCATCTATATTTTTTTTTGAGACAGCAGACAAGCTGTTGCCCACTTAACAGCAAGCAGTTACAGTCGCCTATGAATGTTAGGGGTGCCAGGGGTAGCGCTAACATGCTGTTAACCGCGGTAGGGTTCTAGTTCAAACCTGGTCACTTATGCCGGAACACAAGGTTATTATGGCGGAATACTTTTGGACCAGAAGTATCCAGACAGATTTGGGGCCTTGCCATCTAGCTAGAGTTGTTTTGTCACCTTTAAGGACAGATCGACCTCAGCTGCAGGGGTTAGTATTCTTAATCCGCCCCTGCATCGAAAAAACAAGTTTTGATGTGATAACTGTTTTTACACTTTCTTTAATTTTGGTCAATACGTTTTAACGAATTTTTGTAGAAGTAATAGAAGCGCACGCGTACAGTTGCCAGTACTGGTTAATTTTACTAACATCAAGTGTCTGTTACAATGGTTTTAAATTAAATCATCTGATTTATATTAGAATTTATGTTAGAATAGACAAATAATGGAAGTAAATGTTCAAATCTAAACACTAAGTGTTTTACATGCATGTACAATCAAAACAAAACAACTTAAAAATAGTCTTCAAATAAATCGCGTAATTTAATTATAAATTATATATAATATTAATTCGTCTTTGAAGTTTCGTTTTATTGTTGTAGGACAGCAGTCAGTCTGACATCCTACTTAGAATTTAGTAATTACCGTCGCTTATTTGCAACGCCAGTGGAAATGCGACGCTGCTGTCCCATAAGGGTACAGGAACTTGAGTCACTAATGGCAGAACGCAACATAAAGTTACTATGGCAGCATACATAAGACCAAAGATGATCGCTATCTAGACGTGCTTGGGACCTACTACGTAGCTACGATGGGATTTTTTGTCGCCTTTAACGACGGGCCGACCCTAGGCGCAGAGGTCAGTATTCTTTCTCCGCCCCTACACGAATACAAATACTTTTGAATTTAATAATCGTAATATTTTTTTTTATATCCAAAACTATTAATCAAAGAGAAAGTTACGAGTATACTTTGTTCTGAGAGGGAGGTGTATATAAAATTTAAATTAAAGCTAATATATTATGATAATATTTCAATTAATTAATATTTTCAACAAGAATGTCGAAAGTTCTAGACATTATTATTTAATGGTTACCGCCACGGTGAAAGCAATAATTAAGATACATGTCTTTTGAAGACGCTTTCTTTTCTAGTAAAATAGCTCAAGAGAATACATACATGTTTGATTTTTACAGGGCTTTCTCACAGCTAATATTTTAAAAAGTGGAATTAGGAGTGTTTGTGTTTCTCTTTCTATAGCTCTCTAATAAAGTGAAGGAATGATTATATGACAATTTTTACCTTAAATCGCTCTTTCAAGGTATTCAGGAGCAAGTCTACATTAATTGAACCTTATAAGTTTTTAAACAACTCGACGGCTTTTAAAAGATTGTAAAAAAAATCCATAATCTATTACTATTGCGATCACGTTACTATAAACTTTTAACTACTATCGCCTTTTGCCTGAGCCGATGGACTGGCCGGCTTTTGATCCAGCCCAGCTCTCTGTCTATACAGGGTGACTTTGATAAAACCATCTAATTTTTTTTTACGCACCAAACATCATTTAAGGAACCCATTTTTGCAAAAAAAATTGTATGTCAAATTTCCCCCATAAAATATTTCATTCCAGGGAAAATATGGTCACTAATTCAATCGTACAAAATAGTCATACGGTGCAAATTTCGTACGTTAACCTGTTATTACCTGTCTCTGTTACTCCCGCGTAAATGTAATATAAAAATAATGAGTATTCGCTCGCACAGATGCAATGACCGCCGTCCTCGGCCTCGTACTATGTCATTGTACCAGTTTTTTGCGGTACCGATGGAGAGGTCATTAACACTTGCGCGCCCTAGTATATATTGCGAGTTCTTTGGATAACTTTGTGATGCTGATTACTCAACATTTTTGTACTATGTGATACTAAACTAATATACATGTTTCTCATAACTTTTACTAAAGATTCTTCTGTGTGAATTTGGACGGTGTTTTCAAAGTCACCCTGTATATGTCACCAATCCACGTTAGACAAGCTTATCAGGTAGCGTAGTCTCGAAATAGAGACAGTCTAAAATTGGAATGTTATGTGTTAGGGTAGCTACACACATAAGCGGGCCGGCATTAATCGGCACAGCCGGGCAGTAAAATCGAATATATGTAGATTCGAGAAAAAACCGCTCGGCTTTCATTAGGCGGGCCAGCATTAATCGGCAAAGCCGGGCGGTAAAATCTAATATTATCTATATTAATCTAATATTATCTATATTCGGCAAATGTTGACCCGAATGAACTACCCGATCGGCACAAGCCGAACAAGTGCAGTAATTACTTCGGGTTGGCTTTGTTGTTCGACAAATACTGCCGAACTGACTATGCCGGCCCGTTTATGTGTATAGTTACCATTATTATAATGATAATTATTATTATGTACATTTTATCCACTATTAATAGAGTACTGTGACCAACGCTGTGGTTATAAAGTGTAAATATTTGTAAACCATCAAGCCTTGTTAGTGTCTTTTTGGTGGCGGGAATGGCTCTATCTGTTTCATTTTCCTGTTTATCAAACAGGTACTAGACCTTTGCGCTATAAGTCACCTTACCTGCTAGATCATCCTGCTTAACAATGAATACAAAAACAAATAAAAAATAAACATTAATTTATGCTGATTATCCAACTTATCAAAAGGAAGTGTCATGCAATGTCGCTAAGGTATTGCAGGGATTTTCACAAACATTCAATTGATACATGCACTCAGATCAGAAAAAACCATGTTTATCATACAAATATTATATCCGGCGTGGGAATCAAAATCATAGACATGATCGTACTTGGCCATTTGTGTAGTTACTGAGATGCTACATTTGTTTAACTCTATGATAGCTTGGACGAATATACGGCTTTAATTGGATGCAACCGGGATTATCTATTTGTACGATCCAAATTAAATATATTCTACAAATCACATCGAAACCATAAAAAATATGAGCTCGATTCTATTCTCAGCTCAATCACCAGGAGTGCTTCAAAATCTTAATAATATGGAAGCTTGGAAACATCCGTTTGACTAAAAAGCTTTTCGCAACCCCTTCCATAATTTCCCTTCTCGGAGCCAGTTTAAGTTAATTATGATATGTTTGCTCGAGTGCTTGTTCCCTTGTTTGCGTCGTGCATCAATCACGCAATATAAACTTCCCTGTTGATACGTGGGACGGGGTAACGAAGTTCCCATACAGCCGCAAATATTGGGTACTTCACCGTCCTCACGAATTATTGTGTTTATTTATAACACGGTTTGTAAATTTTAGTTCACGTTAATAAGGACGCAAAATCGCAACTTGTTATGCGAGGACCTCGCGGTGAAGGAGAGATAGCGCTCATATTTCCACGAGCTGCTGAACAAGCAGCATAAAGAGGTGCAGCCGCCAGATCTTCCTCCGAACCAAGGACTAGTGCCACTGATAACGCCTGCAGAGGTCTAGGATTATCTTCGACGCATGAAGAATCGGAAAGCTGTTGGATCGGATGGAGTCCCCATTGAAGCCTGGAAGGCGATGGGCTCTCGTGGTGTGGGCACTTTAACCGACCTTTTTAACCGGACACTCCTCACCGGTACGATCCCGAACCAATGGAGGCTGAGTATCATTACTCCAGTCTTCAAAGGCAAGGGATCGGTGCAGGAGTGCGGTAACTACCGCGGTATAAAGGTCATGTCCCACACCATGAAGCTCTTCGAGAGGGTTATCGACTCTCGGATTCGACAGGAGTGCACTGTCTCGGAATGTCAATATGGGTTTCGCCCTGGTCACGGGACAATGGACCCTATTTTTGCCCTAAGGACTGTCGCGGAGAAATACAGGGCGAAGAATACGCCTCTGCATTGTCTGTTTCTTGACTTGTAGAAGGCCTTCGACTGTATTCCTCGCGCGATAATCTGGTGGGCATTGCGGTCCAAAGGGATTCCAGAGGCCTATATTGAGATCATCCGAGACATGTACCGTGATTCCGATTCCGTAGTTCAGACCGCTGTTGGCGACACTAAACCTTTTCCAATCACCGTCGGTGTGCACCAAGGATCCGTCCTTAGTCCGTTTCTGTTTAGCGTGGTATTAGACGTATTGTCAAACAGCATCAGAAACTCAAAGGACAGCCCCCGTGGCTGCTCATGTATACTGATGATATCGCGCTGGCAGATTCGGACAGGGGTAGGCTGGTGCGACGTGTGAAGGTGTGGAAGGAGTCGCTTGAGAACGGTGGTCTGAAGCTCAATGTGGCGAAGACCGAGTACTTGGCCTGTAACTCCACAGATCCCACACCCGTACGCATAGACGGCAACACGGTCGAGCGCACGGACCATGTGAAATACCTGGGATCTGTGTTTCATGCGTCTGGTGACATCGATTGCGACGTCAAGACACGCATTGCTGCCGCGTGGGCCAAATGGCGTGAGGTAACTGGTGTCATTTGTGACCCCAAGATGCCGGTGAAGTTGAAGGGACAGGTCTATAAGACCATCATTAGGCCTGTCCTTTTATACGGCTGTGAAGCGTGGCCGGTGTTAGAGCGACATAAGCAAGAACTGCGTGTCACGGAGATGAATATGCTGCGGTGGATGTGTGGAGTGACGCGGAAGGACCGCGTTAGGAACTCCCGCATTCGCGGTAGTCTTCATGTCCGTGACATTGCAGATAAATTGCAGGAGTGTCGGCTCCGTTGGTATGGCCATGTTTTACGGCAACCGGATGCTTACGTGGGAAACAAATGTCTGGCCATGCCGCCTCCGCCGGGCCCCGGCAGGAGGGGTAGACCCAAAAAGTGCTGGCTTGACGTCGTAAAGGGTGATATGCGTGCCAATGGGCTAACTACCAGGGATGCTGAAGATCGCGCGAAGTGGAGTAGAAAAAGTCGGAAAGCGGACCCCGGGCACCGAAACGAAAGTTTGGGTGGCAACCGGGACTAACGCTAGGATGATGATGATGAATAAGGACGCAAAATATTTTACTTGATTTCACAATTTAATTAATTCATTTTGATCATTTTATCTACTCATCATCATCATCTTAGCGTTGAATCCTGGTTGCAGCCCAAACTCTCGCTTCCGCGCCCGGGGTCCGCATTCCGACTTTTTCTTCTCCACTTCGCACGATCTTCGGCATCTCTGGTGGTCAGTCCATTAGCATGCACTTCAACCCCTACGACGTCAATCCAGCACTTTTTGGGTCTACCCCTCCTTTTTTTTTTTTTTTTTTTTTTTTTTTTATTCCGAGGAAAACTGTTACAGTTTCCACCAGCCTCCGGGGGAAGGCCGGTGGGGTATGTGGGATTACCTCCCGAGGGGGCTGCCTACTCCCCTCGGGCGGACCGGGGGCCAAGGCCGCCGGTCCTACCCACTAAAAACCCCGGTCGCCACTCTTGGCCTTAGAGGGGGCTTCGCAGGATCGCCTTTTGGCATTACTCTGCTAGGCCCCCAGCCAGACGTCTCCAATGAGGGTACCCCGAGTGACAGTTCCCGCTGCCGGCGGTCACACTAGACCTGCCGGTGACCAGACACAGAGTGTCCAGTCGGGGTAGGGCACCCTCCGTCTCATTGCCTTCGCCGGGAGCTTCCCCCGGAACTCCCGGCTGGCCGCTCTTACAAGAGAGCGACCGGCAACCCCTTCTCAGGGTGGGATGAGGTGCGCATAGCGTCTCCTTCCCCGATTCGTCCTACGCCGACGAATCGGTGGAGCCGCCGCGTCCTCCTCCCTCGCACGCTCGATGGCCTCCTTCTGCCGCATGACACTTTCAGCGAAGGAGACCACCGCGTTCCAGTTCCTCTCGCTGCGGAGCATTTGACCTACGATTGCCCGCAGCGAGAGGTCACCTCCCACCACACCCTGCAAATTAAACCGCTGGGGCCCCCAAGCGGCGCACTCGGACACCGTATGTTCTACGGTGTCTACTGGCGCGCCGCATTCCCAACAGGCCGGGTTCAGCTCCCGCCCCGCAATCTGGTGCAGGTACTTGCCGAAACAGCCATGGCCGGTCAGCACCTGCACCAGTCTGTATGTCAGGGTCCCGCTTGATCGCGAGACCCATTCCGACAAGTAGGGGCGGATTGCCTCAACAGTAACCCGGCCCGGCTCGGGAGGCCCCAGGATCCTTAACCAAGACTGGGTCAAGGCCTCCTGGGCGAGATCCCTGACCCGTCGCGACTCTTCCGGGCACAGCCGGAGTCCCCTCTCCCTGGCGTCGTGGCGCAGGCGGTACGTCTCTGAGAGGACAACCGCCTGCAGCTCCCAGGGCGGGTCGGCTGCCAGGAGTGCAGCCGCCCGCCAGGACACTGTACGGTACGCCCGAATGGCCCTCACGTCTATGACCCTCTGAGACCTTCTCAAGAGGGCCCTGTTACGAGACGTGAGGTGGTCTGCCCAGACAGGCGCACCATACATTGCCATGCTCCGCACGACGCCAGTGTACAATCTTCTCACGGCTGTGCCCGGCCCCCCCACATTGGGCAGGAGTCTGCCCAGGGCGGCAGCGGCCGAGACCAGCCTCGGGCACAATTGGGCAAGATGTGGCCCGAAGCTCCACCTAGGGTCTAGTGTGAGCCCCAGGTATTTCATCTGGGGCTTCACTTCGACCGCTGCGCCCCGGAGCACGATGCGTGCTTCTCGGGGTGGTCTTCTCCTGCGTCGTCCATGCAAAAAGAGGGCCTCCGTCTTTTCTACGGAGACCCTCAGACCGCACGACTCAATTCGGTCCACCACCAGCGAGGTGCTGATGGTGGATCTCCGGACTGCATCTTCGTAAGACTCACCCCGAGTTGCGACGAGGGTGTCATCCGCATAACACAACACCCTCGTATCGGGCGGGACTGGGCATCGTAGGACCCAGTCATACCCGATATTCCACAGAAGTGGTCCCAGTACCGACCCCTGCGGAACGCCGCACGCAACGCGCCTCCTTCGGACCCGACCGTAGCCATCCTCCCAGACTATGAAACGGTCCCGGAGATATGCCTCCAACAGCCTCCGCAGATACAGAGGCACTCCATGGAACCGGAGCGCCTCCAGTATCGTCTCGAACGGGAGGCTGTTAAAGGCGTTCGCTATATCAAGCGATACCGCCAGGACCACTTCTCCCTGACTCTCCGCCTCTTGTGATATGCCCTTCAGAGCGGTTAGCGCATCCAACGTGGAGCGCCCCGCCCTGAATCCGTACTGGGCGGCGGAGAGTCCCGGCTCTGCCGTATCCAGGTGCTGGACGAGACGGCTCGCAACTACCCTCTCAAAGGTCTTCGCCGTCTCGTCCAATAGGACGATCGGGCGGTAGCCGGAGGGATCATCTGGGGAACGGCCCTCTTTGGGAATCAGGCAAAGCCTGCCCTCCCTCCACTGGGCCGGGAACTGTCCGGTGCTGAAGCACTTATCGAACAGCTCCCGAAGCCAGCCGCCAAGGTGAGTGGCGGCTTGGAGGAGCACTCTGCCCGGAATCCCGTCGGGTCCAGGTGCCTTTTTGGTGCCCTGAAGGTGTCGCAGGGCATCTTCTATTTCTTCCTCTGTTGTGGGGGGAGGATCAACGTTCTCCACTCTAAGCAGAGGGACGGCCATAGACGGGGGAGTGAATGCTCCCGGGCTCGGGAAGAGCCCCTCAATTATGCGATTGAGGGCCTCCTCCGATAGGGTCGCCGTTACCGGGGCGCCCGCAGCACGCATCTTCTTGCGCGCTGACTTGTACGGACGCCCCCAAGGATCCCTGTCAAGGCCCTCGAGGAGCTCCTCGTAAGCCCGGGCCTTCGCTTGGCTAATTGCCCGCTGAAGGGCTTTCTTGGCAGCATTTTGCTCCTCCTTAATCCTCCGGAGTTCTTCCTCGTCCGGCTGCGGATTCCGGTGTCGGTACCGGTGGACGGCTCTGCGGGCGCGCTGCGCAGTGTTGCGCAGCTCCGCTATTTCGGCTGACCACCAGTACACCTGCCTCCGAGCCGGACGCCGCCGGACCCGTGGCATAGCCGCCTCGCAGACCGTGAGGGCCGTGCGAAGGCGACCGGCCGCCTCCTCTGCTGTTTCCCCCGCGGGCGCTGGGTATGCGTTATAAACCCAGCGCTCGGCAATCGCCTGGACCTCAGCCATCTCTTTGTCGAGACGGCCGAGTGCCCAGCGAGGGAAATTTTCACCTCTTTGCGGCTGCGGAATGCTGCGGAGGGGGGAGACGCTGAATCTGATGTACAGATGGTCAGATAGCGTCTCTACCTCCTCCTCGACATGCCAGTCCACCACCCTGCATGCGACCACAGGAGTGGCGAACGAGAGATCCACAATTGAACTGCCCTGTGGTCGCACGCAAGTGGGAACCGCCCCCCTGTTCAGGAGGACGAGGCCACTCCGCAGCGCCCACTCTTCTACGGCCCTACCTCTTGCATTGGTGGTAGGACCGCCCCAGGCTCGGGATTTGGCATTGAAGTCACCGAGGACCAAGGTCTTCCTCGGCGGCATCCGGCCGACGGCGGCCCCGACGGAGTCGAGAAATGACTCGAACTCCACCAGGGGGCGGTTGGGGGAGAAGTACACGCCAATAATGGCGAAATCACCCCAACCTGCCGCCGCATATCCCGACCCATTCTCCAGGAGTTGGAGAGGAAGGCTTTCACCTGCCCGGGCGGTCACTGCCACCGTGCCGTCCCAGTCACCGATCCAATTGTCACGGACCGGGACGAGGTAGGGCTCTGCAATAACTCCAACATCACCACCTCACTCCGCGAGGGACTGCAGGAAGAGGTCCTGCGCCCCCGCGGAGTGGTTAACGTTCCCCTGGAGGATGCGCATGCCCCCTACGCTATCCATTGACAGGGGCATCCACAACCTCCATAACCGTCGGTTCTGACGCTCCCTGTCGTGGCAGGGAGCGCCAGATACCCTTAACGTTGGGGGGGCGGCATTCTTTGCCCCCCATCACGTGGGTCGCCGTTTTGCCCGCATCGGCGCAGACGGCGCACCGCGGGGGCTCGTTGCATTTGTTGGACCCATGTCCCGGCTTCCCACACCGGAAACATAGGTCCGACCTATCCACTTGCGAGGGGCACATCGCTTTGGTGTGCCCCATCGAGAAACACTTATAGCACCGCCTGGGGAGCGGCTCGAGGAGCCTCACTTGGGCCGCCCCCCAGCCGATGCTGAACTCCCCGGTACGAGTGAGCCGAAGAGCTCCCTCGATGGGGCACTGGGCAATTGATGAGCCCAAGCCCCCTGGTCCCTGCCTGATCTCCGAAACCTTGAGGGAATCAGCAGGGACCTGTGCTGCCTCCGCCAGCGCCGACAGAAGGCGCTCCTCCGTGACGGAGACAGATAGCCCGTGTATGTAGAGGCCAGTTCTTTTGGCTGGCCTCGACACGAGCCCTCTGTCCACAAGGACCACCTTCATACGGGAGGCAAGGAGGTCCGCCTTCTCCTCCTTGCCCTCCCCCTCAACCTCATATAAGATGCTGCCATCGGCAGCTCGGCGACTCCTAAGGCCCCTTTGGAAACCCAGGTCCTTAATTTCCACCTGGGTCTCCGCTATCAGGGCCAATTGTGGGAGAGAAATCCCCCTCTCTGAGGCGGCCGGTGGCAGCGAGAGTTGGATTACTGCCACCTTAGGGGGATCTACCCTTACCTTTTTCTTTTTCCCCCCCTGCTGGGTTTTGGGGGGAGAAGCAGAGGGGGCCGGAGGCGCCGTGGCACTGTTGCCCTTCTTTTTCTTCCCCTTTTTGCGGGCCACCACCGTCCATGCCTCAGGGGAGGCTGGGGCTCTATGGCCGTCTGCCCCCTCCTGGGTGGCAGCTGGGGGAAGTCTTCCCGATTCCACCCCGCATGATAAGTTGGCGGGTGGAAGGCGGGCCACGGCGACGGTACGTACGACGGGCCCGCTGCTCCATACATGGGAGGTGGTGGCGGCGGTATGGTGGGCCGGACAGGAGGTTGCGTTCCTGGTGGTCCAACACCACGCGCCGTCACATGTCTCCGGGCCCCTAGCGTCCTGGGATGTAGGGACGCTGGAGCACGGGAAACCTCCGGTTCGGTAAAGGGCCCGGGAGTCTGGGCCGCCTTCTTTTTCTTCTTCTTCTTCTTCTTCTTCTTCTTCATGCCCAGTCTCCCAGGCTCCTGGGCTGCACCCATCCGGGGTTCCTGGGCCGGGGTTGCCAGGCGCTTCCCCTTCGCCACGCCCGCCAAGGGACCACGCGGTCCCCCAGTCGCCGCCCCAGTAGCGCCCCCAGCAGGCGGCGTCGGAGGCCTGATCGCCCCTAGCAGATTCTGGGACGCCGAGACCCCATTCTCTCGTCTGGCGTCCGCAGCGAGGGGGGGCCTTCTCCTGATCGCCGGCAACAGACGCTCCTCGAGGCCCTCAAAACGGGCCTCGATCAACCTCCCTACCGTCTCTAAGACCGACCTCTTCAGGTCGTCAATGTCAAACCCGGTCGCGATGGATGTTGGTACTGCGGCCGGGGAGACGGCAGGAGGGGGGGAGGAGCGCCTATTGGCCGTCGCCTCCGCGTAGGCCTGCCTCTGCGCCTTGAGCTCGCCCTTGACAGCCGCGAGCTCGCGTCTGAGGCGGTCGTTGTCAATCCGGAGACGACGGTTTTCTCCGCTTTCTGATTTTTCCGCCAGGATCTCCACGATGTCTGTGATCCTGGCGGCCGACGCCTTCAGCTGCCTGATGAAGGTCCCTTTCAGGTTGCCCGATCGAGTGGCAACAAGCTGAATTTGGGACACTTCATGGCCCGCAGCGGCCCTGAGCCGAACGAGGTCCATGGACTCCAGATTTTCTGGGGTCTCCTCGGTCGACTCAAATTCTATGTCTGCTGTGGGCACATAAAAACTCCCCGACTTGTTGTATATGCGCTCCAGCATCCGCTCCCCCATAATTTTCACAGATTCCCCGACATTGAAGTCCGACTCACTGTCAGGGCCGGGGGCGGCGCTGGAACGCCTGGAAATAACTACTTTCCCCCCTTTGCCCCTACGCGCTCTGAGGGTACTTGTTGCCCTTGTATCGGGGTCTGAAACCACCGCTCTCGCAGCAGTCTCGGCCCCATCCTTCACCTTAAACCTTTTGTCCCCCGTTTCGTTGCTGATCCTGATCTCCTCGGATCCATCCTCGTAGGACATCCTTCTGGCGGAAATCGGAGGAAGATCAGCACACGAGATGGAGGAATCTGACTCCTTATCTACCTCTTTCCTCCTTGTTCTTAGAGACCTCCTCAGAGGTCTGCTCTTTCCACTACTATTGTCTCTCTCCCTATCTTCTTCCTCCTGTCTGCTACTTCCTTCCTTATTATTATTAAGTTCAACCGAATAATCCATGCTCATGTAATTATAGGTTTCATCCCATTGGCTCCCCACCCTCCATGGAGTCCGCAAGTGGGGACGACCCAGGCGGAGCAGAGCTCTACGCAAGGGCCGCCAGGGCTACCAACGGGATATAGGGGTAGTCGGAGGCGGTGGGTGCGGTATCCGAGGCATGAGAGACGCAGATGGTTAGGCCACGAAACTCTTGCCTCATCACCATGACCTCCTACCTGACGACCTTCCCTAGCCGGGTGTGTTTGACACTACCACCCATGACCATTTCCCTGCAGCTGGCTAAGCTACAAGGCAGCCGTCTGGTCAGAAATCCGGGCCAAACGGGCGTGTTGCCGATGACAGGTTGCCCATCTACACCGGCTCAGCCTCGCAGGATCCCATCATCCCGACGTACGGCTCCGCTGCGTAGGCCGTAACGCAGGTGGCTGTGACACGCCACCCCAGACCCAACCACAAAGTCTAGGGCAAGGCGTAACATCTTCGGTCGGAAGTGGTTGCAGTGAGAGAACGGCCGTGAGTGTCGAACGCCAATCCAGGGCATAGAGCGACATCAAACACCCCCAGCCACACCGACACACAGCCGACCCGACCCAAGATGAGGGAATTGGGGAAAGGATGTGGGAGGTAGACGGGAGGAAATGTAGGACTCCGTTGCCTCAGACGGGAAGGGGAGTGAGGCAACGAATGCTCGGGCACCTCGGGTACGCACACCCGTGCACTCCTCGGACAGAGGAGCGCCCCTGAGGGCGGGTCTACCCCTCCTGCCGGGACCCACTGCAAGTTATCCGCAATGTCACGGACATGAAGGCTACCGCAAATACCAGAGTTTTTCACGCAGCCCTTCCGCATTACTCCACACATCCACCGCAGCAATTTCATCTCCGTGACTCGCAGTGCCTGCTTGTGTCGCTCCAGCACCGGCCACGCTTCACATCCGTATAAAAGGACAGGCCTAATGATGGTCTTATAGACCTGTCTCTTCAATTTAACCGGTATTTTAAGGTCACATATGACACCAGTCACCTCACGCCATTTGGCCCACGCGGCAGCAATGCGCGCCTTGACATCGGAGTCAATGTCACCAGACGCGTTAAATACAGATCTCAGGTATTTCACTTGTTCCGTGCGCTTGACTGTATCGTCGCCTATGCGCACGGGTGTAGGATCTATGGAGTTAGTACTCGCTCTTCGCCATGTTAAGTTTCAGACCACCGTTCTCAAGCGATTCCTTCAACGCCTTCATACCTCCCACCAACCTACCCCTGTCTGAATCTGTCAGCGCGATATCATCAGCATACATGAGCAACCATGGAGGCTGCTCATTATAGTTTCTGATGCTGTCTGAAAGTACGGTTAGACGTACTAGTATGGTATTAGTACCACTCTAAACAAAAACGGACTAAGGATGGATCCCTGGTGTACTCCGACAGCGGTGGGGAAGGATTTTGTGTCACCAACAGCGGTCCAAACCACGGAATCAGAATCGCGGTACATGTCTCGGATAATGTCAATATAGGCCTTTGGAATTCCTTTGGACCGCAATGTCCACCAGATTATCGTACGAGGAATACAGACGAAGGTCTTCTGCAAGTCGAGAAACAGGCAATGCAGAAGCGTATTCTTCGCCCTGTATTTCTCCGCGACAGTCCTTAGGGCAAAACCAGGGTCCATATTCCCGTGACCAGGACGAAACCCATATTGACATTCCGAGACAGTGCACTCCTGTCTAAATTTTGGTTCACGTTAATAAGCACGCAAAATATTTTACTTGATTTCACAATTTAATTAATTCATTTTGATCATTTTATCTACTGACAATAGGTAAAAATCGTAAATCGTATTAAAGTTGTTAACTACTTTCAGTAGTTTTAATATTGTTATCCTCCACAAGGAACAAATAATGTACATACACAGACTGGGTAATACCTCTACTGGCTCTACCTTCAACTGAAAGTTTTACTTATTAAAATATATATAATTTTATAACTACCCCTATTGTAAAACATTGTACTCGTAGCTAAAGATCGAAAAATGTATGAACAATCAAAATCTTACTAAAAAGATATTACTTTATAAAATTTAAAAAAATTGCTGTCACAACATAATCGAATTCAACAAACAGAATTAATGAATAATATAACCGCATAATAAATCCGCAAAACTTATTTTAATCAGAAATATATTATATAAATTCTGATATGCTATAATAAATATTTAAAAAATGTACGGTCGGGGGACCTCCGTCGGGAACGAAATTCTTCGCGATATTTTTTTAATACAAAACGTGTTTTACAACATAGAGATTTATTGATTTTATTAATGTATTTTTATCACGCCAAAAAGTTCAGTCCTCTTTTATTCTACTCTCTCTCTCTCTTTAAATTGTTATTTTTCATGTTAATTTTCTATCACTTTTTCGACAAAACATTTTAAGTAAAGATTTAAATTAATGTTTCATTGAATATTTGGTAAAAATAGTAGTTTATTCGGAATTAAATTAAAATAGCGAATTATAAGTTATATATAAAATAATTCCCGTGTAAATTAAAATGATAACAAAACAAAAAATAACACTGGTCTACAGTGGTTTTGTTGCCTTAGATATAAGATTGATTTTGGATATATGTATGCTCACAATTCATGAAACTATCAATGATTTTGTAAGATTTGCTCTCTTTTTTTTAAACTTTATTTTACATTACTAAATCGAAAAACAAGAAACAGAATAACAGATATGTTTATATTGTCAGTTTTGTTTTGAAAATTAGGATTCATCGTAGTAAATAGAGAGGTAAATGTCGAAAACATATGTTATATTTCCATAAAACTTTTATAAGCTTTTCTTTTATAATTTTTCAGGGGACAATCTCTTTTTAAAGACCAGCAGTAAACTGCCATCATATGACAATCAATCGACCCTGATACCTTTCCTCCATCACTTTTAAATCCTGGTGGGACCGCTTTTTCTGTCCTTCACTATAATTTCCTAAACTATCCGGAAATTTATCCAGATGATTGCGAAGATAGTGTAACTTGATACTCATATTTACTCCTAGAGTTCGAAAGTTTGTCAGCATATTTTGTACAATTTCTTCATAATTTGGTGCTTTATGGTTACCTAGAAAATTTTCGACTACCAGTCATAATTTTAATAAAATCTGTGTCTTTCATCAATTGCCGTATTTGAGGACCATCAAATAACCTTTCAACTTTTCTATACTAAGCTTCGGATTTTTTTTACAAATGTAATTAAGACAGTCTCCTTCCTTGTCCAATGCTTTTACAAATTGCTTTATCATTCCTAACTTAATATGTAACGGTGGAAGTTTGATTTTGTCTCTGCTCGCCAACGGCTCCCTTATTACATTGGCTTTACCGACAGCTAAAGAAGATTGGCCATTGATGTTCCGAGTAATTAATTATTCTAAAACTAATTTTGTAATACATAACAAAAAATGTAAACATTTTCATATTCTTCTTTGAGTTTTGTTGAATGTGCAATTGGGTATGATACACATTTATTTCCATTATGCAGTAAGACGTATTTTAAACTTATTTTACAACTGTCAATAAAAAGGCGCCACTCAGTAGGTTTGTATTATTTTAAACCCATATCTAGAAGCAGCTTCGCGATATCATTACAGTACACCTGCTTACTTTCTCGCGTTCTGTGTTGTAATTGTTACTGTTGGAGCCAATAATTTTTTTCAATCTTGATCCATTTTTTGATAAATTGAGATCACGTATTAGATCACTGAGTTCATTTTGAGAAAATAACTTTGGCGTAGATGTTTTTCACTCCCATTCACTTCCACTGATAGACTGTCCCGATTTCTGTGAATTTGGCAATACCATTGTTTCTGAGGGCATGCGAATTACTTTTTGTGTAGAACAGAACATTTTGTAGACTGTAAGTCTGGATATCTCTACGTTTGATTTTGATTAAAACCTTTAGCATTTACTACGCAAAAGTAACAATCATCGAAATGATTCTTAGGCTCCATCCAGATCATAGGAATACCAAAGTCTAATCCAGAACGTTCTCCTTTTTTCCACAACCATAAAGACTCACTACAGGACTTACAAACTTTATGAAGAATCCATGATTTATCTGGTTTGTCCATTTTAAAACCTCCTCGACAAAGTCTGTTTTTTTTTCATGTAGAGCTGTGTTATATAAATATAATTTACATATTATAGAATTTAAGTTATATTATTCACCATACACAACGCTTACTGTCAAATCTTACCTCACACACTCTCATACACACATATACATCGCTTACTTGCATTGGTTGCTTGGAAGGGGTTTAGCGCTTTTTCGTTACGTGACGATTTCTGTAAGTTCACTCTACTGTAAGTCGTTTAGCTGTAAAAAACTTCTTCCAAAAAAACTACTACAATCAGTATAAGAATTAAGGTTTAAGACAAGCAATCCAAGTTCAAGCCTCAAATGTGCTATAGAGAATGTTTAAAACGGCGAACATAATGTAAGGGCAAAGGAGACACTCATCCCAGAACAAAGTTAAATTAATTTATCTATAATTAATCAGGTCACTCAAGTTTGAGAACACTCGTTCCCGACGGTCCGTTTTATAAGCGGTTCGATGCATAGGCGGAAGCGTTTGTACTTGTATCAGATACGCATATTGGTGGATAATGGGGAGCTGTTGAAGAAAATTATAAATTACTAGCTGTGCCCGCAACTCCGTCCGTGTGGAATAGTGACCTTATCACTAAGGGGTATGAACAATAGATGTTAATCGATTCTCAGACCTACTCAATATCTCACAAAATTTCACGAGAATCGGTCAAGCCGTTTCGGAGGAGTACGGGAACGAACATTGTGACACGAGAATTTTATATATAAGATTGAAGTAAAATTATCTTAGCACCGTTTTGATTTAAAAATTTGATGAAAATAAAATGAGACACCAAAAAGAGACAAACATATTCATAAATAGGATTTAGCCTCCTATAATCTTCGTCTTCTCTTTGTTCGGGCTTTCGTAGGTTTTTTACACCAATATATGGAATGTAATCTATTTTTTGAAGTTTCACTTCTACTGTATATAAATTACATACACATACACACACACAGAGAGAGAAACTTTTTTGTAGACACAATATATATTATATTTTATAATTTTTTCAGATAAAACAGCACTACTACAGTGAAACATTCTTGAAGGTTTTATTAACAGTGATGAATGTCAAAATTACAATTTAATTTCAACTTTAATTGTTCACGTGCAGTTCGTCTAATGATTATAGACACACCGCTATCTCACACTACTACATCTCAGTCAGAAACATGACAATAAGAAGAAAGAGTTTGTTTTGTGTGAGTACGGCTTGAAAAATTATTTAGTTGTTTTTAAAACTTGACTTAAAAATATTTCATAATATTTCAAGTCCAGCTGACTGCTCCCTTTTACAGCAAGACTTAGATACATTAGTTAAATGGTGTAATGCTAATCATATGTTTTTAAATAATAGCAAATGTCTTGTTATCTCATTTACAAATAAACGAAATAGAACTAATAATAATTATTTTTTGAATAATTGTGTCTTAAATAGGTCCGTTGTTGCTAAAGATTTAGGCATTATCTTTGATGAGAAACTTTCATTCCGTACACATTATCAATATATAACTTCTAAAGCTAATAAACTTTTAGGTTTCGTTCTCAGATCAAGCAAAGACTTCAAAAATCCTTATTCGGTATTACACTTATTTTATTCACTTGTGAGGAGTCTCTTAGAATATGCTACACCAATATGGTCTCCGTATTATAAAGTTCATATCGACGACATTGAAAGAGTGCAGAAAAAATGTCTCAGGGTATTAACTCACCGTTTGAAACCAGGTCGAAATAATCTTAATTATGAACAAAGACTAGCCCAATTTAAAACTGAATCTTTATCTATTCGTCGTAAATACTTTGATTTAGTCTATTTGTACAAAATTATACATTATATTATAAACTCTAGTGATTTAGTTTGACAAATATCTTTTAATACCAGATATACTGCGCGTAGATCACATTGCACTAATCTTTTTGCACTTGAAGTTCACAAAAACAACATCTCATACTTTAATCCCATTGTTAGAATGGCACGACATTATAATGAATTGGCAAGTAACAGCACTGATCTTGATATATTTGAAAATAGTTTTTTTTTAAATATTGTAAGTTAGTAAAACATATTCTAAAATAATTAATATTTGACCAGTTAATGATACATTAGATTTAATTAGATAGTAACTTATATATGTGTGTGAGTGTGTATGCGTGCTTGTATGTGTGTGTGTGTGTGTGTGTGTGTGTCAATGCATGTGTGTTATGTGTGTATCAATATATACACACAAGGTTTTTAGGTATCTTGTTACAATTTTTCTGTATGCACCTGCTTTGAATTGCAATCCAGATTGTTATGTTGAATAACTAAATTTATAATTTCTTTGGTTGTAATTTGTTTTGTGCCTTAATAAAATAAAATAAAAACCAACAATTACAGCATTTATGTGAAATAACAAGAAGCTTTTTACTTGGACCACACATTATTCCCATTATAAATGTGTGCCTGTGACGTTATTAAGGTGCTAAATGATGGTTCCTCGCATGAAATTGGGTCCCAGGAACAACCGCATTTATACTTTTCCTTGTATTGCATTCAGGAAATTACGCAAAACTAATTATAAGGATGGCTTCCTGAAAAATTAAAGTTAGCTTTAAGTTTGGAGTTCCACAATGACCTTTGAAGTCCAATTCAAGGTTTGGGGTTCAATCTTATGTTGTTTCTTTCCTTTTATTAAATGATTATAGTTTTTCTGTGCAGGGGTGGAATAAGAATAAGGCGAGTCAATCTTATTAAAGAAAAGTCAACAAACAGTCTATGAAAGGTCGTTTTATTTATTAATAAATTATTTATTTGAGCCGTATGAAGACACATTGAGCCTGTTCAAAGAGAACTCAAAAAAGGCTTATAGACTGTTCGAGCAATCGCAGAGTTAATTAACGTAGCTTATGAAATAACTTTTGAATACTAGGCATTGACGTAAATTCTGTAATTATTCTGTATTTTACTACATTACTGATTCAATCATAATGCGAAATTGTTTTTTAATAAAATAAAACATTGTCAAAGAGGTTTTGGTATTCAAAAATCTTTTTTTATAGTGTTGAACCTCATTCAATTATAACCAATTGTGTATCAACCATTGTAAAAGTACTTTAGACAACCTCTGTGGCTAAATTTTCGTATATCGGAACATTTGCAAGGTTCCCACCTCGATTCTGTGTTTATGTCTAATATACGAGTATATTTATTTATAAAAAAAAAGCTATATAAGTAGTATTTCAGTTGTCAAGTACCCATAACAGAAGTGCTCTAATGCTTACTTTAAGATTGGGTGGCGTTGTGAATTGCTACGGCACTATTTATTATTAGAGTAGAGCGTTATTATTTGTAAAAAATATTAACTAAAATTTTATACTTTTACATATTTTAGGCTATATTTTTAAATAAACTTAATGGTGATTTTTACGCTACGCGTTATGCCTACGTGTTAACTAGTCCATCGTATTTCAACTATGAAAAAATCTGCAACATTTTCGATAGAATCTCACATAAAATATTTTCATCCCGATATATTCGTCATAGATTCCAATAGGTTTCATCGCTCCCGGCAATATGGTGGTGCCATGTCGAGAATCATCAATCACATTTTATAATATAGCAATATTGGATTTATATATAGCAAAATATCAGTTGCGAAGTGATGTTTAGTATTTTATTAAAAATTCCTGCATAGTTTTTCTCACAAGTTTAATATCACGGCTGCATCCGAAGCATATAAAAAATATAATGAATACGTAATGGAAATTTCCCAGGAAATACAAATTTGATGAAACAGGTACATACAGGTTTCAGTTATCATACGCGGATGGCAGTTCATAAGTAACAGTAACTGCTCATTATTAAGTGAGCCGTCAGCCTGCTGTGCTACAGTAATAAAAAAAATGCTGGCAAAAAGAAAATCAAAGATTTTTTAAACAAACTCCACTTAATATTTCGTTCTACTAATCAATTTGAAAAATATGATGGCGTATTTTAAATACGAAAGCTCTCAAACAAAACTTTTTATCGGCTAAGGTCGGTTAGTTGTTAAGTCGATCAAGGCAATCTTCGGTTCAACTCATCCACTTTGCGGGTAGATGTGAAACTTTTTCAATCTACCCTCCAAACTTTAATATTAAACTCCTACTCTATTCGGACAATTTCCAAACTTTTCTAACGGGATGATGGGAAATAATATTTTTATCGAAATTTACCCTTCACAAGAGGGTCGTCATTGTCATTATTCAAGTAGTTAATCACACTTGTGTTGACCCTTGTGGTTGGGGAGACTCGCAAAGGGGTTTTTTTATCGAGAAAGTAGAAGTTTCCCTTTAGACACAAGGATCTCATATTGGAGACTTCTTCCTCGTCGTGTTCTTCATTCCTGAAGGTCGTGCCCGTCTTGATAAGCCTTTACGGAGACGCTGACGAACTGCCTCCACACCACTCTGTCCTCGGCCTGTTTCAGAGCTGCAGGCAAAGTGAGCCCCGTGATAGCCTTAATCTGATCCGACCTTCGGGTTGGTGACCGTCCTCTGGGCCTTTTCCCCTCTATTTTGCCTAGCACTATCAGTTTTTCAAGGTTGTCTGACTCCTTTCGAGCGATATGGCCAAAATAGCCGAGTACTCGCTTATAGCAGGTCGTGGACAATCTGGTTCTGACATTCAGCTGGTCGAGAATGGATGTGTTGGTACTTTTTGCTGTCCACGGTATGCGTAGCAACCTCCTCCAACACCACATCTCAAAAGCTTCGATCTTTTTTCGGTCAGCCACACGAATAGACCATGATTCAGAGCCATACAGAAAGATCGAGAAGACCAGAGATCGCACAATTCTCATCTTTGTGGTATTTGAGATGCTTCTGTTATGCCAAATTCTAGTCATCTTGCTCATTGCAGATTTGGCCATTTGTGTGCGTCTACGGATCTCTCCGCTACAGCCTCCCTGGTCGCTGATCAAAGAACCCAGATAAACAAACTCGCTAACGAATTCCAGGTCCGCTAGTTCCCCTGTACGTGCAAGCTGTCCACCCCGATCGACCACCATAACTTTTGTTTTGGCCTTGTTGATGGAGAGACCAACCCTCTCGCTCGCGCGCTCCACCCTTTCAAACAGCGCAGCCCGTTCCTGTTCTGAGGAAGCAAACAATATAGGAGACAGTCACAAGTAAATATTGGAGACAGTCACAAGAAAATACTTTAGCGTGCCTTTTGGCGTTAATGCCTCTAGCTTCCTGTATATTTTTTTTACATCTTTTTCTAGTTAAAAAAACTGTCAAACCAATCGGTGTTCTTCACCCATAAAATTACAAATTAATTTGTTTATGACTTGCTAGCTTAGCCTCCTTTCACGCCAGCACCACAAGTTCAACGAGAGGAAGCTGCGATTTGTTTAAAGTCAATAAACCGAAGTCAATAATATCCTACTGCAGGATCTCGAAGAAGACAAAACTCTTACTAATTGGCTGTGATCGTTGTACTGTTTTATTCTATAGTATTCATTTACGTAACTACGCTGTCTCGTGTGAATTTCCACCAGTTTCCTTTGTGATCATTTTTTTTTTCAGTTTCTTTGAAATAAGTTCCTAGTTGTTATGTATTGTTGCAAAGCTAAGAAAACGGTTATGTTTTTATAATAATCTGCAAGCCAAGTTTCATGCCTTTTTTTGTTTTTAAGACATTTTAGTAGAACAAAATCTCAAAAAAATATTGAAATAATAACGTTTTTCGTCTCGCATTTTTAAATTTGGACCGATAATTTTTTTTATATTGATAAATAACCAATGTTTAATCGATCTTATAAATCACAAGAAAATAATGATGATGAAGATACTTTTTTGTTGAATTTTTAATTTTGCATTTTTTGACTTGTTTGAAAAAAACTAAAAATCACAGATCACTTTTGCACAATGCATATGGGGTTTTTATCACAAATAGTCATCCCTATCACCTCCTAACGGAAATACGTCGAATTACCAATAACCCTGTATAGTTATGTACACTACATAAAATCATCATTAATATGATTAATTCTAATTGTAATAGAAATTTACACTTATAAATCTTGGAGTATCTATCTACATTAGACTATATATGTGTGTATATATAAGAAAAATGGGTTTCCTTTGAATACTTGTTTTTTGAATTTCTCATTTTTCTGATTGATTTTTTTTGTTATTTACACAACGAAGTGGGTGAGAACGGCTAGCGAATATATAAAATAAATTGGATTATATTTGCCTTATTAAACACTTTATAGAAAAGTCTATCTAATAACTGCCTCTTATTTTTCTACTGGACCCAATAAAAACAATTTAACAATGCGAATCGCGACTAAACAAGTAATACGAGAAAAGTACATTGAGATTCGAAGATGTTTGCTTCCTTGTGTACAACATTTGTCTTGCTCGTTCATTAGTAACGCTCATTAGCTGCCTGACAGAACCACAGTATAGACTGTGGTATAGAGAACTTTAAATGGATTTTCAATTGTTTTGTCAGTTGTATTTTGATGGTAGCTCTTAATTAGCAAAGGTTAGTAAGCAACTACGCGTAATTTTTTCAGTCTTTGGCGAATTTGCAAAATTGCGTTACTCTTGTAACTCTTTACCATTTTCGGATGTTTCTGTTAGTATTAAGGTCTACATAAAATACATTTTTATAATGAAAATTATGTTTATATAACAAGCAGTATAAACATAAGCAGTGACAATAATCTACAGAGTAGCCCAGGCTGTAAATTTTAAGTTATATATAACCGATGGAAATGATGATATAGGTTTTTTAATAACTACGCGCCATCTCCTGACACAAAGCATAGTAAGGAACTTGATGATCTGATATAGGTTAATGAATGAATTTTCTTATAATTTGTTTGCTTTAACCCCTCAAATGTCTAATGCTCATAAGAGAAATCGGTCGCCATTGGTTATAGATACGAGTAGTTAAATATCCCGTCACTGTTGATGGCTGTTATGTACCTATGCGGTACGTATGACATTTGGAGCGTTTTCTCTTATGTACAGCTGTATGAATAAAACATTTGAGGGGTTAATTTATATTTTATACATACATCCGTCTCAGAACAGAGTATACTCATAATTTTCTCTTTGTTTAATAGTTTTGGTTATAAAAAGTTATTATGATTATTGAATTCAATAGCATTTGTATCCGTGCAGGGGCGGAAAAAGAATACTGACTGGGGTCGGCCTGTCGTAAAAGGCGACAATACAGCCCGCCCTAGCTACGTGGTAGGGCCCCAAGCCCTTCTGGATGGCGACCACCTTTGGTCTTAAGTATGCCGCCATATAACCTTTTACTGTGTCCCGGCGTTAATGCCCCTAATGTCGCAAATACCCATAGGCGACGGTAATTGCTTACTCGTACTATTTTAAGTAGGTAAATTAACAATAAAAAAAGTCTCTACAAATTACCACACTCTGTGCTATCCATACATTCTAGTTTCCCTTTAGTTTCTCTGAATTTTATTAAGCCACTTACATTTGAAGTGCTTGTAGTTGGATGTAGCAATGTCTTTGACGAGAGCTTGTTATATTTACACTGTTCACTATTAAGCTCTTCGGGAGGTTCTCAATATATAATTATTGATGGCTACATGCCATCTATTCTTTAGCTATATAAAAACAACAAAAAACAAAACAATTTAGAGACGTGCAATTGCAAAACCCGCTATAACAATATTTTTGTAAACTCGTAAATTGAACTAAACCCATGTTGATTTAGTGAGATTTGTTTCGAAACGCAAAATAAAAGGTTGAATATTAGAATATTATCTGTGCAGGGGCGGAGAAAGAATACTAACCTCTGCGGCTGGGGTCGGCCTGTCGTAAAAGGCGACAAAATAACCCACCCTAGCTACGTGGTCGGACTTCAAGCCCGTCTGGATGGCGACCACCTTTGGACTTAAGTATGCCTCCATAATAACCTTGTGTTGTGTTCCGGCATTAGTGACCCAAGTTCCTGTATTCTTATGGGACAGCAGTGTGTTCGCGATGCCACTGGCGTTGCAAACCCATAGGCGACGGTAACTGCTAAATTCTAAGTGGTCAGCCTTTCTTCTGTCCTATAGCAATAAAAAAAAACTTCCGTTTACGGAAGTTTCCTTTTGTTTACAAAGAGTTCTGTAACATACACATTCACAAAAGAATCATATATGTATATACATAAAGATTATGAAAAAGATTATCTATACAAATAAATAAAATTGAAGGGTCTCTTTGTAATATTAAAATAACCGTTATTTACTAAATGCATTCGGACAAAACAACATTTTTACAATTTTTGTCTGTCTGTCTGTTTATTCCGGCTAATCTCTAAAATGGCTGCACCGATTTTGACGGGACTTTCACTGGCAGATAGCTGATGTAACAAGGAGTAACTTAGGCTATTTTTATTTTAGAAAAAGAGAAATAGTTTTTGTTAAAAATGATATTTCGAAAATTTTATATACCAATTTAAGTTGACCTCCGATTTATATCAACAATCATATGAAATAGGGTTCAGCTTAAGCTGGACATTGTAGGTTGAATTTCCAATTTAAGTTAAACTAAGATTTATGTCATCAATCATATGAAATAGGGTTTAGCTTAGGCTGGAATTTGTAGGTTCGAACGTTGCATTCGATAATACTGACTGTTTGCCATATTTCATTTATATTTTAGGGTTTATAGGGTTTGTGATTCTAAATAAACCTTAAGATATATCCAAAAATTCTGTTTAAAGTCACTATTCCACGCGGGCGGAGTCGCGGGCACAGCTAGTGTAAAAATATGTTTACTGAAAAATAGTATTTATGTAATTTTTGCTGAAATGGTTTTAGCTGTATGTTAAAAAAACAGAAAAATGTATAAATTACCACAATTTGTACCATGAATATTGATGATCACGTCGGGGTCACCACTTTGGAGGTCCAGGGGTTCCTGGCCTCCAATAGGTTTGTTTGTTGAGGCAGAGTTTTTCTTCGGAGGTCTTCTTATGAGTAGTTTTCCAAATAAAAGTTACTTCCAGGATTCCATGATTTATTGACTAAATGTGCAATATATATTTACAAGTACGGTACGCGCATAGATGCTATATTACAAAGATATATTACAAAATATGCTAAGCTAGCACGATACAATAAACAAGTATAAATGTAACTGTGTGAGCGAGACGGAAGATAACTGTGTATCGTGTCGCACACCGTAAATATAAAGCGTTGTTTTGCTGCGCTCGCGATTCGATGACCCTAAGCAGGCTCCAGCCCCTATTAGGACCCTTCAGGACACGGAAGGGGCGATCGAAACCCTCACCGGCCACCTCCAAACCGTCGTTCGGGAGTCCACTCGGCAAGTTCCGTACGAGGACGGCCGATTGGCACTCCCGAGGGACGCGAGAGAGCTGCTGAGGAGGAAGAGAGCCGCCGCCCGAGCCTACGACAGCTTCCCATCAGAAGAGAACCGAGTCGCCTTTCGTTCACTTCATCGGGAAGTGAAAGCCCGCATTCAGGAACTCAGGAACCAACGCTGGGAGAGCCTGCTCTCGGAGATCTCCCCAACGCACCAGGCATACTGGAGGTTGGCGAGGTCACTGAGAGCGGAATCCCTCTCGACCATGCCGCCTCTCGAAAAACCCGACAACACTGTCGCGTTTGACGACGACGAAAAGGCTGAGTGTCTCGCCGAGAGCCTCAAGGAGCAATGCTCCCCCAATACCGCGCACGTCGACCCGGCCCACCTGCGCGAGGTGGACGCCGAGGTCGAACGGAGATCCTTTCTTCCCGCGGAAGACTCACTCGAGCCTGTCACGGTAAAAGAGGTACAGCTCGCGGCCCCCGCACTCAAAATGAGAGTCGGCCGACTCGCACGAGTCGGCACTCTCTCTTCCCCATAAAGCTTTTGACCGCGTCATCCCCTGGGTTGATGAGGTCAAATATCTAGGAGTCACTCTAGATAGAGGCCTGTACTTCAGCAAACACATCAGGACGGTAAGGAACAGAGCACACTTTGTGCTCGGTCGCCTCTACCCAATGATATGCGGGAAGAGTAAGATGTCCCTTAGAAATAAGGTGACACTTTACAAAACCTGCATCCGACCGATCATGACGTACTCGAGCGTAGTCTTCGCCCATGCCGGCAAATGCTACATCAGTTCGATGCAGCGGCTGCAGAATAAGTTCTTGCGCATGGCAGTCCAAGCGCCACGCTACATGCGCAACGCGGACCTACACCGCGACCTGGAGCTCCTTCCCGTGAAGGAGTACATGGTATCCCTCTCGCGACCCTTCTTCGGTCTCGCTCCCCACCATCCCAATCCACTGGTGGTGGAGACAGTCAACTACACGCCCAACCGCCGAGCACCCCCCGTGCGTCGCCGACCGCGAAACGTGCTCACGGATAGACGCGACCCCATCTCTAGGACGCTGAAGCGAATGCTCTCGCGGACGCAATCCCCCCCAGTCCGGCATGGACCAGCCCGACGCAATAGGTTTAGGGACGCCTTCCGCCCCCCATAGCCTGTAGCCGTACACAACCACACAGTACACAAATACACGTAGAATAGATGTGTTGCGGGGGAGTTTCTTTCGCCGTTTCTTCTCCCCCAGCTATAAGCACTCCGAAACGGTAGTAGATTAGAATAGGATCGGCTTCACCGGTGAAGTCGATAGTCCCCAATTAATAGTATTTTTGCCATTCGTGGCTGCCCTTCGTATATTCCCCATGCAGCGTTCGAGCCGGGAGCGCGCCTCACAGGAGACGCGCCCCGAGCACACTGCCACGGCTGATCGACCCCGCTGGCACGGGGTCGGAATGCCTTTTCCGCCCGGTGTTGCTGTCGTTAGTCGTCTGAGACGATGACAGCCTTAGCTTTAAGAAAAAAAAAAAAAAAACTGCGCTCGCGGCATTTGTCTCGCTCGCTTGTAAGGGTGAAGAGCAAATCGTGGTGCTGCTACAAGATAAAATAAACAGGAAATATTGATGTGATAATTTTATTTAAAAGGGATTCTGAATAAATATTCAAAATCGTTTGACCCATATTAAAATTAAATACTATTAAGAAAAAATTGACATTTTCATGTAACGGATACCAACAAACAAAGACATGACAGAGTGTGGTAAAAATGTAATTTCGCTTCATTGCTCTGTCACGTCACTCGTCTGGCATAGACAACGGGTCTGTATTACACCGTAGCGTAACTCAGTACTTCGTTTTAATCCTGTTTATATAGCTTGAAAGGAAGGATATTTATTACGTTTTAAGCAAAATATCACCGACTTTCCCAAATCAGTAATGCCCATAACATAAACACAATAAAAAAATATAAATTTATTATACGTTTTCAAAAACTCCTTATATATAGATGTAATAGTTTTATTGGACAAAGTATACAGTTTATTTAAAAATATAATCTCAGCAATGATTCAAGCAATTTCTTTAACTTACGCCTGTTGTAAAAGGCGACAAAACAACCCTAGCTACGTGGTAGGGTCACAAGCCCGTCTGGATGGAAACCACCCTTGATCTAAAAGTATGCTGCCATAATAACCTTGGTTTGTGTTCGGCGTTAGTAACCTAGGTCCTGTATCCCTATAGGACAGTAGCGTCTTCCCGGTGCCCCTTGCCCATTATTAAGTGGGCCGTCACATAAGGGTACTATAATCTGGGTCACTAATGCTGCTATAATGCCGGAACATTACAAGGTTATTATGGCGGCATATTTATAGATTAAGGTGAAACTTGGATTCCTACCATAGCTGCTAGGGTTGTTCTGTCGCCTTTTACGACAGGCCAACCCCGGCTGCGAGCTTAGTATTCATAGTCCTCTCATGCAAGGAGAAAAGATAAGCATTACAGAACATTGTAAATAAATCCAGGATAAAATATTAAATTCAGCCAGAAGCTTGCATGTGCGACGCTACACGGTATACCACTTCGTTTTGTTATTCTTTAATAACGTATGCGCAGGCATCTTAAAAATTAATCTTGACGGAAAAGCACGCGTGGCTCACTTTACCCGGAGAAATAACAATATAATCATCACAGTAATAAACCCGGGTTGCTTGTTGAACATTGTCACATGAAATAATATAGTTTGCGTTGCCACTATGACACTCCTTTTTTACTGAAATATTGACTATGATTCCCATTCAAATATTTAGTCCAAGTATTTAATATTGTTCGATCCTTGCATACAGGATATTTGAAATCCCGTCTCCTGGTTTTATTAACCTACCCTCACTCTCGGTGAGGTAAAAGCGAGGGTGGGACAAAAAATAATATAAGTAGTAACGCGCAAGCTTCTAAATGTGCGTGACGGTCGACATTCGACCTCCCTGATAGTTACTCCAAATTCTCATTGGCGGTGCCATAAAATTATGTGTTTAGTACCTGACTTAGCTGGTGCCATGCAACAGTTCCTTCGCGACCTGAACCGAACCGGGAAGAGATAGAATCAAGGTCAGTGCAAATTTCTTTGCGCACTGCAAGGTATCGCGTCTCTCTAACCACCGCCCCTTGCCCCGCCTCTCTCATGCAGTCCACTGCTCTCGAGGTATTCTTTTAATTACTATACGGTGCAATCTCGGTCCGTGCCCAGCATCGTATATATATAACTTGTGTAATTATTGTCCAGGACAGCTTTTGTACATCCAGTTTTTTATTCTCCGTGAATCGTGCCATTATGATTTTTTTTAATTTTTTTTCACACAACATTAATTACACACATAAAAGTTAAAGTACATGTACATAGGCGAGTTTGCCCCAAAAGAATTTTCTTCCAGCCAACCTAGCGTTGGAGAATAGAAAGAATAAAGAGGCAGGCTTGTGTACACAAATTTTGACAAAACAAATTCAACATTAAATAATTAATTCAGTCAGCATACCAGCCTCCATGGACCTTAAAGAAAGCCGACCGAAAACGCAACGATGCCTTCGAAATGTGGTGCTGGAGAAGGATGTTGGGCATACACTGGACGGCACACCGAACTAATGTGTCGATCCTGAAACGGCTGGGCATTGTGACTAGGCCCTCTACCATCTGCTTGCGTAGGGTCCTAGAATACTTCGGCCACATCGCCAGAAGGGATGAAGACAACCTGGAGAGACTGATGGTAACAGGGAAGGTGGAGGGAAGAAGACCAAGAGGAAGGAGCCCCATGCGATGGACTAATCAGATTCGCACTGCCCTTGAAACTACTGTCCACGACGCTTTACACTCTGCTTCCGATAGGGGCAGATGGCGGCAAATAATACGCACCAAAGTACACCGTCGAGATGATCACGACCCTCAGCACTGAGGAAACCGACGTGAGAAGGAGGACCAGCCTCCATTCCATTCCGAATGTCGTCTGTAATTTTAATCAGTGCTGTTACTGTACTGTGTCCTGGACGAAAACCGGACTGGAAAGGATCCATAAGAGAATGTTCAGTAAGAAACAAGTCAAGCTGATTGTGAACTAAGCGTTCTAAAACTTTAGCAAGAAATAGGAGAATGGAAATTGAACGAAATTCTGACAATAATGAAGGGTTTATTTTTGTTGGGTGAGGAATAACTTAATCATGCGTCCATGCTGTTGGAAAGGTACCGCTAGATATTGAGACGTTAAGTATGTGGATTAGGACACTTCGACAGATAAGGACGATTGATGCCATCACTGCCGATAGCGTTTAGTGTGATAGATTTAACTGCACTTCTAATATCAGATTCAGATAATAGGCTGAGAAAGAAATTTGGATGTGATATACATATTCTAACATTTCTTTTCAAAATTCTTCACAATTCTATTTCTCCCATATACCTTCGTGAACGATTCAAGTTTCTTGTCCCTAGCGACACTAGTTGTTGAACCTTGAAATCACAATCCTTAAAGCACCTCGATGCCAAAGCGAACGGTATAGTGGCTCCTTCACCGCTCATGCAGTTAGGCTGTGGAACGCCCTTCCTCATGAAGTCCGTGAAAGTAGCTCGAAAAAATTTTTAAAATAAAACTCTAAGAATACTTACTATCTGAAACATACTAGGGTAATGTGAAAAGTTCTCGGCCTGACAATGAAAGACTGCAATTTTCAGTTGAAAAATTATTTTATTTTTCTACATATTCCTTGACTACAACACACTTAGTTCAGCGTTTCTCCAACACCAGTATTCCTTCCCGGAAGTGAGAGTCTGGAAGGCTGTGAAAATATCCATCGACGATCCTCTCAATATCTTCATTGGACGCAGATTTCTTTTTCATCCAAATTTGAAGAAACAAATTTCTTCAAACACTAGCACATCTACTTCTACTACTAGCGTACTATTGCATCATTCATCGAGGGACGCTTCGTCTTGCAACAGCTTATAGAAGAACAAAGTCAGCCACTTCCATCCATCTGCTTTCAAGAAGAAAGTATATACAGGAATATATCATGATCGACCGAATTATATACGCTACTGACGTCTAAAGGTATGATTCCGAACTACGCTGCACGCAGCAGTGCTGCCGCGACACTGCTGCCGTGCCGCACGACTCATCACAACATCTCGTCAATACTGATACGCCGAAGATAAATTGCTTGGATGAATTTCTCGATAGGTACCGCTTCTTACCAAGCAACACCGAGAGAAGCGTTTATTATTCGCTAAAAAATGTGTTAATTAACAATCCAATTAGTCCAATTGGACGGTACGAGAATGGAAAAAAGTGTTATTTTCAGATAAAACAAAAATAAATATGGTAAATTCCGATGGAAAGCGCTATGTTAGACGTCCTGTAAACAATGCTTTTAACACACACTTTTTACACAAGGAGTATAGTCAAGCACGCAAGCAATCATACCTTTATGATTCTTATTCAAAATGGCAGAACAAAGTATATGTAATATATTAGCACGTCAAACTTCTAATTTCTAACTCTAAAATAAATCTCTATAGACCTTTTTTGGGTGTGAGAATTTTAATATACGTACTGTCAAAAATAAAAAACCAAATATTTTTATATATATATTTTTGTTTATTGCATTGAATATGTCCAGTATGAGATGCCTAAAAAGAACGTTTTCTCAAGAAACGTCGAGAGGTTTTCTTTTTTCTGCTGCTGGTGGTTGCATGAGGCTCGAGACTCGGATAGCAACCCTGTAACAATATATTGTTATTTAATATTTCTTACAGACCATATCATCTAAATGTGTCTATCAATGGACTCACTACAAGACGCCGACGACCTTGCAAAATTGAGAAAGTTGGAAAGCAGACCTTGGGCACCGAAGCGAAAGTTTGAGTTGCAACCGGTATTTAATGCTAGGAAGATGATGATGGTGAAGCATATAATTTTTGCAAAGTCTAAAATTGAACAAACAAGTAGATTAAGGCTTTAACGAAGTATATTAGTCTTCATTTATATCAGGAGTACACTAGAGACGAGGTTGTAAGGCTCTACGTCAGGTTAAAAAATTCCCAAATAAAATGAAACTTCGAGACTATTAAAATAGTTTACATTCATCATACATAGATATTAATAAATAATAATAAATATATTAAGACATTTCACACAACGCCATCTAGTCCCAAACTAAATTGCATAGCACTTGTATTATGGGTACTGATATAGTATATATATACTTTTTTTTTTGTAAATAAATACATATTATACATAAACACCCAGACGCTGGACGGGAATCGAACCCGTGACCTCCGCAAGTGTACTGACGTGTGTTAGCCGTTACGCCAGGAGGTCGTCGGTTGATGATAGATGTTTAACGAATTCTCCGCGGATAATCGCAATAATCGCAAGGTAATGGCCAAAACCCGATTATGCAATGCTCTCACATGACTGTACGGTGACCGGAGTTTAGCTGGACATGTGGCATGGCGACTAAAACCCTAACCACCCTGGCTATTTATATGCTAACCAGTCCAGTAAATGCAGTTGGTAATGGGATGTGGGGTTCCCACATACCCGAGTCAGTTTCTCCTCCTTAATTCCAACCCGACAATGATATCGTTGATTTTCCCCCGGAAGTTTATAAAATAAGTACATTATGAACATATATCCGTCTTACTTTTTGATAAAGTTAGTTTGTAAGCTTAAGATTGCAGATAAATTGCACGAGTGTCGACTCCGTTGGTACGGCCATGTTTTACGGCAACCGGATGCTTACTTGGGAAACAAATGTCTGGCCATGCCGCCTCCGGAAGAAGTAAAATTAATAAAAAAACAATATAAGAAGAAATAGGATTTTACTAAATTTATTTTGGCAAATTTCTTAAGGAAAATGTGAACTAACAAATTAAAGTTCATAGAGATACACTACATATCTATACAAATAAATAAAATTGGAGGGTCTGTTTGTAATATTAAAATAATCGCTTTTTACTAAGTGCATTTGGATATATACACGGTACATATACCAAAACAACATTTTTTACAATTTTTGTCTGTCTGTCTGTCTGTTTGTTCCGGCTAATCTCTGAAACAGCTGGACCAATTTTGACGAGACTCGCTGACAGATAGCTGATGTAACAAGGAGTAAGTAACTTAGGCTACTTTTATTTTAGAAAAAAAAATGATTTTAGTTAAAAGTTATCAGTTTCGGATTTTGGTCTTAAGTATGACGCCATAATAACCTTGTGTTGTGTTCCGGCATTAGTGACCCAAGTTCCTGTACCCTTATGGGACAGCAGCGTGTTCGCGATGCCACTGGCGTTGCAAACACCTATAGGCAACCGTAACTGCTAAATTCTAAGCGGGCTGTCAGCCTGTCTGCTGTCCTACGCAATAAAAAAAAATAAAAAAATTTATTAATCCAATTTAAGTTGACCTCAGATTTATATCATCAATTATATAAAATAGGGTTCAGCTTAGGCTGGACCTTGTACGTTCGAACGCAGTTTGTATATTTCATTTATTTATATTTTAGGGTTTATAGGGTTTGTAATCCAAAATAAACCATAAGATATATCCAAAAAATGCTGCTCACCATCACTATTCCACGTGGACGGAGTCGCGGACACAGCTAGTATTTAATATAGTGCAAGGTTACCTGACCAGAAAATAAAATTAACCAACTACTTGTGTAAATTGAATTTAAATTATACCAAGGAACATGTAATATTTTTCAACATGAAAGGAAGAAGAGGTCTTATTTATCAAGTGCGACAATGATACACAAAAAAAGAAAAAAAATTATAAAATTATGAAAACTATAACTGAACTGAACCGCTGACCCAATTTTGATGAATTTCAGTATATATATATATAGAGTGAACCTTGAAGAAAGACATAATTTATTCTTGATAGCCTTTTTGTTCATTGAAATCATGGTGTATAAATACTCAAAATTGTACGAATAAGGTTATTAGTTTCTGGAGATTTTCTTATTCTAGTGATTTACAATTTCTTGACGTTTTATTACAAGCTATTTTATGTTATTTGTTTTTTAAACAACTTGCTATAGATTGAACCCTATACAGTTTGTGATATTATTTGTTTTAAGAGAATAAATCTAATGCAGGAAAATAATAAGGAGATGATGTAAGAAAATGTATTGTGTTAGTATAAATATTGTAGAGATTATTCTGATTGATAAAAATTCATTGTCATATATTAACAATTGTATTACAAGGGTGTAAGATTATGGATTTTAAATTATGTTTATTATTTGCTAAATTATGTATATTAAATTCCTTCGAGGCCGACAACGCGTTGGTAATGCCTCTGGTGTTGCAAACGTCCATAGGCTACGGTGACCATCTGCTAGGGTGGGCCGTTTACCTGTCTGCAGAACTCTAGCTATAAAAAATGTTGTATACTGTATTCTTCGTATAGATAACAGAACAATGTCATTCCTATTTTGTGATCCATAAACATTTATGTGAGCTTTTGGATTATTATTATGTTATATAAAAGACCATGTAGCCTTTTGGTGGGCGGCATGTTCGATTTTTGATGCATAAATATGTACAGTCTTATCTTTTCAGTTGGTCTTGAAATCTAATCTAATATCTTTAAACGAGCAATTCTTGTAATGTATAATTGGAATCTCGGAATCGGCTCCAACAATTTTCATGAAATTTAGTATACGGGGGGTTTCGGGGGCGATAAATCGATCTAGCTAGGAATTATTTCTAGAAAATGTCATTTTATTCGCTTTTTTTTTATTGGAAGAAAAATAACAAAAAGGTGGCGTTTGAGTAGTCCCAATTTAAACTGAAAAATGACTCTTCATGACATCTATCGGCGAATAATAATACTATTTTTTAAAATTACTTTAACGACACAACAACACTAAAGCTATTCCAGCAGATGGCGTTGTTGAGTAACACGAAGTCAATGAGTGTTTGCTTTGAGGTTAGACTAAGAAAATTAATTGTTTATTTTTATTATTTGTGTCTTCTTAATGCACGTGTTCACTTAAAAATGCCTTAACGATCTTGGAAAAAAACGCTTATAAACAATCTAACTTCACGAAGCCGAAAAATACCGAGCAAAGCTCGGTCATCCAGGTACTATAGTATTAAACACGCGTCTCTTTTCATTCGCTCCAAAACAATATACAGTCCATTAGTAAAGCAAACCCTATTGCAACTAACAAATATTGTTAGTTAGTTTATAGTTAGAAAACTCCCATAATTTCATCGGAACTTTAATCACACTGTTTTTTGCAAACTACATATAAAAGTATACCCAGTGTAGAAAAATTTTGGATCATAAATCATATCAAACGTGGGAATTGAACTCACAAACATAACCGTACATGGTGAGATACCTAACTGCTGAACTCTACAATCTACACTATACAACTATACAATCCGCTACTCTAACTACTACTACTATACAATCCGCTTGACAATGATTATATGTATTCTTCTACTGACTCTTAAAAAAACAAACCACCTACACCATAAATTTCCGCCTTACTATGGTAAAAAAATTCTTCATGCTACGTCTTGATTCTCCGCTACGAATATTTTGCTTTGCTACGCTAATGCTACACGCACTTTGTTATACGTTAAAGTCATATTTAATATCAAATGTAAATATTTTTTCTCTTTGGTGAGAATAACTGTTGTAAAATATAGCCTTTGTATCAACGTTATTAAACTATATACTTGAAATCTTTCCACAAATTACAAAAAAATAATAGAATAAAAGTTTCAACATAACATAATCCGAGGAAAGACTTAGCGAATGCGATTTACTTCTAACCGAAGTTTTATTATTAATAGCATCTAACTAGTTATTCCCATTTCTATCCAGAACATGCAATTGGCTCCTGAACTTGCAAATTAAATCAGTTCGGTCCACTTATATCTTATAAGAGTACCAATTACAAAGTAAAATGCCCAATTTGAGAGAATGTCTTTAATATTGCGTTACTATACTGCAGTCATTTGTTTTTGGGATAAAATCATATTGTGAAGTAATGTTTACTCTTGTGACGTCATTTTGCATCATATCTTGCAAAATAGGTTATACTACTCTCAAGACTCGTTAGCTCAGTAGGTGAGAGC
Organism: Malacosoma neustria; assembly: GCA_963693495.1. NCBI lineage: Eukaryota > Metazoa > Arthropoda > Insecta > Lepidoptera > Lasiocampidae > Malacosoma > Malacosoma neustria. The sequence continues at coordinate 10,651,642 of OY856394.1, forward strand.
GCCGATATAAACCTTTGTTGAACATCGGAGGGCGGAGGTTCAAATCCTTCACGAGTCCTTTCATTTTTAAATCTTATTTTTATTGTTGTTATTTTTACTGTTCACTAAATAAAAATAATAATAACAGTAAATGTGCCTGCTTAATATAATATGGCATACACAGGAGACTTAAAAATTTTTTAACTCAAAAGATTTAAAACAACCGTGTAGCTTACAGGTGAGTTTATATCATTCCTATATTTTCACAATGCTGAGCTAGTAATCTTTAAAAAATTTATAAGCTATATATCTATTTGCGCTTGAAAAAATGTTTATTTAACAAATAATATCTTTCCGACCTTCACTTAAACATTTCCACCCCTGTATTCGTAACTGTACTACAAGAACCGAATCAAATACTCGTGATCGAATAACGCCATCTATATATTCCTAATGTAACCATAAAAACAGTTGAGATGAGAGCGTTAAGAAGTATGATAGGAGTTAAACTGAGTGACAGGATAAGAAATAGTGAGATAAGGAAACGTTGTGGACTGAATGAAGATGTAGTGACAAAAATTGAGAAAGGTATGCTGAGATGGTTTGGCCATGTTGAGAGAATTAATGAAGAACGATTGACGAAAAAAGTGTATAAGGCGAGTGTGAATGGAAGTGTTGGAAGGGGTAGACCTAGGCGGACGTTTCGAGACCAGATCAGGGACGTCTTGAAAAAAGGCCAAGTCAAGAGTACCCTAAACCGTAGGGCATGTATGAAGGGAATAATGAAAGTGGACGAAGCGAAACAAGTATGTAAGGATCGTAGCAAGTGGAAAGAAGTCGTCTCTGCCTACCCCTACGGGAAAGAGGCGTGATTATATGTATGTAAACATAAAATGTATTGGATCTCCACTGTAAATATTATATAAAACAGTTTTGTGCTACCTTATAAACGTTAAGTTCTTAACCTTTCATCCTTTAAGAGCCATTTTTGAGACGACCCCCATGATGTAGCGGCGAACGCACGTTGGTACGCGTCCGGAGATCTCTGGTTTGATTTCCATCCACCGTATTTATTATATTTATTTATTTACAAAACAAAAGCATGTAGCATATTAATTATCTATTACCCATAATACGAGTGCTTTGCATGTACTTTGGGAATAGATGGCATTGTGTAAATTATCCCAATATAATTTATTTCCTTCTCCGTGTAGAGGTGGAGTAGAATACTAACCCCTGCAACCGGGGTCGTCCTGTCTTAAAAGGCGGCAAATCAACCCTAGCTACGTGATAGGGCCCAAACCCCGTCTGGATGGCAACCACCCTTGGTTTATAAATATGCCGCCATAGTAACCTTGTGTTGTTTTTCGCATTGGTGACCCAGGTTCCTGTACCCCTATGCAACAGCAGCGTGTTCGCAGTGCCCCTAGCGTCGGACATCAGCCTGTCTGCTGATACTCAGCAATAAAAAATATATTAAAAAACTGACTCGTGAAGGATTTGCACCTCCGACCTCCGTTGTTTTGAAGCCAAGCCAATTAAAGCTGCAGAGTCGTTCTACGTAATAGAAACGACCGAGCCCGAACAACGACGCTCTATCTACTGAGCTAACGAGTCCTGTAGGTAACCCGCCGAAACGTAGGATGCTATGTCTACGCAGAGGCTGGCGACGGAAAAATATCCCTAATCTGGCAAAGTGCAATGCATTTTAAACACTATGTACTAACCAATAAATTTGAATTTATCTAGACCAAATAATATTCCACCTATTTCACCCTTGTTCTATTAAACAGTCGATGGATAGACACCCCTTCTAATAGTAAGCTGTTACATACAGATGCTAAAAACGTTCGAAGTGGCACTGATTTTTATATTCTTTCCCTTCCTCAGGTACAAGGCATTTTACACCTGGTCATAAAATTATTATTAATGCGGTACAGGGCTTATTAAACCCTATACCGCTTAATAAACATAAATACTTTTATAGCAATACAATAAATACATTAAAAAATACATGATTTTATTTCCGAAGGGGTAAAACTACACCAACTTAAGTAACTTAACTATTTATTTACAATATAACTATGAATTTTTCTTGCAGAACCGAAGAAGTTTAATGGATTGTGAATAAATGATTACCGATTTCTCTCCGTGCAAGCGTGGAGTAAGAATACTAACCTCTGCACCCGAGGTCGGCCTGTCGTAAAAGGCGAACAAACAACTCTAGCTACGTGGTAGGGCCCCAAGCCTGTCTGGATAGCAACCACCTCTGGGGTATAAGTATGCCACCATAACAACATAATATATATTTGGGAATAATTCACATGACATCTGGTGTGATTTCAAATAAACTACTTGCTTATACTCTTCCTTGACTTGACTCTTCCGTCACTTACCTTTCGTAACGAAAGAGGGAAAAGATAAAAAGGTGCACCATCACTCCAAAACGAGAATTCTAGACATTGTTTGCAATTTAAAAATCCTATAATTTATCCATGAAACAATAAGTATAAACAAACACACTAGAAACCTTTGCTCACCTCCCCAGGGAACCGAATCTACATCTCCATTTTATTTCACAAAGCATTAAGTCAGCTTCCGTACAAGAGATGACTATTGCCATCTTTTATTGTTATAAATAACTTGGAAAATTTTGTTTCTTAACCGATTATAAGAATGATAAATTGTGGGATTAAAAAAGAAGATGGGTGGATTATGTACCTGTTGATATAGCAGAAAGATATAAACGTTACGAAGATGTCTAACAAAAGAGAATGAAAAGAGAAGACTTATACCCCACCCATATAATGTGCGATATTTGTCCCTGCCCTTATAAGAAGATGTTATGTCACCATTACATATGACTGATAATAATAAATAATATAAACACCGGACTAATTTTTATCCTAATTATATTCTTACTACATAATATATATATATATTTAATAATACTTATAATTTAATATTCGGATATTTTTACTAGCTTCCGTAGTGTAACTGTTTTTTCACGTTAGAAAGTTTGCAGAAGTCACGGTTTCGAATCCTGTCTCTGAATTTTTATATACAGTATGTATTATTTATTCATAAACGAAAAGCATTATATATAAGCATTATATACAAATAAATTCGATATTTGCACAACTATAAAATACACACACACCCACATACATGCATACACACACACACGTAAACATATCAATAATTTATTATTTATTTTGTAAATCATATCTTTGTTATGTGTAAAGTCTAGTGAAGAGCGGAACCTTTTGACACAGGTATTATATACTTACTAAAAGGTTCCCACCACAACAAAGTTTAATAAAGATTTATTATTATTATTATTATAAGTAGTTCTATCAAATGTTTAGTGTCTATAACTAAAATAAATAACACAAACGCTTTACTTATTTTGATACTAACTGGCGCTGTATGAACTAATAAGGCTTTGACGCAAGGTGTTAGGAATCAGACGTTCCGTAGCTGTGTAACTTTGTAAAATCATGTCTGTGAATTTCGTCCTGATACAGGATAGATTATTTATGCTAACCAAAATTAGATACACACTGATCTAAATACAAATATATACATTTACCCATATATTATTGCATGTAAAAAATCACTCTGTTTAAAGTTTTCATTGAATATAGTGAGCAGTATTTAAAATAGAAACCACAGTGAAGTAAACGCAGTAGTGGCCTCTGTATATAAGTGATCCATTCTTCCCTTCATATTAATAAAACATTATATAATTTTTTAACTAAAACAACTAATGTTTTAAATTTAGATTAAAAAAGGATTGACTCGTGAAGGACTTAAACCTCCAATCTCCGATGGTCAAGAAAGGTTTATACCGCCGCTATCACCTAGTGAGCTAATGAGTCTTGTGACTGGTGCTATAAATTTTACCAAGATGCAAAATTACGTAACGGGAGTAGATATTATTGGACTACTTGAAAACACACAAAAGAGTTATTGACTGCCCATACATAAACTAAATCGTCTTATTAATTGAAAAATGCCTTTTCTCTTAATTTTCTTGATCAAAGAGGCATAACGATAAATTAGAAAGGACATGGAGAAAATTGGACTATCATCTGAGCTCTCCACTCTAAAAAGAGGAAAATAATGATCTTTTTTTTCCTTTCTTATTGATTTGAAAAATGAAAATCAGCCAATCTCGCTAAAAAAATATGTTATCCAAAGTTCTTTACGCTAAGAATTCAACATATATCGTAAATCTTCAAGTAGTATTGGGATCCTTGGTGTCGACATCACGAATGATGTGCAGTTTAGGGGACAATTGGAGGGTAAAGCTAAGCTTGCCTCCAAAAAGCTAGGTGTGCTAAACCGGTCCAAGCAGTACTTCAGTCCAAGGCAACGGCTTGTGCTATATAAAGCACAGGTCAGACCGCATATGGAGTACTGCTCATATTTATGGGCTGGAGCACCGGCCTGTCAGCTCAATTCCCTAGACTCGATCCAACGGCGCGCAGTTCGTGTTGTCGGCGATCCCATGCTCACAGACGGTTTAGACACGCTTGGACTTCGGAGAGACTTTGCATCTCTTTGCGTATTCTACCGTCTGTACAACGGGGAGTGTTCTGAAGAACTATTTAGGATGATGCCCTCGTCGTCTTTCTACCACCGCACTGCCCGCCATCGGCTGGGTGTTCATCCCCATTTCTTGGAGCCTCTTCCTTCCTGTACGAAACGGTTCTCCAGAACGTTCATGTTGCGTACTCTCAGGATCTGGAATGAGCTTCCGGCTGAGGTTTTCTCAGCGCGGTATGATATGGGGTTCTTCAAAAAAGGCGTTATAAAATTTCTTCGAGACCGGCAGCGCGTTGGTGGTGCCTCTGGTGCTGCAAACGTCCATAGGCGACGGTGACCACCTGCCAGGGTGGGCCGTTTGCCTGTCTGCTGAACTCAAGCAATAAAAAAAAAAAAAAAAAATCAAAGCGCGTGTAACAGAAACGTAGCAAATCAAATATTCGTAGTGGTTAGGGGCGTAGCAACATCAAAATTCGGATATATTTGTAGCGCATTAAAACTTAAATTCACAACGTAGCAGGTCACGAAACTAAAATCAATACTCCGATATTAAAGGGTTTTATTACTCTGAATGGTATTACTTTGTTAACTTGAACTTATATACTATATTAACTTAAATTTTACTTTAAATTTAGAGGTTAATCATGATAAATGGGTGAACTTTCTACTGAGGTGACATAAATTTCATCAGTAATTCAACAGTAACAGTGATTTTCTACTGTTTGCTAATAAAGCGTGTTTTAATTTCATAAAACTAATATTTATTTTCTCGAAACAATATCAATAATATTTATAAAGCTTTATTACTCGAAATCTTAATATTTTAAGAAACTTAGAAACGGTCTTTCAAACAGATTTGATCTAATAATTCAAATATATTTAAGTGCACGTAAAAATAACGTACGTACTGTATTACTACATTCGTTACCATTTTTTTTAATGCTGTAGGACAGCAGACAGACTGACGGCCCGCTTAGAATTTAGCAGTTATCCTCGCCTATGAGTGTTTGCAATGCCAGTGGCATCGCGAACACGCTGCTGGGTGGAGTGGTGGATAAGGATACAGGGATTTGGGTCACTAATACCGGAACACAACACAAGGTTTAATAACGGCGGCATACTTAAGACCAAAGGTGGTCGCCATCCAGACGGGCTTGGGGCCCTACCACGTAGCTAGGGTGGGTTGTTTTGTCGCCTTTTACGACAGGCCGACCCCAGCCGCGGAGGTTAGTATTCTTTCTCCGCCCCTGCACGGATAGAAATACGGTAAAATAAATCTGTCATCACTCTATCACAAGAATGACAATTACCGTCGTTACGTGGAAACAATATACTTAACCTGCAACCGCAAACTTGCACTTGAAGTACTAGCACTAAACAGGAATCATCTATGCAACCTAACGATGGCACTTACGGGACACTGTTGCCTAAACAAGCACCTCAGCATCATAGGGATCAGGGATGGCAAAGCCTGCAGATTCTGTAATGAGGCGGATGAAACGCCTCTGCACCTGCTGTGCTACTGCTGTTCCCTGATGCATAAATGTAGTCTCATATTAGGAAAGCACATGCTGGAACCGGATGAGATACGTGCAGCTCCTGCGAAAAAACTGCTTCGCTACTTCAACGAGGCAGGCTATGCCAATGAGCTATAGTAAATGTGGCGATCACAATAGTTCATTAAATTGGACGCAGTGATACTAGGTTAGAACAGACTAGCATAGCCACCTTTCGAAATAATAATAATAACCAGCAAATTTATCTGATCATCTCAATATATCATGATAATCCTAGACAAGACATTGGAACAAAATAATGAAATAATTGTATTGTCATCGTTTAAAAATTGGTCAAAATTATGTTTAAAGATTCCGATGAATACATAAATACAGATCAAGTTAATGTAAAGCATGTAAAATAAACTTGACACCTATTTAACCCAGAGCAGGAAACCAACGAATGCAACATTTTATTGTTCTCTAAATAAACAAATAATAATATTTGATGAAAATTGTCAATAAAAAACTGAGCTAACTATTGTGTCAAAAAGAATGAGACTCGTGAAGGATTTGAACCTCCGCCCTCCGATGTTCAACAAAGGTTTATATCGGCGCTCTCACCTACTGAGCTAACGAGTCACGTAGGTGGTATCACGAATATTACAGTAATATCATACAAAATGACGTCACGGGAATAAATATTACTACACTATTTAAATACATACCCAAAACATATGACCGCAGTAGAATATAGCGGCTATATTCAAGATATTCTGTCAAATTGGGACATTTTTATTGTAATGACTACTTCCATAAAAAATAACTAGATCGAACTGATAAAAAGAGTAATTGTACAAGTTCAAGAGTCAAGGGCATGTTCTGGATAGAACTGGGAACAACTAGTTGGATGTTATTAATAAATAACTCATACATAAACTGTACAAAAAAATTTCGCTTGTTGAATTAGTGCCTAACTCCCATTCTTTAAGTCGTTATTATATTATTTATTGTAATTTGTGTCCAAATTTTAAGTGTAGTAATGTTATTGATATAAAAGTTATATAGTATATCACAACAGTTTTTATCGACAAAGATACAAAAATATATTTAACACTCGAAATATGAATAATAAAGCGCGTGTAGTATGAGCGTAGCAATGCAAAATATTCGTAGCGTTCAATTAAAGCGTAGCACGACGAAATTTTATAAGATAGCAAGACAAATTTATGGCGTAGGCTGCTAGTTTTCGAAGGCATAGTAGAAACATGCATGTCATGATCGTCTAGCGGACGGGACAACTGGTTTAATAGTGACGTATCTCATCTTGTGCGGTCATGTTTTGAGTTCAAATCCCACGTAGTATACATTCTACGATCCAAAGTTGTTCTACACTGTGTATACATATATGTAGTTAGCAAACTGCATTGTGATTAATGTTTGATGAAGCTATATGAATTCTATTACTATAAACTAAAGATATTGAATTGAAATTCTCTAAAAAAAACTTGTGAGTGCGTACTTATATACGCACGTAAGGAGTTATACTTCTTTGGCATAATTGAACAAAAAGTATTCATCCCGTATGCTACAACTATTTGTAAAAGCATTCCTTTTAAATAAAAAAAACTATAATGTTAACAAATAAAAAGAACATATACCAACAATTAACATCAAACCTATATAATTATGCAAATAAAATAGTTTCGTACTATTTAATACTAGATGGCAGTGCTGTCGTTTCATATTGCGCAATAGTTTTCAAATTATGTTTCATATTACTAACTTGCGTAGATGCTATATGAATATTTGAGAAACTTCTGTGTATTGTACTGTACTCTATAGTAACAAGATTTTACGGAACACAGTTCAACACGGAACACTTAAAAATCAGTTATAAGCTAACTTCAATATACCTAATGGTAAAAATTTTACTCTCATATTTTTTCCAAACGCGCCGTAAGCAATATAACTTCAAAAGGTGCCTACGTGGAGAAAAAAGAAGATTCGTGAAGGATTTGAACCTCCGCCCTCCGATGGTCAAGCAGAGATTATATCGGCGCTCTCACCTACTGAGCTCACGAGTCATGCAGATGGAATCACGAACTCTACAATGATATCATGCAAAATGACGTCACGCGTATAGAATAACATAACGATTTAAAAACACACCTAAGTTTATACATAATTGCATATAAAAGAACTACAGTGCAAGCGTACTTAATACAACTTTGAAAAGAAAACTTTCACTTGATGTAATTTTGTCATTTTTTGTGTCAGTAACCTTACACAAAATTATCATATTACATATTACAATTATTATCATATTACAATGTACTATTATAACAATAATAATAATAATTAATAGTGTAATAATTATATATTTGAATAAATACAACACAACACAAAAAATATGCTATATTTCTTTTTCTTTTTACCACGCTGAACGGGGAGTTTTCTAAATTAAATAAATGAGAATTGATTGGTTCTTTGTGCTGAGAGTTGATGTCAAAAAAGTGAAATTGGATGGAATCACTTTTTTGATTAACCAAATTTACTCTTTTGACATCCACTCACAGCACAATCAATCAATTAATTAACCAATAAATTCTTACTTTTTTCGAGTTTTGGGAATATGGTAGAAATATAGCTGCAGGGGTTCACCGTAACCAGCTAAATTTAGAAAGTGGTCTATGAGAAAAAATGTCTGGGAACCTTTACCCTAGAGGGATTGCGATGTAAAGGTTTATTTACAACATTGACGACATATCCGTTCGGATGGCGTAACGATCCGTTACGCCATCGACGACCTCTGTGGCGTAACGGATAACGCACTTCAGTACGCTTGCGGAGGTCACGGGTTCGATTCCCGTCTCGCGTCTGGGTGTTTATGTATAATATGTATTTATTTACAAAAAAAAAGTATATAAGTAGTATATCAGTTGTCTAGTACCCATAACACAAGTGCTATGCTAATTAGTTTGGGACTAGATGGCGCTGTGTGAATTGTCACAAAATATTATTATTATTATTATTATATTATGGTTGATTCATTAGCTAAGATTCATTGGCTGGCCTATGGGTTTGATCTCCACACAGGACAAATTATTTGTATTATATTCAGATAGTTCTGAGTGTACGTGTACGTCAGGTTACGTTTATAAGCGATTTACAGCTAATGAGAGGAACTGTTCTTTGAAAAGAATGGCTAGTGTAAAGCAATGAGGATTAAAATAATTCTTATACTATTTAACTTGTCATAGTGGTTATACCCTACAAACGGAGGGGTAGACGATAGAAAAGAGGGATGGATGGCCTAAAAGATGATATAGATAACAAAAACGTGAATGTTAAATAGAGAAGAGTGGAAGGAGAGACCATATTGAGCCAACCCCATATGATTTGGTATAAGGATGGGAAGAAGAATGCCTCAGGGTAGACCCAGGTTTATATATTTTGATTCGAGCGTGTTGGTCGTAAACAACAACGTACCTTGGAATAAATAACGTATTAAATTACTTACATTAGCATTTCGCTGTATAATGATGGATACTCCCCCGCCCTTTCCCGGTTTCGTTCCAAGAGTCCTCGGCACTGTGCCCACCAGGCACCTATCAAATATCCCATGGGTCTCGTTATCTTTGTCTTCTTCAGATGCTATTGAGAATTATTAATAGGTTACTGATGATGTCAAATATTTGATAAATAATGAAATAAAAAATAAGTCTAATTTAAAATCATGTTTATTGCTCATAGCAAGTTAATGATCAAATCACTACTCCTGCACTGAGTTGACCGTAAGTGATCGCTTTTAGCGATAAGACCGCCCTTTGTAGAATTAACACGTTAAGTGATATGCCAGAAACCACGTGTCTGACATCATACTGTCCCTTAGGGCCACACTAATATAACAAAAATCGTTCAAAAATTAGGATTTTTTGCAAACATTTTCAGACAAGGCCGCCTAAGGTCTCATGTAGTGATCGAGGGCATGCGGACACACAGACACCGACGCGACCCCCTGGACTTGTAATGGCAGTCACAAGGTGTCTGCCGTAGCCCAATGGGCTTAACATTGTTTCTAGTCTGGCGTTCAATATGTTAATGATGTATGTATCTATTTATGTATCTATTATGTATGTATGTACGCCGGCCTCGAAGAAATTTTATAACGCCTTTTTTTAAAGAACCCCATATCGTACCATATTGAGAAAACCTCAGCCGGAAGCTCATTCCAAATCCTAAGAATTGTTAACATGAACGTTTTTGAAAACCGTTTCGTACAAGAAAGAAGAAGAGGCACCAAGAAATGGGGATGAACATGGGATGGCGGGCAGTGCAGTTGTAGAAAGACAACGAGGACACCATTTTAAATAGCTCCTCAGAAGACTCCCCGTTGTACAGACAGCAGAATTTTCAAAGAGACGCAAAGTCTCTCCGAAGTCCAAGCATCTGTAGACTGTCTGTGAATATGGAATCTGTCATATCGACAACCAACATTTCTTAAAAAATACTGATATTCTCGTAGCGAGTCTGGGTTTTAATGTACAACATGTGTTTATTTGCAAAAGATAAATAGTATACGAGTTATCTAGTACCCATAACACAACTTATTATTATTATTAATTATAGGAACAATTTCTAATATAATAAAATAGTGGTCTCTCCTTTCCACCTGTGAGATAAGTAATTGTCCGCCTATTGCGACGCCCTAAAAATGGAAAGGTTGAATGTGCCTAATATTATTACCATTACATAAACGTAACAAGTTTAAATATTTATTTTTAATATGATTGTGTTAAATTAAACGAATTAAACTAAATAGCTAATAATATAAGAATAGAATTAGAGAAAATAAAAAAAGACTGACGTGTGAAGGATTCGAACTTCCGCCTTCCGCTTATTAAAAAAGGGAGATCAGTAGGTGATAGGGCCGATATAAAATCAGCTCTTTCACCCACTGAGCTAGCGAGTCCCTTGAATATGGATACAAAATTAATGATCATTTAATTTTAACTGACGTCATAATACGGAGCTTGCATTCAATTTTGCGAAATCAAAGAGCACTCACATTCTCTTTCATGATCGCACTTGAGAATACCTCTTATTTTATGTTTTGACTTGAAACTGCTTTTACTTCTTTCGAAGTCCAAATCTTCTGGATCTGATTTGATATGGAGTTTACATTTCTTCTTTTTTATATTCCCATTTGTGCGTTTTAAAATTCTACAAAGAAAAGAAGTAAACGTATAAAAAAGTGAAAATACATGTTTTTTTTTTATTTAAGACATTTCACACGTTATCTTGACCCAAAGTTAAGTTACTTATAACATAGTGCTCGTATTATGGGTACTAGACAACTAATATACATAATACTTTTCTCTGTATATACATGAGAAATACAAATACTCAGACGCGAGATGGGAATCGAACTCGTGTCCTCCGCAAGCGTACTGACGTGCGTTAGCTATTACGCAACGGAGATCGTGAATTATTTTACGAACAGCATATAGACTGACTGCCTACTTAATAATGAACAATTACCGTCACCTATGGATGTTTGGGGCGCTAGGAGCACCGCGAACATGCTGCTATCCCGTAGGGCACAGGAACCTGGGTCACCAATGCGAAACAACACAAGGTTATTATGGCGGCATATTTATAAACTAACTACCACGTAGGTGTTTTTGTCCCTTTTACGACAGTTTGAATCCGGCTGCATAGGGTTAGTATGCTTACTCCTCTCCAGCACATAAAAATGATTCTACGTTGAATTAAATGATTTTGATTTGATTTAAATTGATTTGGTAATAACCGAACGGTGGTCTGGTGACATCGATTGCGACGTCAAGGCACGCATTGCTGCCGCGTGGGCCAAATGGCGTGAGGTAACTGGTGTCATTTGTGACCCCAAGATGCCGGTAAATTTGAAGGGACAGGTCTATAAGACCATCATTAGGCCTGTCCTTTTATACGGCTGTGAAGCGTGGCCGGTTTTAGAGCGACACAAGCAAGAACTGCGTGTCACGGAGATGAATATGCTGCGGTGGATGTGTGGAGTGACGCGGAAGGACCGCGTTAGGAACTCCCGCATTCGCGGCAGCCTTCATGTCCGTGACATTACGGATAAATTGCAGGAGTGTCGGCTCCGATGGTACGGCCACGTTTTACGGCAACCGGATACTTACGTGGGAAACAAATGTCTGGCCATGCCGCTTCCGCCGGGCCCCGGCAGGAGGGGCAGACCTAAAAAGTGCTGGCTTGACGTCGTAAAGGGTGATATGCGTGCTAATGGTCTCACTACCAGGGATGCTGAAGACCGTGCGAAGTGGAGAAGAAAAAGTCGGAAAGCGGATCCCGGGCGCTGAAGCGAGAGTTTGGGCTGCAACCGGGATTCATCGTTGAGATGATGATGGTAATAACCGAACGGTGGCTTTGATATAAATCATCAATAAGACTAACGCATTTATAAAGCACGTGACTAAAATGAGACTAGTCCGAATATTGATATTTTCAAGTTTTCTCTATGGGGCAGAATTATGGATAATTAGGGCATCAGAATGCAAGAAAATAGATGCACTCGAAATGTGGTGTTGGAGACCGTTTATCTTGGACAGCCAATAGAACAAATTAATCTATTCTGAACCAGCTTTGCATTAAAGTCAGGCTCTCAACAATCTGTTATCGGAAGATTCTTGGGTACTTTGCTCACATAGGTCACAACAGCCGGGTAACTTAGATAAGCTGATTGTGACGGGCAAGGTGGAAGGAAAGCGACCCCGTGGCCAATTACCTAGTCGCTGGTGGGACCAGGTAACCGCCCTCACTGGACTCTCAATAGCAATCGCTATTAGAAAAGTTGAAAACCGGACGAAATGGAAACAGCTTACGAGATAGGTTACGCTTGATTTTCAAGGACACGACCTTCAGTAATTAAGAATTCGACTAAGAAGAAGGCATATGAAGAAAAACATCGTGATCTCTGGTATAAGTAACCCGCCAATCCTCCTTGGACAAGCGAGGCGGGTATGCTGTCCTTTCCCTCTATAAGGAGGTCCGGGTGCACCAGATAGATGTTGTGGGCTTTTATTATAAATTGCTTGGATGGGCAACTTACGATAATTTTTTCTTCTTTTTCCCACCTTCCACTGAGCTGGCAGAAGTAGCTTCAGTCTCTTCAGAGTCAGTGTAATAAGGCACATTTCCCATTTTAGATAGTCTAAGCAATGTGACGTTGAATGAATAACGGATATGTTTCTTTATGATTGATATAGTCATAATTTTATTAGTCATAATTTCAGATATCATGTTGACTTCTTCAAAATGACGGAGTATTTAAGAAGTATTTATGAAAAAGAATTATAATTAAAAGAAAGAAATATATATATATATATATATATATATATATATATATATATATATATATATATATATATATATATACCTAGTCAGGTCATAAGTATTGTCACACAGTAAAAACTTTTCTTTTAGAATGCTGGCCACAAAAAAGTTTATTGAATTCGAATTTCGAATTGTTCATGAAAATAAAAATGTATAACTTTTAGAATTTTACTCATTTTTAAATATGGAGTGGACGCTTAAAGAAGACCGTGTTGCAGTTATTGCGTTGCATCGTTGCGGTTACGCGCCAATTCAATTTTTTAACATACTGAAAAATTTGAATATTACCAAAAGATTTGTTTATCGTACCATCAAACGATACAATGAAGACTCTAGTGAAGATGACAGGTCAAGAAGTGGTCGCCCAAACAGAAACTGTTGGCCCTTCAGATGGGGTTAAGCAGAACCACGGTGAAAAGGATGTTAAATGAAGACTTAGGGCTTCGGGCATATCGAAGAAAAACAGGACATCGTTTGAATGCTCGTCTAATGGACCTGAGACTGAAGAGATGCCGCGCTTTGTTGAAGCGGTACGCGGGAAAAAAATATCGGGAAATTCTTTTTTCGGATGAAAAAATGTTTACCGTAGAAGAGAGCTACAACAAACAAAATGATAAGGTGTACGCACACAGTAGTGAAGAAGCGAGCAACCGTATTCCGCGTGTCCAACGAGGTCATTTTCCATCCTCGCTCATGGTATGGTTGGGAGTTTCTTATTGGGGCTTAACAGAGGTACATTTTTGTGAGAAAGGTGTAAAAACGAATGCTCTTGTGTATCAAAATACAGTCCTGACGAACCTTGTGGAACCTGTTTCTCATACCATGTTCAATAACAGGCACTGGGTATTCCAACAAGATTCGGCGCCAGCTCATAGAGCGAAGAGCACACAAGACTGGCTGGCGGCGCGTGAAATCGACTTCATCCGGCACGAAGACTGGCCCTCCTCCAGTCCAGATTTGAATCCGTTAGATTACAAGATATGGCAACACTTGGAGGAAAAGGCCTGCTCAAAGCCTCATCCCAATTTGGAGTCACTCAAGACATCCTTGATTAAGGCAGCCGCCGATATTGACATGGACCTCGTTCGTGCTGCGACAGACAACTGGCCGCGCAGATTGAAGGCTTGTATTCAAAATCACGGAGGTCATTTTGAATAAACTTTAATGTCATAAGAATCTATGTTTTGTTAAGTTCATTTTGGTATATGAATGGTTACATAATTAATAAACTTGTTACAATTATTTTACATTAAACATGTGACAGAATTTATGACCTGACTAGGTATATATATATATATATATATATATATATATATATATATATATATATATATATATATATATATATATATATATATATATATATATATATATATATACTTAGTCAGGTCATAAGTATTGTCACACAGTAAAAACTTTTCTTTTAGAATGCTGGCCACAAAAAAGTTTATTGAATTCGAATTTCCAATTGTTCATGAAAATAAAAATGTATACTTTTAGAATTTTACTCATTTTTAAATATGGAATGGACGCTTAAAGAAGACCGTGTTGCAGTTATTGCGTTGCATCGTTGCGGTTACGCGCCAATTCAAATTTTTAACATACTGAAAAATTTTAATATAACCAAAAGATACGATAAACGAGTACCATCAAACGATACAATGAAGACTCTAGTGTAGATGACAGGTCAAGAAGTGGTCGCCCTCGGTCTGTTAGGACTCCAGCAGTGATAAAAGCTGTGAAGGCACGAATTCAAAGAAATCCCAAACGTAAGCAGAAACTGTTGGCCCTTCAGATGGGGTTAAGCAGAACCACGGTGAAAAGGGTGTTAAATGAAGACTTAGGGCTTCGGGCATATCGAAGAAAAACAGGACATCGTTTGAATGCTCGTCTAATGGACCTGAGACTGAAGAGATGCCGCGCTTTGTTGAAGCGGTACGCGGGAAAAAAATATCGGGAAATTCTTTTTTCGGATGAAAAAATGTTTACCGTAGAAGAGAGCTACAACAAACAAAATGATAAGGTGTACGCACACAGTAGTGAAGAAGCGAGCAACCGTATTCCGCGTGTCCAACGAGGTCATTTTCCATCCTCGCTCATGGTATGGTTGGGAGTTTCTTATTGGGGCTTAACAGAGGTACATTTTTGTGAGAAAGGTGTAAAAACGAATGCTGTTGTGTATCAAAATACAGTCCTGACGAACCTTGTGGAACCTGTTTCTCATACCATGTTCAATAACAGGCACTGGGTATTCCAATAAGATTCGGCGCCAGCTCATAGAGCGAAGAGCACACAAGACTGGCTGGCGGCGCGTGAAATCGACTTCATCCGGCACGAAGACTGGCCCTCCTCCAGTCCAGATTTGAATCCGTTAGATTACAAGATATGGCAACACTTGGAGGAAAAGGCCTGCTCAAAGCCTCATCCCAATTTGGAGTCACTCAAGACATCCTTGATTAAGGCAGCCGCCGATATTGACATGGACCTCGTTCGTGCTGCGACAGACAACTGGCCGCGCAGATTGAAGGCTTGTATTCAAAATCACGGAGGTCATTTTGAATAAACTTTAATGTCATAAGAATCTATGTTTTGTTAAGTTCATTTTGGTATATGAATGGTTACATAATTAATAAACTTGTTACAATTATTTTACATTAAACATGTGACAGAATTTATGACCTGACTAGGTATATATATATATATATATATATATATATATATATATATATATATATATATATATATATATATATATATATATATATATATATAAGCAATATAATATGTATATCCATATAATGAAAGTAGACGAAGCGAAACAAGTATGTAAGAATCGTAGCAAGTGGAAAGAAGTGGTCTCTGCCTACCCCTACGGGAAAGAGGCGTGATTATATGGCTAAATTCTAAGCGGGCCGTCAGCCTGTCTGCTGTCCTACAGCAATAAAAACAACAAACAACACGTACCGTCGGAATAATCACGCAAACAAAACAACGCTACACAAAGTGAATCTAAAACGCTAATTTTAACACTAGTTAGCGCATTTGGGTTATCATTTCACACGTTAGAAAATTGTAAATTAATAAAATTTACCTTTAATATTTATCTTCGTTAGCTAATCTTAATCATCAAAATCAAACATCTCGATTCCTCGTCTTGTCTAGTAGACTGGTAGTTTTAGAAGTGATAACTTCTTGTGGGAGGGTAAACCGCTTCGTTACGTAACGCGTTACGGCGCCAGTCTGTCTGGCTTCCCTTTCTCTCACGCATACGGCAGCGGTAAGCAGACTCCTCCTCTCTCACTGTAACCCACAGCGATCTATTCGAATAGCAACTTTATTACAATGAAATATGTTAAGTTTTTTTTTCTTTTCTAAAGGATTACATTAGGGAATAATTTAATTTAATGTAATTTTGAAACAGTTTTTGGATAAATTGGAAATTCATAAACTTTAGTTATTTTTAAATTATTTTTGGTCTTATTAATAAATAACCTTTCCTTACATTATCATATTAATATACATAAAATGAATGAAGTCCTTTCTCTCTCACACACTGGTCGGTCCTTCATGCCTGAAATTTGGGATCGCTACATGATGCGATCACACGGTAACGAACGAAATTTCTCCAGCGGTTCCTGTTGCTCGTCATTCTTACTACATCCTGGAATCTTGTAGCTCTCCTTTCTTATATTTGGTCTGACCATTTAGTCTAATTAAAACAGGCAATGTATCTTCACGGTGTAAGTTGCATCCTTTTATAGTTAATAGTTAATAAGTTTTATAGTTAATAATTTCCTCAGCGTGGGGGGCATACTTTTACATTCTGACCTTCCATATAATATAATACACCCGGTTTTACTTCCATAGAAATGTCATACCACTAACATGATAATCGAATATTGTCATATTATATTATATTTACATGTAGGGCCACATACGTTACATGGCATTTTATGTAAACAATTTTGGATAATCAGTGCCAGAAACGTTATTCGATCAGTTTTATCTAAGTGTCCAATCGTTTTAGGTTCGAACCCAGAGGTTCTCAACCTTTGATCGATCCCTTGCCTGCCACACGTCTCAAACCTCAAAAGGTTTTCAGCCACACTGGCTGTGATATAGGCGGTTCGTTTCTTGTTAGGGAAAGTTTAAGGCGTAATGCAAAGGTGCACAATGCCTATTTATATCTTTTTGTTTTTTCTAAACAAAGGCTATGCACTTGGAGCTTCTCTCCAATCTATCTTGTGATTGTTTTTAGCCACAATTGATAGGTTCATAACTCGTCCTGGTCTTTGTGAGTTTATATATTTTGACCGCGGAATTAACTTTGTAGAATATTAGGATGATATACGATGAAATACTTGGGATCTGTATTTCATCCGTCTGGTGACATCGATTGCGACGTCAAGGCATGCATTGCTGCCGCGTGGGCCAAATGGCGTGAGGTAACTGGTGTCATTTGTGATCCCAAGATGCCGGTAAAGTTGAAGGGACAGGTCTATAAGACCATCATTAGGCCTGTCCTTTTATACGGCTGTGAAGCGTAGTGTTAGAGCGACACAAGCAGGAACTGCGTGTCACGGAGATGAATATGCTGCGGTGTATGTGTGGAGTGACGCGGAAGGACCGCGTTAGGAACTCCGGCATTCGTGGCAGTCTTCATGTCCGTGACATTGCGGATAAATTGCAGGAGCGTTGGCCCCGCGGGTACGGCCACGTCTTACGGCAACCGGATGATTACGTGGGAAACAAATGTCTGGCCATGCCGCCTCCGCCGGGCCCCGGCAGGAGGGGTAGACCCAAAAAGTGCTGGCTTGACGTTGCAAAGGGTGATATGCGTGCCAATGGGCTCACTACCAGGGATACTGAAGACCGTGCGAAGTGGAGTAGAAAGAGTCGGAAAGCGGATCCCGGGCACTGAAACAGAAGTTTAGGTTGCAACCGGGATACTACGCTTAGATGATGATGATGATGATTTATACTGGTGAAGAATCAAACAAGTTTATGCAAGATTGCAAGCATACACACCACAAGTCGTATTTCGTTCCTTTGCACGTCTGAACAAGCGTTGCGGACGGTGGCGGCGGCAGCGGCGGTGCTTTGCAAGTCTCGACACATTGTACTGAATATGGAATATGCAAGTTTTTACAAGTAACAGTCGCTGAGCTCCTTAAAATATTATCTGCCTACATTGATAGGTGAAGTCAAGCCAACATTTTAGTTCTTCACTATCGAAAGCAAATAAATTTTCGTGGATCCCCGCTTAGAAATTGTGAACCTACATTTTTTGGTCACGTCAATGTAGACTCCCGTCGAGTCTCCCGTGGACCCCTGGGGTCCACCTGAACTAATTTGGGAACTAAGGATCTATAAGGTCAAAAAAGGAAGAATCGTTAACACCAACAAAAAACGTGATAACAAAAAACACTACACAATTGTGTAGTAAAAGTTCTGGACGCTAAGGTATGAAAATCTCTTAATAAAATCAGGTATTGAGTATATTTTGACTAACAAACTAACCAACATTTCATGTATATTATATAAATTTCTAAAGTCTATTCGGAATACCAAAACATTCCAATTAACGTCCATTCTCTGCCTAATTTCTAATTCATTCCCGACATGTTCTAGCCGCAGTGTTGCCAAATTAATAAATCCAATTGAGCAGAAATAAATGTAGGCTGGTATCGCTTACTTTTCCCGCTGGAATGAATTGCGACCAATTAAAATACAGCACAAAGTTTGAATTTGGAATTGACGTTCCGTTTTTCTTGAATTATTTTTGAATATTATGACATTGATTTTAGTTTTGGAGAGAACTATTTTATTACATCATTGTTCGCGTTTCCTTAGAATTGGATCGGAATGCTAAGCCATAAATGAGATGGATAAAAGGGAGAAACTTTTTTTTTTAAATCTTTGTTTTTGTATGAGAAACATGCTGCAGAGATGCGAATGCTGAGATGGATGTGTGGAGTTACGAAAATGAATAAAATTAGAAATAATTATATTAGAGGAACCATGAAAGTAGTGGTTGAAAAACTTAAAAGTAACAGACGCGTGATTTGGCGACGTAATGCAAAGGGGAAAATGCCATTTATCTAGGAAAAAGATTGAAATGAGAATGGATGTATACAGAAGGAGAAAAAAATATGGATGGATAGCGTAAAAGATGATATGGCGAAAAAGAGTTTGATTGTTGATGATGACTGTTGGTGATTGGAAAGTCACTGATAAGAGCCTGCATTAGTGCAGGCTTTTTTCCGTGCATGGGCGAAGTAAAAATACTAACCTCTGCGGCCGGGGTCGACCTGTCGTAAAAGGCAACAAAACAACCCTCTAGCTACGTGATGAAGACCTCAAGCCTGTCTGAATGGCAACCACCTCTGATGTATAAGTATGCCGCCATAATAACCTTGTGTTGTGTTCCGGCATTAGTGATCCAGAATCCAGTACCTCTACGTGGACGTTAACTTGTTAGCCAGTACCTGGCGTTGCAAATATTCATAGGCGATGGTAACTGCTTACTATTAAGTGAGCAATCAGCCTGTTATTCTGCAAAAAAAGCGCCATCTGATCTCATAACATACATTTGTTATAGATACTAGATAACCGACATATTATTTTTATATTTGAATTATTAATAATTAGGTACATACTAGTGGTCGCCCAGGGGTCCAAATTCGACCATAATTCATTTAATTTTTAAGTTTGAACTTTTTTAGAGTTCTTTTGTTAAAGGCTATAACCTCTATAATCCAAGATTTCATCATAGCTACTCGGCTAATTTGCCATTTTTTTACATTTATTTGAACAGCATCACTAATAAAACTTCAGTGTTTTGCATTGCAAAACCTGCATTGTAAATCCGTTTCCTAACCATATATTCGCATTTTCTAAACACTATTCTCACAATAGGCAAGAGTAAATATATTCTGATTACTTATACACCATTTTCTTAACACAAATTATAAATAACCCTGTTAATGTCAATTTTGACATTCAATAAGACCAAAGAGAATATAATCACTTAAGCCTATAGACAACTAAAGTAAATTTATTAAATGTATATTATTAATAATTGTATAATATTATTATTTATATATTAGTATCACTTATTGATTAATTATTTAAGTAGTTACTAATGTATAATATATTATGATGGATAAAAAAAACGTAAGTAAGGTATGTATATATGTGTAGTAAGTTATGTATCATTCGAGCAGTAGTGTGTGTAATTTTAATTTTAATTAATTTAATGGATTTCTAAAAGGTTTTAGGTAAATAAATAACTTTCTGGATATAAACTTTAACGGTGCCAAATTTCATACTCATCCACGCCATTTTCATAAAAAGGGGTACAAAGTTTTCGCTTCACGTATTAATATATAAATTACGAGTACATTACACATAAACCCAAACTCAGAACGGGATTCGATTCCAACGTAAGGTAACCGTTGCGCCACGGAGATCATTAAAATATTTTTCAAAAAATAATTTAATTGTAGTCTTTTCAAAAAAAATCTCAACAAGGACATAATTTTCCTTCTTACACGTATTAACTAGCAATACAATATACAAGGGTGGTGCCTACCCCTGGTGTATAATTATGCTGCCATAATAACCTTGTATTATATTCCGGCATTCACTAAAACCCAGGTTCCTGTACTCTTATGGGATAGCACCGTGTTTGCGACGCCCCTATTGTCGCAAACATCCATAGGTGACGATAACTGTCTACTATTAAGTGGGCCTGAAGGTGAAATAAATGAAGAATATAAAATTATTTAGAAGAAGTATCATACCTAGCCTAAGAAGTAGTTCATATTTTCTGCGCGGCTCGACTTCTTAATTGCGCACTGAAGTGCGCTTACGTTCTTTGCATGAGCCTATTTCACAGAAACTAGGCACCAAAACGTCAACGATGATTGCAACCATTGTGGTGATAATGAATGTAAATTATATTGAGAATATAGGAAATATTATAATAGTTTTTTAAGAAAAATTAAATTAATAATTTATGAATCTTTGTCACCCTACATTGGAAACTTTTTGAATTATTTAAAATAAAATGGCGGATAAACCATTATTTGGGACGGATTCATTATTCAAATGAAATGAATTTGATTAATTAAAGCTTTTTGTTCTCACTTTCGTTAAAAAGAACAGAACATAATTCAAAAGCTATTTTTATTTAATCGGATATAGATATCTAGTAAGTCTGAGAAAAAGTTTGTGGCTTTTATCAACAGCTGGTCTCATTACAGCACGTATGTTCGCGCCGGTGTTAAGTTTGGCTAGGCGAAGAGCTAGCAAAGGAAATGAATATGAAAGTACTCATATGTACTCACGTTTCTCGTTACTCGTTCACATTTCGCATAGACCTACTGATTTTACACTATTCAAAGTATTCAAAACACACACTATTAAAACTAATTAACAAATTAAACTAAATTAACTAATTATTCAAAATACAAACAGCTATTTATATAATTTAGACTTACCTTCGATTATTAATAAATTATTTAGTTTTTGCAATAAATAGGACGGAAACGATGATCACCGGCCATTAGACGTTATTTTTTTTCTTTTAATGTGGCTCCAATACTTTGGCATTAGACGTTAAAATAATTTTAAAGATGGTCGCACTTGATTTGACAATGACGGGGAGCGGATATCAGGTAAGAGGAAAAGGGACGGGATATAGCATTGTCACCTACCTCCAAACAGCGTTAACATCGTATTTAAACCAAATATGCTCCATTATAACATGAACTTCATTGTCAGGCATTTATAATCTACCGCTGATAGGCCTGCCCACATACCGTAATCCCGTGTTTTAATCATCCATTCCTGACTTTACACAGATCGTTAACAAATAAATCGTTACAATCATGGTAGCTAGATGTAAGGAGAATTATATGTATATAGGTGTCGATATGGTCTCGTCGACTAATGCACCAGAGCGCCGGCGCAATAAAAACTGTACAAATGTTATATTGTTTCGGTAAACTAGAAAAGGTATTAAAGCTCCACCAACCTCGCGACCTTCTCGATCTGAATTAGCGCAGGTGTAGCTTGCAGGTGTTGCTTAAATAACTCACAGCGCCACTTCTACTTCAAATTCTACTTCAACTACACAAGACTTTTCGGTTGTGTAAGGATTCAAGTTTGGCATGGCCAATTATATAAGAATTCTATCAATATGGGGTACACAAACTTCGCACTCGGTACAAAAAGTGTTTCTTTGTTTGTTAAACATTGACACATAAGAGAATTTAACTACCCTCACTTCAAACATATATGAAGGTAGTCGCCAAAATTGGCTGAGCAATAATTTTGTACCTACATGGAGCCAAGGACTTAACAGTAGGAGTTGCAAAAGTATCAGCGTCTGTCAATGTGATATTCTAACCAAAAAACTTTTTTTCTTTAAAACCACTTAATCAATTTGTTAGGAAGCCAACTGTCAAACTTCCTTGTAACTAAATTAACTCCTCAATGTACCCCTTGGGAATCGAACTTTAACCCTTGTACCTCCTAAATGTAACTTAAGTACCTAACTAAAACTTGAAATAAGTTATTCAAAAGTTATTAGTAAGTTACGATCAAGTTACGAAGTTAGCTTTCAAGTTACTTCGACTTCCGGAATTTAGTACATTATGTATATAAGTTAAACGGTTTTGTCCATATCATATAAAGGATACCAAAACTTACAGACGATTCATCATAGTTATCTATACAAATAAATAAAATTGGAGGGTCTGTTTGTAATATTAAAATAACCGCTTTTTACTAAGTGGACGTATACACGGTACATATACCAAAACAACATTTTTTACAATTTTTGTCTGTCTGTCTATCTGTTTGTTCCGGATAATCTCTGAAATGGATGGACCTATTTTGACGGGACTTTCACTGGCAGATAGCTGATGTATCAGATTTATATCATCAATCATATGAAATAGGGTTCAGCTTAGGCTGAACATTGTAGGTTGAATTTCCAATTTAAGTTAACCTCAGATTTATGTCATCAATCATATGAAATAGGGTTTAGTTTAGGCTGGATATTGTAGGTTTGAACGTACGTATTCCGGAGCAGCATGGCGTAACAGTTGCATTCGCTAATACTGACTGTTTGCATATTTCATTTATATTTTAGGGTTTATAGGTTTTGTAATCCAAAATAAACCATAAGATATAACCAAAAAATTCTGCCCAAAGTCACTATTCCACGCGGACGGAGTCGCGGGCACAGCTAGTAAATAATATATAAATACATTGGGATATTTTACACAACGCCATCTACTCCCAAAGTAAGTAGCATAGCACTTGTGTTATAGGTACTAGACAACTAGAAGGTGGGCTTTAGCTAGCTGGAAGGGCCGGGGGGCCTTACCAGTGATGACAGCATTGCCCCCGGATTGCTGTCATTGCTGTCCCAATCTCAACACCCCCTTTCTAGGCGCACAAGCCGGGAATGTCACAGAACTTTGACAATGCTGATCCTGCGGTGTTTCCATAAATGAGTCTGAGTGGCGACCGGTGTACTAGTGAGTATACCGTCGCGGCCATCACTGGCTATTAGTTGCTAGCCAGTCTGGATAACCGTAGTAAGATTAGGACGGAGAACCCCACATAACCACGTTGGTTTCCCCCCGGAGCTTCGAAGTAGTGCTTTATATCATCATCGTCAGCCTATTAAAGTCCACCGCTGGACGTAGGCCTCTCCCAAGGCATGCCACAGAGCTCTATCTCCGGCTCGTTGCATCTAGCCAGCTATTTTACGCAGATCGTCGCCCCACCTCGCCGCTGGGCGTCCTACGCTACGTTTGCCAAGTCGCGGTCTCCACTCAAAAACTCGTTTACCCCATCGGTTATCGGTTCTGCGACAGATATGGCCGGCCCACTGCCACTTCAGCTTACTGATTCGAGAAGCAATATCGGTGACTTTGATTCTCTGACGGATCACTTCATTAAGAATGCGATCCTTCATAGAAACTCCCAGCATGGCTCTCTCCATTTTTTTTCATGTTGTAGGACAGCAGACGGGCTGACGGCCCGCTTAGAATTTAGCAGCGTGGTCGTGAGCAACCTCCTTGGTTGCTCATGTATGCTGACGATATCATCCTGGTGGATGCGGACAGGGGTAGGCTGGTGCGACGTGTGAAGGCGTGGAAGGAGTCGTTAGAGAACAGTGGTCTAAAACTCAATGTGGCGAAAACCGAGTATTTGGCCTGTAACTTCACAGATTCCATACCCGTACGCATAGGTGGTGACACGGTCGAGCACACAGACCAAGTGAAATACCTGGGATCTCTATTTCACGCGTCTGGTGATATCTATTGCGACGTCAAGGCACGCATTGCTGCCGCGTGGGCCAAATGGCGTGAAGTAACTGGTGTCATTTGTTGACAATTTGACAGTTGATCCCAAATGCCGGTAAAGTTGAAGGGACAGGTCTATAAGACCATCATTAGACCTGTCCTTTTATACGGCTGTGAAGCATGGCGTGAACTACGTGTCACGGAGATGAATATGCTGCGGTGGATGTGTGGAGTGACGCGGAAGGACCGTGTTAGGAACTCCCGCACTCGCGGCAGTCTTCATGTCCGTGACATTGCGGATAAATTGCAGGAGTGTCGGCTTCATTGGTACGGTCACGTTTTACGGCAACCGGATACTTACGTGGGAAACAAATTTCTGGCCGTGCCACCTCCGCCGGGCCCCGGCAGGAGGGGTATTCCCAAAAAGTACTGGCTTGACGTCGTAAAGGGCGATATGCGTGCCAATGGACTCACTACCAGAAATGCTGAAGACCGTGCGAAGTGGAGTAAAAAAAAGTCGGAAAGCGGATCCCGGACACCGAAACGGAAGTTTAGGTTGCAACTGTGATACAACGCTGGGATGATGATGATGATAAATGATTTTAGCTGTATGCGAATTTTTTGCCCTTGCATGTCTAAATTGACTGAACTATGTAAGTCTGATATAAACACAAACCCATCAAAGTTACATCCATTACTAAGCACCTTGTCTGCCAGCTAGTGCTGCATTATGCACCAGCTGGACTAGGATCACAAAATTCGGAGTTCAGTCATAAAGTCGCAAATATGTACAACTCTATGTATTGAAATGACGGCTTTTGTCTTTAGCCAACCGATTTCTGTTGTAACGATATATGCGAAACTCGACATATCTCCAATTTATAGGTTAGGCTGTTCTATAAAGCAAATATATGCTAACTGATGCTATAAATATAAATAATACTGCTTGCAAGTATACACCCATTGTGATATATGTACATTTGATAACGGGAAGCTATGAATGGACAAATTTGAAGGAAATCTCATTAAAACACTGTTTAAAAAATATAAAAACTCGGTGTTACAAAAGCGTAGGTGGAAATAGATTCCTTTTTTAAAATATATTTCTAACTAGCTATGCCCACGACTCCGTCCGCGTGGAATAGTGACTTTGGGCAGCATTTTTTGGATATATCTTTTGGTTTATTTTGAATTACAAACTCTATAAACTCTAAAATATAAATAAATGAAATATACAAACAGTCAGTGTTATCGAATGCAACTGTTACGCCATGCGCCTCCGGAATATGTACGTTCTAACCTAAAAAACCAGCCTAAGCTAAACACTATTTCATATGATTGATGATATAAATCGGAGGTCAACTTAAATTGGTCATCTAAAATTTCCGATTCATCATTTTAACGAAAACTATTTTTTTTTCTAAAATAATAGTAGCCTAAGATACTCCTTGTTACATCAGCTATCTGCCAGTGAAAGTCCCGTCAAAATCGGTCCAGCCATTTCAGAGATTAGCCGGAACAAACAGACAGACAGACAAAAATTGTAAAAAATGTTGTTTTGATATATGTACGGTGTATCATACATACAAATGCACTTATTAAAAAGAGGTTATTTTAATATTACAAACAGACACTCCAATTTTATTTATTTGTATAGATGTATAGATTACCAATGAAGGTTTCAGACAGGAATACGAATTCATCCACCACTTTTTTAGAGGTTGTAAAGGGCGAGTAATCAATTTTCCCTTCGGGGTTTAAGAGTCAAACAGAGGACCTTATAACCAAATGTAGTATATACCGTCTATTTTCTTTTATGTATTAATGGATGCAAGACGTGCTTGGTAGTGCGTTAATGCCCATAGACTAGAGTCTTCATTTCTGTACGCAAAATATAAATTTGAATTTAGAAAATTATTCAGATCGTTTATGTTCCACAGGCTTCAAATTAAAGGCAAAATTTTCCTATCGTAGTATATACGAATAGAGAGAAAAAAAAATCGTCGTAATTGGCAGCATATTGGCATTGTCCCTGCTGTTGTAATGTTACAAATCAAGCGGTGACTGTACTGAACAGCATACCTAATGGATTTTTAAATTAAAAAGTTTATATTATTTTGCTTAAGAAACCTTTTTTCTATTTCATTTGTATATTTGAATTCTTCATTCATATTCATCTATTGATCTGGCACACATTATTCATAACTTAAAAAATTAGCTAATAATATCTTTAAGACAAGTACGTTTTATCCGTGCAGGGGCGGAGAAAGAATACTAACCTCTGCGGCCGGGGTCGGCCTGTCGTAAAAGGCGACAAAACAACCCATCCTAGCTACGTGGTAGGGCCTCAAGCCCGTCTGGATGGCGACCACCTTTGGTCTTAAGTATGCCGCCATAATAACCTTGTGTTGTGTTCCGGCATTAGTGACCCAAGTTCCTGTACCCTTATGGGGCAGCAGCGTGTTCGCGATGCCACTGACGTTGCAAACACCCATAGGCGACGGTAACTGCTAAATTCTAAGCGGGCTGTCAGCCTGTCTGCTGTCCTACAGCAATAAAAAAAAACGTTATTTCTTTATGACTTTTTGAATATGTTTTTTAATTAGTAAATAAGTCTTCTCATGCTGAATTTACAACAGAAGTCTTGTGTGTGAATGGGTGAAGCTCGTTGATTGCGAATGATACGTTTAGGGTATATTGTCGGGAGGTCTCCGTAGATAATCGATAACACTGTCGATGAACGTCTGATCTCCAATACCTTATAAATAATTCAATCCAGTTCGGTTATTGTTTCAATTTCTGATACGTTTAATAACATTTTCTCTCCGGATTATAAGAATTTGATTAAGAGTGGGTAAGTGAGACACGCGGATATGAATAGACCCTTGAGTAAAACCACATTGATGTAATATATTGTCTATGACGACTACAAAAACCGGCAAGCGGACTCGAGGCACCGAAGCGAAAATTCGGGTTGCAACCGGGATTCAACGCTAAGATGATAACTCTTTACAACTTTTGCAGGTACAATCCCCATGCCGAATCACAATAGAATTTGATCTATAATATATATTTTTATAGCTCTGTATCAGTAGATACGATAACGGCCTAATAATAAGTAGTTTAGGTGTTTGCAACGCCAGGAATAACACTAATACGCCGCCGTCTGCGTAGGAGAACTGGAGCCAGGGTCATTTGTCGAAACACAATACAAAGTCATTGTGGTGGCATATTTAGATACAGGGGTAGTTGCAATTCAGACGGAATTGAGACCTGGCTAGGGTTGTTTTGTTGCTTTTTATGACAGGCCTGCCCTGGCCCCAGGAGTCAGTACCCCTGCTCGAACAAAAAATATTATTTATACAGGCTGACGGCCCGCTTAGAATTTAGCAGTTACCGTCGCCTATGGGTGTTTGCAACGCCAGTGGCACCGCGAACAAGCTTCTGTCCCATAAGAGTACAGGAACTTGGGTCACTAATCCCGGAACACAAAGTCATTATGGCGGCATATTAAAGAACAAAGGTGGTCGGCACCTAGACGAGCTTGAGGCCCTACCATGCAGGCTTACAATATACCAAAGAAAAGTATATTTAATTTTATAGTTTTCCAACATCCAGAACATAAGCGCTCTTTTGATTATTTTCGGACTAGATGGCGCTGTGTGAACTGTCCTAATATATTTATTCACGACGAAATTCAGCTAGAAGGATGGCTAAAAACCAACAAATTTTCGCATTCTCTGGATCATTCTGAGATACGGTGCACGCAAAATTCACGCGAATACGGTACATAAGAATACAATGGCGGTCTGCTTTTTTTATTGCTTTAGGACAGCAGACAGCCTGACGGCCCGCTTAGGATTTAGCAGTTACCGTCGCCTACAGGTGTTTGCAATGCCAGTGGCATCGCGAACACGCTACTGTCCCATAAGGGTACAGGAACTTGGGTCACTAATGCCGGAACATACTTAAGACCAAAGGTCCTGGTGGTCGCCATCCAGATGGGCTTGTGGCCCTACCACGTAGCTAGGGTGGGTTGTTTTGTCGCCTTTTACGGCAGGGTGATCCCTGCCATAGAAGTATTCTTTCTCCGCCCCTGCACGTATAAAAATAACATGAGAATCGATTATTTTTATGACATTCTTCACATGACTGTATGTAATGTAGAAATATCTTAGCAATATAGTGGGAAGGTTAACCAACTATTTAATAACCCAAAGTGAAAACGTTCCACGTATCTAAACAAATACGACGACTACGCTCAAGGGAACATTCGCATATAGGAGTCTACTATTGAAAAAAGAAATATATTAAAAATATATTTTATTTTTCTTATAAATTTAAATAACTCTTCATCTAATAGTGTCTCGCATTTCCATCAATATTTATTTGGCTTCAACCGTGTCTAGTCTCACTCACAATAATGATCCATACATATATATAATTACGCCTCTTTCCCGTAGAGGTAGGCGAGACCACTTTTTTCCACTTGCTAAATCCTTACATACTTGTTTCGCTTCGTCCACTTTCATTATTCCCTTCATACATGCCCTTCGGTTTAGGGTACTCTTGACCTGGCCTTTTTCCAAGACGTCCCTGATCTGGTCTCGAAACGTCCGCCTAGGCATACCCCTTCCAACACTTCCATTCACACTCGCCTTATACACTTTTTTCGTCAATTGAAATTTTTGTCGTCAAATGATCAATGCCATTTGAAAATATTAAAAAACAATCATACTTTTTTTATAGCTAAAATTGCTAGTAGTTTAAGATCTGCTAGCATAGTGAACGAATTGAGGGAACTTGCGCGATATTTTAGACTTCTTCTTCCTTCCCTTATTCCAAACTATATGGGGTCGGCACAACATCTCTCCTTTCACACTCCTTTATTAACCGTCATCAGAACATTCACACCTTTTTTAACCATATAATATTTTACACAATCCATCTTTCCTTTGGTCTACCTCTCTTGTATCCATCCACTCTCATTTGTAGCATCCTCCTTGTTACATGACGCTTCTCTCTTCGCATTATATGGCTATACCAGGCTAATCTATTATTTTTGAGTTTCTCAATCACTTGCGCTACTTTCAAACTTCCCTTTATATACTCATTTCTAATAATATCCATTTTTGTAACTCCGCTCATCCATCTCAACATATTTTAGACTCATGTTGCGATTTATGAATCTGTCTTCTGACGAGATTAGAATCCAAAGATATTGCCAAAATTTGAAAACTACTCTCAAATCCAAATATTTTATGTAGTTTTCAGCAATCATTCAGCGTCATTTGTCTGTATTGTGTGTGCCTGTCTGCGAAAGTGAGTTTGTTTGTTTGCTACGCTTCCACGCCTAAGCCCCTGAACCAATTTTGATGAATTTCGGTATAGTCGTAGATTGGACCTTGGAGAAGGAAATAGGCTACTTGTTATTAAATTAATATGACAAAACAACGTTTGCCGGATCAACTAGTAAGTTACGAGTGTAAAGTATAAAAAAAAAAAAACAATTACTTTTCATACTTTGAAAACTGCTAAGTTAATTTGAAGGAAAATCAAATAACTTTTATGTGACATGTGTAAAACGTCAAATAATAAACATAGTTCCAAGTCATGGTAGACCCCATTAACAGTTGTCATAACACTGTCTGAAGCAACACCGCAATAACGCACTGGAATCTTAGCATATGAGATTATTTGCTTTGTTTATTAAAATAACTTTCTGACTTCATGTGAGTAGGTACATTATTTACTAAAAGTTCACTGGCATTTTAGTGAATCCCAGACATGTTAAAGTTTGTTTAAAAAGGTATAAACTTATATACAAAATTACATTTCTGTAAATTCTCCAACATTTTCGGTGGTATGACGTTACGCATTATCAATGTTTGTACATAAAACAAAAAGACAAAATCATTCAGTAATATTTACGCCATTTGTAACTCAAGAACGACCGGCCAATATCGATTGTATTTGCTTTTCGATTCATCTCCACGCAGAATAGCAGAATAAGTTATTAAAATATATTATAATAACTATTATATTATAATTTACAGAAAAATAATATTGGAAATTATTATACACAGAGAACAACATAAATATGTATCTGAAACCCTGTCCTGTGTGTGTGTCTGTGCGTGTGCGCGCCTGTGTGTGTGTGTGTGTGTGCGTGTGTGCGTGTGTGAAACGCACACGCTCATGCGTCTTTCCCTCTCTATATGTATCCCTATCGACCGTTTCGGACACTTCTGCATCTATAAAAAGTAGCGACTTTTAAGCCGATAAAAAGTATCAACTCTGGGTCGATAAAAAGTATCGACTCTGAGACGTTCGATAGATGTTATGTATCGATCGATGTATCGATGTTTCTGCGACTATAAAAATTATCTACACTTTTGAGTCAATAAAAGTATTGACTCTATAATTTTAATCTCGTAAAAAATCAATACAAAAACTTTTAATAAAAAATATGAAAGACTAAAAACGAAAAATAAAATTATTTAATTATTTTCTGTTATTCACCCAGCGAAGCGAGATGTAACGGCTAGTCTTCTTTATATGTATAAAATGTTACAAAGTTTCTAGTAAATTCTACACCCGTCCCTTGTTGACTTAACGAAATGAATTAATAAGTTAGCAGTCTCTCGAACACACCGAGCACACACTACACCCAACAATAAATCAATTTGGGCACACTAAACGATTTTACGAGCAATTTACTCGGTCTAGTAAGTTAGAAATAAGGTTTTACCTTCGTTATTGAATTCAAGGGCGCATCCGCATCCGTTGTCAACATTAATAATTCAAACGAATTTACATCTCCAAACGATTTATATTGGCCGCATCCTAAGCATACACACTATTGTGAATGATTGATTATAAAGAATTAACACTTTAGCTGCGGCTAATAGATCATAAACTTTCATCTGGTGCGACGTTAAGCCGAAATGCTCTCCCAAAGACCGTTCCGCCAGTGTGTGACATGTCTTTTTCGACCCACTAATACTAGGTAAGGTTAAAGTGACTAGACTTTCGTACTCTTAGAATGACCTTAACCCCAATTTCTCTACGTTCGTTTCGCCTAACGTTTTGGTTGCTATGTGTCTGTTCCGCATTGTTAGTGTTCGAGGATGGATGAAATATAAACGGGATTATTGTTAGTGAACGTCTACGGCTGATAGGAATGGGCGCGGGCTTCTAGTATGCTTGGGTAGGGTCAGTAGGAGTGGGGGGAGCCAGTCGTTTCATACTTCCAACCGGTTTGTCAGTAACCGTCGCGATATCGGAGCAGCAAAAACACCCTTCTACTGCGTAACGCATTACCTTACGCAACCTTATGGGCCTTATGGGCTCAGCGGAAGATCAGCGCTGGTCAACAGACCAGCATTATGCTGAGACTGATGCCCCTTTTAGGACAAGTTTTGTTTGAAGTTTAATTTTATGAACACCTAGTTTTATATTAGTTTAGTTTAACTGTCCTAAATAAATATTATTTTCTTTCTTTCTTTCTATTATAAAATTTCTCGCTCGTGAAGGAGTTCAAGCGACGGATATTTTTCAGAGATTAAATGCACAGTTCGGGGATCAAACATTGTCAAGGACTTGTGTGTTTGCTTGGCATAAGGAGTTCAAAGAAGGGTGAGAACGAGTGGAAAATGGTGACAAGATTCTCTAAACAGTGTTTTTTGACCATCAAGGCAATTTTCTCATTGATTTCTTCACGAGCGACGTACAATCAATGCTGCTTACTACTGCGAACTATTGACTAAGGTGAGAGATTCACATCGCCGCTAAAGACGAAAACAACTGATTCGAGAGGTCATCCTTCTCCATGACAATGCCGGACCCCATACTGCAGCTCTAACCAAGGGCGTCGCCAAGGGGGGGCAGGGGGGGCAGTTCCACCCCCCCCCCCCTTAAAGATCAAGCTAGCCGCAAAGCGAAAAAAGTGCGAGCAATTGACTTCCTTACCTATTAATAAATTCGGCATCGCATGACAAAACGTAAATAAATTCACAAGGTTTAATGTATATTGTAGAAAGTAACTGTACCAGGGGTTCATATTTTTTATTCTCCATAATATATTGCCCCATTGCCCCCCCCCCCCCCTAGTCATAAGCTGGCGACGCCCTTGGCTCTAACAATGTCAAAACTGGAAGAAATGCACTGGACTCAACTTGAACACCCTCCCTATAGCCCGGACTTCTCGCCCTGCGATTTTCATTTGTTTGGGCCGCTTAAGGAAACTTTAGGAGGGCAACGATTTGAAGATGACGAAGGTATGGAGGAGTTTCGTTTTACGATTCTGGGATAGATGTATTTTTAAAGCAGGAAACTAGGTAGAAAAGTAAATTATATTTGTCTTTCAACATTTAATTATTAGTTTATTAAAAAAAAATCACGTTTATATATTCACCCTCGTACGTCCCGATCCTAGCTCAAGTCTCTCCCTGGAACACCTGGTAGGGGTATAATTAAGTTCAATATTTACTAACAAAAGAAAATTATTAGGTATATCAGTTATATACCATACAAGCGCTTTACTTCCTTCGGAATTCGATGACACTGTTTCATTTTAATTGTTATTATTAATTAATTTATCACGAACCGTGACATTTCCTTTGTGCCAATTTAATTAACATAATAAAATAGAACCGATTAGAGGATTTTTTAAAAGCGCATGCCACCTGAAACTTCAACCCTGAAAGGAAGACTGCGTTACAGCCTCCGTCGCTTATCAGAGTGCACCAGTCAGCAGGTAGCAAGTCTTCGCTAGTCCTATAACTTCCCGCTTTGGAATAGACAAAGGCAAAAGGCGTGCGTTTTTCGGTCTTTCATTTGGATTGGCTTCATATTAGAGAAATTTAAACTTGAAAAGATATGTGATCAACGGTTAAATGTATTCTACGTGCAGGGGCGGAGTGAGAATACTAACTCCTGCGGCCGGTGTTGATCTGTCGCGTCAAAACAAATCTAGCCACATGGTAGAGCCCCAAACCCGTACTACTCTTAATACATAAGTATACCGACATAATAACCTTGTGTTGTTTTCTGGCATTAATGACTCAGTACATTCTGGCATTAATGCGACAGCAGCGTGACGGTTCTTGAATGGTAGATGTGGCTAATGCGATCACTTTCAAACCAAAAAAACACTTAAGGACTGATTAGAAAACTATTTATTTAACATTTTGAATTTATTTTTGATGAAACGTAATCATTATGAAATTTATATAAAATACAAAAGTTATGTCAAATAACTAGACATGTTACTTCTACAAGCGATCTTCACGGAATCAATAAATATGTCACAATTCAATCTGAACAAATAAAACTGACATTCCAAATTTAAAGTAATTCAAACGTAATACATAAATCAAACAGATCAGAGTTGACATCAAAAGAGTATGTATAATCTGAGATTACCAATCAACAACGGTAACTGCTTACTATTAATTGGGCCATCAGCCTATCTATTGTTCCTCAGCCATAAAAATGTAGACCAAGCGATAGAAAAGAAAGAAATTCTTTATTTGACAAAATAGCGACGCACTTACATTGTTATAATATCGCATGCTTAATCATAAACTGACCTAACTCAAAAAACCTGTTTTTTGGGAAATCGTAAAAAACGTTTTGTCATTTACTACTTATCCCATATATTGACTTATAACTAAATAGCGGTAACTCAGTGTAGGAAAGAGATATCGAAATAAATCTTAGTTTGGCCGATAGAGGGCGTCGATACAATGCTGCCCGTTATATTATCTCACTTTAGACCTAAATCGTAATCGGTCAGTTTATGATTAAGCATGCGATATATAAATCGTATTGAGAATCTGTACGCCGCTTTTTCAGCAAACAAGGCTTACACACTCAGCATGTTGCTGTGTCGGAATTGTATCCGACATAACGATAGTAAGTATGCTTAATGGAATTGGAATAAGGCCAAGCTAAAGACGGTCTAGGGTCATGCACAAAAAGATATATTTTGCGCAGTTGCATGTAAAATATATTTATAGCGAAGGTTATTCCACGGCACTACGACATGGAGTATTTCAAAGAGCGTTGATAATTTATATGCAGCCGGCAGCATGTTAGCAGTGCCACTGGCGTTGTAAACTGCCATAGACAACAGTAAGTTCCTACTGTGGGCCGTCAGCCTATCTGCTTTTCGACAGCAATAAAAAAACAATATTATATTAATTATATTGTGAGTAGAGCTAAGGAGACTATCTCATATGAGAAAGAAGTTGAAAGTGTCCAGCTGCTGTAAACTACTAGTGTTTAAGACCCAAACTATTAGCGTAGTTCAAATTTATTTGATAACCTATTTAAGTTATCAGTACAGGGGCGGAGAAAGAATACTAACCTCTGCGGCCGGGTTCGGCCTGTCGTAAAAGGCGACAAAATAACCCACCCTAGATACGTGGTAGGGCCTCAAAGCCCGTCTGGAAAGCGACCACCTTTGGTCTTCGCCGCCATAATAATCTTGTGTTGTATTCCGGCATTAGTGACCCAAGTTCCTGTACTCTTATGGGACAGCAGCGTGTTCGCGATGCCACTGACGTTGTAAACACCCATATGCGACGGTAACTGCTAAATTCTAAGCGGGCCATCAGCCTGTCTGATATCCTATTGCAATAAAAAAAAACCTAAAAAAATTACACTGATGCAATTATGGTACCACCATAATTCAACGCGCCCGATAGACACTTCAAAACACAGCCAGTTCTTTCCTCATCTATATTTCCTCATCTAAATTATATTATTAAAGAAGGTAAGTATACTATTCTTTTTGGAGTTTACTCCTTAAGAATGATTTTCATATATAAGCCGCCCGGTATGAGAAAAATGTGAGGAATAAAATCTACTAATGAATGACCTCGTTACGTTTTTGGTGCGCGTGCACCGGAACACACTAAACAAAATAAAACGATGTATCTCTCAAGGCAATAACGGGAAAAAATTACTTTATTTGTTACAACTTAAGGTTGATTTCACATTAGATGTTGTTTAACATATGTCTTTTCATTTGTAAGTGACAAGAGTAATTTATTGCTTTGCTCATTTTATATGACGAATGATCGTAAGTATTAGATAATGTTTTGGAGATTTGTGACTTTATTACTAGGTGCCATAGTTGTAATTAGGTTGAACTTAAAACTGTTTTAAAACTTTTTTATGTATGTATATTATTTTCATTAATTTGTTAATTTACCCTTTCATATGTTATCAATCTTTTTTCAGTTAAATAAACTCTTTTTGCGTATGTACAATCGTACTTAAGTAGTAAACTCCAGTCGTGCGTCGGAGCTGACACACACAGTTTTTTTATTATTCTATCTCTATTATTATTCTCTTTTTAATATAAAAAAAAGACTGCAACAAAACTAATTCATTATATTAAAGTATTAAACCTTCTACATTTTCTTTATCTCCCTACTACACAATACACAATATAAACTCTATATAACGACACTTAACGGCCTAAGCATTTTTCGGTGTTATAGAGAGTGGTCGTTAAATGGAACCAAATAAAATATATGATTACTATTCTATAAAAATATGTATGTATTTACTTATATTAACTAGTACACATTTTACACAATTACAACACTTATTGCGTATGGTCTGTTGTCTTCGTCTGGTGTTTTAGCTGCCCCAATACTTTATTTTGTTCATATTTTGAGATACTGCCAGATAAACTTGATTATATAAAGTGTTTTTCTAATAGTTTCGCTGAATCAAGTGCTTGTTTAATGCTTGGTGGAGAGGCAGGTTCGTCTGTTTCATCTTTTTCACCCACTTGTTGTATGTTAGTGTTTATAATGCCGTGCTGTTGTTGAATAGAGTGAGCATGACGGTATATACAGTGTATTATTGTACAGAAAACAAAGTAAACCAAACAAAGTCAAATAATCTCGAGGTTTTAAGGTGTTTTTCGTAAAATACAGTGATGTTATAGAGTTTACACTGTAAAACGAATATCCTATATCCGATAAGGCCGCCCATTGTAAGAAGATATTGATACCTAGTGTTTATCTTTAATATTATATTTGATTTGATTATAATCTATATTTTTAATTCAAATACAATTATTGGCTAATACTTCTTCACATCTTAGACACATGTCAGTCATAGCATTAAACTTTCTACATCTAATACATTGATTTCTTTCAGTCTGTGCCAACTTTATTTCCCACCTCCTGTCATCACTAACTTCTAAACTGACAGCTGACAATTCCAAAATTTCACACAAAACGCTATAATGCACGCCATTATTATTTAAATCAATTAGTTTATCATATAAATCTCTATTCAATTTAATGTTACCTGAAAGCTTTTTTAAATTTTCATTCTTTGCTAACAAGCAGATATCTTTCTTTAAATCCAAAATGGCTTCCATTATCGAACTGTCAGTGTCAAAATTTGACAATTGAACAATGTTTTCAGTGAAGAAAAATGGTTTCTCGTATAACGGGTGATATTTCCACGCTTCCTCAACCAAATGTGGTAATATAGGTCCAATAGCTCTACAAAGGGATACTAAAATGGTATGAATGACTAATTGGGTTGACATTCTGTCGTTAGAATCTTTTTTAGAGCAATATAACCTATCTTTGACGCAATGACAATACAAAGCAGAGACTTTATTACTTATAAAATATAGTATCGTTTGTGATACATAATTGTACCTAAAATTATTATAATGATCATATATTTGATTTAAAAATTCATAAGTTTCGTTAACCATGTATTGATCGAAGTAGTTTAAATTCACTTCTTTGTAGAAACTTATTTTTTGTACGTCGTTAACGACTCCCAATAGATATTTCAATATGTTTCTCATCCTGATGACTTCGGTTTGACAGTCGTCGAGTAATTTCTTACTGATGACGATTTGAGAGTGTTGTGTTGCGTGACTTGCTACCCACCATCTGTTAGTATAAATAATAAAAAAATATCAATGACATCTTTTCTACAAAGACATGGCCATAGAGTGGCCCCGGTCTAAGAAAAAAATAGAACAAAATTATCCTGTCTAAAGAAATAGATTTTGCTGATTTTGATATCAATAGACTAACACGAACCTTGAGTATCATCATCATCTTAGCGGCGCGTCAAATCCCGATTGCAATCCAAACTTCAGCTTCGGTGTCTAGCGTGCCCTACTTTTTCCTCTCCACTTCGCACTGTCTTCAACATCCCTGGTAGTGAGTCCATTGACACGCATATTAAACTTTACGACGTCAAGCCAGCACTTTTTGGGTCCACCCCTCCAGCAGGTACTTTGAAACATAGTACGAACCGTAAGTATTTTTATTGCCGAGAAACGGATGACAGCCAACTTAATAGTAAGCAGTTACCGTCGCCTATAGATGTTTGCGATGCTAGGAGCACTGCGAACACGCTGCTGTCTCGTACGGCAACCTAGGTCACTAATGCCGGAATACAACACAAGGTTATTATTGCAGCATACTTAAGACCGAGGGTGGTTGCCGTCCAGACGGGCTTGGGGCTCTATCACGTAGTTAAGGTTGTTTTGTTGCCTTTTCTTTTTTTTTATTATAATGAATGTACCTTAAAGTATCAACTCCGTAAGCCGGTTGACTATTCTTGTTGCTACCGCCATTTATTATTGTCAACGGATCGATAACATTCCCTACAGATTTGGACATTTTGCGCTTCTTATCGTCCACAACAAAACCGTGGACGAATATTGATCTAAAAATTGAAAATACATTAAATATTATGAAGAGCATTTTTATTGCTTTAAACGGAGATAGATCGACGCTCGGCCCAATTAACAGTAATCGGTTACTGTCGCCGGATGTTTGCGACACCAGGGGCATCGCGAACACGCTGCAATCCGCGTAGGGGAACTGGTACCTTGGTCACTACTGGAACACAACACAAGGTTATTATGATGGTATATTTGGTGACCACGGGTGGTTGCTATTCAAACGGCCTTCAAGGCCAAACACTAAACTAGGGTTGTTTTGTCGTCGTTTACGACAGGTCGCCCCCGGCCGGGGTAAGTAAGTATTCTTGTGATGTAATGCTTCATTTAAAAAAAATTTTTTTATTAAGCCTCTAACTACAGTGAAATCTCCTATTTAATACCTCTGTATATACTTTTTAATATACAGAGTTAATTACCTTCTATGCTGACAACATTAAAAAAATGTGAGTATACTTACTTGTAAGGCGCTTTGTCGTTCAAAGCTATCGATGTTAACAGGCTAGTTTGAAACCATCCAGTGAGTTGGTCCACCCCCTCTGAATATAAATTTGCACTTCTACCCTCCAAATTTGTCCAAGTTAAGCCTGAATCCAGCCAAATGTCCATTATGTCCTGGACCAAGAGAAAAACAGTCAATCCATTCATTTGATTTCATCCAGATGTACGACGTGACTGGCACTATAACCTTAGCGAGAAAATTATGTTCAAACACGAACCAACTTTTTGTCCGTGCAAGAGCGGGGTAACAATACTGACCCTGCGGCCAAGGACGGCCTAAAGGGCGACTACACAGCTTAGATAGGTAGGGCTGCAGGCCCGACTGGATGGCAACCACCCTTGGTTTTAAAACATGCCGCCATAATGTATTTGTTTTGTGTTCCGGCAGTAGTAAACCAGGTTATAGGTCCTCTTTGAGACGTTGCGTCTGCGCGTTGGCAATGGCCCTGGTTTCGCAAACCTCTATAGACGGTGACTACTTAGGCACTATCGAATTGGCCGTTTGCCTGTCTTTTAATATGTTAAAGAAGTAAATTAAATATAATTAATAAAATTACCCTTCCTTTCTGTACATCTTTGTCATCCAATCGTCTTTCCTTGACAACTTCTTTGGTTAGCAATTTTTTAACATCACACGTCCACCACACATCAGGTCCGTCCTTATCAATCAGATCGCATAAGTTGTCTATTATTTGCCTAAAAATATTTCCCTGTTTAGTTTCTAGCATAAGAGATCTCTAATCTTTGGGGGAGGGGGGGGGTCAAGTACGCAACGCAATTTGGAAGGAGGGGCAGTCTTGTAAAACAATACGATACGTTACAAGGGCGGACGTGTCGTTTCGAACAAACGTCGAAACAACGAGTGTCATGTTAAGTACGTCAATGTACGAACGTGTTAAGTACGTAACATTGTTTTTTTTTTTCATTTAAATAAAAAACTAGGGAATGAAAATCTCCCACGGAACATAAATGTGACTTTAAGGTAAAAATAGTTATAATAATAGGTTGGGCGTTATGTAACTTTTGAGGGGGTTTACAGAAAGAACGTTTTTAACGGTGCGTGGGGGGATTGAGTGTCAAAAATTACGTTAAGTAATACTTGAATGCCCCCTTAAACACGTTCACGCCGGCGCGGCGTTTAAATCATGTTTCTCGCCCAGAGGCTACGCTTAAAGCTTTTCGCTTTATCGGACGGGCCTAGAACTAAGGGTTACAACGAAAGATTAACGAAGAGTAATAGAAAGAAAGAAAGAAAAATAGTTTATTTAGGGGTTAGCTTAGTACATATATAAAAGCAGTATTACTTAAACTAATAATAATAATAAAAAAAGCTCTAAAAGGGCACCCAGTTTAGCGATGCTGGTTTAGAAAAACCAGCGCTGGTCTTCCATTGGAGCCTTTTAGTGACGAACAATTTACCATGAGATATTGCTACGTATTTAATTTAAATAATTATCAGTCATTATAAAATGACCGGGCTGAGCAAAGTGGAAACAACTTAAACAGCATTGCTAACCGTGAAGTGATACAGAACTATATGTACCTCGACTCTACTACCTCCAATACTGGAGTTTTTTTTTTTTGGGAGGTGGAAATGCTTGACTCACACCCCGCTGCGTGGAAATGGGCGGCGGGGTAGTGTAGGAATCCCCTTGCAATGCGTTCGTACGTCCCCTTCTTTAGGCTGGGGGACGCACGTCGCTGGTATACCCACTAAAACCACCCCGGTGTTCCTTCACACAACTCAAGTGTCAGGACCGCGGAACGCGACGGGTTAGACAGACCGCGGCCCCGAAGGGCGCCGGCCGCTTTCGCAGGCGTCTTCCAACTTATCCAGTTCTCACTCAACTAAGTCTGACTGTATTACCAAGATTTGGTTCATTTTATGGATGAAATCTAAATACTAACGATAATTCGAAAGTACTATACATGTATAGTAAAATATTTGTATGTAGGTAATCGGGCTTAACTGATCATATAATATACGTATGTACTAAAAGTACTAGAATGTACCTAGAACTGTATTTTTCATAAAAAAAATGCTACGCTATGTGCAATTTTTTTTGATACCCCTATTTTTGTCCTTTTAGAGGTCTTGTTGAATGGTGGTTGCTCTAAATCTAGGTCAAGTTGGGTAACAAATTTGATGTCATTTTCTAGATAACATAACGAGCTATAAGCACAATTAAAAAAATAGGTAGGTCAACACGCCAGTTTTAGTGTTATGTGAGAAAATAAGAAAAAAAAATCAATTTTTATTTTCGTAAAATAAAAATGGCTGCCATTCCGAGAGGGGTGAGGTGGGAGAAGGGGGAGTGGAATATTTACCGATAAAAAACCGACGAAATGTAAAAATTATCTTACTTAATTTATATAATATGTTTCCATGCCGAAAGGGTAAAACAAATGTTGACTTTTATTATCCTATAACATCTATTATATCTATGTTTTCAGCAAATAAATGATTTTGATTTCATTTCTCCTCCATTCGGCCAAATGCTCTATGATGTAAATTAATTACAAGGACACTTGGTATCCCTATCCACATTATTAGAATGAATTAAAAAAATACGTTTTTATAATTAATCAAAGTAAAAAATAATTCTAAACATAAGAATAAAATTACTGACGATAAAATTAATATCAATGATCTAAAAGTGTGGGGTGCTTGATATCAATCGTTATAAATTTTTTAATAGTTTAATTCCGAAATGCCATAATAACCTTGTGTTGTGTTCCGTGCATTAGTGACCCAAGTTCCTGTACCCTTATGGGACAGCAGCGTGTTCGCGATGCCACTGGCGTTGCAAACACCTATAGGCGACGGTAACTACTAAATTCTAAGCGGGCTGTCAGCCTGTCTGCTGTCCTACGCAATAAAAAAAAATATAGAGTTAGTTTAAAAATCTTAAAAAACGAATCCCACGCTTTTAGAACAGTGGCGTTAATTTTCTCGTCAGTAGTTTTATTCGTATGTTAAGAATTATTATTATTATTTTTATTTTTTAGTTAGATTAATTATAAAATATAATTTATTTGTTGTCAAATCGGTTGTTGTATGTTTTTTACTTCCAGCCGGTTTCCTTTAATTTAACACCATCTTCCGGCAGTTATATTATTTAACATCAGATGGCGTTTCGGAAGAAGAAAAAACCGTTAAATATATCAGGATCGTGATAGGACAAAATAGTAGGGCAAAATTATTAAATTTGTGTGATCAGGTCTTGACAAGTGCAAAATTTTTATTTTTTTTTATCGTTCAAAGTGCGTAAAGTAGAGTCGATAGTTAATATAAAGCGAGTAAAAATAAAAAGGAAATTTTATTTTTAATCCCATAAAGAAACAAAATATATCAAAAAGTTTGTTTATATTTCATATATATTAAATTATAATATTTGAAAAGAAAAAAAAGACTGACTCGTGAAGGATTTGAACCTCCGCCCTCCGATGATCAAACTTAGGTTATATCGGCGCTCTCACCTACTGAGCTAACGAGTCTTGTACCGCTAGCTCCGAAAAGTGCAAAGATATCATGCCAAATGACGTCATTGTGACATCATCTCATTTAATGTGTGAGACGTATTTTTATTGATGGGAGCGAAAAGGTTATAATGGATATTTAGAAGAAATCAATATATACCTTATTACAATTGGATATAGTTAATTTTAACATGATTTAGGAGTAAAATATTCGTAACTGTTTTTTGCAGACCAATTATGAGTTATTTTTAAATTTTGAATGCAATGTTACGATTATATAGGTATATATTTCAGATGCATTATAAATATTCATTGGCCAAATCAGCTGACGCACTACGGGAATATAAAACGTGATCCGTTCAGGGGTGGGAGGTCTTCGAAATAGGTTGGTCACAGGAAAAGAGGCTTAGAATTTAGTAGTGCAGTCAACATTTAAAGGAAATTTTTCGCTTTGTCGAGCTATATCAAGTATACTTAACGCGTTTAGCGTTTTTTACTTGTAACTATAAACATGCACGCACTGCGCATCAAGCGCTCTATTATTAAAGACAAATATGAATCAATACATTTTTTTTAACTTTTTGTGTGCAAAATATGATTGAAAACCGTGTGTATCCGTGTTTTTCTCCGTGCGGGCGGATTACGAATACTAAACCTTGCGGCAGGAGTCAGCCTGTTGTAAAAGGAGATAAAACGAACCTAGCTCGTGGTCGTCCCAAGCCCCCCGTCTGGAGGGCAACCACCCTTGGGCTGTAAGTATGCCGCCATAATAACCTTGTATTGTGTTCCGGCATTAGTGACCCAGATCCATGTACCCCTATGGGACAGGAGCGTGTTAGCGGTGCCCATCGGAAACTTCTATAGGCGACGGTAACTGCTTACTATTAAATGAGCCGTCAGGCCGTCGTACCTAATATAGGCTCGTTTCTTAAGCGAATTATGGCATTCCGAGAAACATTATCACTCGGCTACATACTTCCATATACTTAAATTACTGCATACTTTTAAAATCAATAATTACCTATGAACAATAACGTCATTATCCGTGTTTAAAGCTGGTATAGGAACCCCCCACGCCCTCTGTCGGGATATACACCAATAAGGGCGTTTCTCAATCTGTGCCTTGAACCCCTGACGGTACTGATCGCTGCTTGAAATAGGCAGGATTTTGATGCTGGATAGTGCTTCCTGGAAGCAAATTGGAGTTGAAGACGACGTAGATCCACTTTCATTTTGGACCTCGGGATCCTGTATTAAGCACAGTCACAGTAACTACGTGCTTGTTTACCTTGTAACTTTATTGCGAGGAACAGCAGGCAGGCTGACGGCCCACTAATAGTAAGC
This sequence comes from Malacosoma neustria, assembly GCA_963693495.1. NCBI lineage: Eukaryota > Metazoa > Arthropoda > Insecta > Lepidoptera > Lasiocampidae > Malacosoma > Malacosoma neustria. Next base: position 10,695,465 of record OY856394.1, read on the forward strand.
AGTTACCTTCGCCTATGGATGTTTGTTACGCTAGGGGCACCGCGAACACGACCCATACGGGTACAGGAACCTGGGCCACTAATGCCGCAACACAGCACCAAGTTACTATGGCGGCATACTTATACACCAAGTATAATTGCCATCCAGTGATATGCAGATATATTAAATTACTAGCTGTGTCCGCGACTCCGTCCGCGTGGAATAGTAACTTTGGGCAGCATTTTTTGGCTATATCTTATGCTTTATTTTGGATTACAAACCCTAAAATATATATAAATGAAATATGCAAACAGTCAGTGTCGCCTCCGGAATACGTGCGTTCGAAACTACAAAGTCCAGTCTAAGCTAAACCCTATTTCATATGATTGATGATATAAATCTGAGGTCAACTTAAATTGGTTTACAAAATTTCCGAAACTGATCATTTTTACTAAAACTATTTTTTTTTTCTAAAATGAAAGTAGCCTAAGTTACTCCTTACATCAGCTATCTGCCAGTAAAAGTCCCGTCAAAAACGGTCCAGCCATTTCAGAGATTAGCCGGAACAAACAGACAGACAGACAGACAAAAATTGTAAAAAATGTTGTTTTGGTATATATACCGTGTATACATTTTACATGCACTTAGTAAAAAGCGGTTATTTTAATATTACAAACAGATACTCCAATTTTATTTATTTGTAAAGATCTATACGTGAAATTCAGATAAACTGCAGGAGTGTCGGCTTCGTTGGTACGGCCATGTTTTACGGCAACCGGATGCTTACGTGGAAACAAATGTCTTGCCATGCCGCCTCCGCCGGGCCCCGGCAGGAGGTAGAGCCAAAAACTACTAGCTTGACATTGTAAAGGGTGATATGCGTGCCAATGGGCTCAAAAAAAAGTCGGAAAGCGGACCCCGGGCACCGAAACGGAAGTTTAGGTTGCAACCGGGATACAACACTGGGATGAGGATGATGATGTGGTTGCCATCCAGATGGACATGGGGCCCTACCACGTTGTTTATGTTGGTTGATTTGTCGCTTTTTAAAAGAGGCCGACTTCGGCCGCAGGGGTTAGTATTCTTACCTGCACCTTCCAATCCACCCCTGCACGCCAAAATAGATGGAATATGTTATGGCTAGATTTATTAATTATGGGCAGAGATGCCACCTTCGCAGGGCAATAAGCAACGCCGTGATATCACTGATATCATGATACCCAGATCTTCATAACACGCTTGGTCATCAAATACTACACGTAAATGTGATTTAAGCCTTAAGTTTTTATTAATTATAAAGGATTTAATGCTTATATTATTTATCCGTGCAGGGGCAGAGAAAGAATACTGACCTCTGCGGCATGTCATAAAAGGCGACAAAACAACCAACCCTAGCTACGTGGTAACCCAAGCCCGTCTGGATGGCAACCACCTCTGATCTTCTGAAGTATGCCGCCATAATAACTTCGTGTTGTATTCCGGCATTAGTGACCCAAGTTCCTGTACCCTTATGGGACAGCAACGTGTTCGCGATGCCACTGGCGTTGCAAACACCCATAGGCGACGGTAACTGCTAAATTCTAAGTGGGCCCTCAGCCTGACTGCTGTCCTATAGCAATAAAAAAATATAAAAACTTACCAAAGATTTTTCCTTCAAAGCTGCAGTATCTATGAACCATTGGTGACTTGCTCTGAGAATAACCGGTTTCTTTGTCCTCCAGTCCAGGGGGTACGAATGGATATACACCCCCTGGTGAACTATGGAGGATCCTAAACGGGATATAACAGCATCTTGACCTTCGGAGAGTACTGGTAGACCATTAAGGCTTGGATCCATGTTGATGTAGCAGCCTGATTCGTCTACGTTACATTCCTAAAAAAGTTTCTATATGAATAGTTTTTTTTTTAAATATACCTAATGTTCGATTTTTATCCGTGCAGGGGCGGAGAAAGAATACTAACTTCTGCGGCCGGGGTCGGCCTGTAGTAAAAGGCGATAAAACATCCACCATAGCTACGTGGTAGGGCCTCAAGCCCGTCTGGATGGCGACCACCTTTGGATTTAAGTTTGCCGCCTTAATAAGCTTGTGTTGTGTTCCGGCATTAGTGAACCAAGTTCCTGTACCCTTATGGGACAGCAGCGTGTTCGCTATGCCACTGGCGATGCAAATACCCATAGGCGACGGTAACTGCTAAATTCTAAGCGGACCGTCAGCCTGTCTGCTGTCCTACAGTAATAAAAAAAATCAGACTGATGCTACCTGGCATACAGTAAGGGAACGCGTACCCTACGTGACCTATTTTTGTACATTTTACTCCCCTCCCTCCCCTTTGTGACTTGAAAATCCCCTTGTAAAGCTTGCTTAGAATGGATACTTTTCTTAATATAAAATTATATGACGTATACTTACAACTGTCATATTATTCTTCAACGCAACAAGAAAGTCGTCCGGGCCGTGCGCGGGCGCAGTGTGCACGAGTCCAGTGCCTTTGCCCTCGGTGACGTGATCGCCCTCTAAGAATGGCAATGTCTCGTCTAACAATGAGTGTTTGTACGTTGTGCCTTTGAGATGGTGACCTATCGTAATGTTAAAAGAATAGTCATTTTTGCGGCTAAAACTCTAATATCTCTACCAAAAATGTCAACGTCAAATCAAAGCGTCAATGTCACTGTGATACACTAGGAAGCAGGACGCACACCCGGCGCGGATGCTCCTCGCCGGCAAAGACGCCATGACGCTCCATGTTCCGACCAAGCCAACGAGGAAGCAGACACGTCGTAACCTCAAGAATCCAAAACTGTCCACGACTATTACGGGGACGAACGTTCAATCGTGCTCAATAGAAAATTTAGAGTTGTTGTTTTATGGGTACTTTAATAATCTTTCTCTGATAAATAAATGTATATATAAACATTCAAACTCGAGACGGGAATCAAGATATCACGAAGGAGAACCGGTATAAATTGATCTATATGACAATAGTTGTTCGATCCTTGCATAAGGGTATTTGAAATCCCGCCTCCTGATTTTTGTTATCTACCTTCACTCTCGGTGAGGTGAAATGGTAAAAGCGAGGGTGGGACGGAAACATACGAGAGTAACGCGCAAACGACTAAACTGACAGGACGGTCGACGTTCGACCTCTCTGGTTACTCCAAACTCTAATTGGCCGTATCATTAAATCTGTGTTCAGTATTGTGACTTTAGCTGGTGCCGTGCAACAGTTCCTCCGCGACCTGAACCCAACCGGGAAGGGGTGGAATCAAGGTCAGTGCGAATTTCCTTGCCCACTGCAAGGTATCGCGTCTCTCTAGCCACTGCTCCTATCCCATCCTCTCTCATACAGTCCACTACTCTCGAGCTATCCTTCTCATTCCTGTGCGTTGCAATGTCGGTCCGCGACCGGCATCGTATAATAGTTAACAACATCCCGCGGGATATGATGTGTAAGCGTCAGGATTGTTGTCTATTAATGGTTGGTATATATAAAATATTATACATATGTGAGGGTAGATATAGAATAGACCCATCAGTTTATGTACGGTTCATCGATCGGGTCTGGCATAGGGCTCTCTCTTCTTGCGAAACTTCAATCTTACGGGATACCTGGCAGTCTTTGCACTTGGCTATCCAGCTTACTCGCTGGGCGCAGTATTAAGGTCGTTGTTAACGGTTGCTGCTCCAGTGTGAAGTGAAGAAGCCTATCAATGCTGGTGTGCCCCAGGTATAGGAGCCGGATGAAAATACAATAAAAGTTTAGATGGGAAAATGACGTAGGGGCGTGCGCAGAGGCAGCTCATATCGCGGACCTGAGTCGACTGCTTCGTAGGGATGTTCGATATTCATCGATGTTGAATAAACATCGATGTTTAGCTGGAAAACATCGATGTTTTAGTTTCGATAACATCGATGTTATGAGCAAAAAATATCGAATTATCGAAACGTCGAAAAGATGGTTGGCAAGTACCTTAAGTTTGGGGCCCCCTAATCAAAATTATTAAGTCTCAAGCATAGTGAACAATAGGTACCAGACCGAGAGACATCGTGAGTGCCTTCTGCATGAGCCGGAACACACCTTAGTTTTTTCCTTATAATAGTTTTTCCTTTCACTTAATTTTTGATCCCTCTCTTGACATTATACCTATATAATGTCAGTATAAGTAAGTATTAGCTTAGGGACCGTGTAGTGGAGATTCTCTGCCAGTCTTTTTCTCTACATCATACAAATATACGGTATAAGGATGGCTATATAATCGACTAGGTCCCATAGAGTTAATTGTAGCGTTCTTATTGACATTTGTAATCAGAGTCATTCCGTGAATATGACTGCTGAAAACCAACCGAAATGTCGGAGTAAGTCCAATAATTAAACGCCCGCTTATAATCCGTAAAACGTAGTTTTAATTAATAAACACATATAATAAATAAAATAGACAGTTTTATTTCCTACCAAAAACATCGATGTTTTAAGACATCGATGTTTATCAGACATCGATACTTTTAGATCGATGTTTTTCTAATATCGGTCATCCCTACTGCTTCGCTAAGCGACAAACAGCGCGCGGGCGCGAGGCTGCTACCCGTTCCCCCCACCTACCCCACTCGCTGCCCCTACGCACGAGACCACTCATCTTCCCTTGCTATTTATTTCATAATAAAATAACATGCGATTACAGATCGTGTCGCTAACACCAGAGTTGTGTGCTGTCGCCAAAGCTATTTATTCTGCATATCAAGGACCATATTCTGCTTATCCATAGATGGCATTCATTGCAATGCAGATGATAGCACCGGCGATGAACGATACACTGGCCGTGTAAACCTGCCTCTGGCGGTTTTGGAGGAGAATCGGGTCAGACTAGTGTCTGAAGTAAAGAACTCTTTAGAGAAAGTCTCCCAATGTGGACAAAACCTTGTCCGGTTCAACCCCTCGAAGACGCAAGTGTGAGAATTATCTACCAATAAAACCCCATTCGCATCTGCGCCACAGTTCCAAGGAACTCCTCTTACTATTTCAGAGACTATTGGGATCCTTGGTGTCGACATCATGAACGATGTGCAGTTTAGGGGACAACTGGAAGGCAAAGCTAAGCTTGCCTCCAAAAAGCTGAGTGTTTTAAACCGGTCCAAGCAGTATTTCACACCAAGGCAACAGCTTGTGCTATACAAAGCACAGCTCAGGCCACACATGGAGTACTGTTCACATTTATGGGCTAGAGCAACCGCCTGTCAGCTCAATCTCCTAGACTCGACGACGAACAGTTCGAGTTGTCGATGATCTCATACTCATAGACGGTCTAGACACGCTTAGACTTCGGAGAGATTTTGCGTCTCTTTGCGTATTCTACCGTCTGTACAACGGGAAGTGTTTCAAGAGCTAGATAGAATGATGTCCTCGTCGTCTTTCTACCACCGCACTGCCCGCCATCGGCTGGGTGTTTATCCCCATTTCTTGGAGCCTCTTCTTTCTTGTACGAAATGGTTCTGAAGAACGTTTATGTTGCGCACTCTCAAGATTTGGAATGAACTTCCGGCTAAGGTTTTCTCAGCGCGGTACGATATGGGGCTTTTCAAAATAGACGTTATAAAATTTCTTCGAGGCTGGCAGCGCGTTGGTAATGTATCTGGTGTTGCAAACGTCCATAGGGGACGGTGACCACCTGCCAGGGTGGGCCGTTTGCCTGTCTGCTGAAATCTAGCTATAAAAAATGTACTGAATTACTACATATATTCAATTTGGATATGTCTGCTTGCAAACACAATGGTACGTTGTCTTTTGACGCACCTTCTTGTTTTGTACCATATTTCGTGTGTAACGCCGCCATCAGTAGTATTAATCCACTCTTGCGCATGCCAACAACCATACAAAAACGAAAACACCGGTTCTCGTCCAAACACCGTAGCTATCTCTTTATTGCCGTTTTACAGTTTTCTTTAATAATGAAAACAATTTCATAAACTTACCATAAAACTCAAATACCTTCTCAATCTCCACATTCAATATATTCTCCAGATCTTTAATAAGTCCACTGCCTACTATATAAAGACCAGGCTTCGATGATAAAGTGACCAGACTGTACTTCAAGTCTGGATTGTAACATATTGCTTTGTTCGCAACTAAGGTCCAGGGAGTTGTTGTCCATATTAAAGCCGATACAGTTTCACTGGAAATGTTTTTACAACGATAAAAATCCTGGTAACATTTATGACAATAAGAACGTTATATAAGGCATCGGCTCAATGGTTATAGTAACTCATTGCACTCGCAAACCAATATAGAGGACTGGGGTTGAAATTCCACGGTGACATGCATCGCCTAAGCGATCTTTCTCGCATTATTATAGCGTAATTGCCATGTACTGATGGTGAAGGAAAACTTCGCGTGGAAACTTGCACGCCGAGATCACCAACCTTCTTGGACAAGCGTGGCGCCAACCAAGCCCAGTAGTGGGACCCTATATTATTATAAGATCCTAAACTTTCTTGGTGATAAAGTAAAAGTAACTAGTTTTATGTATTTTTTTTATTGCTGTAGGACAGCAGACAGACTGACGGCCCGCTTAGAATTTAGCAGTTACCGTCGCCTGTGGATGTTTGCAACGCCAGTGGCATCGCGAACACGCTACTGTCCCATAAGGGTACAGGAACTTGGGTCACTAATGACGGAACACAACACAAAGTTATTATGGCGGCATACTTAAGACCAAAGGTGGTCGCCATCCAGACGGGCTTGAGGCCCTACCACGTAGCTAGAGTGGGTTGTTTTGTCGGCTTTTACGACAGGCCGACCCCGGCTGCAGAGGTTAGTATTCTTTCTTCGCCCCTGCACGGATATAAATAAAAGTATATACCTAGTCTTGCCATAAATACTGAAACAAAGAAAAAAAAATTTTCTAATACAAATAACATTTATTACTTTTACAGGGTGTTAGTTTAATACATAAATATAAAACAATTTAAAATATAAAAAGCTTATTCGAAGTGGTCTTCACTGGCTGCAATACAGACCTTTAAACGTTGAGGCCAGTTATCAATAGAAGCACGCACTCTTTCCATGGGAAAATTCTTCACTGCCAATCGTACGGATTTTTTTAGGGATTTGAAATTATCATGGCGTTTAGAGCAAGCCGTACTCTCTAAAACTGACCAAAAATCACAATCCAGCGGATTAAGATCGGGACTAGTCGACAGCCAGTCTTCAACTCTGATGAAGTCCGAAACGACTGCGTAGACCGAGCTTTATGACCCGGCACCGAGTCTTGCTGGAAGGACCATTCTTGGTTATTGAACATGGTGTTGTTAAGGTGTTTCACTACCTTCTCAAGAATTGTATCTTGATACACTTGTGCCGATGTTTTGATACCTTTTTCACAAAAGTATGGCTCAGTCACTCCTTCATAGCTAATACCCCACCAAACCATCACTGAAGTCGGATAGTGCCCACGTTGCACTCTGTGCCTAATTGGGAAGCTTTTTGTTAAAATGTTGCTCAATTGTAAAAAAATTCTCATCCGTATACAAAATTTTTCTGTGACCTATCTTTGCGTACCGCTTCAGTAGTTGTTTCGATTTTACCATCCTATTCTTTTTTTAAATTATCAGTTAAGAAATAACCAGTACGTCTGTTATAGGTTGCAAGTCCTAAATCATCTTTTAAAATACGCGACATGGTTATGGGTGCTATCTTCATCTTCCGAGATAAAATCTTTTGCTTTCGGACAGGATTTCTTCGAATTCTTTCCCTTACTGCTTTGACCACCTTTTTCATACGAATACTACGTGGACGGCCAGATCTTTTTGTCACAAACAGAGGAAGTCTCATTGTACTTATTAATAGCCCGGTACACAAACATTTTACTAATACCAAGCGTATAGAGAGTTTTAAAAATTGCATTTGGCTCTATACCATACTTTGTGTAATGCAATCACAGCGATTAGGTTCTCTTTATCACCCCACTCCATTTTAATATCGCAAAATATTGTACAATGTATTTATTGGCGCCAAAATGAGAAAACTCAATGAACAATCTAAAAATGACAGATTCCAAATTCAAATGTAATATTTTGTTTATTTTTAATTTTAACAGTATTTATGGCCAGACTAACTATGTTATACCGCTATTTTAATGTATCTGCACCGCATTATTTTTTCGATAAAACTACTCGACCACCGCCACGCCACCCTCTCTCTGTTTGGCGAGCGCCCGCGCCGACTACACGTACCGTCGAGTCTTAGTTAAACCCGCACGAGTTTTATATGTGCGTTATTTATTATATTGTGAACGGCTGGCTATAAAGTCCTAGACTACAAACCGCAGAACAATCCGTGGAGGGTAAGCAGATCGGAGAACCTCAGGTGAGTCGCCGCCGCTCTTTCTGACTTGCTGGGTATTTCCGTCTCCTTTCCTTTCCACGTGAATTATCGAACCCGCACTACCTTTGTTTTCCGCACCGCGGCTACCATCTTTCAAGACCTAAGCCGCACCATTCCTTTTATGGTCCTTCAGCCCCACCAATTGTAATAAAGTCGCAATTCGAATAGATGTGTATAAGTAATGCAATGCAATCATTTAATAATTACATTATAGAATAAGCCTTACGTTATTATTAATAAGGTTCATATTACTGGAGCAAAAAATACTGTTTTTCGTTTCATTGAGATCACAACGATGCTAAATAAGTTTTCACTCCAAAAAAAACTAATGACGAATATATTAATTTTCTTAGTTTACAAAAGGCAAAAGTTCTGTTTGTTTTCTTCTTTTGGGGTTCCTGGGTAGAGTCGCTCATATGAATACCACAATAGCCACGTCTATTCCAGGTTTTTAAAGCTTCTTGAAGAGAAAACGTCAAGTCATTGTTAAGGCAAAATGCGAGTTATAATTTTGCCCTATGTACTTGGCAGTATTAATGACTTACAAAAAAATTTACTTTTAAAGACATTATTCACCTTTTCACACGATCCTTTATAACTTCGGGTACATTTTCTACGTGGAATGTGACATAAACCTCTTTGCTCTTATATTGAGGGTCATACTCTAATTCTGCTTCAGCCAATGCAGTTCTATAACAAAATTTAAATATCATTTGAATAACATATCCATAGATTCTCTGTGCAGGGGCGGAGAAAGAATACTAACCTCTGTGGCCGGGGTCGGCCTGTCGTAAAAAGTGACAAAACAACCCACCCTAGCTACGTGGTAGGGCCTCAAGCCCGTCTGGATGGCGACCACCTTTGGTCTTAAGTATGCCGCCATAATAACCTTGTGTTGTGTTCCGGCATTAGTGACTCAAGTTCCTGTACCTTTATGGGACAGCAGCGTGTTCGCGATGCCACTGGCGTTGCAAACACCCATAGGCGACGGTAACTGCTAAATTCTAAGCGGACCGTCAGCTTGTCTGCTGTCCTACAGCAATAAAAAAAATACCTGTAGGTTTATAGTACATGTGATTCATTCAATCTACGGTATGTTGTAGGTATTTACATTCCACCAAGAAGTGGGAAGATGACATAAAGAAAATAGCGGGGCCAATGTGGACACGTTCAGCATAAGACAAGAAACATTCAAAGTCTTTCGTAGGCCTTTGTCTGCAGACAAGCTGGACTCTTTGCTTTTATCGATATTTTTGTTCTTCTTCTTCTTGCCCTTATTCCAGCTACGTGGGGTCGGCACAACATGTCATCTCCTTCCACTCTCCTCTATTAGTCGTCATCTGAATATTCACACCTTTTTTATAGTGTGTCCATGTAATAGTTCTCGTAATGCAACTTCACTAGTCAGAGTCTGTGACTAGACAAGAGTTAGGGACACACAATGGTAAAAAAGCATCTGGATTGCCACCTAGGCACCTTTAGAAACTATATACAGCTAAAACCAGTTTTAAGGACCTCAAAGGGACTGTCGTATAAAGCGATAATTATAACAACAGGTCTTTTGAGGTACAAATTCAGTTGGGACCTTTGATGTTGGTTGATATAGCAGGAATTATGTTTTAAACGATATTAACTGCAATAATATTTATAGAAACCCGTGAAAGTAAGGCAGTGGTAGTCTGACAAACATTAGTTCTCGCAGCCTCAGCGCTGGATGTAAGGTACGAAGGAAAAATGGGTTGGTTTTAGTGGTTACACCAGTGGCAGAAATACCCCGTACCAAAAATGGGGGAGCGTGCATTGTACAGGAATACCGGAATGGAATATTAATGATTACCAAGGAACAACTCAGTCCTGGTTTAAAGATTAGTAATACTAGCACAATTCACACAGCGCCATCTAGTCCCAAATTAAGTAGTAAGTAAGCACTTGTGTTATGGACACTACACAACTGATACACTACATATATAATTTTCTTTTATAAACAAATAAATATTATACATAAACACTCAGACTCGCGACTGGGGGAATCGAACCTGTGACCTCCACAAGTGTCCCACAGAGCGTTAGTCCCTACGCCACGCAAATCGTCCTTAATACTAATAAGGTTAATATACTTACTTAGACGATGGTGACCAATAAACGGGCTTTAGTGCCCTATACACCAATCCCTTCTTATACATCTCATAGAATTTTCTCAATTGATTTTGTACATAGCCTTTATTTAATGTGAGATAATACTGCTTACTCCAATCTGCCATTATACCCCAGCTTTCGAAAACGGCTTTTTGTTTTTCCACTGTATCCAATGCAAATTTCCTCGCTATCTGCCTGAAAACAAAGTATAATATTAAAGTACATGAGAACATTATTGTAAAAACAGAAATTAAAAGCATATTATCATCTAAAGAGTTAATATTTGCACCCAAAGCTTTCATTAGTTGCAAAAAAGCATTGTTCGCATTGGTATCCATGCACAACAATTCTTCATTGATTTCTCTTTTTACATAATTAACCGTCCAATCTAACTTTAAAAAGGAAATGTGTAGTTTCATGAGGTGTATAATAAATAGTAGATTTCATTGGGGGTCAGCTTTACTAATTTTTATATCCACTTCTGATAGTTAATTTTTTTTTTGCTGAGGAGCAGACTGACAGTTCACAAGCAGTTGCTGTCGCCTATGGATAATTGCGGAGCTAGGGACACCGCAACACGCTGCTGTCCACATAGGAGTACTGGATCCTGGGTGACTACTGCCGCAACACAACGCAAAGTTATTACAGCGGCATACTTATACACCAGGGTTGGTTGCTATATAGAGGGACTAAGGTTCTGCCACTTAGCTAGGGTTGTTTTGTCGCCATTTACGACAGACCGACCCCGGCCGGGGTCAGTATTCTCACCCTACTCCTTCACAGACTAAAAGCTTTCTTAAGCCTCATTGTTCGTTAACAGCCAAGCAAATATGATTCTTATTCCTAGATCTGTAACATTTAATAAAGAACAAATTACCTTATATTAACAGGATCTGTGATTTCATCTTTACTTTTTTTAACCTTGTGTAAGGCTTTAAGCTCAATAGGCAATCCATGGCAATCCCAGCCTGGTACATAATGCACTTTGTTGCCTTGAAGCACTTGGCTACGATTGTTTACATCTTTAATTATCTAGAAAACATACAAAATATATATCTTTATTATCGTGGGTGGTTATTGCATGATGATGCGTGATTATTACAAAGAACATAACATTGATTGTATGATGCTCTTCTTTCTTTTATGATTCTCTTCTTTCTTGTACAAAACAGTTCTCAAGAACATTTGTGTTATGTACTCTCCAGATTTGGAATGAGCTTTCAGCTAATGTTTTTTTCATCGCAATACATTACAGTTCTTAAAAACATGTTATGAATATAATACACAGAAGGGGTCTCACACTGTGAAAAAGATATTAAGGGTGGCACAATAGTATTATTATAGTATTTTGTAGTATAACAGTTATTTTACCAAGTCAATGAGTAAGGCTCTTTTTCATTGTATATTCCTATGGTATATTCTTTTATCTGCCATTGCCAGTCAATTCGATAGATGTAGCTTAATTTAGTTTTAACATGGGTAACCTTACTCATAAATGAAAAATGTTGCAAACACCTATAGGCAACAATATTAACTGCTCAATTTTAAATGAGCTGTCAGCCTGTCTGCTGTTCTACAGCAATAAAAAAAATTACACTCAACAATTATGAGATTTTTGTAAAAGCTGGTTAAGCTCTTTGTATACAAATGAATTAATTTTGAATGTATAAATATATTTATAATTCTCTAGCTATTTTACCTTGTTAACTGCATGGCCCATGTGCAAATCTCCATTAGCATATGGCGGGCCATCATGTAACACAAACTCAGGTCCTTTTAAATTATCTCTTTGCCATTGATATAAATCAGAAAATTGTGCTGTCTAAAACAAATAGGATTGTATATTATTAAAATACATCTGTTAAAACCTGTGTGTTTCTTAATTAGGTACCTATTTATCAAATAATGGCATGTTTTAAGAAGAATAATTCAAATTAGCTTGTGAGTGACATTTCAGTATTCATATTATTATTACTTCTATTTGACTTTTATTTTTGAATTTAATGTCATTACTATTTTAGATCTAATTTTAATTAGGTAATTGCAATGAATTGTTTCCTAAACCGCAGCTCTGTGCTCCGGGACTCCGAATCAACAATATACTTATTTACAGTTGCCAAAGAATTGTTTAAAACAATTTAGACAATTGTTTAAAGCATAAATACTCTTAATGCATAAAAGATAATAGAAAAAATATATATACTGTATGATAGGTTCATGTTTCGAAGTAATGGAAGCAACATTATCATAAGAATTTAGATAAAAACTGAACAAAACGTTACAAACTCATCCATTTTCTGTGCTATAGAAACGGCTTTAAATCTTACAGTCTGAGCTAATAGTTTAGATCTTCATTTTAAAATGAAGAGAAGAAAATAATTTACGTTTCAAAAGAAAGCTTCAATTACATTTTAACCACAAATTACCTTCTGTATATCTTCTTTTATTGAGTTACCAGAACGAGCCGGAAAATCAGTCTTTGGCGTAAGAATAGTATGTGAATATGTCTTGGTTTTCGATTGAACAGAACTTTTCATTCGCAGGAATTGTGCACAGGACCATTTACAGCTAATTCTGCCATGATTTAAACGTAAAATTGTGAAATTTGTTGATAAAATCATTTTTTTAGGTTAGTTTGTTATGACAGCGGAGTTTGGCATTTTTTTTCTTTGTGTTACTGCCAGTGTTGCCATTAGTGACACGAAAAAAGTATCGATACTTTGTGGTATCAGGTACTTTCTTTTCGATACCGATACTTTTCTACTCGACACTATGTATTCAATACTTTTACTCAATGAGTACTTTTTGACAGGTATCGTATCGAATAATAGAAATTACCTTAAAATTGACTTTACGGCTCAAGTTTATGGCAACGCCGCCATCTAGCTCAATCGTACTGAACCTTCTAAAACATAACATGTAGCTTGAAATTGTTCCTTCCGGTCACAGGCGTTCAGTTCCTATCCTTTAATTCATTTACTTCACTAACCAATAACCCAATAGGGATACACGATTTTTCCCTTTGAATCGATTTTTTGGATCGTAAATTCGTAATGGATCGTAGGCCTCTGAATTGATTCTTTAAATGTATACACCAATACCATTTATTTTCTTTTTGTTGGTTTGTTCTACTGAAGTTAAAATAACATTACTTAATTATTGATATTGACGTCCTGATCCTGACGTATGTGCATTAGGATAGGATTAATCCCTAAGAAAAGTACTCGATACGTTGAAGTATCGATACTTTTGTTCGATACTTTTTTAAGTACGATACTTTTTTCCGATACTACTCATGAGTACAGTATCGATACTTTCTATTCGATATCGTGTCCCTAGTTGCCATGTCAAAACTCAGGACGACGGTAGTCATGAGTTATTTTATAACTCACCAAGAAGAAAAGAAAGATATATATCTTTTGGATATAAAGATATATATATTATTCTTTTATATCTTTAACACTTTATTTTACCGTGAATAATATCAATTGCAGACAAGATGAGTTAGTGATATTAACTCCTTTTTTAATTTAAATATTAAAACTGAAACAACGGTCTGATTTTCCTTTATACTTGATAGGCTTAGGACTGTCAACTTATTTACAGAAGTCCGAACTAATGAATCTATTTTTTATTAATCTTTTGGAACTAGGCTGGCGTAAATAATACCGTAAACTAAATACAAATTTTAAGAATATACGAAACAATTACAATAATTTATCCATTGCAAAAAACAAGATGCTTTGCTAAGTTGAAGCTGCTCAAAACTAAACCGAGTAAAGTATTAAAACAATATTTTTAAACATGTGTTTGATATACACGTATATTCAAACAAAATTAAACGATAACGACATAGTAATACGATTTATATTGGCTTGCTACTATATTTGAACTCATTCTGTTATAAAAAAATACGCGTTGCACCCGGCTAATCATTCTGTCACGTTTCTTCTCGATCTACTCAGTGTGAAGTGAGATATGTTATGAAATGTATCGAAATATGTACTGTAAAGATAAAGATATAGTTTGAGTACAAGAGATATAGAGATAAAATAACTCTTCACTTGGGATATATATCTTTTGAGTTTATCTATCCTGAGTTACACACCTTTACAATACACTACTACACCATTTTCTTGTCAACACAATTCAACATATGTTTTGGAATAATTTTCTTCTTTTTACTTAATATTTCGCTAAAACATTCATAAATAATTAAAGACTCAAAATGGTAATATAGTGTGAAACAGTTGTATTATTTAGTAATTGAAACAATAAGTGATTAACAAACATAACCTCTTTCAGCCCAAAGCTAAAAAGAAATTCATCGATAGAAAAAAAGCAGTAACGTTTAACCTGGTTCATCGATCTCAAAGAGATCCTTTAGCTGCAGATGAAAGTGCTCCACAGCGTGTTTTAGTCCCTGTGAACGCTAATGTCCCGCCACGGAAGGAGAAAGATCCCGTAAGTTCATAGCCTTTCTATTTTGTGTCATTTCTCGTGAGAAAAATTAATTGAACTTTCATATTGCAGGAGCTCACTCCAGATCAGCGTATAGAAGAGCAAAGAAAATACGGCATCTACTTTGATGATGATTACAATTATTTACAACATCTCAAAGATACTAGAGAGGTCACACTGGTTTTACAACCTGTAAGTATATTATTTATGAACAAATGTCGCACTATTAAGGCTTTCGATTGCGTGTACTGGAAAACCTTTTGGGATGTTCTTAGTAAAGCTACTGTACCCAAACATCTATCTTGCTGATTCAACAATTGTACGAATCTGGAAAAATGGGTACACTAAAGGTGACTAATATCTCTCGTTGTATTCTACATCTACGCCGAATACATCATGTGCGAACCCTTGGATGATAGGATGGCAGCGTAAAAATCGGAGGAGAAAACATTTCCAATTTAAGTCACGCCGATGACACTACTCTATTCGCCTCATCAGAAACTGAGTTTGGTCTCTCTACCAACAAAAACAAGACCAAAATAAGGGTGATTGATCACTCCAACAAACCGGATTACTGAGTGATTACAAAATGGTAAAGGAGTTCCAATATCTCGGCTTAGTTATCACTGACAAGGGAAGCTGTGAACAGAAGATCCGAAGGTGCATCGGAATAGATAAAACAGCGATGACTCAGCTAAACAGCTGAAGCTATAAAAGTCCCAACGACTTTCCGGTGTCTGCCTGCACCAACTACTCAAGTATTTCGGACATATTGATTGAAAGAATCCCCGTATCCTGGAGAAACTAAGGGTGGCAGGAAAGGTGGAGGGCAAGAGGCTTAAAGGACGCAGTCCAAAAAGGTATCTGAACACCTAAAAATACCTGCCAGCGTGGCACTACACCAGGCTATGAACCGCAATAAGTGGAGGTTACAGTCGGAACATTGTAGCAGTGGAGTCACGATCCTCTGCTATGAGAAACCGACTGCAGAGAGAGTCACACTATTTAGACAGTTTTGTATTTTTTATTTAACTCTTGTATCTAACTGCTTAATATTGGTTGTATCTGAAAGATTTCAAGCCTGAGATCTGAAGTGTTTATTTTGGTTAAGTTATAGTTAGTTTAGTTCTTTTATAACACCCCCTTTTTTCCTGTATATAGAAGCATAGAATACATAACATCATGAGAATCATTTTGTGAGTACAAAAAAGGAAAAGGGTCTGTGAAATGAGGAGAAACATCTAGCCAATGATGCGCATTGTACCGATAAAAAGATATTACTATCAATATTATATGCATAAACTTGTATGGTATGTAAATATATGATGTGTGTTGATTGTGTACTGATTATATAATAGCACATAGCATCCTACTGCTGTTCTCATGCCTGTCCTAGAGAGAATGGACAGTACGGGTATACTGTCCACACTTGTCTCATGGGAATTTCTGGGTTACACATACCGAAGATCTCAGTGTGTAGATTTCTTCACAAACTTCTTCAGTTTTCCTTCACTATTGGTATATGGATATTATGCTAAACTATGCACTTGAGGCAAGATAGATGGATGAATTGCGTAAAAGATGAAATGGCAAAAAAGGATGTGAATGTTGAGATGACTGCTAACAGAGGAGAGTGGAAGGAGAGAACATGTTGTGCCAACCCCATATAATGTGGGATAAGAGCAGACAGAAGATGCACGCTAGGCAGAGGCAAAAAAGCGGTACATTCCACTGTGGTACTCAATCCCAGGTTCGAGAATTATCGATTAATCTGATTGTAATACCAGTAATCTAGCAGATACCTTTACGTGTACTGATTACTAATTATTATATTTCCAGAAATCATCACACAAAACAAAAGAAAAATCATCAAATAAACAAGATGATACTGAAGAAATAATAGTTACAGAAAAGTTGACTTTACCCAGCTCTGTATTTGCTTCTGAGGTAGAAGAAGATGTTGGTTTATTGAACAAGGCTGCTCCTCAAGGTAAACATTCAAAAGTTGTATCACAGATGTTTTTATCTATACAAATAAATAAAATTGGAGTGTCTGTTCGTAATATTAAAATAACCGCTTTTACTAAGTGCATTCGGATGTATACACAGTACATATACCAAAACAAATTTTTTTACAATTTTTGTCTGTCTGTTTGTTTCGGATAATCTCTGAAATAGCTGCACCGATTTTGACGGGACTTTCACTGGCAGATAGCTGATATAACAAAGAGTAACTTAGGCTATTTTTATTAAAAAAAAATAGTATATGTTAAAAATGATAAGCTTCGGAAATTTTATTTTCCAATTTAAGTTGACTTCAGATTTATATCATCAATCATATGAAATAGGGTTCAGCTTAGGATGGACATTGTAGGTTTTATTTCTAATTTAAGTTGACCTCAGATTTATATCATCAATCATATGAAATAGGGTTTAGCTTAGGCTGAGCTTTGTAGGTTCAAACGCACATATTCCGGAGGCGCATGGCGTAACAATTGCATTCAATAACACTGACTGCATATTTCATTTATTTATATTTTAGGGTTTATAGGGTTTGTAATCCAAAATAAACCATAATCCAAAAAAATGCTGCTCAAAGTCACTACGGAGTCGCGGGCACAGCTAGTATATAATAATAACTTATTAACTTACCTTGTACAAATTCAGAACAAGGCTTACCTTGTTCGGAATTTGTACTGTCCTCCCTCAATTATTTAGATTAAATCTCCAATTTTGGGGTGCCTATTGGCAAAAGCCTCATGCTCTATTCAGAGCTGCTTGACTCCAAAAGGAACCAGCTGCCAGCTCAGCTCATCCTCCCAACACTTATTTTGCCGGCCCCTGCTTCTTTTCCATCCCTAGGGTGCCAATTTGTCACTAGTTGGCTCCGTTTTGGATGTTTGGTTTTAAGCATATGGCCAGTCCATCTTCACTTCTGAGCATCTATTCGTAACAAAATATCTTTAGTTTTTGCTTGAATGTTTTCACTATTTATTTTGTCTGACACCTAGCATGTTAGACTCCATTGCATTTACAGGATATAAAAAACTACTTCAATACCTTAGGGATTTAAGTGAACTTTATCTTTATAAGGCATAACCTAAGAAGTTTGGTTATGAAAATAGCTTATCAGGTTGCTTAGTCACCAGCTTTGTTGAAAATGTATCAATTAGTCATGTAATTAATGAATTTATTAAGCTTTTTTTTATTTATTGCTGTAGGACAGCAGACATGCTGATGGCTCACTTAGAATTTAGCAATTACCATCACCTATGGTGTGTTTGCAACATCAGGAGTATCGCAAACACACTGCTATCTGCATAGTTGTACTGGAACCTAGTCACTTATACAAAACACAACACAAGGTTATAGCGGCATATTTTAAACCTGAGGTAGTTGCCATCCAGATGGACTTGCAGGCTTACTATGTAGCAAAAGAGCTCTTCTGGTACGGCCACCTGTGAACTCATTTTATACTTATATCTAGTATCTTTAGTATTATAGAGAGTATATTTTGTAAATAACTGGAACCTGTGACCTACACTATGTTTCTGTGTTAATGGTGGTCATCAGGCATGTAGTAATCATTAATATTATTTAATTCAATATTAAGATAAGATTTTTCTCATCATTTTATTTCTTTCAGGCCTTTGTCTAGACTTAGATCCTGAAGTGATTGCAGCTCTGGATGAAGATTTTGACTTTGAGGACCCCGATAATCAGTTGGAGGATAACTTCATTGAGTTGGCTATGGGCGACGGTATGTTCCATTCTCTATTTTAGAAAAGTTCCTAGAGATCTTTTTTTTTATTGCTGTAGGACAGCAGACAGTCTGACGACCCACTTAGAATTTAGCAGTTACCATTGCCTATGGGTGTTTGCAACGCTAATGGTATCGCGAACATGCTGCTGTCCCATATTTGTTTGGCTGGTTTTAGTTTTTACGGGAGCGACTGCCGTCTGACCTCCCAACCCCTAGAGGAAAACCGAGAGGTGCACTTCCTTTGCCGCATGCAAGCTGGCAAAGGAGTAGTCCATCAGTCACCTTTTACGACTCCCTTGGTATGATCTGGGGTGACCCTATTCTTTTCACTGGCCGGGGTCATTAATTGGTCAAATATGAATCATACTATGTGGCCTGTGCAATATTATAAAAACACATTAATAATGTTTCTTTAAAATATTAACTGTTTCGCTGCGGAAGTGACTTGCGTAATTGTTTCCCTAAACTGTGGGTGTGCTTTTATGGCACTTCCTTTTTTAAATGAAATATGTACGGGGTTTATTAATTATTTTTATATTAGGTTATAAAATATTTTTTATATTAGGTTATAAATTTTATATTAAAATAAAAGATGTTTGAACCATATTGCAATAAATACAGCTTTATTACATGCACTGAAAAAAGTTACTAAGTGCACTGAAAATGCAACGTCGCTTTGCGACGCTCTGCAGTTTTAGCAATGTATATGAGGCATGCCTTTTAAGTTTTGTCATTTGAAGAAAAAAACACAACTAGAACCTTATAGTACTTTTTATTGTTATTCAAAGTATTCACCACGTAGCTTAATACACATTTCCATTCGCTCACTCCAGTTATTATAACATTTATTCCACTCTAAAGTGGGGGTGTTCAAAATGACTGACTTGAAAGCGTCGACTGCTTCTTCACCGGACTGGAACCTTTGACCACGAAGACTTTTCTTAATTTTAGGAAATGTAAAGAAATCGTTAGGGCTTAGGTCAGGACTATATGGAGGATGGTCAAGAGTTTCTACTTTTTCCTGCTTCAAATACTCAATCGTTTGACGAGCACTGTATGAGCTTGTGTTGTCGTGGTGCAGGATGATGTGTCGCTTTAAGTTAGATTTTTGAAGTTGGGCGAAGACTTGTGGTAAACAAACTGTGGTATACCACTCTGCGTTAATCGTTCTACGATCTTCAAGTGCAATAGTCGCAACATGACCGGTTTTTCCAACGAACGAGAACGAACAACTTTAGTCGGCTTTGGCTCGTCTTGAAAGACTGAGATTGTAGATTGTTGTTTGGAATCAGGATCGTAGGCATAGATCCAAGTGTTCGGTATCGGGAGTGTAATTACAGCAACACAAATGCACGACCACTTACCTCTGTCTTCGTGCTGCTGGGGCTCTTCGATTATGGCTGTAGGAGGCACTGGCACGAACTACTTTCGATTGCGCTAGTTAATTTCTTGAAATATTGGAATATTGGACGCGTGCGCAGCGTATATTTTGAATGAACGAATCGAGAGATGGCGGCGTCGTCGTAGAATAGGGGTGGCAATGCATTTGCTTAGATACGATTAACTCGATACTAGGAAATATTCGCGGTAAATTGATTGTGCTAAATACGCAACACCAAGAATCGTTACCACTGATGATGTCGTAG
Source organism: Malacosoma neustria (assembly GCA_963693495.1). Taxonomy (NCBI): domain Eukaryota; kingdom Metazoa; phylum Arthropoda; class Insecta; order Lepidoptera; family Lasiocampidae; genus Malacosoma; species Malacosoma neustria. The sequence goes on from OY856394.1 coordinate 10,715,826, forward strand.
ACGTGATTTGACTCTCGGTTGAACCTTTGCAGAGTTTTCTTACACCATCTGACGCGGGCCGCCTTGTGATCGTCGGAAAGCAGATGCGGTATCCAACGGCAAACTAGCTTTCTCACACCAAGCGCTTCATGCAAGATCTTCTGAATGGTTGTCCCTGAGATGCCTAATAGAGCCTCTATCTCTCGATACGTCACATGACGATCTTCTAGGATTAGTTGTCTCACAGCAATGATGTTATCTTCAGTGAAGGCGGATTTTGGGCGTCCTTCACAAGATTTGTCACTAACACTAGTATGTCCACGCTGGAATTCTAAATACCAGCATTTGACAGTCCGCAGACATGGGGCTTCATCACTGAACACAGATGTTAGCTCTTCAAAACACTGAAGCCGTATCAGGCCTCTTCTAAAGTTATAGAAAATTATTGCGCGAACATTTTCCTTAGAAAGATTCATTTTCGTACGTGACCTGTGAAATTTCAATCGACGCTGTGACTAAACAATAGCATTAATCCTAATACTTTCAACTGTTTTTGAGTTTCAAAATTTAAACAGATTCGAATATAGAACAGTTCCAAATTCAAAATTGCCGGGAAATATGGCAACGACAGAACTTAAAAGGCATGCCTAGTAGTGAGCTTCGTTATACTAGTATCGACGCGTCGCAGCAAAACAGTTAATATTACATTAAAGTTACCAAATAAAGTATATTATACTCTAACGCAAATGCTGGTTGTGAAAGAGTATTTAGCAAAGTTAACTTGGTAAAAAGAAGAATACAAAATAAACTAGCAACTCGCTCCATTGACTCACTGATTCTTTTATGTGATGCTATAAAAGAAAGTAAGTCCAAAAATTGCATCGAATTTTTACTGTCTGACGACATGTTACATCGTGTCAATTCAAAGGATGAAGTTCAAATTAACGAATTGGCTGAGATAGACATCCAGTTGCAGTTAAAACAGAATCACACTAAAAAATGCTACTTATTTTATTTCCATTCAAAACAAAAACGTAGTATAATTTTAGTTAAGTAGTATATTTTTAATTCCATAAACAATAATTTTCCAAGGGTCCGAATCCAACCCTGCCGGATGATTACGTGGAAAACAAATGTCTGGCCATGCCGCCTCCGCCGGGCCCCAGCAGGAGGGGTAGACCCAAAAAGTGCTGGCTTGACGTCGTAAAGGGTGATATGCGTGCCAATGGTCTCACTACCAGGGATGCTGAAGACCGTGCGAAGTGGAGAAGAAAAAGTCGGAAAGCGGACCCCGGGCGCCGAAGCGAGAGTTTGGGCTGCAACCGGGATTCATCGCTGAGATGATTTTTATTTTTTTTTTTTTTTATTGCTATAGAACAGCAGACAGGCTGGCGGCCCGCTTAGGATTTAGCAGTTACCGTCGCCTATAGGTGTATGCAACGCCAGTGGCATCGCGAACACGCTGCTGTCCCATAAAGGTACAGGAACTTGAGTCACTAATGCCGGAACACAACACAAGGTTATTATGGCGGCATACTTAAGACTAAAGGTGGTCGCCATCCAGACGGGCTTGAGGCCCTACCACGTAGCTAGGGTGGGTTATTTTGTCGCCTTTTACGACAGGCCGACCCCGGCCACAGAGGTTAGTATTCTTTCTCCGCCCCTGCACGGATAAAAGATAAAACGGATGATGATGATGACTCTAACGTACTGTGGCAATTTAGAGAAATAAAAACGGGAGCCAAGTGGTCTGCTATATAGTATATTTCAGAAGCGAAATTAAATAAGTACTGACTATAAAATAAACATAAAAACAAAGGACCTCTTACAGCATTAGGTGCAGTGCCTGCATATAGTATATGATACTAATAAGTATTAAATGTACTAATGTAATCTCTCCGTACAGGGGTGGAGAAAGAATACTAACCCCTGCGGCCGGGGTCAGCCTGTCGTATCCATCCCAACTAGGTGGTAGGGCTCCACGCCCATCGGAATGGCAAGCATTCTAGGTGTATTAGATTAAATAAATATAGTGCCACAATTCACTAGACAAATGATAAACTACACATATACTTTTGGAGGATTAACCGGACCTCCTATGGGGTAGATTCTCTAAGCGAGATATTTAATCAAACACGTATTCACTGGCTCACTATTTTTAATGATGGTGTGTATCATGTTATTGTGTGATACTTAATTAAATATTACAAAACTTATCTAATATAATTATAAAATAATTTAGTGACAGACTCCGAATAATATTACATTTGTATTGACATATCATAACTGTTCGAAAATATCTAAAAAGTATACATACGTATATTTAGATAGAAGAATATATAAGAAAGTATACAATTCTTAGATTTTAGCAGTGTAACGAATCAGGTGGCGAGTGAGGCGCCACATACTTTTTTAAACAAATACATATATGTATACATATTTTATGTTAGTTTTAAGTATCTGTATGCAATAAAGAGTTTTTCATTCATTCATTCATATACATAAACATCCAGACGCGAGACGTGCGAGACGCTACGCCACGGAGGTCGCCAAAGCCGCCATAATGCTACCTTGCGTTTTGTTCCGGCACTAGTGACCCAGGTTCCTGTACCTATTTGCGGACAGCAGCGTGTTTGCGGTGCGCCTGGCGTCGCAAACATCCGTAGGCGACGGTAAAGTGTCAACCTGTCTGATGTTGGTCAGCCGATATTAACTTTCTGTTTTAAAGACTTATAGTTCAATTGTTTTCTGATCCAAACAAATTAAATCATAAAAGTAATAAGGATAAAATAATGTTATTTTTTTTAGCATCTGGTAATAATGATGATGAAGATGGTGAAAGTATGTCTGATGATGAAGATGATTCTGAAAAGGCATTTGCATCTGATCTTGATTCAGATGATGATTCGCAGGTTGGTAAATAGTGGAAAAAGTGTTTTACATTAATCTATTATTTGTAGCAAATATGAGGATCTGTACACCCAGAGGTTGAATCAAATATAAAAGGATTTTTTTTTAATAAACTGTAATTATCAAATGATAAAAGACAGATAGATATAATTTATTTTTCTACGTTGTTTCCTGTTTTAAAAATACATTTTTCCCAGCACGCAAGAAGGTTTTTTTATCCCAGCATCGTAAAATGAAACTGGTTGGGTCAAGAGCCAACTGCGCTCAAACTCCTCCACACCTTCATCATCTTCAAATCATTGCCCTTCTAAAGCTTCCTTAAGTGGCACAAATAAATGAATATCGCAACGCGATAAGTCCGGGCTGTAGGGAGGGTGTTCAAGTTGAGTCCAGTGCATTTCATCCAGTTTTGATATTGTTAGAGTTGCAGTTGGGGTCTGGCATTGTCATGGAGAAGAAATAGTCATCGACGATCACTAACAATAGTCCTTGTTTATATTTTATCCTCCTCGTATTTTAAGTGAATTAGATTAGTTATTATTAATTAAAAAAGCATTTCAAATCAAAGTTTTTTTTTTATTGCTTAGGAACTGCTAATGTTTCCCTTAAAAATAATTAGTTACCGCCTATGAATGTTCGCGACGCCAGAGGCACCACGAGCACACTGCAGTCTGCATGACTCACACAACACAGGGTTATTTATGGTGGCATACTTATAATCCGGGACTGGTTGCCATCCAAATCGTATTGCGTAGCACCTAGCTAAAAGATTTTTAAGATTACATGCATTAAGTGACAAATGTAACAATGTCACGCAGTGCTTATAAAAATCGTGGTTTCTTAAAACTTAAATAACTTTATATTAAATGAAGATAATGCAATAGTTATTTTTTTTTTTAGATAAGGGCCAAGTGTCTAAGAAATAAAGCTTAGAAAATTTAATTGAAATCTATCCAGTAGTTGTGATGTGTGCACAACTGCGGACCTCTTTAATTTTATTTGTATAGTTAAATATGTTTTAACAGGTCTATATCCATACGTCTAAAGGCCCTATATATATATGCTGCTTAATCTATGAGACATCTCAAGGGTTCCTGAAACTAGATTAAATTAAAGTTTATTCATTAGAAGCTACAAACAATTTGTATACAAAATGTACAATAGCGGTTAAGTAATTTTTTTTTGCTAATGGTAAAACTTTGTAGCATTGCCTACACAGTGATGAATTACAATAAGAAGTATACAAGCTATATGTTTTTTTTTTCAGGGTGATTTTAAGAATAACAGAATGCCATCATGGGCCCAGGGGGACAAAGACGATACGAAATCTAGATTCTCACAATATTCAATGTCATCGAGTGTAATACGTAGAAATGAAGGTCTGACATTATTGGATAATAGATTTGAAAAGGTAAAAACTCTTTTGATACCCCTAATTTACTTTTCAGTGTATATAAAAATATTAGGCTAAAAATTCAGCCTTCGATGGTCTCCACTTTAAGACTCGCTTGTTCTCCATCGGTCCTGAGACAGACATGATAGGCCAATGCCATTACCGCTTACATACTGAAAGAGCTATGTCCGTCACTTTGGATATCTTATGGATGCTCATTCCGGATCTTGTTCATTAGACAGACACCCAACACAGCTCGTTTTATAGCTGAGTATACATACCGTCACGAGTTTTGAGCGCTGGCCTTGAATGCGTTGTTGTCATTTTTGGGGTCTGTTTGGTGGGGGGGAGCGGATTGAGATGGCCAGTGCCGGTGCCGTATTGGTTAATCAGCCGCTCCCGCGTACCGACCGCACGTTTGCGTCTTAATAATTATGAACGCGAGTGTACATATCCGCAAGTCTCCCCACTACTTTCGCCGAGCGCTCAAAACTCGTGACGGTATGTATAACTTGAATTCTATACCCTAGACTGTTAGTGTCCATGTCTCAGATCTGTAAGTCAATGCTATAGTAAGCCTTTTATGTTGAAATGATTCAAACAATACGTGCATAGATTCATGGCCCTAGACTGTATGTAAAAATGGTCTCATACTCCGAAATGAACATAGGTGTCACCAGTTTGAAATCCACAATAGCATGCAGTGCTTGAGCAGTTTTTTTTCACTTATGTGGATATTATAATGTAACCACTTATCAATAGTAAAGGGTAACACAGTGAAGAAACCTGCATAGCGAGAGCACTATTATGTGTAACCCGTCAATTCGTTTTGGACAAGTGTATCGGGTACACTCTTAGTTACTTTAGGAAAGGACTGGGTCCAATAGTGGGATATATATGGAGGGCTGCTATCATTTATACTTTATTATAGTGACACATTGATACCCTAGGGATGGAAAAAGATGTAGGGGTATGCCAAATAAGCGTTGGGAGGATCAGCTGAAGCTGGCAGCTGGTCCCTTTTGGAGGCACTTCAAAATTAAAGATTGAATCTAAATAATTGTGATATGGCACTATGGTGGTAAAGTCAAAAGTCAAAGTCAAAATTTTTTATTTTAAATAGGCCTGAGTAACAAGCACTTTTAAAATGTCAAAAGCTAGATGTCTGTTCCAAAAGTGAATCCTATGGAGAAGAACAGACAAGAAACTCCATGGATGTATTTTGTACAAACATATATTATTATAATATGAAGTATATATAAACATAATTATAGAACACGGAATTGATATATTATTTGTCAGTAGGCCGAGGAAATGCAAGCGTTTAAAAGGATACACCTGAGAATAACCTAAATGTACATTAAAAAAAAAAAAAAAATATATATATATATATATATATATATATATAAAAAAATCATAAAAAAAATCATTGCAAGCAGGAGGGGACCGAAGACCAAGCATTTTTATCGTCCATATATTGTTTCGTGCTATAATATGCTTTGGAGAGTAGAGTGCGTTTCACTATCCAGTACAACAACCGGTACAACCAGTGCTGCAACTCCCACTCAGAAAATTATGTGGTCTCTGAAGTCTTTACCACAGCCGGTGGGCCTGGCAACTCAGCTACAAGTGGATTTGAGTGCGACAGTCTTTGTTTCTTTCTGCACCATTCAATTTCAACTGCAACTGTTGCCATGTTGAGGTACTGATGAATTTCATCATACCATTCGTGTATACCAGAGAGTGTTGACCATAGTCAACACGTGCAAAATGGAATTCTCTTGTAAATGGGTAGTTTATTGTCAAGTGACAGAACTGAATTTCTACCTAGCAGCCATCAGAAGTTGCGGAACTTGTAATTGACTTGATCCCTCTTGTGTTTTATGTGATCTTTCCATGTGAGGCGTTGGTCCAGGTAGAATCCTAGATATTTGACACAGTCCGAGTGTGGCAAAGGAAAATTAGTTTAATAATAATTAATATTATTTATTTGTTCCAGATGTTTGCTGAGTATGATGATACAGAACTGGGTGCTTTAGATATGGATGAAATAGAGGGTTTCCTGCCAGACACCCACGAGAGGCTGTTAGAAGCTGCAGAGGACTTTGAGAAATCTCAGAGGAAATACCATTTGGATAAGGAAAAGGAAATTTCTAGGTATGTGGTAATAAGAATTTGGTTGTTATACATCATCTTAGCTGATCTATTTGCAACCCAAACTTCCGCTTTGATGTCCAGGGTCCCATTTTCCGACTTTTTCTTCTTCACTTCGGACGGTCTTTGACATCCCTGATATGTATTCTATTGGCATACATGGCATCCTTTACAATGTTAAGCTGCACTTTTTGGGTCTACCCCGGTAGGGCTAATCATTTGTTACTCACATAAGTAGCCGGTGGCCGTAAAACGATCATACCAGCGAAAGCGACACTCCTTCATGTCACGGGCATGAAGGCTGCCACGGATGCGGGAGTTCCGAACGCTCTAACACTGCCACGTTTCACAACCGTATAAAACACCAGGCCTAATGATAGTCTTATAGACATGTCCCTTCAACTTTACCGCCATTTTGGAGTCATAAATGGCACCAGGTCATCTCATGCCATTTGGCTTACGCGGCAGCAGTGCATGCATTGCGACAGTCGACCTGATTCGTGCGTTCAATCGTGTCATCGCCACACAGGTGTAGGTTCTGTAGGCCAAGTAGCTGAGCTACTTCTTCGCCACATTAATGCAAATCTTAAGTTAACCGTTCTAAAATGTTATTAAACTTATTTGCATATTGCAGTACTTTAAAAAATCGACTGTATTGATTTTCAGATTAAAACATTTAGAAGAGATAGAGGAAGAGTCTGAAGAAGAGTTAGTTACAATAGAAGTGCACCCGAAGGAGAAATGGGACTGCGAAACTATACTCTCCACTTATTCAACCATTTACAACCATCCCAAGTTGATAGAAGAGCCTAAAGTAAGTATTTTCGATTTTTTAAGAGAAATGTTTGACCTACTTTTGTAAGTAACTGAGATGTGACGCTCAAATGTGTAACGCTAGTTCGGGTAAAGTTGTCACAAATCGACTTTGGAAGCGAGACACCTACTGGGATTAAAACGCACGCTTAAATATATTTCCGGCGCCCCGGCGATAAAACACTGGAGTTGGTTTAGGGGGCGTACCAACGACGTGTGTCCCCTTGGGGAGCGTTCAAGTATTTGTAGATTTTTAACCCCCCCCCCCCCACATGTAACGCGCCGTAACGTTCTTCTGTACCTCCCCCTAGTAAAACGTTACATAACCACCAAATGTTCATTTTTACCTAAAAGTCACAATTATGTGGCGTTAAGTATCGGAAAGTCGCTAAAATGCCTTTCTTATTGTTTTAATCGCGTTTATATTATATACCTAGTCAGGTCATAAGTATTGTCACACAGTAAAAACTTTTCTTTTAGAATGCTGGCCACAAAAAAGTTTATTGAATTCGAATTGTTCATGAAAATAAAAATGTATAACTTTTAGAATTTTACTCATTTTTAAATATGGAGTGGACGCTTAAAGAAGACCGTGTTGCAGTTATTGCGTTGCATCGTTGCGGTTACGCGCCAATTCAAATTTTTAACATACTGAAAAATTTGAATATTACCAAAAGATTCGTTTATCGTACCATCAAACGATACAATGAAGACTCTAGTGTAGATGACAGGTCAAGAAGTGGTCGCCCTCGGTCTGTTAGGACTCCAGCAGTGATAAAAGCTGTGAAGGCACGAATTCAAAGAAATCCCAAACGTAAGCAGAAACTGTTGGCCCTTTCAGATGGGGTTAAGCAGAACCACGGTGTAAAGGGTGTTAAATGAAGACTTAGGGCTTCGGGCATATCGAAGAAAAACAGGACATCGTTTGAATGCTCGTCTAATGGACCTGAGACTGAAGAGATGCCGCGCTTTGTTGAAGCGGTACGCGGGAAAAAAATATCGGGAAATTCTTTTTTCGGATGAAAAAATGCTTACCGTAGAAGGGAGCTACAACAAACAAAATGATAAGGTGTACGCACACAGTAGTGAAGAAGCGAGCAACCGTATTCCGCGTGTCCAACGAGGTCATTTTCCATCCTCGCTCATGGTATGGTCGGGAGTTTCTTATTGGGGCTTAACAGAGGTACATTTTTGTGAGAAAGGTGTAAAAACGAATGCTGTTGTGTATCAAAATACAGTCCTGACGAACCTTGTGGAACATGTTTCTCATACCATGTTCAATAACAGGCACTGGGTATTCCAACAAGATTCGGCGCCAGCTCATAGAGCGAAGAGCACACAAGACTGGCTGGCGGCGCGTGAAATCGACTTCATCCGGCACGAAGACTGGCCCTCCTCCAGTCCAGATTTGAATCCGTTAGATTACAAGATATGGCAACACTTGGAGGAAAAGGCCTGCTCAAAGCCTCATCCCAATTTGGAGTCACTCAAGACATCCTTGATTAAGGCAGCCGCCGATATTGACATGGACCTCGTTCGTGCTGCGATAGACAACTGGCCGCGCAGATTGAAGGCTTGTATTCAAAATCACGGAGGTCATTTTGAATAAACTTTAATGTCATAAGAATCTATGTTTTGTTAAGTTCATTTTGGTATATGAATGGTTACATAATTAATAAACTTGTTACAATTATTTTACATTAAACATGTGACAGAATTTATGACCTGACTAGGTATTGACTTGAAATCATTTGAAATGTCTCGTTTTTAAAAGCAAGAGATTTCTATATGCGACCGTTTTGAAGGATTAAAATAAATAATGTTACGTAACGCGTCGTTCAAACACCCGTCCCCTGTTACGCATCGTAACGTTTTACGAGACCCAAATTCGTTACGTAATACTTGAACGCTCTCTTGTCAACTGTGGACATATCATATAAAGGAGTCGCGAGAGATATAACACCTAGGGGTAACAGAGTATGTGGGACTTGTTAACTTTAATCACAAAAAACTGCATTGTCCTTCCGGTTACTAACTAGTGCTACACCTTGCATGACTTGCGGGCAAAGTCGATTACAACCTCATTCCCCAGGCAGGCTTTCCGTGCGTTCCTCATTCAATTCGGAGAATAATAAATAAATTGCCCCACCCTGTCAAGGGGATTGTGGGCGGGGCGTATTATTATACGTATATTTACATACGCCTCCTCCTAGTTTGATTCCCATGCCTCGAAAAGGTCCTCCGCCACCGCCGTCTATGGCGAGTGGAAATTAGTAGACGTTATACGGTGCAAACGTCGACCTGCGTTAAGAAAGAAGTTCCCGTCCGATAAAACCTTGTTCCCAATGCCGCTAAGGACATTTTGCATTCCAAATTAAATGACTACTTTTGTAGTAGAAGAATGTTTTTATCCATGCAGGGGCGGAGACAAAATACTGCCCTCTGCAGCCGGGGTCGGCCTGTCCTATACTTTGTATTTAGAAATTGCTTTGTATCTGTGTTTACTAATAATAGTTTTATTAAGTTAACTTACGTTACTAACCCATTATGGACATAGTCTGTTATTTTAATTGTCTGATTAATTAAATTAAAAAAAGGTGATAAAACAACCGACCCTATGTGGTAGGGCTCCAAGCCCGTCTGGATGACGACCACCTTTGGTCTTAAGTATGCCGCCATAATAACTGTGTTGTGTTCCGGCACACGGTGTAGTGATCCAAGTTCCTGTACCCTTATGGGACAGCAGTGTGTTCGCGACGCCACTGGCGTTGTACACACCCATAGGCGATGGTAACAGCTAAATTCTGGTACAGCAATAAAAATAGAGAGAATATGTTGTCTGTGGTATTTTTGTCGTAGAAACAAAAACGACGTGCGTGGAGCCCGTCTTTCCAACGAAGTGGTTAATAAATTAATTAAATATCTATAATTTTATAATCAATCTTATTCTCTCTCGCTCCATATTCCCTTTAAAATACTGTTGAAAGTTCTAGGTCGTAAATAAAAAGTTTAGAACATATAATTTTTTTCCCGATTTCTCTAAACTCCTAAGGCATCGAACGCTCTATGACACTTCGATGTTGTTGGTGAACTTTTCGCCAGCACGTGATTAAATAAAATCTTTATTTTTCTTTTGTTAGAAACCTCCGAAAATTCAAATAAACACAAAAACTGGTATACCAAAAGATGTTCTGGGCATGGATAACAAGTTGACAGTGAAGTCGTTAGCCAAGTTTGACGCGATGCACAGGGGGGACGATGGCAGTGATGACGAAGATGGGAGAACCAATGCGGAGTCCGTATTGTCAACCTTGAGTGTTTTGTCTATTAGGTGAGTATTAACTGAGATTATTTTAAGGCCGTGTGGTCACTAATTTAAGGGTTTTGTATTTCCTTGTGGCTCAGGACGCAAATAGACGTGTAAGAAGGCCATTACTAAATTCATTCGTCTCAGCAAGTTGATACTACCACAATGTTCTTCTGTTGCCTGGGAGGGAGGGATATGGTTTCACGTAAGCCGGGCGGGAAGCAAGTCGATCCTACATACTTACGTGTTATAAGTCAAGAATTGTGCACCCCGTTGAGTATGCGCTTGCGCATATCTATAAAAACTTATTCTTATGATGATTATTTAGAGACAAGGTGGAAAAATTTAGCTTAGTTTGAGTTTTAAGAAGGAACCGCTATCAGATAATATCAAGTAATAATTTTCACAGACCAAAAGATGAAACACCAGAAGAGAAGAAGGAAAGAAAACGTCTCCTCAAAGAATATAGAAAAGAGAGAAGAGTAGAGAAAAAGGCGAACAAAGAAGCTTTCAAAGAAGAGAAGAAGAGGCAAGAGAAAATTATGATGAATAATAGAAATAATGTTCAAGGGAACAGGATTTTGTAATAATATATTTTTAAGTGATAATGTGTTTTATTTTTCATTGCACCTTGAAAAATACCAGATATTGGACAAAGGCTAAGTTTGCCTTTTCCTTTCAAACATAATAGACGACAAAAATTACAATTTGATGATTTAACATTTTGCAACAGCTCTCACATATCAGAACGCATGGGGAAATTGTTTGATTACCAACCCCGAGCAAAAGAGGATATAAAAAAATACATATGACAGTCCATTCGCGTCAAGAAAATAGTGACTCATCGTCGTCCGTCAGCCTAGCCCCGCCCCCCGACCAATCAGGTCATCATTTCCGGACGATGAACTGCCGTCAACTGGTGAAATATTAGGTGTTGGAATTAATTCGTAGTCTTTACGAGAGATTGTGTAGGCAGGACAGTATTTCGTTGTCACCTACAGTAATATATTCATCTTGACATAGTATTTTAATTTTTTGTGGCCTGATTGGTCAGAGGGCGGGGCTAGGCCGGCAGACAACAATGCTTGATGATGCTTTGTCAATGTCTCAGTTAATTTCTTCCGTATATTCAGTTTGTATTGTTACTTCAGAAACCTGAGTTCACTATTAAGTAATATTACATTAATTTTGTCTCCATGCAGGGGCGGAGTAAGAATACCGACTCCTGCGAGCAGGGGCGGACTGTCGTAAAAGGCGTCTAAACCATATCTTGGTAGTATGGCTCCAACTCGTCTGTTAACTGTATGGCAACCATATTTGGTCTATAAGTATGCTGGTATAATTAGTATTGTTTCGGCATAAATAACCCAGGTTCCAGTACCCCTATCTACCTGTCCGAGGTGCCCCTAGCGTGGCAAACTCCCATAGACGATGGTAACTGCTTACTGTTAAGAGCCTGTCTTCTGTAAAAAAAAAAATAAACAAAAAAAAAAACAACTTGTAAATAACCTTTATTCAATATTTTCTATTTAATAACCTAAACATTAAAAATACGCAATACCTTTATCTATATATTTAATAATCTGCTTTATTTTTATACTTTATTTTGAACAATATCAAAATTTTTGATTTTCTCCTTTTTCATATAAATAATTTCTATTTTCAGTACAGAAAATACCATCAAAATATAAGAGGTTAACATTTATGCCAATTGCAAGCCCTCATACCCCAATCCGTCGGGGTCTGGACATTCCATCCTATTCCTTAAATGCTGCAATGTGTTGTGGAAATGCTTCGTGATTTGTTCCACTTCCTCGGACTGGTCCAAGTTTGCTAGTTCCTCTCGAATTTTCGTTATCACCTAGTCAAGACAAATTTAAATATATATTATTCAAGCTTTTATTTATTTATTGATGTTTACAACGCCACTAACACGCTGCCCTTCGCTTAGGGGAACTGGAACGTGGGATGTCAGAACACGAGGTTATTTAGACATATTTAGAGACCAGAGGTAGTTGCTATCCACACGGGCTTGGGGCCCTACCACCTATTAGCTTTGGTTGTTTAGTCGCCTTTAATGACAGGCCGATCCCGTCAGTATTCTCACTCCCCCACGCTTAGAGAATTTTCAGTCATCATCAACAGTCTTCAGGGGTGACAGGTTCTGTTTATAAGGAGTCAATAACGACACGACTGACATGACCCGAACAGAGGGGCATGTATACCTATCATGAAGCAAAACAAGAATGATTAAAATACTCACCGCCTCTATAAGGTTGACGGTGAGTGCCTGGTTGCCCCTCTCCCTCAAGAGGGCGTATCTGCCGAGCAACTCGGCGAGTAGTTGCGCCTGCACGCCGCCGTCCATGCATTGCTGCGCCACGCGAGCCGCCTTCTTCAGGCAGTCGAGGGCGCGGGACGGCTCGTTAAGCGGCCACTTAAAATAATTGTTCGTGTGAGAGCGGAGATAAGGATGGTGCTTAGTTAGGCTCCTCCCATAAGTGGGCGGGTCTACAGAATAAATGCGCGTGCACTGTTCTCATCGTTATCACCGCAGTTAATAACGGTCCACCGTTGAGCTCATTCGTAACAACACTTGATTTTTATGCCAATACAGTCTCCACAAAAAAGATGGCATAGATTTGGATATATGAAGTTGGTTCTACAAGGTGACTGTCGCTTAATCCTCCCCTGCCAGATGGTAAGAGATGATCTTGGACCCCAAAGGTTTTGGTAGATCATCTTACACCCCGATGCTCCTTAACCTTTCCATCAAAGCACTATTATGCCATACGAAATATATTTTTCGTATGGCATAATAGTAAAAATTCATGCTCTTTATATATGAATTGGCTGGGGATCGTCGACCAATCAGAAGCGTTTAAAAAGAAAACAAATGCAGATATTTTTACACGAGACAAATTCTTGGAAATTAAATATTTCAACCATGGCTTGACAACAGGATTATCATTTCTTCGAAATTTGGTTGAGTGCTCGTCCCTCATCCCGCACTGCCGCCTCCGCAGGCGATGTTGATACGCGCGTTCGCGCCTTCGCGGTCATTCCTGGCTGAGACGTTGCGCAGTGAGCATGTGGTCGCGTTGTCGATTTAATATGTACGTTGTTATTATTATTATCGCCCGAAGTCTCTTCCGAGAAATTTAATGCAGTTGAGGGCGATGCTTCGTGGATGGACATATGCGACGTGGCCGACGAAGATGTATGGTGACTTTTCAGAGCTTCCCTGTTCCTTATTAATATGATATGGTGGCTACAAAGTTAACTAAAGTTTACGAATTTAATTTTTTTCAAAAACTCAAAATTAAATTAAATTATTCCCCAAACCAAATTCTTTATAAAGAAACGAAAAAAATACAACTGTATTTCATTGTAATAAAGTCGCAATTCGAATAGATATGTTTATGTAATGCAATGCAATCATTTAAAAATTACATTATAAAATAAGCCTTAAGCTATTATTAATAAGGTTGGTATTAGTGGAGCAAAAAAATACTGTGACTTTTTTCCTTTTCATCGAGATCACAACGATGCTAAAGAAGTTTTCGCTTCAAAAAGGTTCGAAGGACCAAAAAAAATTAAAGGATTATTAATAAAAATGTACCTGTTTTCCGTCTTTAGCGCCCTTCCAGAACAGGTGAGCGCACAAAGCAACGGCCCGGCTTTGGTCGGGTTTCTTCAGCAACTTGCTCGCTGCCAGGGCACACTGTGTGCGCATCGGCTCCGCGTTTTCAGCACCTTATAAATAGGAAAAATTAATAAGCCAACAAATACAGGAAAGGTTTTTTTGAAGTGAAACTTCTTTAGAATCGTTGTGATTTCAAACCGGATGCAACGAAAAAACGACAGGTAAGAGACACAAATACAAAAATGTGTAGGATGAAGCCAGCAAAGAATGAGACAGAAATATGTATATTTCGGTCTCTCCTATAGTCGCCTGTAATTAGTGAGCCAGAGCGAGAGAGTAAATGTCGGTGTGTATTTATTTTGAAGTATTTCGACATTGTGAGTACAGTTTCCGTGGTGTAGCGGTTATCACATCTGCCTAACACGCAGAAGGCCCCCGGTTCGATCCCGGGCGGAAACAATACTTTTTAAAAAAAATCTTTAAATGTGAGTTTTTAATTATAATCAATTGTATTTATTTACATACGTTAAAATATATTGTGGATGAAGATAAAATATTGACAAAAAGAATTAAATTAATAATTTATGAACTAAAGATGCATATTAATAATGTTATAAATATGAAAGTACTTAACTCTGTTTGTTACGTTTCACAGGTGTGAAAGGTAGCTGCTGAACCAATTTTGATCAATTTCGGTATAGTTTGGACCTTGGAGATAGACATAGGCTACTTTTTGAAGTGAAACTTCTTTAGAATCGTTGTGATTTCAAACCGGATGCAACGGAAAAACGACAGGTAAGAGACACAAATACAAAAATGTGTAGGATGAAGCCAGCAAAGAATGAGACAGAAATATGTATATTTCGGTCTCTCCTATAGTCGCCTGTAATTAGTGAGCCAGAGCGAGAGAGTAAATGTCGGTGTGTATTTAATACTTGCTTGTATTTTTGTCGATTTACTGAAGTTTCACTTCTATCGTGTGTGAATCGCACACATGTTTTTAATACTATTTTTCCCAGACGTTTTCGTCAGAGACTTTTAGACTAGTTCCTATTTAATACATTATTACAATACATAACAAATTATATCCATACCTATTCATCTACATTCTTATATCTATAAAATGTAACATTATTTATACATATTGCGATTTATTTGTTGTTCATGGATTATTTTTTTTGCTTATATTTTTAATGCTGTGTACATATGTACATATTTAACTAGCTGTGCCCGCGACTCCGTCCGCGTGGAATAGTAATTTTGGGCAGTATTTTTTGGGTATGTCTTATGGTTTATTTTGAATTACAAACCCTATAAACCCTAAAATATGAATATATGAAATATGCAAACAATCAGTGTTATCGAATGCAACTGTTACGCCATGCGGCTCCGGAATACGTGCGTCCGAACTTAGAAACTCCAGCCTAAGCTAAATTCTATTTCATATGATTGATCATATAAATCAGAGGTCAACTTAAATTGGATACTAAAAAAATTCCTAAACTGATCATTTTTAACTAAAACTATTTTTTTTTTTCTAAAATATAAGTAGCCTAAGTTACTCCTTGTTACATCAGCTATCTGCCAGTGAAAGTCCCGTCAAAATCGGTCCAGCCATTTCAGAGATTAGCCGGAACAAACAGACAGACAGACAAAAATTGTAAAAAATGTTGTTTTGGTATGTATACCGTGTATACATCCAAATGCACTTAGTAAAAAGCGGTTATTTTAATATTACAAACAAACACTCCAATTTTATTTATTTGTATAGGCTTTTATATAAGCTTTTTTTTATTGCTGTCGTACAGCAGACAGGCTGACGGCCTACTTAGAATTTAGCAGTTACCATCGCCTATGAGTGTTTGTAACGCCAGTGGCATCGCAGACACGCTGTTGTCCCATAAGGGTACAGGAACTTGGGTCACTAATGCTGGAACACAAAACAAGGTTATTATGGCCGCATACTTAAGACCAAAGGTGGTCGCCATCCAGACGGCCTTGGGGCCCTATCACATAGAAAGTTGTTTTTTACTCATAAACTTTTTAATATTTTCTGTATTTATTTTAATGTTTATTTTATACTCCATACAAAGACGTTCTCGGCTATAGATAGGATAACTAATACAGGAAAGGATTCGTGAAAAAGAAAATTTCTTTTTTTTTTATATTCGTGAAAATTTTAAATTATAAAAATACTAAATAAATTCTTACCGAAACAATTGATTTGCTCGAATGTGGCAATAATAAGTGTGATGGCTGCCAACTGTGCTTTACTATCCGAAATTTCGTCCTCGTACAAGGAAAACGCTTGCGATAAGTACTCGTAGGCGATCGTCTCGTGATTACCGAAGCCGATTTCGCTTATCGCTAAAGCTCCTTGAAGGTATAATCTGTAAATAGTAAATTACTTCTGTCAGCTGTAAAAATTTTGAAACTAATAATAGATTGGTGGTACCCCGTTTCTAGTCTTTACCGACTACCTCCTTTGTCGAGAAGAGCGGTCAGGTCGAAGCCTTGCCTTGGTAGTTTTCCAATTACAGAGCATGATGCGACTCAATGGCGCAAAATACCGAATTATGCTTATGGCTAATTGGAACGTGAATTAGTTTTCAAATGTACCAACAGAGTGCACCATCCACTTTGATTACATATTTCCAAAAAACTACGACGAAACGAAAGCTTGAAAAAAAAATTCAATAATAAACAATATTACTAACGTTAATATATAAATAAAATTTCGATCAATGCCAACTTAAAGAAAAAACACTTGTTAATATTCTGTCACTGAGTTGGTATTCGATTGCACGCACTCGTGCGTGTGCTCGATTGTGCGAAGCGTTGCTGTAAGTAGATGAAACATTCAACGTTGAGCATTATGTCGCATAATGCGCTCTAGTGTTGTAATTGGAAAACATACCTTATTACCTTCTTGTACGACCCCGCCTTCATCGGCTCTGGATGCCACAAACGTCCTGTCGTTTACGATAGACGGCGATACCGGGATCGCCGTGTCATAGTTTATGTTGATATAGGTACTCATATGTTTAAACAGACTGTTGAAATATGTACTAATAATTCTCTCGTTGATTTCTATCAATATAATTCTTTTTATTCAGTTCAGATAAAGTATTATCTGAACTGAAGCCGGTATGGCCACGTTTTACGGCAACCGGCTACTTATGTGGGGAACAAATGTCTGGCCATGCCGCCACCGCCGGGCCCCGGCAGGAGGCATGCCTTGATATGCGTGCCAATGGACTGACCACCGGGGATGCCGAAGATCGTGCTAAGTGGAGAAGAAAAAGTCGGAAATCGGACCCCGGGCGCCGAAGCGAGAGTTTGGGCTGCAACCGGGATACAACGCAAAGATGACGATGATTATCTGAACTGAAAAAGAAAGTTTGCACTTTCCTTCTTACCAAAACTTATGATGAAACCGAACAGTATATTATCACACACGAACCTATGCTAATTAATAATATTGTATGTTTCGTTGTATTATTTACATGATTTCAATGTGCGTCGTTCCTTAACAAACGCTACGAGCTAGCCTATTTGGAGACGACTATTACAGTTGAATTGTATTATTGTTGTTGTAAAAATTAATTTAATATATACATATGTATTCACCTTAACGGTAGTTCAGCCAGCTCCGCCTTGACCAGCATACTGATGGTTTGATGGCAAAACTGGAATATCTTCTGACATTTTTTCTCCCACATTTCATCCTAAAACATAATTAATTGTATTTATAAACTTGCACGCCAAGCCCTGTCATAGACGAATATTATACACACTCTTAAGCATCGTTATTAGATTTTTTTATTACTGAACAACAACACACAGGCTAACGGCTCACTTAACAGTAAGTTACTGTCGCCTATAGACAGTTGTAAGGCCAGGAGCCAGGAGCACCGCCAACACACTGCCGTTCGCTTAGAGGAACTGGAACCTAGTTCGCTCATGCTGAAATACAGTGCAAGGCTATTATGGCGGCATATTTATCTGTGCAGGGGCGGAAAGAAAACTGACCTCGGCGGCGGGGTTCGGTCTGTAGTAAAAGGCGACAAAACAACCCACCCTAGCTACGAGGTAGGGCCCCAAGCCTGTCTGGATGACGATCACTTTTGTTTTTAAGTATGCCGCCATAATAATTTTGTGTTGTGCATTAGTTATCCAGTTCCTGTACCTTTATGGGACAGCAGCGTTTTCCCGATGCCATTGGCGTTGCAAACATCCATAGGCGACGGTAACTGCGAAATTATAAGCGGGCCGTCAGCCTGTCTGCTGTCCTACAGCAATAAAAAAAATTAAAAACCAGGGATTGTTTCCAACCAGACTTGGAGTTCTATCACAGGTCATCAGGTCCCTATCCGGGACAATTCAAATAGACGATAGCAGGATTGTAACACCAGAGGCATTGCCAACGCGCTGGTGGCTTCAGACATTTTATAACGCCTTTTAAAAAACCCATATCGCACTGCGATGGGAACACCTCAGGTGGAAGTTTATTCCAAATCCTTATAATATATTCAATTGTTATTAAACATGATTAAATCTAACACCAGAGAGCCTTGCCGATTGTTTGGCAGGGTGTGGTGGGTGTGGTCCCCACCTATCACTCGTAAAATATAGCTCAGGTAGGAGGACGCACAAGCTAGGGGCCTTCTACTATAATGGCCAAATATCAGTCCTTTAGGAGAGTTCAATTATTACGTAACGCAATTTTTGGAATACCCGCAGTCAAACGTTACGTAACCACCAAGTGACCATTTTTACCTAAAAGTTACAATTATGTGACGTGAAGTACCTGAAAGTCGCTAAAATACCTTTGTTATTGTTTTTAAAAGCAAGCGATTTCAGTTTTTTTTTTTCTCTTGTTACGTAACACGTAGTTCATAATCCCCCTCCCCGCAAATTCGTTACATAATACTTGAACGCTCCATTTCCTCAGGTACTTGATAAACACCCCACATTTAATAATGGGACGCACTTCGAGGGTATACCCAAAAACTACTCCAGTGTTACGCTACTGTCCGACGCCCGGGCGGTGAGGCATACTTCCACGTACGCCTACGGGACTAGAACTCTACATAAGGCTGAGAAGCTCAAAGGCAGTAAGGTTACAATAGTGAGGCCGTCATAACGAGCATCACTAGCTAGATAAGTCTTGATGGGACTCCTTATACGCATTATCAAAAACTCTATATGGAAAGTAAGTTAAATATTACCTCGTCTTTCAAATCCTTGTAAATAAATGCAAGCCTATATGCATGGAATAGTATAGGCGGGAATGTATGTTGAATTCGCCTTGCGCCACCCCCCTGTAACGCTTTACGCGCTGCACTCAGTATGAGGTATTGCTCGTCAGCAGAGTCGGATTTGAAATGGTGAATCAGTCTACAATCAGTCAAACATTTTACGAGATATAGAAATTAATGCTTGTTTATGGAACGAGACCATAGACAAAGGCATTGACTCCGATCTTTGGTTCCAGATCGGACATCATACATCGTTCTTACAAGAACGTTATATTCAGTTCACGGTTAACAATTTTAACAGTCCATAAACGTCTCACTGCTCGGCTTGGGTCTCCCTGTAGAAGGGACGGACCGAATACCCGTCACGCTGGTCCAAAGCGGTTTTGCGGGTTATACATAGGTCCGGTGATATCGGTATGCAGGTGTCTTCACGGTGTTTTCCTTCACCGTCGATTCATAACAATTAAGCTATAATATGCACGTAAGGCGAGAAAACTGCCTAAGCCGTTAAATAGCTGATTTGAGCGAATGGAAAAGTGTATTAAGCTACGTGGTGAATACTTTGAAAAACAATAAAAAGTACTGTAATGTTTTAGTTGTGTTTTTTCTTCAAACGACAAAACTTAAAAGGCATGCCTTGTAGTAATTGTAACTCGGTTTTTATAAATGTTATAATATAAAATCTAAATAAATAATTTATTATAATAACAATAATTTATTTAATAATTTAGTAAATTTTTTTCTCCTTCAAACATTTTATGTAAACCGCACTTAATACAAAAATGTTTGTGACCACTGTCAGTGGGTAAAGAGGTCATTGTACGAAATTCTTCCTGCTCCGCGTCCGGACTATAGCTATGTATATCGTGTCCTAATTAAAGAATGGCCCTTTCTATAGCTCGTTAATCGACAATAAATTGGTAGACGATAGAGATGAGCTAAGGTTAATTTTTTAAAGTAAATTTCAGGTTTCTGTGCATCTTTTTACGTCGCTACCCACTGGCAAATTTTTCAATGAAGGGTAAAGAAATGGCTAAGATAAAGATTGTTTCTTTTGGAGGTGACCTTCTAAGCCCTATTGTTTAAATACAAAGCAATTCAACAGTTATCTTCGCTACACAAGATAAAGTACCCTAATTCGTTACTAAATTATACGTTAACGTAATCTTTTTCACTGCCAACACATACCTGGCTAATAATCCTTGTTCTTCCATAAAGTCTTCCGCGTCTGTTTCCGCCAATATTTGATCTGGTTGATCTTTTACTAATACGTCCAACATCGTCAATACAGATTCGACCTATAAAAAATTCAATGGTATTATAAAAAAAACCCATTAAATTTCTTTAAAGCCCGCAATGTATGCATCGAGCAATCCGCTGGTTTAAATCCGGCTTGAAGGACCAAAAGGTGTAGTGAAAGTTCGATAAAACAATGAATTTGTTCGCAGCACTCGTGCCTACTAATCTTAGCAATGGTGAAATCTTGAGCCGATGTGAACATCTGTGGACCAACTCCTCGCCAATTTCTATTCCAACGATCCTTGTCCATTTTTATCCCCTACTTCCGGTTCCAGTTATATTTACACTTCTGTTTAAATTAAATTGCTTTTATTGCACAAAAAATTATAAGGGTGAAATTTAAATACTACAAAATTATATAAAATGACTAAAACTAGATAATATAATAGATTTCACTAGCTCCAGAACTAGATCTAGCTGTATCTCTGGGGCAAGTTTCCTCTCCCATTTTTTAATTAACTAGTTCTACAAAAATTAATATATTTTACCATGTTTGGCCATGTTGAGAGAATAAATGAAGAACGATTGACGAAAAAAGTGTATAAGGCGAGTGTGAATGGAAGTGTTGGAAGGGGTAGACCTAGGCGGATGTTTCGAGACCAGATCAGGGACGTCTTGAAAAAAGGCCAGGTCAAGAGTACCCTAAACCGAAGGGCATGTATGAAGGGAATAATGAAAGTGGACGAAGCGAAACAAGTATGTAAGGATCGTAGCAAGTGGAAAGAAGTGGTCTCTGCCTACCCCTACGGGAAAGAGGCGTGATTATATGTATGTATGTATATTTTACAATGTGTGTAATTATGCGTAAGTGCGAGGGAGCGTTTGTGCGCGTGTATGAGTGTGTGTATGTATGTGCGTATGTGTAAGTGTGGATTTTTTTAGCTAGGATAACTGGGACAAGCGTGACGGATATTCAGACACAAGCCCTGCGTTGGCGTAGTAGCGCTTATTTGAAATGTTTCCTGTTCAGTTTTATACTTCAGTCTATCCTGGTTATTTCTTTCTCTTATTATTACTCATTCTGCCTTATATAAAAGCTACTAACTTATTGATAGTCTTATGGTGAAATAGGCAAGCATTTCTGCTAAAATCCAATAACAAAAATGTGTCATACTCACATCTTCAGGCGTTGATATCAATGTATCACTCTCGAGTACATCACCGATCAAATGCACCGCTATCATCACCCTTCCGGGATGGTTCAAATGTTTTATCAAAGGCGCGTAGTTCTGCAGTTTTATTAACGTTAAGATATTTTTGTAATGATCTGCGGGTAGCTTTAGAATTTTCATCAACTCTTTAAATACCGGTGTGTTGTGTTCAAGGCTGGGTTTTCCACTGTGGAGAGGAATATACTCTATGAACCAAATACATCATACCCCACTATCTCCCTCTCTCTATCTCTTTTTCGGGAACTGATGATATAACTTCTCTTTGACTGTAGGGATGTGCTTGACAACTAAAATTACTTTGACATCGATAAAAATTAGAAAATTAAGATACGTAAGAAACATCTACTTACCTAACTTGATGTATTTCGGCGCAAATTTTATCCGTGTGTGCCAATACACGGTCGACGTAATTCAGTTTGTCTGGGTGACACCTCTGGGCCAGTTTCAACAGAGCCAGCTGCAGACTTAACATATCCTCCGGGGGCATGTCGGTCCGACTCTGGTTTGTGAATTATTTACTTAATAATCACCATATTCCGTAAAACAAAACTATATAAATTATTACAAGACTATATTTAAATATATCTAATTCCTTCCGTTTAATTTAGAATATGCTGTAAGCAAGTGGAAATCTTTGAGAGAGGTATATGGACAAGCTGGGTTAAAACAAGTTACGGGTACCAAGTGTAGTAGATGGATAAAAACACAAAACGGAGTCGTCTATGCGACTAACAACGTGCGGGCGCGAAGCAGCTACCCTGTTCCCCGCACCTACCCCGCCCGCTGCCACAACGCACGACACCGCCCGTCTTCTCTCGCCATTTATTTCAAATAATTAATAATATTGCGATCACAGATTGTGTCGCTCACTGCTGAAGAAAAAAATATTAAATTTAAAGAGTCATTTGAATTTGTTAAAAAATTGTGCATTTTATATTTATAACCCTTCCCGTATTTTCTCTAGTCACGATGTTTTGGATTTTAAACCTAGAAATTTGCATCACATGACTACTAAAGCTCTATTAGCCAGGTCGAACTAACTTAACCAAAAATAAGCAAACCAAACTAAAAACTTATCCGGTTTAAATAAGTGGGATTATGGATGGAGGATAATGGGTTGTTATTGTATGGGATGAAATAGCTAGATCCGACGAAGTCTTTTATTTCTTATGTATTATTAATATATTTGTTTGCTCTCGATTAAACACTACTGAACCGTTCTAAAGAATATGTACATTAAGAAATATTTTTTTAATGCAATATTTTGTCTAGGCCTTTTTTTAAGCTGTAGGACAGCAGACAGACTGACGGCTCGCTTAGAATTTAGCAGTTACCGCCGCCTATAGGTGTTTGCAACGCCAGTGGCATCGCGAACACGCTGCTGTCCCAGAAGGGTACAGGAACTTGGGTCACTAATGCCGGAACACAACACAAGGTTATTATGGCGGCATACTTAAGACCAAAGGTGGTCGACATCCAGACGGCCATGAGGCCCTACCACGTAGCTAGGGTGGGTTGTTTTACCGCCTTTTACGACAGGCCGATCCCGGCCGCAGAGGTTAGTATTCTTTCTCCGGCCCTGCTCAGATAAATATACACACATACATATAATCACGCCTCTTTCCCGTAGGGGTAGACAGAAACCACTTCTTTTCACTTGCTACGATCTTTACATACTTGTTTCGCTTCGTCCACTTTCATTATTCCCTTCATACATGCCCTTTGGTTTAGGGTACTCTTGACCTGGCCTTTCAAGACGTCCCTGATCTGGTCTCAAAACGTCCGCCTAGGTCTACCCCTTCCAACACTTCCAACAAACTTGAGACCAAAGGTGGTCGCCATCCAGACGGGCCTGGGACCCTAATACGTAGCTAGGGTGGGTTGTTTTGTCGCCTTTCACGACAGTCCGACCCCGGCCGCAGAGGCTAGTATTCTTTCTCTGCCCCTGCATGAATAAAATTTTACTTATCAAATTTAACTAAATACATACCTGAGTAATGGCAGCAACTTGGTCTGAAAACACTTCAAACAGTTGAACCTCCTGTTCCTTTCCATCTTCGAGTACAACGCTTAAGTTTATATTTCCTTCGTTTCTCTAAAATATAATAAATAGGTAAACAAAATAATATTTTTTTGTGTTTCATCCCAAATGGTCTCGAGATACAGAATTTTTTGGTCTCGAAGAAAAAATCCTATTCTTGGAGGGTTCTCCCGGTTCGGGACACTGAGGGATATGTGGGACTCCGGGAAAGATTTTTGGCCATCCGACTGCCCACCAAAATACACCACTGTTCTCCTAAAAGAGTATCGTTTAAAAATAATTACCTGGCTATAACTCGCGAGTCGTTCAATCAACGCTATGATGATGTTCTTTATGTTCACTCCCGGTTGCAATTCAGCGCACGACTTCAAAAATGGCTGCAAATTCGCCAAGTGGAACTCGTCAGGGAACACCTGGAAAAATTTACAAATGGTGGTGTTTGTGTATTTTTTTTAAATGTTTTATCCTTGCTGTATCCTATAACAAATATAATTACTTATAGAACACTTTTAACGACCCTCGTGTGGTAACGACTAACACAGTAGACGTGGACACATACGTGTTTCCAATATACATGTAGCATGTTTTTATTGATCACTTTTTTATTGCTATAGGACAGCAGACAGGCTGACGGCCCGCTTAGAATTTAGCAGTTACCATCGCCTATGGGTATTTGCAACGCCAGTGGCATCGCGAACACGCTGCTGTCCCATAACGGTCACTAATGTCGAAACACAACACAATGTTATTATGGCGGTATAATTAAGACCAAAGGTGGTCGCCATCCAGACGGGCCTGAGGCCCTACCACGTAGCTAAGATTGGGTGATTTTACCGCCTTTTACGACAGGCCGACCCCGGCCGCAGAGGTTAATATTCTTTCTCCGCCCCTGCATGGATGAAAGGATCACTGTGGGACAGCAGAACGATTCGATGACCCACGAGTATCACATAAACTCAAACGTATCGTATTTCATAAATTGAAATGCTGAGTATATTAGAGGAAATGTGAAGAGCCAGTTAAAGCTTAAAACTAACAAACTTGTGTGGCTTAACTACTTAATTAAGCTGAATGCCATATAACAAAGAAAATGATTGAAATGAAAGTAGATAAGACAGGAGGAGAGGTGGACCAAAGAAAAGACTGATGGATTGCGTAAAAGATGATATGGCGGAGAATGGTGTGAGTACGTGTTGTGCCGACCTCGTATAGTGTGAGATAAGTACAGAAAGAAGAAGAAGCACTGTGAGACAACAAACAAGCCATCACCTACAGATGTCTGCGACGCTAGACGTTGCCGTCGACGTAGACCTAAAGCCACGTATACCGTAGCACAACACAGGAATATATATATATGACGGCGGAATAGCTAGCGCCATCTATAGGATTAACACTGTGGTGAAATACTAGCGCCATCTACAGGATTGATACTGTAATACTTCGGCAGAGATACAGGAAAGGGGTTCTCACCGGATGGCGACGTTTTGACGTTTACAAAAAGGATAGCGGCCATGTTGAGTAAGAACCGGCAAATGGTGTGTGTGTTCGTGTGCAAGTATCGTGAATTACAGATATAAAAAGTAGTGCGCGGTACGTTTCTTGCAAGAATACCGATTAAGAGGTAAAATGGCAGACAACGAGAGCAACAAGGATAAAGGTACGCCTTTATATATATATATATATATATATATATATATATATATATATATATATATATATATATATATATATATATATATATATATATATATATATATATATATATATATATATATATAGAAATCAGGAATGATTGCCAACCAGAGGGGCTTGCGGCTCTGCCACCTGGCTTGGGTTGTTTTGTCGCATTTTACGACAGGCCAACCCCAGCATTATATAGTAAATAAATATATAAATACATAAAAAGGACCTTAATTACCTCCACCCCTATTTCACCCCTTCCAATTATATTTTCATTCAGCAGGTCAATTGGTCAGCGGTTTAGGCGTGAAAACTTGCAAGACAGACCGAGTTACATTTATAATATTAGTACGGATTAATGGATGGATTAGGTGCAAAGGGCGCATTTAGCGATTTTCGCTTTCTAAAATCACCTGTATAATACACTCCATCAGGTACTCCTGGGCGATAGCATCCCGGCAACTGACGACCTGTTCCAATATACCAGGTAGCACTAACTTCTTGTACTCCTCAACAGTCACCGATTCCAGTTGAGATAAACGGACCAAATTAGTTCCAACCAGGATCCGGAGTTCGGAGCGTTCCCTTTCACGACGTTCTTTGTCCCTGGGGTTATTTTTTTTTACACATCATTATCATCGAAGTGCTTAATCTCGATTGCACTTCCATAATTTATATTTAAAATTTGTATGTCATGTATAAATAATTAAATAAATAAATATAAATAAATATAGGTTATGTTAAACATATTCTAGTCACGCGATTTTTAAGGTCAAAGATGATAACTATAAATAAAATAATATACTTTTTTAATATACCTTCATACAGTATAATTTATAATCTCATGTTTACAATAATACAGTTTAAACTCTACATAACGACACTTAATGAACTGAGCATTTCTCGGCGTTTTAGAGAGTGGTCGTTAAATGGAGATATATAAAAGATAATATTTTACTATTCCCTAATAATGTGTATGTATTTACTAATATAGTACACATTTTACACACGAACATTATTATTCATACAAATAACCACTCTTATTGCAAATAGTCTATTATCTTCGTTTCATGTTTTTTGCAGCTCCAACTTTTTAATTGCATTATCTTATGTATTTTACTCATAACTTGATATATTTCCGGATTAAAGGTTCCGGTATATCAGACGCAATAAAGACGTGCTAGATAATAAAACATCGAACAAAATAACGTTGCAGTTCTTATGAATTACGGCAACACAAGTACTGCTTAGTAATTTATAAAGCCGTATTGTTGTCGTTAAATAGAGTGAGCGTGACGCTATATAGAGTGTATTCTTGTATAGAAAACAAGGTAAAACAAAGTGTAACAGTTTCGACGTTTTAAGGAGTTTATCGTTAAATCTTTATAAAGAGCTTACACTGTCTTAAAATAATATAATTCAAACTAATACAAATTAAACTATTCCAATCTTTGTGATCATTAATATAAACTTTATTAATGTGTAATATCTTCAATACAAATAAGTAATTTTGTTCATGGTTTCTTATGTAAAAAAAAAAAAAAACAATGTATCAATACTATTTATAAGAAGAAATGCATATTGTATATGGTCTACTAGAAGCAACATCATCATCATCATCATCTGAGCGTTAATTCCCGTTTGCAAACCAAACTTACGCTTAGGTGCCCGGGGTCCTAGGTCCTTACTAGAAGCAAACATGTTTTATTAAAAAGTAATAGGGTTGCCCTGCTATTTGTCGCCACTGTTTTATTTATATATAGCTCTTACTTATATATTGTTCAAAATAGAGACTGGCATGAGAAAAGCCAAGGTTCGCAATCCGGCTCGAAGTACCATGATTATTTGATGCTTGGAAGCTGTCGCATTGTTCCGAATTTTGAGAGAGCTATTATTATATTTATGACTGTGCAGACATATTTAATAAATACTCTTTTAGAGTTCATTTAAGTTATATTACTGCTTACATAATGTATATTATATTAATTATATTTTTTTGATATCTTACTTTATGGCACAACTTAGTAAGAATAAAATTTACCTGGAATGCCCCTGGTGTTGCATACGGACCCAAAGTTTATTCATTTCAGCAAAATTCATTAATACAAAATCGATTGCATCGCGAACCTGTAATTTAAGATAAACATATATTCAAATATATCATTATTAAAATTTACATACGTTTAAAATTTACGTATATATTATAACGTACCTACATATAAAGTTTGTGGCGCAAACTTGGGGAGGCCTACGTCCAGAAGTGATGACATAGTAGAGTATGGAGGAAGAAGGTTGAGGCCCAATTGTATCACACTAGCAATCCAAGATCCCCATAGGTCAACGATTCAATACCCACATTGGCATGCACTTTTTTCAGGGGGAGGCCTGAACCCAACAGTGGGGCGTTAAAGACTGATATTATATACAGTTAAATAAAAATATATATACACACGGACTGAGTCATTGACAGTTACTAGACCAAATATTAAATTATACACAAACTGATAATTCAGCTAGCCGATTCCAACATATTGTAATATACGAGTATACGAGGGGCGACTGATAAGTTTGCGGCTTAATAATGTCAATATAAGCTTCTCGAACCCCTTTAGACCACAGTGCCCACCAGATCATCACGTGAGGAATACGGTCAAAGGCCTTCTGCATATTTACACAGGCAATGAAAAGGCGTATCTTCGTCCTGTATTTCTCCGTGACAGTCTTTAGGGCAAAAATAGGGTCCATGGTCCCGTGACCAGGGTGAAACCCATATTAACACTCCGAGACAGTGCATTCCTGTCGAATCTGAGAGTCGATAATCTTCTCAAATAGCTTCGCGGTGTGAGAACTTTATTCCTCGGTAGATACCGCACTCCTGCACCGACCTCTTGCCTCGGGATCGTACCGGTGAGGAGTGTCCGGTTAAAGAGGTTGGTTAAGATGCCCACACCACGAGAGCCCATCGCCTTCCAGGCTTCAATGGGGATTCCATCGGCTCTGACAGCTTTCCTATTTTTCATGCGGCAAAGACAATTTTAGATTTCAGCATGTGTTACCGGTGGCACTAGTCCTTAATTCGGAGGAAGATTTGGCGGCTGCACCTCTTTATGCTGTTTGTTTAACAGCTCGTGGAAATATGAGCGCCAGCCATCTCTCCCTACCCTATTCTTCTCACCGACTGGGGCCACACACCAATCCATATATAATTTCTTGTAGGTAAGTAATTCAATAATTCCTTTTTTTTCGTGGTCTCGAGAATTATAGTTCAATGTTTTGATTTCGAGTGGATCAGTTAATCATTGTAATCGTGTATTTTTGTTATTAAATACACCCAATTGACTTGAAATTTAGCATAGTTCCTTATTTCCCGATGTAAATTTTTTTATTGCTGATGAACAGACGATAGGCTGACGGCCCACTTAATGGTGAGCAGTTACCGTCGCCTATAGATGTTTGCGATGCTAGGGGCACCGCGAACACGCTGTTTTCCGTATATGGGTACTAGAACCTGAGTTATTAATGCCGGAACACAACATAAGGTTATTATGGCAGCATACTTTTAGGCCAAGGGTGATTGCCATCTAGACGGGCTTTGGGCCCACGACGTGTTGTTGGATTTTTTGGTCGCCTTTTACGACAAGCCGACCCCGGTCGCATAGGTTAGTATTATTACTCCGCCCCTGCACGGAGATACGAGAAAAAGCATTTAGATGCTCACTAAGAACGGATTTTACGGAAATTTTATCCAAAATGTTTATTTCTTTTATTTTATATATATGGCCGAGCAACGCTTGCCGGATCAGCTAGTAATATATACGAACTCACAGTTCCTTCATTTTCATTCTGGGCCTCAATGGTATCTGGTAGCACATTTCTGGTGCATTGGAGCAAGTAATTTCTGAGGAACAACCCACGCAGAGGGTGTTGGACGCCACGGCACATCTCCACCAAGTCCTAAAAAACACAATTTTAATGATTAATCTAGTAATTAAAGCGTGTCAATAACTTATACCCATATTGATTTTTGATTTTATTAATTTGAGCAATTCGAAATATGTTCAATGTATAGTCATTTAAGTAAGACTCATAACATTTTAATATAACTACTTTTTAAGTTGGAATTATTTTGGAGATATAGGCAAACGGCCCACCCGATAGCAGGTAGTCACCGTCGCCTATGGACGTCTGCAATACCGCAGACGTTGCCGACGCGCTGCCAGCCTTTAAGAAATGGTATAGAACTTTAAGGGGCTTCGTCAACCACACTTGCCTCACCTTGGCGCTACTAGCCTACCCGGGTCGCACTATAATCATATCCCTCCTCCCTAGTGTTGGGTAGTGAGGAATAATAGGGGGTTATGGTGAGTATACTGGTTACCCCCTTGTTAACTGTGGAGGTGCAAAGGCTTATTGCATGGGAGTCCCACACTACCATGTTGCCCTACCACCTAAATAAGATTGTTTTGTCGTCGCTTATTACACCAGGCCAAGCTCCGACCGCAAGGGTCAGATGCACGTCGGAATCAGTGCGGAGATTATACGGTAAAGTAGTTACGAAGAAGTAAAGTTAATAACGAGAAACTAACCTTCAACAAATCACGACGAAGATTCGAATTAGTCTTTATATAAACCAATCCAACTGTGATCAGTAAATACAATCTTGGCACTATGTTGCCAGCGTACTGTACCAACTCGTACAAATCTGCTACTTTACGTCCCTTCTGAAACTCCTCCAGGAGGTAAAGCTCTAAGTGACGGAGTTCGTCAGTGATTGCCATATCTGATAAGTGGGGTTAAGTTAATATTTGTTTACTGTATTAAAAAATTTTGATAATTATTATGGATGCCAGTATTTCAATCTTCTTGAGAGGACTCAATACATACTTAAACACAGCCGCGCAGGGGCCTGTCGACCTGTCGTAAAAGGCGACAAAACAACCTACCCTAGCTACGTAATAAGGCCGTAAGCCCATCTGAATGGCAACCACCCTTGGTCTTAAGTATGCCGCCATAATAACTTTATTGTGTTCCGGCATTAGTGACCCAAGTTCCTGTACCCTTATAGGACACCAGAGTGTTCGCGATGTCACTGGAGTTGCAAACACCCATAAACGACGGTAACTGCTAAACTCTAAGTGGACCCTTAGCCTGTTCTACAACAATAAAAAAAAAACGAAGTAATCTTTTAATTGCAATTATTTTGTTTGATTGATTTGTGTACTAGCTTAAGTATTCAGTAATTTATAATATTAACAGCCTGTAACGGTCCATGGGCTCAGGCCTCCCCCTCCCCCCATGGGCTCGGGCCTCCCCCTACCCCCATAGGCTCAGGCCACCCCATAGATGAAATGGACAATATATCCACCACACTGGTCTAAAGCATGTTGACCTAACAATGTTTTCCTTCACCATCTGTACATAACCATTGTGTTTATGTGTATTAAGCGATAAAAACTGCCTTCTTTACTGCAGTGGAACAGCAGACAAACTGATGAACCACTTAACAATCAGTCACAGTCACTTATGGATATTTGCGACACCACAGGCACTGCTAGCACACTGCCCTATGCGGAGGGGTAGTGAAAGCTATGTCACTAACGCGAACATATGGATGTCATTTAGATGAGCTTAGAACCCCGCCACCTAGCTGTAATTGTTCTATCATTATTTAAATTTACCAACAAATATTCAAAAAGGATACAAAGTTCGTAGTAGCTCTTTGGCGATAGCAATGATGTTCTTAGCTCGCCGAGCATTGTGGATGCATGTTTCAATGCATCCATCAACTTGGACTTATCCAAGCATCTCTTCATTTGAAATGCCTGTAAATACAAAATAAATAGTAAAGGATGTCTCCATTACAAAATAAGCCTTAAGCTCACTTGTACAATACTAAGTGACCTAAGTATTAACACGATAAAACGGTAAATATGGTTCTAAGTTTTTTCATCGGTGAGGTTTTCAGAAACCATAAAATTTATAGTGTATTGTGAAAGGCTAGCTATAAGTTTTCTCCTCTCTCTTATTCGTTCTCAAGTTGCAAATGACCATTCAGTTTTTTAATGTACTTAACCATTCTATCCATTCTAAATATTATAAATGCGAAAGCAACTCTGTGTTACGCAATCACGCTTAAGCTACTGAACTGATTTAAATGAAATTTGGTACAGAGATAGTCTAGAGCCTGAGAAAAGACATAGGCTACTTTTTAATGCAAAAAAAGGGCTGTAAGGTTGGGCTGTAAATATAGGGGATGAAAGTTTATATAGAAATAATGTCATTTTTAAAGCTTCAAACTTATTTCTTAGGCTTTTGATTAGATATAAATAAATACGACATTCAAAGTTCGTAAAAATTTTACCATAAAGAGGGTAAAAATAGGGGATGAAAGATTTTGTGTGATGACGTCGGCAAAAAAGCTTATGGCCCAGAAAATAAAAATTTAAATAAATAAATATACAGAGAATTACGGAGTCATTACACTGTGAAACTGAAATTAACGGAAGCATAATATGATGGTTTCTTTTATTTATATGGTAAAAACAAATTAGTATGGATAATTAGCTTAAAAAATTCCAAGCAGACGAAGTCACGGGCACAGCTAATTTATTTATACATACATATATAAGGAAAATGGGGTTCCATTGACGCACCCTCACGACAAAAATACTGACCATATCGGGATGGGACTGCTACCATTCAACACGGAATTATTCTTATAGGCTATTTATTTTTTGGACTCCATAGACCCTTTCTCATTTTTTTTCTTTCGATTTACTTTTGGCTGTTATTCGCCCAGCGAAGCGGGCGTGATCGGCTAGTGTATTTATATGCACAAGAAGTACTAGATAGATAAGATAGTTTACATGCCCCTTAATTTAAATTAAGTTTAAATTTATAAATGTGTAATAAGGCCTGTTGTATTATATGGATCGGAATGCTGCGCCACAAAGGGGAGACAAAAGGATGTTATATGCTACGGAGATGAGAATGTTGAAATGGATGTGTGGAGTTACGAAAATGGATAAAATTAGAAATTAGTATATTAGAGGAAGTGTGAAAGTAGCGCCGCCAGTTACTGAAAAACTTGAAAGTAATAGACTAGCATGGTTTGCCCATGTAATGTGCATGGAAGAATGCCACATAACAAGGAAAATGATAGAAATGAGAGAAGATGGATACAAGAGTATGTAATGGTACACCTACAAGTAGAGATAAAGCAAAAAAAGGATTGCGTGTGGAATGAGAGAACATGTTGTGCCGACCCCGTATAATGTAGGATAAGAAAAGGAGGAAGAAGACATTCCCCAACCGAAGATTTCCTACTAATCAGGTGTTGCTAAAAAAGAGTTCATACATTCCATCTTATGTATGTATTCAATACAAAGTTTTACTAAAGTCCTGACGCCGAGCAGGAACAATTTCGTACGTTGACCTGTTATTATCTGTCTCTGTCACTCCCGCGTAAATATAATGAGTCCTCGCTCGCACAGAGCAATGACCGCCGTCCTCCGGGATTGTAAAGCAATTTGAACACCGCCACTTTAGAGTGGAATAAATGTTATAATAACTGGTTTGAGCGAATGGAAAAGTGTATTAAGGTACATGGTGAATACTTTGAAAAACAATAAAAAGCACTTTAAGGTTTTAGTTGTGTTTTTTTCTTCAAAGGACAAAACTTAAAAGGCATGCCTCGTAGTAATTGTAATTCAGTTTTTATAACTGTTATAATATAAAATCTAAATAAATAATTTATTATAATAACAATAATTTATTTAATAGTTTAGTAAATTTTTTTCTCCTTCAAACATTTTATGTAAACTGCACTTAATACGAAAATGTTTGTGACCACTGTCAGTAGGTAAAGAGGTCATTGTAGGAAATTCTTCCTGCTCCGCGTCCGTAGTTTAGTTTAGAAGTTGCATTTGCATAAGACTGAGAATGTAGAAGTTTTTGTATAATTAATAAATAAATAAACATTTTCTGACATTTTTTAAAGAAAATAGACATAATTGGCTAAAAATAAAATACATTAGGTTTTTTCAATAACAAGATGACTAAAATTTTTCATATTATTCTACTTAACTGTTTGACTGTTTTTAAAATTGGGAATAAAATTGGTAAAGATAATTTTTACCTGGACTTTGACCACATTAAGAGCTTCATCTAGAAGCTTCTCCTGCTCCTCCACTGGAGATGCTTGATTCGTCATTTGCGCCTTAATTTAAAAAACAAAATTATTAATACACAATTGCCACATTTATTTAACTAGTCCTTAAAAACTTTATTTTGGGATAATCCCAAAGAATTATTATAAGAAATGACTCTCGATAATTTGACACTCCTTAATTTGAATATCTCTATAATTTGAAATATTTGTCCCATACCTTGAAAACTACTTGATAAATTAAATAAAATCAATGTCCCCTCAGTAATTTGAAGTTGAAAGAGTAATATCTTGGTCACCAACATGCGATAATTTAAAGTCCAGGCTTCCTAATCTTTATAATTTGAAGTGTTTATCACTCAGACCTGTCATTTGTTTACATATATGTACTTAAGTACTGATTGTTTACATAAATGAGATATGAGTGAGTTCCCATTCCAGTCCTCTTTCAAACATGTTAATGTTTGAACAAATGTTTGATTGAAGAATGAATGAATTGTTAAATATGGTCTCTCTAGATGAGGAAGACAAAAGAGAACAATCGCCAACTGCAGTCACATTGAGTGACACTAGGAAATTTCTTCGCAGTTCTCATAACTATCGAAAATTATTTGAACAATGATAGACTGAAATTGCTGACTCAGAAAAATATTAGACTTCTTTTCAAAATAAAAATTTGTGAATAATTGTATTTAATTGTTAATAATAATAATATATTTATAAATAATAATTCACGAATTTTGATCTCTCTTATTTACTTGAGGCCCTTGTGGTTATTTATACTCTTGTTATTTTGAACTGTTGGTAATTTAAAACTTTTCTCTGGTCCCTTGAGTTTCAAATTATGGACAGTCGACTGTACTATATTTTTTTTAATAAATATACTGACACAATTCCCATAGTGTCATCTAGTCCCAAACTAAGTTGCTTAAGCACATGTTATGGGTACTAGACAACTGATATACTACACATATACATTTTTACCATCGCAAGCATACCGAAGTGCATTAGTCGCTACGCCAGAGGTCATCAAAATTATATTACAGTTGTGGGACAAAATTTTGATCCTAGCATCAACCCTTAAAGGGGCCCATTCTAACACAGGGAGCAGGCCAGGTTATCGTGGGCCATGCGATCTGCAGACCATTTTTAACGCTGGCCAAGGCAGATGGCAATATTTTTGGTGCATAGTCAGATGTTCGCCATCTTTTCCATTTCTACATACCGATCCCCTCTGGTAGGGGGCACTCATCGTTCTGAGTTTTTCTTTGATAATAAAAATACAATACATAATTATGAAAGAATTAAGAAGAATGTTATATAACAGGAAAAACATTCAAATTAAGACTGGTTGGGTACAGAAGATGTAAAAAAAAGAAAAGATGGATGAACTGCATGTCAGATAATATGGCTAAAAAAGATATACATGTTGAGAAGATGGCAACAGAGGTGACATGTTTTTTACATGTGGGATAAGGGCAATAAGAAAATTAGCTTTTCTCTGCCTATGCTCAGTTTGGAGGCCTGAATTCTTCAGATATTTCACTCGCTAATATTCAATAAACTACCTGGTAATACTGAAGTATCTTATCATCAGGTAGTCTATTCATAATACCCATTTTAATGTATGCTTTTGTTTTCATACACAATGAAATATCCAATTTGAACTTAGACAAATAAGTTTTTTTTTAATAACTTACATTATAAATTAGATATGTTTGCAAAGATTTCTTTGTAGTTACAATCACTGTTAGGAATTTTACAATAAGCCTGGTTTAAGATGCATTCAACTATTTAATTTTTCGACTAACACCGGCCAGAACATGCCACGGAGAGGTATTAAGGCAAAGCACCATATTTCATAACTTTAAAATTGGAATTTTACATGTATTACAAATTAATAAAACAACACAGTTATAAACAAACAACAAAATTGTGATATGAACTAGTGCAATAATTTCTATAAAACATTCGTCTTATTAACAAAAAGATCACTCAATATTAAGCAAAAACAATTAAATTTAAATAAACCACTTACACTTGACCAAATGTACAAGAATGGGTGGTTGATACTCTCCATGAGTGGTTTTTATGTAAATAAAATACTCAATATTAACCCGATACGCACCTATGTTATTATTAGATGGAAAACAACTTCCAGTTATGGATAGTGTATAGTAGTTATTCAATGATTTTTGTATAAAATGTTTTTGATTTTGTCGTATTTAGGTTTTAATTTTGACAGCTATTGCATGAAGTGCATGAAGTATGAAGGCATGAACTTGACAATACTTGACATAAACATCCTAATGACAATAAATCGTTACCGGTTATAGTTTTAGAAAAAAAAAATTGTTCTATTCCCTTTTTTATTGCTATCCGCAGAGGGAACTGGAATCTAGTCATCTGAAACACAACACAAGGTTATTGTGGCGGCATATTTAGAAACTAGGGTTGGTTGTTGGTGTTTGGCAGATGGACTTAGTTTCTTAACAGGTGGTAGGAAACTAGCTAGGTAGCTAGAGCTGTTTTATCGCCTTTTATTGGCTATCCCTGGCTTTTGGGTCCCTATTTTAACTACGCGCCCTTGCATGAAAATGTAAAAGTAACGAGAAATTTCTTATTTTTTTTGAAAACGCTCGTCAAAGCACACACACACATAATATAGACATCGCTTAAATAAGAGTCTACATAATAGTCTGAAACTTATTGATGATGATAAGAAATGTTTACTTTTGAACAACTGTCATCCATAGCATAGCCAACAATTAATTACAAAAAAAAATTCTGACATGTCCTTGTAAATCTGATAAATTTATTGATAAAATTAAAAACACAGGAAAATGGATAAAAAACCGTCTCTCAGTCAATATTTTAGTGACACAGATGCGCCTCCAGCTTCGCAGTTTTTCGATGAGATAGGAACTTTGCCCTCTGATATGATTCAGAGTATTTATTTAGGAGAAACTGAAGGTATCCTGTCTTAGAGTTTTTTCCGAAAAATTAGTATTAAAAGATTGTGTAAAATTAAATATTCGATTTTGTTATGTAAAATCGTAAAAAATGAAATAAACCTAATATGTGCTCAGTTCTGTCAGTTATTTAAATAAAACTAAAGTAAAACATCTTAAAAACCTGCCTATTAATTCATGAATATACAATTAAGAACAAAAATAAAACAAAGAAACTAAATATGCAAATTCCACCCACTACACTTATTCTAATGGAATCTTAATTTTTTCGTATTGTGGTTTAATTCATGGAAAACAAATTGGCAACATGCTTTGCTCTTTCTCTAATACGTAAACAATCCGATATTTTATTTTTATTTGTCTAGAATATTTTTACAAAATTAGTCAATTTATAAATGATGTAAAAACAAATTATGTAAAACAGGTACCATCTTAGTCAAGGGTTAAGTGTATATTATTGTTTATAGATTTTTTTATGTGTTCACGTTTTTTTTTATCCTGTTTTGCTTATGTTCTGTAGTTTACCATTGTTTATTTACAGTTTTTTAATAGATCATAACTTGTGCATTATTAAGGTTACATACTAAAGTACTAAAGAGCACAAATTGTACATTGCAGGTACTCAAACAACTACAGCAAATATATTCCCTCAAAACATTGGATCATCATTCACTGAACATAAAATGACAGAGGAATTGAATTTTTCAAATGTTATACCAACTGTGAGTGCTTCGGCTGCTCTACCAGCTACAAGTCTACCAGATCCATCTACATTTTTTGATACTATTGGCCCTGAGCCAACTATTGGTGGCAAGAGTGGGATTACAAGTCCCAATGTACTTGTAGAGGCTATGGACGGACTTAGCATTAAAGTAAGAATTTTTTTATAGCTAGAGTTCAGCAGACAGGCAGACGGCGCACCCTGGCAAGTGGTCACCGTCGCCTATGGACATTTGCAACACCAGAGGCATAATGCTAATAAATTTTATAACGCCTGTTTTTAAGAACCTCATATCATATCATACCATGCTGCATATCATAACCTCAGCCAGAAGCTCACTCCGAATCCTAAGACACAACATAAACTTAAAATTTTAAATTCATGTTGCATTCATTAAAATATTAATTGAAAGTTTGTTATCCGTGTTGTTATCAGGGCCTAAATTCTAAGCGGGCCGTCAGCCTGTCTGCTGTCCTACAGCATTAAAAAAAGTTTTAAAATATATATTTTATTGGAATACCTTAATATAGTACTTTTTTTAGAATCAACCTGTAGACAAAGATGCTGACAGAAGGAGAGATGCATGGATACCAAATGATGAAGCTAAAAAGACTCTCATAAAGGTACATTTTTAAATAATCCTACTAGAAATAGTTGAAAAAAATTATGTATATCTTTCATTTTGTATAAAAAAATTTACTGTTTTATAATTGTATTTGATAATTAGGACAATCTAGTATATAAATAAAACGATAGATCTGCAGTTGTGCCCGAATCACGGCAAAACTATTGGATGGATTTCAATTAAATTTTCTAAGTTTTATTTCTTAGACACTTGGCCATTATAAAAAAAAATATAAAGTTTAATAAAGTTTTAAGAAACAAAAATTTTGCTTACCGCGGAGAAGTGGGTCAAGCGCTCAAGAGTAGCGCGCACGCGTATGTTAACTTCTCATATTTTTCCGATTTACTTTTGTCTGTTATTCGACCAGCGAAACGGGCGGGAACGGCTAGTTTGTCTATAAATAAGAGGTTATTGCATTGTTTTAGGCTCAGTCATCACCCAAAGGGTCATTTTTCCCTGAAAGAGAAGTTCTCACTACACCTGGATTAGTGCTTGAAGAGGAATTGGTATGTATGTATACATTAAAACAAGTTTAATGCGTTCTTCAAAGCAATTTATTCCGGTTGGAACTGAAATTTGCACTTAGAGAGCCCAATACAGGGGAGTATTATTATATACACTAAACATCATTTAAGGAACCCATTTTTGCAAAAAAAAATTGTATGTCAAATTTTCACTTTAAAATATTTCATCCCAAGGAAAATATTTAGCAGCGCGGTCACTAATTCAATCGTACAAAATAGTCATATGTTGCAAATTTCGGACTATTACCTGTCTCTGTCACTCCCGCGTAAATATAATGAGTACTCGCTCGCACAGATGCAATGACCGCCGTCCTCGGCCTCGTATTAGGTCATTGTACGAAATTCTTCAGTTTTTTGCGGTACCGTTGGAGAGGTCATTGACACTTGCGCGCCGTAGTATGTATAAATTGCGAGTTCTTGGGATAACTTTGTGATGCTGATTACTCAACATTTTTGTACTATGTGATACTAAACTAAAATACATGTTTCTCATAACTTTTACTAAAGATTCTTCTGTGTGAATTTGGATGGTTTTGTCAAAGTCACCCATATAGTTTTCTCTGTGCAGGGGCGGAGTAAAAATTTTGATCACTGCATCCAAGGGTGGTTTATCGTAAAATATGACAAAATAACTATTTTACCATAAAAACGTTTTGTTCTGGCTTAAGTGACCAGATTCCAATTCGCCCACGAGGATGGCGGTGTATCCGTGGTGCCACTGGCGCCGCTAACATTTATAGGCAATGGTAGCCGTTTACTTTTAAGTGAGCCGTCAGTTTGTCTGCTGTGCCATTAGCGTCTCTAGGTGACGACGTGTTTTTGAACAAATTTCCAAACAAAGTTGTGTGTGTTTTTAAATAGTCCCTGGAAAAGGTGAACCTGTATATATATATCATAGAAGCGAACGAGCCTATAGGTACTACTGTATTTCAGCCATGTTTTTGACTTAAACGAAATCTGCCGCTAATAGAAGCTATGGCCGCTAGAAGAAATCTATGGCTTTAATAATAATGAGAGTATAATGATTTTTTTATATTGCTGTATGATAGCAGACAGGCTGACGGCCCACTGAGAATTTAGCAGTTACCATCGCCTATGGTTGTTTTCAACGCCAGTGGCATCGCGAACACGCTGCTGTCCCATAAGGGTACATGAACTTGGGTCACCAATGCCGGAACGAACTTGAATTATTAGCTTCCGAGATATGTTTAGGTTACATTTATGATCTGGATGTAATAGCAGTATTTTTAGTTTATTTATTTATTCATTTTATAGGTACACCAACAGCACAGTACACATTAAATAAGACCATGATATAACAAACATAACAATTATATACATATATACATACATGCCAATGACAGGCATACACAGCTTTGTCTACAATTTGACAATGTTAATATTTATTTTAACTTCTAACTGAAATTAACTTAATCTTCACGAAAATATATGATTAATTTCCTTTTAAAATCCGTCAACGAGTCGCAAAAGATATCTATCTTCGGAATTTTACCGGCCATTTCATTATATTTATTACATATTCTAGACAATGGTAGGTGCTGGCCGAGATTGGTTTTACACGGGGGAAGCCAGCCGAAACACACCAGGTCGAAAATTGCGTGGGCAATTAAAAGGGACATTGATCTGTATACGAGCAAGGAGATGCTGACATTTGATTTTATTATTGATTATTTTATGCAGAAATATTAAGTCACTCATTATACGGCGATGATGAAGGGTAGAAAGAGGGATGTGAAAGAATTTTAGTCTTTCCACATACGGTTGAGTACACATAATTCCAGTAGTTTTATAAGCCAGATGACGAGTGAAGGCACATTGTATACTCTCTATCCTCTGGGAATTTACACTATACACAGGGTTCCATGCGACACTAGGAAATTCAAGATGACTTCGAACAAAACTATTATATAGAAGTATATGTGTGCTAGGCCGTTTAAACCCAAGTGTACCAAACGTGTACGTGTGTGTTTCAAAAACCTAACATTTGGGCATCTTTACTAATTTTTGCATCAAAATGGGTAGAAAACTTGAGCTTGCTATCTATTACAATGCCTAAGTCACGAATTTCCGGCACTGCATTTAGAGCTATTCCATCCAGATAGTATGTAGCATTTAAGGGTGTCTTCTTTTTTGTAAAACTAATGTGAAAACATTTACTAGAGTTCAGGGACATGCCATTACTATCGCACCACACCTTAACGTTATTAATATCTGCTTGTAGAAGTGTAAC
Source organism: Malacosoma neustria (assembly GCA_963693495.1). Classification (NCBI taxonomy): domain Eukaryota; kingdom Metazoa; phylum Arthropoda; class Insecta; order Lepidoptera; family Lasiocampidae; genus Malacosoma; species Malacosoma neustria. The sequence continues at coordinate 10,756,741 of OY856394.1, forward strand.
ATCATCTCTTGATTGAATAGTTCTAAAAATTTTGAGATCATCAGCAAACAATGACATTTCGCTGTGTTAGTAGTAGTAGTTTTAACTTATACCTAAAAATGTATGTTAATGTATTATACCTAAAATGTATGTAGTTTTAACTTATACCTAAAAAAATCTGACTTGATTGAATCCATTCAATAGTTTTTGCTTGAAAGAGTAACAAACATCCACACATACAAACTTTCGCGTTTATAACATTAGTAAAGATTATTTATAAACGAAAAGAATATAAGAAGTAAATCAGTTGTCTAGTACCCATAATGCCAGTGCTATGCGTATTATTTTGAGACTAGATGGCGTTGTGTGAATTGGCATAAAATTGACACAAAAAAGTAATGTACAAGGGAGCACGTTTACACTATAAACTTGTTCATTCTTGTCATGTTCATTCAGCCAGACGCTCTCCAAGAGGTGTCAGTGAAATACTTAGGCGTCAGTTCAGCTGGAAGCCGGGGGGTGGTACGGGCCGAACACGTCTCGAGAGACGAAGCCGGCTTGAGGGAGTTGCTGAGGACGGGTTATTTGAGAGCCGCTCTCAATTTGAGCGCAGTGCTCCTCAGCGCCGCGGGACAAGGTATGTGCCTATATTTTTACAGATTATTTATTTATTTATTTATACATGACATACAAATTTTAAAAATAAAAGATACGTAGCACAGCAGTTCATGTACAACATTACTAATTTGACTAGAGAAAATCACACTGGCCCCTGAACTAGTGAATACTGTATCTCAGTGGGCCAGTATTTTTAACATAAGTACTAATATACATATAATAATTACCATTATATTAATAATTAAATAATATATATAGTAGTTAAATGAGATATAATAGTAAAAATAAATAATAATTTAAAATAAAATATTAATGAAAGAAGAAGGGAAAGTAAAATATATATAATACATATATTAACTGAAACAATGATTGTATGTGAATATAATGTATGTAAGTTATATATAAGTAAAATGTAATATTATATTTAAATAATTGCTTTGATAGTCTCTTCTGACTCTTGATAATTCAGCTCATACAAATAATCACTCAAAACTTTCTTACACCTACCAATGGGAAGTTTGTTTAATTTAATTACTTTGCTTTAATTAATTTATTAATTATCCGTGCAGGGGCGGAGAAAGAATACTAACTTCTGTTGCCGGGGGCGGCCTGTCGTAAAAGGCGACAAAACAACCCACCTTAGCTACGTGGTAGGGCCTCAAGCCCGTCTGGATGGCGACCACCTTTTGTCTTAAGTATACCGCAATAATAACCTTGTGTTGTGTTCCGGCATTAATGACCCAAGTTCCTGTACCCTTTTGGGACACCAACGTGTTCGCGATGCCATTGGCGTTGCAAACACCCACAGGCGACGGTAACTGCTAAATTCTAAGCGGGTGGTCAGCCTGCCTGCATTCCTATAGCAATAAAAAAAATTAATATCTACTAATATTTATTTCTTTTTCAATGTCTATATTAGTGCATTATTATTTATTATTATTTAACTTAAATTTGGTAGTGTTCTTCTGTCGTGACATCACTTTTGGGTTTAGCGGAAGATCAGCGTTAGTCAGTGTAGACTAACATATATGCTGAGCTACATGCTTTTTAGGACATACATTTCTTTTATTTAATTTGTTTGTTTTGTTTATTTTATAAGTAGTTTTTTTTTTTAATTATTGTGTGTGTGTATATTGTACTAAAATAAACGAATTTCTTATTATGATTATTCTTAAGGTTGCAATTCGTCGACAAATTGCACCTTTTACATGAAAATATAATGCATTAAAAGCAACCGAAGATGAATTTTAAACCCATAACGTTATACACGAACGATATTCAATTTATATCGTGTTGTAAAAGCGTACAGCTCCACCTATCGGATTAAATTTTATATTTATAAACTTGTGAGGGTAGTTGAATATATTGGATGTTTTGAAAAGATAACAATTTGGAATGTAGTATTTATTGTTGAAGTTTGTTAACTGTCGTGTGTCAAAATAATGATTAAAATTAAATTTAAATTTACATTTTAAAAGTTTTGAGTGCGAATAAATTTTTTTAACATAAGCAGCGGCTTAATCAAATGCTAAAATGTATAATGAATATAGCAGTGAAAAAATGATGATATTCATGTAATGGAAATTTTAGTTGGTCTCTTGTATATACGGTTGTAAAAGTGTGTATTGGTTGTTTAATGATTGTGTTGCTTATTAAACATTGTGCTAAACCGAAAAGACGTAGCCAACAAGAAACACGGAAAGAGTACCTAGGGTATTTAACTAGAATATTTACATTAATGTATGCCCTAAATCGAATCCAGCACACGGTTGCCACTCTTTTTAGAAACACTATGAAGACGCCGCACTGGGGATGGTTTGCTTAATGGAATATGTAATACGTATAATAAAACTAAAATATTAATTTATTTATATTAATTAATTCATATCAATAAGGTTGTAAACCTCCATTGGCGACGGTGATTCAGTTATAAAAAAATTAAATTTCTATCCGTATAGGGCGGAGAAAGAATATTAACCTTATCGCCATAATAATCTTGTGTTGTGTTCCGGCATTAGTGACCCAAGTTCCTGTACCCTTATGGGACAGCAGCGTGTTCGCGATTCCACTGGCGTTGCAAACATCCATAGGTGATGGTGACTGCTAAATTCTAAGTGGGCGCCGTCAGCCTGTCTGTTATCTTACAGTAATAAAAAACAATGAAATTGATATAATAGGTCTTTACCTATGAAATTGCCGTTCTGCAATACTGGCCATTTCAAATCAAAATAATTTTTGTTTGGCTAAGAATTCTAATTTCAAATTAATTTTATTTTAAAAACATGGAATACTTTTTTCAAAAGTAGTCATTTGTTTATTGATTAGTGTTACATTTTCATCGCATTTCAATCTTTTTCGTCATCATGGATACGTAAAACTTCGAGTAATTATGGAATATGAGTACCGTCGCGCGTCGTGGCAGCAACGCGGCACAAGCGGCACGCAACATCAACGACGTTTACGGAGCTAACATTACACACCAATGCACCACCTGTTATTGGTTTGCTCGCTTCTGTTCTGGGAATTTCGACCTGAAAAATGAACCTCGCGGTCGTCCGAAGACTTTGGTCAACAATGACGAATTAAAGGCGATTGTGGAAGCTGATGATACACAATCTACGGCTGAATTAGCAGCAGCTTTCGACGTTAGCGTCAAAACAATATTGGTCCATTTGCGTCAAATTGGCAACGTAAAAAAGCTTGACAAATGGGTGCCCCACGAACTCAATGATCGCCAGCGCGAAGTACGCGTCGAGACGTGCCTTGCACTGCTCAACAGACACACAAATGAAGGAATTTTGAACCGCATTGTTACCTGCGATGAAAAATGGATTCTGTTTGATAACCGCAAGCGCTCAGCAAGTTGGTTGGATCTTGGTTCAGCACCTAAACAATGCCCTAAACGAAAACTTAATCCTAGAAAAATGATGGTCACTGTTTGGTGGTCTAGTGCCGGTGTGATTCATCACAGCTTCTTACCAAACGGGGTGAGTATTACTGCAGATGTGTACTGTGAAGAACTGAACACAATTATGGAGAAGCTGGCACATCTCCAACCAGCATTGGTCAATCGCTCGTCTCCGCTGCTCCTGTACGACAACGCGCGACCTCACACTGCACAGCAGACGGTCTCCAAGTTGCAAGAACTGGGGTTGGAAGTTCTCCGTCATCCGCCCTACTCACCAGACCTTGCGCCTACAGACTACAATTTTTTCCAGAATATGGATAAGTTCTTGGCGGGAAAAGAATTCAATACCCGAGAGGCAGTACAAAATGCCTTTGAAGAATTTGTTGCCTCCCGTCCAGCTGATTTCTTTAAGAAGGACATCAATAAACTGCCACTGCGTTGGCAAAGATGCATTGATTGCATGGGTGATTACTTCGATTAATACAAATAAAAAATACATGCAAAAAATTCGTTTAAATTTTTTCATATTAAACGGCAATTTCATAGGTTAAGACCATTTAACCTATGAAATTGCCGTTTAAAGATAATTTTATATTAAGATTTCTAACAAAATCGTCTAGCCCCATAGGCTTGGCGCGACGATTTAGCACGTCGCGCGTCGGTGGAGTCCAGATTATTATTACAGTGTATAAATTGTCATAGTATTGTATTTATAATACAGGTGTGGGCAAAATGCACCGGCCTTCGAAACACACGCCCCGCACCCTGCAGCTGTGGTTGACCCGTTTCGCCATAATGATCAGGATACAGCTCCACGAGCCCCTGGCGAAGGAGGCCGAGGCTTTCGCGGATTGTGGGAAACCGGATATGTTTTATCAGGCGAGTTTTATTTATTGAGTATACATTTTTGGCTTTTTAGTATAACATGATTTCCACGTACCAGCGGCGGTGAAGGATAACAAACATCACGAGGAAACCTGAATCCCGACATCATAGTATATTATTTTAGTTTTGGGTCTATTTGTTATAATCATGGTCATTTCCGCATGGTCCGACATAGTGACCAAAGTTCCTGTACCCTTATGGGACAGCAGCGTGTTCGCGATGTCACTAGCATTGCAAACACCCATAGACGACGGTGACTGCTAAATTCTAAGCGGGCTGTCAGCCTGTCTGCTGTCCTACAGCAATGAAACTTCTCGGTGCAGGGGCGGAGTAACAATACTAACCCCTGTGGCCAAGGTCGGCCTGTCGTCTATAAGTATGCCGCCATATTAAACTTGTGTTCGGGCATTAGTGACCCAGGTTCTTGTGCCTCTATGGGACAGCAGCGTGTTCACGGTGCATCTAGCGTCGTAAACATCCATAGACGACGGTACCTGCATACTGTTTACTATACCGGCACGCTATGATGGCCGTTTTGACGTTCGTCCTCTCCATGAAGTTTCGTATTAATTAGTAATTACATTTGAAGGAGCAATTTGTTGTTCTTTATTGTCAATAGCGACGTGCAGTTATTTGCAATAAAGAACAGCAATTTGCTCCTTCAAATATGATTACTAATTAATACGAAACTTCATGAAGTGGACAAACGTCAAAACGGGCATCATAGCGTGCCGGTAGCATAGTGGGCCGTTAGCCTGTCTGCTGTACCTCAGCAATAAAAAGAAGATGCTGTTTAAACATAGTTTTACCTTTTGACAAATATACTTTTCTTTCTTCTTAACACGCCTATCCACTTTGTTCAAGCGTGCTTAGAAACTTACGACCTAAAAAGGCAGAGGTTTAAGTGTTTAACGGTTTGAACTATTGGTATCATCGTTTTAGCGTTAAATCCCGCTTACATCTTAATCTTCCGCTTCGGTGCCCGGAGTCTGCTTTCTTTTTATTCTCCTCTTCCTGCGGTCTGCAGCAGCCCTGGTAGTGAGTTCATTAGTGTGCGTATATGATGGTGAAGCCAGCACTTTTAGGGTCTTTAGCTCGGCAGAGACGCCATGATTTGAAGAACTCCGTGGCGGAACGTCTAACGCATTTAGGTCCCCGTCTCGCGTCTAGGTTTAGGTATGTGTTTATTTAAACATAAAAGTATATAAGTAATATATTAAATAATTAACAAATAAATATACTGACACAATTGACACAACGCCGAATTTAGTCCCAAAATAATTAGCATAGCACGTGCGTTGTGGGTAATAGATAACTAATATAAGATATATGTATATACTAGCTGTGCCCGCGACTCCGTCCGCGTGTAATAGTGACTGGCAGCATTTTTTGGATATATCTTATGGTCTGGTCTGGTTTATATAAAATATAAATAAATGAAATACGCAAACAGTCACTGTTATCGAATGCAACTGTTACGCCATGCGTATGATTGATGTTATAAATCTGAGGTCAACTTAAATTGGATTAAAAAAATCTGGAACTGATCATTTTTAACTAAAACTATTTTTTTATTTCTAAAATAAAAGTAGCCTACGTTACTCCTTGTTACATCAGCTATCTACCAGTGAGCGGGAGCGGGAGTCGACCACCACACTCCCCTCCCGCCAACGCAGGCCACGCCGGCGGCGCCGGAGGGCCAGTAACGACCTCCGGCCGCCGTAAAAAGCGGCCGCGGGCGGCCCCTCGGGGGAGGACCCGCCGCCCGCACTATTGCCGCGAGGGTGAGGGCTGCGTGCTGTTCCGCGGCCCCCCTCAACTCCTAGAGTTGTTAGCAGAGCGCCGGGGGGACGAAACCCTGACCCCCTGGCGCCAACACTTTAGAAGGGGCCCGCCTCAAGACAAAGGGCGGGCCGGCGCCGGCCCGGGCCACGAGATCGGCAGGCCATATATCCGTGGGCCCGGGCGTAGGCGATAGGAGAACAGCGGGGTCTTTTAGTGGGTAGTCGGATGGCCAATCATCTTTCCCGGAGTCCCACATATCCCTCGGTCCCCCCGGGCCGGGGGAACCCGTCAAGAGAGGTTTTTCCCCGAGACCAAAAAAAAAAAGCTATCTACCAGTGAAAGTCCCGTCAAAATCGGTCCAGCCATTTCAGAGATTAGCCAGAACAAACAGACAGACAAAAATTGTAAAAAATGTTGTTTTGGTATATATAACGTGTATACCTCCAAATGCACTTAGTGAAAAGCGGTTATTTTAATATTACAAACAGACAATTTTATTTAGGTATTTGTATAGATTTATCAGTTGTCTAGTATCCATAATACAAATGCTATGCAACTTGCTGTAGGACTAAATGGCGCTGTGTGAATTGTGTCAGTATATTTATTTGACCCCATCTGAGTAGCTGGTTGCCGTAATTGTGTCCGTGCCGCTGAACTGTTGGTATATAACCTTATTATTCTATGCTGGTTTCCAGTTCTATCCGGACGCGTACGAGAATCGAACCGGATCATTGGTCCCATTTTCGTTGAGACTGCTACTCGCTGAACTGCCAGGGCATTTGGGCAAACACGACGAAGCTATGAACAAGCTGTACGCCATGCTAGATGTTATACAAAAGGTAAAATACCTACAATTATCAGTATGAGTGGATGGATACAAACGGAGAGAGGTAGACCGAAAAGATGGATGGACTTACTCTTTTAGGATTAGTTTTAAGTTTATGTAGTTTTTTTTTTTGTATATTTGTATACGTGTTGTAGTCCGTGGACGGTCTCCAAGTAGATGGTGCGGTCAAATAAAGGCTCTAACCTAATCCAAATGATGCTCAGTCATCAGAAACACAACGGATAGGCACCGATGGAGGCAGACTATTAAAACAAAGTGCACCACAGCGCCGATGTTCAACATCCAGTTATGACCACGATCCTCAGCCACGAGGGAACGATCGCAGAGAGAGAGAATTGTAGTCCTAAATAAATATATTTCTTTCTTTCTAAAAGATGATATGGCAACAAAGTCATACCTTGTTCAGATGACGCCTAATAGGGGAGAGTGGAAGGACAGGACATGTTGTGCCGAGTCCACGTAGTGGGGATGAGGGCAGAGAGACGAAGAAGAAGAAATTACATTTGTGACGCTACATAATGGTGAACGCACACTTGTCCGAGCTGAACGCGCCGAACGAATCGAAGTCAAGGAGGCCTCGCACACATATCCGCACCAGAAGAATCGACCGCGCCGAAAGAATCGACCGCGTCGAAGAAATTGTTTCTATTTGTTACGCAACTGATAGAATGTGAGCGCATCGGTCGAGTCAACCGCATAAGCCGCGCTGAATCTGATGACGTCATCCGAATTCATGTAGGATTTCTGGGGTTCTTCCAGATTTGGACGATTCGACGCGGGCATGTGTGCGAGGTGTCATGAGATTTCATATACAGAATTCTAAAATTCGTTTCGTTCGACTCGTTCGGCTCGGACAAGTGTGCGTTCCCCATAAGGTTTCTTTTTTAACACGGAAAATTTACAATGTAGAGGAAGGAGTGTGGAAAAGAAAGAGTAGAAAAGAGAACGACACATGAACAGAAGTTTTTTCAATCGCGAATTTATGATGAGATGATTACCTAGTCAGGTCATAAGTATTGTCACACAGTAAAAACTTTTCTTTTAGAATGCTGGCCACAAAAAAAGTTATTGAATTCGAATCTCGAATTGTTCATGAAAATAAAAATGTATACTTTTAGAATTTTACTCATTTTTTAAATATGGAGTGGACGCTTAAAGAAGACCGTGTTGCAGTTATTGCGTTGCATCGTTGCGGTTACGCGCCAATTCAAATTTTTAACATACTGAAAAATTTGAATATAACCAAAAGATTCATTTATCGTACCATCAAACGATACAATAAAGACTCTAGTGTAGATGACAGCCTCAAGAAGTGGTCGCCCTCGGTCTGTTAGGACTCCAGCAGTGATAAAAGCTGTGAAGGCACGAATTCAAAGAAATCCCAAACGTAAGCAGAAACTGTTGGCCCTTCAGATGGGGTTAGGCAGAACCACGGTGAAAAGGGTGTTAAATGAAGACTTAGGGCTTCGGGCATATCGAAGGAAAACAGGACATCGTTTGAATGCTCGTCTAATGGACCTGAGACTGAAGAGATGCCGCGCTTTGTTGAAGCGGTACGCGGGAAAAAAATATCGGGAAATTCTTTTTTCGGATGAAAAAATGTTTACCGTAGAAGAGAGCTACAACAAACAAAATGATAAGGTGTACGCACACAGTAGTGAAGAAGCGAGCAACCGTATTCCGCGTGTCCAACGAGGTCATTTTCCATCCTCGCTCATGGTATGGTTGGGAGTTTCTTATTGGGGCTTAACAGAGGTACATTTTTGTGAGAAAGGTGTAAAAACGAATGCTGTTGTGTATCAAAATACAGTCCTGACGAACCTTGTGGAACCTGTTTCTCATACCATGTTCAATAACAGGCACTGGGTATTCCAACAAGATTCGGCGCCAGCTCATAGAGCGAAGAGCACACAAGACTGGCTGGCGGCGCGTGAAATCGACTTCATCCGGCACGAAGACTGGCCCTCCTCCAGTCCAGATTTGAATCCGTTAGATTACAAGATATGGCAACACTTGGAGGAAAAGGCGTGCTCAAAGCCTCATCCCAATTTGGAGTCACTCAAGACATCCTTGATTAAGGCAGCCGCCGATATTGACATGGACCTCGTTCGTGCTGCGATAGACGACTGGCCGCGCAGATTGAAGGCTTGTATTCAAAATCACGGAGGTCATTTTGAATAAACTTTAATGTCATAAGAATCTATGTTTTGTTAAGTTCATTTTGGTATATGAATGGTTACATAATGAATAAACTTGTTACAATTATTTTACATTAAACATGTGACAGAATTTATGACCTGACTAGGTATATCATCAGCGATAAAGTTCTTGTTTCTAACACGATTTTATTAGTTTGGTATGTATCTATGTAACGGAATGTTTGAACGTGATTTCCCCCCCTTTCAAAACGAGGGATTTATTTGAAACTTTGCACACTTATCAAGGTCCGATGATAATGCAATAATATGTATAGTTTGTATCATTATCCTTACCAGGATCCTCAGGATTAATGATTTTTTTTATACGCTTTATATTAATTCGGATTCTATTTTTACCCACTTTAAACGATCAAATACATTCAAAATTGCACATTTGTCAAGACCTGATTGATGGCAATATACAAATTTAATAATTATGTCCCATAGTCCTTATCAGGATAATCAGGATTAACGCTTTCTTTAAAATTAATGTTCTAAAATCGTGGGGTGCTTTGTACAATATTTTAAAACGAACTGCTGCATTTCGGAATGAAATTAGTAAAAAAAATATAACGATTTATATCGAGCACCCCACGCTTTTTAGAACAATGACATTAATTTTCTTGTCGGTAATTATACAATATTCTTAAGTTAAGAATTATTTTTTACTTTTTAGTTTTATTATATGATAAAAGCGTTTCTTTTAGTTTTTTTAAATTATAATTTATTTGTCAGTTATTGGGCAGCTGCTGTCTAACCCTCTGTATTTGAGACTAAAAACTAAAAAAGAATTTAAAAAAGAAAGCACGAAATATTTCGTCTCTAAGTGAATCACTGGTTTCGAAAGGAGTAACGTTGTCCTGGTATTGTTCCTAGACAACCAGCTAATAAAAATTCACTTGGGATATCTTAGTTTTGGTGGGACTTGTTTGTTTCCCCAAAGGATCTAGGCGATGACAAGGGTTTTTTGGTGGGCATGTCGCCAAGACCATTCTTATATGTTAGTTATTGAAGTGGAAATTCTACACACCGCACTGCTTGGGGGCACAGTTGAAAAGTAGACGTACTTTGCTCGTATATCCACCAAAACTCCAGTATTCTGCTGCCCGAAGCCTGGGTCGAGGGCACTTCCGACCCGGGCGTACTGATTGCGACCACCCTGGATATGCTTGCTAGCCAGCTAAGTAGTGAAGAACCCCCACATAACAGCCTCTGCTTCTCCCTGGAGGTACGATAATGTTGTAATTTCACGTCACCTATGGACGTTTGCGACGCCAACTCATCACCACTAACACTCCACCGTCCGCGCAGCGGAACTGCCTATTACGGTGACATATTTAGGTATTTTTACTATTTTAGATGCTGTCCAACCTCCGCGAAGGTAAAACAGAAGATGGCGAAGGTGTCCTTAGATCAGAGCAAGACAAGATGGAGTCTGTGCGTTTGTGGACTGGACGGGAGATCAGGGTCTTGCATTCCATTGTCAATTGCGCCATAGCTATGAAGGTGTGTATATATATATGGACACGAAAAAAGAAAATACTTTTTTTTTTCTTTTTTTGGCATGTCGCGGCTTGCGGACTTGCCAGAAGAAAATATGTATTACTTGTAACATTTTTAAACCTTAACTGGTGACATATTTAAATATAAGGGACGTAAATAAGGACGCTATTATTTACTTTAAAAAAAATTAAATCAATTTTGGAATACAATATAAAAATAAATTTCCCGGTTCCTCGTTCGTTTTAGTATCATGTTTCATTTGATTTTATGCAAAAATATGAGTAGTTTTCGTACGCATGCGCGCTACACCGCTCGCCCCACTTTTCCGCGACAAAAAAATAATACACACGTTTCTTTAATAACTTTATATTAAATGAAGATATCGCAACAATTTTTCTTTAGATATGGGCCAAGTGTGTAAGAAATAAAACTTACACAATTTAATTGAAATATATCCAGTATTATCAGTATCGATTAATTATCAGTAGTATTGCCGTGATGCGTGCACAACTGCGGACCTTTATTATTTTATTTATATAGATTATTAACATTTTACTAAACATTTCGTCTAGAAAGAAAAAGAAAGGCTACTGACAATCAAATGCAAGTCGCGGCGAGTGAGGGGGTCAATTCTAAGACCTCTACACACATAACGAGATTTAACTTTTTAAGTTCTTACTTAAGTTAAATTCACACATCGCCATTTATCCCAAACTGAACAACAGAGCGTATGTTAACAGTGAACTTATACGTTAGTACTTCTTAAATTATACATAAACATTCAGACTACAAGCGAGAGTGGAACCCGTAACCTGCGTAGAAGTTTTGACGTCCAAAAGCAGTTGTAGCAGCTGGTTGTGAAATTTAGTTAAATTTAGGAAGGCAGACATGCTGAGGCCCGCTTAATAGTAAGTCACCGTTGCCTATGGAAGTTTGCTCGCTGCTATCCACGCAAGGAAATTGAGACCTGGGTCTCTCATGCCGGAACACAACATAAGGTTATTGCGGGGAAATATTTAGAGATCGGGGTTAGTTGCCATCAATACAGGCTAAGGGCCTTAGGGGACATCCGTTAATTACGTGAGCTCAGAATGGGAGGGGGGGTTCAATCAAATCTCACCAAATCTCATTTAAACCTAAGGGGGGATAATCGAAAATCTCACGTCACCTTCAAAAAATATAAAATATTACAGATATTAAAAAATATGTTTTTATCTGTTTTTTACTTTATATTTTATTTAATTTAAATTAATTAATTATACTATACCTGAACGGTTTATTATTTTCCCGAATAGTAAAAATAAATTTTAGTTTAAAATATTTTTAGCGCCAATCTCACGTCTGGGGAGGGGGGCGGGAGTCTAAACTGATCGAAAAATAGCTCACGTAATTAATGGATGTCCCCTTAAGCTCTCACCTCTGTGAGAGTCCAGAGGCGGCCGGGGTAAGACACACGCCCCGGACGACCCAGAAGAGGCCGGCCGAGCAGTAGAAGAACACACGTGCTTTTTAGTGGGTACACCAGCGACGTGCGTCCCCGCCTTGTAAACTGTGGGGATTGGGGGGGGGGGGTACAGGTGGCGGGGGCATCGAGCATTTTCCACCTCACAAAAAGGTGCTCGTGCCCCGGTTTGTGAGTCTTAAAAGAAGTGATTTCAGGACTATCGGCAAGCGGCTCGTATTTTGACGTGTCTGCAAGAGCAAGCGACGAGTGCGGTCCAGAAGCGCGCCCTATCCAGCGCGCTGTGCAGGCTGTGGCTTTTGGCAGGTCACGTGAAGGCGGCGATGGCGTGCATGGAGCAAGCGAGGGAAGCCAGGCATCATATGTATGTATGCGAGATACTATCAAAAAAGGGTTTCTCCGTGCGTGGGCGGAGGAAGAATACTGACCTCTGCGGACAGAATAAGCTACGTGGTGGGGCTCCAAGCCTGTATAGATGGCAAACATCCCATCGCAACCCAATCCGATCATTGCGCAAATATGACTACGTATCCTAATTCCGAAACTAGGTTATTATGGCGGCATACTTAGGACCAAAGGTGGTCACTGGTCTATATGCAATAACGAGTTTTATCATAATAACCTTATTGACCGGCATTAGTGACCCAGGTTCCTGCAACAGCGTGTTCGCGGTGCCCCTAGCGTTGTAAACATCCATGAGCGATGGTAACTGCTTACTATTATTAAATGGACAGTCAGCCTATCTGATGGGATTTAATGTTATTTTTTTTATAGATGCCCGACCCCAGACGTCCGGGAATACGTGGACCTCGGTCTAATAGACATAGCTCACGATAAATATCAAGACGCGTATAATAACTTTGCAAGAGCTGCTGATCAAGAGCCAACGAATATTATGGTAAGAGGTTATCTATACTTTTTATTTATTTGTATAGACAAATAAATATAATTGGAGGGTCTGTTTGTAATATTAAAATAACCGCTTTTTACTAAGTGCATTCGGTCGTATACGTGGTATATATACCAAAACAACATTTTTTACAATTTTTGTCTGTCTGTCTGTCTGTTTGTTCCGGCTAATCTCTGAAATGGCTGCACCGATTTTGACGGGACTTTCATTGGCAGCTAGCTGATGGAACAAGGAGTAACTTAAGCTACTTTTATTTTAAAAAAAAATAGTTTTTGTTAAAAATGATCAGTTTCGGAAATATTATAGTCCAATTTAAGTTGACCTCAGGTTTATATCATCAATCATATGAAATAGGATTCAGATTAGGCTGGCTTTGTAGGTTTTATTTCTAATTTTTTTATTGCTTTAGGACAGCAGAAAGGCTGACGGCCCGCTTAGAATTTAGCAGTTACCGTCGCGTGTTTGCAACGCCAGTGGCGTCGCAAACACGCTGCTGTCCCACAAGGGTACAGGAACTTGGGTCACTAATGCCGGAACACAACGCAACGTTATTATGGCGGCATACTTAAGACCAAAGGTGGTCGCCGTCCAGACGGGCTTGAGGCCCTACCACGTAGAAATTTAAGTTGACTTCAGATTTATATCATCACTCATATGAAATAGGGCTTAGCTTAGGGTACATTTTGTAGGTTTTTTTTCCAATTTAAGTTGACCTCAGATTTATATCACCAATTATAATATGAAATAGGATTAGGAATCATATGAATTAGCTTAGAATGGACTTTGTAGGTTCGAACGCACGTATTCCGGAGGCGTATGGCGTAACAGTTGCACTCGATAACACTGACTGTTTGCATATTTCATTTATTTATATTTTAGGGTTTGTAATCCAAAATAAACCATAAGATTTATCAAAAAAATGCTGCTCAAATTCAATATTCCACGCGGACAGAGTCGCGGGCACAGCTAGTTGTAAATTTCGGAAAACTTTGGACGCAATCGGGAATAAATCATCATTGTTATCTTAGCTTGGGTCTTAGTCAGGAACTTGGGTCACTAATGCCGGAATACAACACAAGGTTATTATGGCGGCATACTTAAATCCAAAGGTGGTCGCCATCCTTGGCTTGGGGCCCTACCACGTAGCTAGGGGGGTTGTTTTGTCGCCTTTTAGGACAGGTCGACCCCGGCCGCAGAGGTTAGTATTGTTTCTCCGCCCCTGCAGCGTCTAGGTGTTTATGTACAACATGTATTTATTTAGAAGAAAAGTATATATGTCGTATATCAGTTGTCTAGTATCCATAACACAAGAGCTACTTAGTTTGAGACTAGATGGTGCTGTGTGAAATGTTCAAATATATTTATTTACTTTTCAGGTAGCAAACAACCTATCAGTCTGCCTACTGTACATGGGACGGCTGAAAGAGGCCATATCGGTCCTCCAAAAGGCCATAAACTCGGACCCCTCTCGAGGACTTGGGGAGGGCTTACTTATAAATCTTTGTACGTTACACGAATTGGAATCATCGAAAGCTAATGAGAAGAAAATTAATTTATTGCGAATGTTATGCAAACATAAGAGTGATACTATACCGAATGTTCTAGAATGTTTAAAACTTAGCTAAGTTGTAACTTAAACTTATTGTTAACTTAATTTCAATAAAAATTATTTAAAAACTGTTATTTCGATCCAGCGACCCATAAACGCGTGCCCTTGTCTATGGTATGACATTTGGCTAGCCGACTAGTAGCAGGGTATAAATTCCACTTACCCCTTTTGCTTCCGCCTTCCCCTAAAATTCCGATATGGCATACATAACCTTGAGTTTTTCTCGGGATAAGGGAGCAAACGCGTGGCGACTAGAGTTTTTAGTGCATTTGTTACCACCAACATCCTAGCTACCTTTTGCTAGCCACCTACTTGCATACCCGCCTAGACTTGCATAAATGCATGGCGGCCGGGATTTTTCGATCACATATCCACGAAGTTATCATCGGGGGAAGATTTCGCGGCATTTTAAAATCAGTTTCTTGGGGATTTAGTAGTTTCTGGCTGTCTCGGATCTGAAAATTAACAGACATCCTATCTCGTTCCTAGCGTGTCTGAAAGGCACAGTTATCACCTGGTAAGGGATCATCCACGTGATAAGAGGCAGGGAGGGAGAGGGGGTAGATCAAAGGCTATGTGATGTCACGATATGAATGAATATGAAAGGAGTGGGTCCAAAGTCCATGGACACAAGATAATTAAGTTTTGTATCTTTAATTAACATATAGGACCCTAATGTTTACATGAACCGCCTAAGGGATATGCTTCTATAATGTAGGAACACCAAGGTATCTGTGGCGGCATTACATCGACCGCCAGCACACGAGACGAGATGCGCGGGAGTCTGGATCCCGAACCGACCCGCACAGTTCGGCCAGGGCTGATCGACCATCAGTTCAATCACGTTCGCCCTTTCATTGCCCACTGACGTGCCGTCACTCGCGCACCACGTCCATGACAATTTAACAATAACACGTCAATAAATATGATAGATACGGATGAGTACGAATGTAGTTTCTTTCCATCCCTAAACCTCTTCATGTCCAAACCAGCATGACAGACGTTCTCGTCTGTCAAGAGCAAGGG
Source organism: Malacosoma neustria (assembly GCA_963693495.1). Lineage (NCBI taxonomy): Eukaryota > Metazoa > Arthropoda > Insecta > Lepidoptera > Lasiocampidae > Malacosoma > Malacosoma neustria. The sequence continues at coordinate 10,772,471 of OY856394.1, forward strand.
AGTTCTTAAGAACTCTCTTGCCGCGATTTTTATTAATAAATATACTAGGACAATTTATACAGCGCTTTTTTTTTTTGGTGTCGGGGAAAAACCTCTCTAACAACTCTAGGAGTTGAGGGGGGCCGCGGAACAGCACGCAGCCCTCACCCTCGCGGCAATGGTGCGGGCGGTGGATCCTCCCCCGAGGGGCCACCCGCGGCCGCTTTTTACGGCGGCCGGAGGTCGTTATTTGACCTCCGGCGCCGCCGACGTGGCCTGCGTTGGCGGGAGGGGAGTGTGGTGGTTGACTCCCGCTCCCGCTCCGCCGCCTCCTTTGCGGACATGACTGCCTCGCAGAAGGAGGCGACGGCCGTCCATCCAGGATTGCTCCCGACCATGGACAGAACCAGGGCCGGGAGCGACAGGTCCACGCCGATTTGGGCGACGAGGGCGCGGCGCTCCTCACGCCACGCAGGGCACACGGCGACAGTGTGGTTCACCGTGTCCTCCTCGTCGCCCGCGCCACAGTGGTGGCACCCCGACGTCATCTCCCGCCCTATGCGACACAGGTACCTTCCGAAGCAACCGTGCCCCGAGAGGACCTGCGTCAGGCGGAAGCTCAGGGCGCCGTGGCGCCTTTCCAGCTATTATACAGCGCTATCTAGTCCCAAAGTAAGTAGCATAGCACTTGTGTTATGGGTACTAGACAACTTAAATTATTTATATAATTTTATTTCGTTAATAAATGCATATTATACATAAACACCCAGACGCGAGACAGTCTCTAAATCGTCTTTCTTATCCAATTTGGCAATTATAACCAGTTTTAATTCTCTTGAGATCGGAAAGTGAGATAGATGTTGTAGCGACCCATCGGGTCGCACAACACATATTTATTTATTTTTGTTTAACATATGGTTTTTTACTCTATATAGTCATGGCCTTCGAGATTTCGAAATTACATAAACTGACGGACTCATAAACTGCATCAAAGTTCAGGATTACTTTGAAATGATTTTTTTAATAAGTATGCATACTTTCTATACAGATTTAAATTGAAACCTCTAGATTGGTTCGTGAACTTTAAAACAGCGTAGGGTCATATTCTTAAGTTTAAGTTTGTGTACTGGAAATGACCATAAGACTTTTTTGAAGAAAAAACAGAAATTTAAGGAAAATTGGTTTAATTATAATTTAATAATAATAATTAATAATAATGTGGTAAATGATAATCTGCATTATCATTTATCACAGTGAAATTTTGGGCAGCTGAATTTAATCGTGGCCGTAAGAGTTTGGGACACTATGAACGTTCAGGACGTCGTCCGATGAAAACATCGCCAAAGTTCACCAAATGGTGCTAGACGACCGCCGAATTAAAGTGAGCGAGATAGCAGAGATTATGAACATGTCAAAAGAATGTGTTTGTCACATACTTATTATGTTTATTTTAAATTTAGGTTTTATAGGAGCGAAATAAAAGAAAACTATCTCGTGGGTTGTTTAGCTGGCAATCTAATGTTTAAGGTTTTGATCTTCATCATCTTTGCGTTAAATCCCGGTTGCAGCCCAAACTCTCGCTTCGGCGCCTGCTTTCCGACTTTTTCTTCTCCACTTCCCATGGTCTTCAGCATTCCCTGGTAGTGAGCCCATTGGCACGCATATCACCCTTTACGACGTCAAGCCAGCACTTTTTGGGTCTACCCCTCCTGCCGGGCCCCAGCGGAGGCGGCATGGCCAGACATTTGTTTCCCACGTAAGCATCCAGTTGCCGTAAAACGTGGCCGTACCAACGGAGCCGACAGTCTTGTAATTTATCCGCAATGTCACGGACATGAAGACTGCCGCGAATGCGGTCCTTCCGCGTCACTCCACACATCCACCGCAGCATATTCATCTCCGTGACACGCAGTTCTTGCTTGTGTCGCTCTAACACCGAAACACCAAAACCGCGAAGGTTTTGATAGCACCCCGTAACAATTTTAAAAGATAAAATCAAACTACAGAAATGATTAGAATTACTCGTTATTATTATCTAAATCGCATCATTCAAATTTTACATATTCATTTTAATTTTAAGAATAAAATATCGCTTAAATGTGTTCACATCTAGAAGCAACTTTTTAAACGATCATTTCAAAATATTTCTGCATTTGAATAATGATCCTTTTTTCTAGTTCTGTGAAAAATTGAGGTTATAAATGATTAATTCTAGAACTTACTTCATCTAGGAACTATGCATAGTCCTTATTGTGGATTGAGCTATTAAAATAAAAACCTTTTAGCGTAAATTCAAAGTTTAAAATAATGATTTATAAACTATACATAATAGAAGTAAACACTTTTATTTGATGTAAGATCATTCGAGGTCACACTTAACTAAAAAAAAATCATTAATAATGCGAATACATACTGATGTGAACACATTTAAAATTTTAATTACGACAATAATTACATATTATTGCTTACAATTTGCGTGAACAACTCCACATTACACTAATGTGTATGCCCCTTACTAATCTCGATTACGGCGTAGACGAGTACAGACGGCATGACGCCAGCTAAACAGGCAAGTGCTTATGATAGGTATATCTCGTATACGCCGACTACGGAACATATGCATACCACGCAACCTATTTTTGTCATTTTTTACCCCCATCTTGGGGAACATCCATAATATATGCAAATAGCCTCACCCGCCCCCTTTAGTTTTCACGTATTAATTCATAGACACGGTTTTCAATCATTTTGTTCAAACAGAAAGTTAAAAAATAATAATTCGGCTTATATTTATCTTTAAGAATACCTACAGCACTTGAAGCGTGACGCCAAAAGTGCGTGCTTACCTATAGTTCCACGTAAATACTGAACGCTGCGCGCCATATTTATAGCTTGAAAAAGCACGAGATTTCCTTTAGAGGATATTGACTACGTGACGAAATACTAAGTACCCCCCTCCTCCTCCATGTGACCAAGCGTGGAATTTTGAAGAACAACCCTCTCGCCCCCTATTCGGGTTACGTAGTATGGATATGCTCCCCTATATAGAACATACTTTAAAATGTTTATGAATGAAAATTTAGAAAAACTATCAGCATTATGCAGCATTTAAAATGGTTGGCTTCAAAAATGGCAAGAAATAATAGTTTCGTTGTTTCTTTTTATTAATCAAAATAGGTCCATGGATGTCTTTTAGTCCCGAATGTACATATCATCATGATCGTAGACTAATGTCGGTTTTAAAAATAAAAATTTCACTTTTTACATAGCCTAATCTTAATGTTATTTTAGATTTCAAATTAATCAGTCTGTAAAATGACGGAATTGATAGGCGCTCATATTATAATGACGCTTGTGTATATTTGAAATGGCTGCCCTGTAAAGTTTATTATAATATGTCAGATCCGTCACTATTCTACGGCTATGATGATAAATATGTAGTTAGACCTAGTAAAATACTTTATAGAATTATATTATAACATTATATCTACTAGAAGATTATTATTTAGGCATATTGTGATTGATTCAGGACTGCTAACAGTAATTCTTGGTTATGGAGGGTAAATTAAAAATATTTAGGCGCGCTTTTTTCGATACAATGTCCGCCATTTTGTATTTAGAATTGCGCCTATAGGAGCACAGCAATAACATTTATGGCACGCGGCATCGGATTCGTATCTTATTAATTAAGAAAAAAATTTTTTGTGATGATTCATGATATGATGTATAGGAATAATAATAAATAATAGATTTTATATATCTATTATGAAAGTAGTCTATCTTCCTATGATTGTAAATGGCATTATTTTTTCGTGTAATTGCAATAGTAATCGTCATTTACACTTAATTTACGTTATAATTTGATCTATTTGTGTTGCGATTATTTACACTTGAAAATTGCTCGGCATGACATTATTTTGTATACTGTTGATACGCCACTTTATTCCACCATGGGGTTCATCGGTGCCCTCAAACAGTTTTATTATTATACGTTACGTTATGAAACCCCACGACAGATCCTTATAACGTTTTGGGTACGTATCTTAAAATACATGTTAATTTTAAAAGGTTTTCATTTTTTAAATTGTGTGATGGCGTTTAACGTGTTAAGAACATCATTAATACGTTAGGGATAAGGATACCACATTTATCGATATAAAACTTCAAAAGACATCAATACAGAGGAGAGATGATTATAACATGTTGTTGTTCTCTTTTATTTTCAAGCTTACTAAATGTGTAAATATTTTCATTTCCTAAACTCTTGTAAGGTTTGTGAATAAACCTCCATGTTGAAATGAATATTATTATAAGTCCCTGACCTTAAAAAAATCACTAAAGGCCAGGGTCTAAGTGACACAATTCATTAATAAATTTCCATACACAATTACAAAATATTCAAGTTATGTATATCAATGTATATCAGACATGACTTTAAAACTATCCTAGTGTAAAAGAAAATAATTTGATTTGTTTATATTTTAATTCCTATTATTAATCTGAAACTAAATACAGACAGTTTTTCAATCTCATTCATTGCTCGACAGTTTACACACTAATATCGATCAAGAAAAATATCATCTACACTAAACATCGATAGTAGGTACATTGAATATGTGGAGCGACATCCCCACAGAATTTTCCAGACAAATGAGGTAGACATTGTTATACCGAACAACTATTTCTCCATGTGAAATTAAAATAGATTCAGCACCAATGAGGCTAGGACGAGTGGCGATATTACTGATTATATTCAAATATTAGGTCAATTCAATACATATTATATAACTATAGTATTACATCTAAGTCATGTATGCAATATATACTAGAAATTGTCTAAGTATAAAGCAAGCTAAAATGCCGATTCATGTAATGCAAAATAATAAGAGTAGTTCATATTGAGTCACTCAAAATAAATTCAAGTAATTTTTATATTGAAGCTATACTATGCATGTATGTCAACATTTTTTTATTGCTTAAGAACAGCACACAGGCTGACAACCCACTCAATAGTAAGCAGTTACCGTCACCTAAACACGCTACTTTTACGCATAAGAGTACTTGGATGGAACCTTGGTCAATAATACCTACAAACCAAGAGTTGTTGCCATCCAGACAAGCTTGGGGCCCTACCATGTAGCTAGGGTTGTTCTGCAGCCTTTTACGACAGGCCAACCCCTGCCGCAGGGGTTAGTATACTTACTTCACCCCTGCATGGAGAAAACAATAGTTCAAAAATTACATAAACATTGAAAAATATTTTAAGTAAATACTAAACTCCAGATATTATGTAAAATGTCCTAGCTACCAGACATTACATTTATAAGAGATAAATATTTAATCATAAAATTAAACACATGCATTCCTGTCGATGTCTACAACTCGAATACAATTTTGAGTGAAGTAATTATGAACTACCCTCGAAATTCATAGCTAAAATCAAAACTATATTTGATCATTATTTATCCAATATTTACAGAAAGGATATTTTACATAATAATATGGCTAATGTATAAAAATATGTTAAAAACAATTTTCAATATCGTCATTGTACATCAATAATGAACTGTGTAAAGAAAATCCAGTGTACAAATGTTCACACTTTTTAAACCTAACTTAGAAAATATGGATCATGTTTGCAATAGTAATGTAAAAACATGGTTTACTGATTTTATTCAAACGTGATCCATGTGTAATATAGAAATCGCAATAATTGAGCCTGATCTAATGATACATGAGTATTGACAGTGAGAAGCAATGCAGCACTTTTACTTACTAGTGTATACACAGCTGCCAGCTAACCCAAACCATGTACAATTTATATGCCTTTTCGTTGGTTTCTTTTATCTACACAAATAAATAAAATTGGAGTGTCTATTTGTATATAAATAACCGCTTTTTACTAAATGCATTTGGCTGTATACACGGTACATATACCAAAACAACATTTTTTACAATTTTTGTCTGTCTGTTTGTTGCAGCTAATCTCTGAAATGAGTGGACCGATTTTGACGGGACTTTCACTGGCAGATAGCTGAGTCGCAAGGAGTAACTTAGGCTACTTTTATTTTAGAAAAAAAGGATCTCACGAAAAAAGTCTTTTATTTAATCAGCGAAGCGGGGGGAACGGTTAGTCTATAGTATAGTATATCTGATTATGATTCTGGTAATGTTTAATAATAATCAGTACTCATTATATAGGATCGCTGCTGAAGGGTTGTAATAGGGAATAGTTTAGCCCTGGAGTCCAAGAATGAGACATAATGAACTATTATTAGAAATAATTTTATTAGTGAGGGAGGTCGAGAGGCAATATGAAAAATAACCTCATAAAATTATAAAATATACCAAGCGGGCTTTTTATTCATGAATATTATCATAAAACTCATGGAAGAGCCCTTGTCATGAAAATAAAAACGGCATACTCTGTGAATTACATCCACAAGGCCATCCAAATCTACTATAAATCATGGCATGCATTTTTGATTCACTCATAATATATTGCCCTTGGCGACTATTACAAAATATGTATTGGCACTTTTGCCAAAAGCTAAACATAAAACCTGTATACATGCTCTAATTTATAAAGTGAACTGACTGAATATAAATTAGCAGTAAAAATATTTGACATACCCAACAATTATGTTTAATATTTATAACTTTACACACTTTTGAACTAAATTCTAATTATGCTATATATAAGACTGAACTTATTCCACATGACTGCAAGTAATTTTTCAGTTCATATTCACAATATCCAAGCTTCAACATAAGATAAATATCTTTATTTATGATAAGCCTGAATAACAATTTGTGAAAGTGGTTGATGTTAATATTAAGACACTCCAGATAACAGAGGAATGGTGCATGGAGAACCACCTCTCCATTAATCCAAATAAAGCAGTTATAGTACCATTTACAAGGAGAAGGATACTAGCAAGTCTAGGGAATGGAACCAAATTTAATAAATTAACCCTCCCTTAATGGAACCGAACTACCTGGTCCACCGAGGTCAAATATTTAGGCATAACCCTCTATAAGGAACTCATGTGGAAAAGACAATGGCGAAGGCTCGGAGAGTATTTGGCATGTGTCGCTCCACTTATGGCAAAACCTGGGGGCTAAAACCCAAAGTGATAAGAGGTGTGTCTTGGAATCACCAGTGCTTTTAGAACAACACCTACGGCAGCTATGGAGAGATCTTAACATTCCTCCTCTGCACATTATGGTTGAACTTGAGGCAAGGAGGGCACTATATCGCCTTACTGTAGCTGGCCTATGGGACGCCACCAAGCCAAAAACCAACGATACAAAATTCTATGGAAATGAGGACCTAGATCGGATAACACATATGATATCCGATAAAATGCAAACCAGGTTTATATTTGGAAGGCTTTTCAGGGTCCAAATTCCAACAAGAATGGAATGGACAAAGGGACCAGATCCACCGGAACATAATAGTCTGATATGGTGCACTGATGGATCCAAGATGGAATCAGGTACAGGGGTGGGAGTATACGCGAAAGACTACAAATGTAGTAAAAGTTTGGGAAAAATGGCAAGTGTATTCCAGGCTGAAACATATGCCATAATAACCTGTGCTCAGGAGAACATAGATAGAGGCACCAAAGGCAAATCTATATATATTCTCAGTGACAGTCAAGCTGCAATCAAGGCCTTCGCATCCTTCAAAGTTGACTCCAGACTTGTCCTGGATGCCATTCAAACCTTAAATAGGCTTGGAAGGCATAACAGGGTAAGATTAATGTGGGTCCCGGGTCACAAAGGAATTCATGGCAATGAAATGGCAGATGAACTGGCAAGAGAGGGCTCAACTAATGATTTTATGGGTCTGGAACCATGTGTAGGCATTCCGACTAGCCTCGTGAAAGCCACATTCAGGGATTTTGCAGACCGCAGTCAACAACAACACCGGCTGACTAGAATTGGTCTGGAACACTCCAAAAAATTTTTGGGATCCACGTACAAAGCACGAGGATCCATCTGGAACATGAGCAGGAGGCAAATACGCTACTTGCTTGGAGCCTTTACTGGGCACTTTGGAACCAATAACATGATCATGAAGATGGGTCTAACCGCGACACCCATGTGCAGGTTGTGTGGGGAACATACAGAACGCATGGAACACCTACTGTGTACATGCGATGCATTGGCCAGGAGGCGAATGAATCTTTTGGGGGTAGGATATCCGACACCGGAAGAATACAGGCTCCTATCTCCATACCTTGCTGTTAGGCTCATGAAGCAAATCTTCAATGAGATTGGAGAGGAGTGAATGCTATCTAGGGGAACACAAAAGATCCCATTGGGTCGGTAGTGTCGGAGATATTTCTCAGCCCAGAAATAAGATAAGACACTCCAGAATAATTTTTTACAATAATTTAGCAGTGGTAGTCCAATCCCTGCCTACTTTTTTTTTCCCACTTCAAATTAACACTTCTTGGGTTTACTGCTCTTGCCCAGGCCAAATGGCAGCTACATTTGTTTCCTATAAGTAACTAGTTCCCATAAAATATGAAGACACTGTGTCTTTCTTGCAATCTGTACTGAATATCAGTCATGAAGGCTGTTCTCACTGCAACACACATTATCATGATGATAGACAGCTCCAACTTGTCAATCTAGTCCTAGCATTTCAGAGTCAAGGAAAGGTCTATTGTGTCTTATAGACCTGTGCCTTTATTGCCATTGTCCTCGAAGCAGTAATATGTGCCTTGATGTCATAATCAATGTTACCAATCCATAAATATGAATCGCAAATACTTAACAGTAGATCTGTAGTTAGAGGCATCAAAGTATTTTTTAAACAAATATCTTTAATCTGTTTTTGTGATAAATTATTTATAATCACTGCTATCAAACAGATTATATCTACTAAGTTGATTGTGAACATTAAAAAGTACTGATACAATTTTTTTACCAATAAAAAGCATTTCAACAAACAGGATATATCCTCTAGCCATGTAAAACAGATGGAGCAATCCATCTCTGTTTCAATATTGCAATATGTTTTTCAGTTTGTTGTTATAATTATAGCTCATTACTCACTGAACCTTAATAAATCATACGTTCATGTCATGTACAGATACAATCCACTCCATAAGAGACTACTGTTACAATATATATGCATTAAATAATTGGTTTCACAAGATATGAAGATACAAATAGAAGAAATAGAGAAGAGAAAGGTGGATATATCAGATACTCTCTCCCTCCTATTAAATGTGGGTGATATTTAAAAAAAAAAACTTAAATATTTAAATTAATTAAGAAAGTTCTAACATACATTAATATGTAAACATCAAAATATTATATAAATTTTTAGTATCTAACACAATTTCATTGTAGAAGTTTAGAAAATTTTTAGTTCTTTATAATGTCATTATACCTATAGCATCTTCATATCTCATACCAAGAGGCCATATAAAGCACACAAAGATAATAAAAGACAGTAGATACCCTACTATATTACAAGTGAATCAACGGCCTAAGATTGCTGAATCTCTAAGCGTCCGATAGTTTAGTTTAACCTCTCAAATATTCCACATAACAATAAAAAATTCTCTTTAAATTTTAAGCCAATACAGACTACATACAAGTTTACTCTATCAATTAGCCCAATTAACATGTTCAATGTTATGTCTTGTCAATGCCTTGTCATGCAAATCAGTCATAAACCAACGAAAAGACTCTAATACAATTGCGCTTCACATTTGATACCTAGGCTCTTTAGATGATTATCATTCACTGTGATGTATTGAAATAAATAAGTCCCCTTACACACTATAATGTCTGAACGGAAGATTGTTCACAACCGGTTACGGCGGTTCCTTAGTGCCCTAAGGCGCGCTCGGCGCATCTTTGCGGATTATATGTCACCATTTTGACTAATTCCGATTCTCTTGATGAATTCCTCCTGGAGCATCACTGTTTTTATCATATTTGGATGTGCAGCATACGTTATTGTCTGATCTGGGGTAGAACAGTACTGCTGTGTACCATCTGCAATTATTACCCCTTGTCCATTCGTAAGAGATGTTGCATCTACTGAGCTCCAGTATGTTTCACTTGGTGATGTGCTGTTCACACCAGGAGGTGGAGCTGCAGGAGCACCGGTATACCTGAAGTACGGATTCTTCAAATCTAATGTGTTAGAGGATGTAATATTCGTACCTTCCAGATTAACTTCCATTGTAACATCATAACTTTGACGCTTGTTTGCTAATAATAGCACTCTACCAGTCAATGTTTGGCCTTGTTTGCCAAATATTGGTGTTTCTAGCAGGCAGCGTACTTGGTACCAATGTGTAAGAGGTTCAGTTGGAGCCGTAGACAGCCATATTGGTTGTGTGCTGCCCGCAAATAACACATCAAACCAAAAAGCTAATCCATGGCAAGTTCCCGATTGTGTCAGCTCAAACCTGAACGGTACTTCAATCCTATGTAAGTCCGTTTCATGGGCATTTAAGAAATCTACAACATGTCTCACGGATCTTGCCATGCATATACGAATATCAAAAGTATCAACTATAGGTTGTCTAAAGTATTCCTTCATCGCTGCAGTGCGTAATGCGCTCAAATCAACTCCATGGAAACAACTTTGGTACCAGAAATTAGCCTTGTTATATTGCTCCATAAATAAGGCATCATCAGTAAATGGTGCTATGTGCAGATCTCCTCTTGTGGGATACATATTACCATTTGGTTTAAGCCACTTTTTCGCATGCAAATATGTTTCTAACATGCGTTCATTGTACAACATGTAGCCCATAGGTTCCGATATGATAATGTCAACACTCTCTGGCAATTCAATCTCTTCAATCTTACCTGCTATAACTTGTATTCGGTCATGGAGTGAGTTTGCTCTCACTAATGCCTGGGCATGGTGCGCCATGTTACTAGCCTCTACTGCATACACTTTTCTTGCCCCAGCTTGGGCTGCGAAGAACGAAAGGATACCTGAACCAGCTCCAACGTCTAACACGACTTTGTTCTTAAAATCGTTCACGTTAGATAATATCGCACGCTGATAAGTACTGGTTCTCACATAGTCCTGCATCATATTCTGTTGTTGACTCAGATAGCCATAGAATTGGAAATATTGCATTGCCGACGAGTCTTCCGTACGTACAGTGAACACAGACGACGACCTACCAGCTTTAATTTTGGACACGAGCAAATGGAAGCTCTGACAGTCCGCATCTGAGGCAAACTTGAAAAACAAAGTTTCATTGTCAATTGTGAATATGTAAGATTGGCCAGCGACCTGCGAACACTCACTTTGGCTGTGTACAGGGAACTCCAACACTTCTTGCGCCAACACAGGATCAGCGCGTATCACTTTAACACTCAAACCTTGCGGATCGTAATCCACGTTTATGTTCGTGGGGAAATTGAAACGCGGCGTGAGCACCCCATCGTTGTTTACCGCGGAAACAGTGACTCCGCGAAACGTGTTCGCCATTTTCTGTGACGCGATATCACGATTTGCAATTTATAAAGTCCACGCGCGTAATTGCAAACAAAGAGAAATGCCGTTGGATTTTTAGGAGGCCGGCATAAAATCGATCACTCACAAACTTCCTCCCTCGTGTTGTCTATGGATGGCAGCGTGCTAGCATGGTTTTTTTTAACAAAGACTATATACCTACTTTTACATAAATATATTTTTATATACTTTAAATTATGTTTTTTCTAACTGAATCACGATATAAATATCCTTGAGCTTGTTAAATTAAACGTTGTCATATCGTAGTAGGTGGTAGTGCAGTTATCATAAAAGAAAACCTTTACCATTATGAGTTGTTTAAACATGAAGAACCAAATATACAAGCTGTAGGTATTTGCGTTGAGACTAAAAGCTTTCCTATTACTATATCAGCTATATACTGTCCACCAAAGTATAATTTAAAAGCTGAGCAATATAGACGCTTACTCAATAATCTTGGGACAAGATTCATACTAGGAGGTGATTTCAATGCCAAAAACACTTATTGGGGATCTAGACTAACCACGACTAAAGGAAAAGATTTGCTTCAAGCTATTAGAGATTTAAAATGTAATACAATATCGACTGGTAAGCCCACATACTGGCCCACCGATCCGCAAAAAATTCCAGACCTAATAGATTTTTTTATCTATAAAAATATATCATCGAATTTCCTCCACATTGAGGAAGGGTATAATATGAATTCAGATCACTCGCCAATACTATTAACTTTTTGTGAAAGTCTTCTACAGAAAGAAAGCTACCCTACCCTAACAAACATAAATACGGACTGGGAGAGTTTCAAATTAGATTTAGACTCTATTATCGATCTAAAAGTCTCTCTTAAAAACCCGCAACAAATAGACACTGACTTGGGGAAATTCATAAAAAATATTCAACAGTGTGCCTGGAAAAATACTCCTAGTCTTAAAAGAAAAAACAGAACTAATGTATACCCACGAAAAATCAAGTATCTAATAGCAAAAAAAAGGAAACAGAGACGTAAATGGCAGTGTACTCGTCATCCTCAAGATAAAACACTACTAAATAATTTAACCAAAAAGCTTAAAAGAGAAATTCAGAAATTTCAAGATCAGAATTTAAATACTTATCTTAGTCAGCTTACAAGTGATCGAACTACTGAATACTCACTGTGGAAAACGACAAAGAATCTTAAAAAGCCAATAATGCATATCCCTCCCATTAGAGAGATCAATGGGCGGTGGGCAATAAGTAACGAACAGAAGGCAAACAGGTTTGCACAGCATTTAGAGAACATCTTTCAACCAAACGAAGGAAACGAAGAAGACCTTACGCCAAATGAATTGTCTCAAGATGAATTAGAAATAAAACTGGTAACTCCGCGAGAAGTACAGCGTGAGATCAAACATCTGAAGCTAAAGAAATCTCCTGGCTACGATCTCATTACCGGGGAAGTTCTCCAAAAACTTCCACGTAAAGCCATAGTTAAACTCACCACACTAATCAATGCAATGTTTAGACTTAAGCACGTGCCCGACATGTGGAAAGTTGCCGAAGTCATAATGATACCAAAGCCTGGTAAACCACCTCAAGAAACCACATCATATAGGCCGATATCTCTTTTGCCAATTATGTCAAAATTATTTGAAAAATTGCTCCTGAGACGATTGAAGCCCATCATTGAGAGCAGAAATTTAATTCCTGACCATCAGTTTGGATTCAGGGAAAAACATTCTACAATAGATCAAGTTCATAGAATAACCAACACAATAGAAAAAGCACTAGAAGAAAAGAAAGTTTCTACAACAGTTTTCTTAGACGTAGCACAAGCATTTGATAAGGTTTGGCACGCTGGGCTTATACATAAGATAAGAAATATACTTCCTAATCAGTTTGCAGATATTTTAGAGTCTTATCTTACCCAAAGAACCTTTATATTAAGACAAGAAGATGCATTCTCAGAGATTAAGGAAATAAAAGCTTGAGTGCCACAAGGAAGTGTACTTAGTCCGGTCCTGTACCTATTGTATACCTCTGATATTCCAGAGCTAGAAAACAGTACCATTGCAACATTTGCTGATGACACAGCTATAATGGCAACTGGGGTAACTCAAAAAGAAGCAGTAGAAAAGGTGCAAGTAGCCATCAATACCATAAACGATTGGACGAAAAAATGGCGAGTGAAACTTAATGAATCTAAATCGGTTCATATAGATTTTACAAATAAGAGATTTATTTATCACCCGGTGTACATAAACGGCCAAGTGATACCATATGAAAATACAGCTAAATATCTAGGCATGACACTAGACGCAAAGCTTCGCTGGAAGGTCCATGTCAAAAAGAAACGCAACGAATTAGAGCTTCGCTACAAGAAAATGTACTGGCTGCTAGGGAAGCATTCCACGCTGTCAGTACACAACAAAATACTAATATATAAACAAGTTCTCATGCCCATATGGACTTACGGTATACAGCTGTGGGGCTGTACCAAAGAAAGCAATATTCAAATAATTCAACGTTTCCAAAATAAAGTGCTCAGAGGTATTGTCAATGCACCCTGGTATATTAGAAATGACGACCTCCATCGGGACCTTAAAGTGGAACTCGTTGCCAACGTTAATAAAAGGTACGCCGAAGCTCATGAACAAAGGCTTCATCACCATGTGAACGTCGAGGCCATCCAACTCCTCGACACCACGGACATAGTGAGAAGACTAAGAAGGAAAAAACCTTTTGAGTTAGTTTAGTGCAGTGCTAGTGTAATGTAGTGAAACAGGTACTACTACAAAGAACACAAGAACAAAGTGACTTCCCCTTAATAGAGACATTAAGAAAAGTGTTATTGGACACATTCTTAGTAAAGTCTATTTAGCAAATTAAGTTAAATTTATATTACTAATTAGTCTACGTATAAGGCTAGATTGTAATTTCAAATGAGTTACCAAAAGGTAGATCATTTTCAAGAAAAAAAAAAAAAAAAAATATCGTTGATTCATTGAAGTTGAGTTGATATATTGAGTATTTTTTATTTAAATTTATTTTTTATTAAAATTTTGTCGGTGACAAATGCTCGTTATCAGTATTAGATTTTGTCTGGGAGTTTGTCAGGTGTGGTATCGTAGGCAACGCGTGTTTGGAAAATTTTTGAAGTTTTTCCTAATTTTTCTGAGTTTCTAGGATTTGTGTTGAGTTATTTTTACTGGTGGTGATTGATTTAACCAATTATTAAAGAGTTATTTACAAATTTTCCCAAATGTCGTCCTCGGACGATAACATACCTCCGGACAGGGGAAAGTCTTTGGACGTTACTATGGATGAACTCCTTGTTATTGGTAACCCCTCTATAAAACCAACAGTAAAACGTACTATATCGTCGCTTCCGGATTCATCAATTATCCCTGAAAAAAGACAAGCTCCTCCTTCTGCCTCAGTCCAGCACACGTACACGCTACCAGGTTACGAATCCAATTTTGATTTAAAATACACAGACTCGGACTGCGGCCCTTTCGTGGTTCATGTTGCTCGCTCTGATAATGATTTTTCATCATCTACTCATATGCGTACATTAAAAATTGCTCAAATGATTTACAATAGTAAGGTATCAGGTATTGATGAAATCAAACATATTGGCAGAAATAAGGCTGCCATTATTTTCAAAACTTATCTAGATGCCAACTCATTCTTAACAAATGACGCCCTCCCTAAGAATAATTTAACTGCTACTATTCCTCGTTTCCAGGTTACTCGGATGGGGGTAGTTCGACAGATTCCATTAGACTGGACCTTACAAGATTTTGTCTCCTGGATTGAATGTCGTTCAGTTCCTACGGTCGTTATTAAAGCTAGGAGACTCAATAAAAAAAAGAGAGCTGAAGGCAAAACTTCTTGGGAACCCACTGGCACCGTTGTCCTTACTTTCCTTGGGCAAACTTTACCCAAACATATATATTGTTGCAACGTTTCTCTCCCTGTAGATACCTATACGCTTCCAGTTATCCAATGTCTTAAATGTTGCAGGTATGGTCACGTCCGTGACCAATGCAGATCACATGCACGGTGTTCCCGATGTGCGGGTCCACATGAAGGTATAGCATGTAACGTTCCTGAACAAAACATATCTTGTTTATACTGCTCAGGTCGACACACCGCCTCTGACCCTAAGTGTCCGGAGTATTCCAGACAAAAATCAATCAAGTTAGTGATGTCTGAAGAAAATATTTCTTACCTTGAGGCAGCCCGTAGATTCCCCTTAGTCCGTACTTCATATGCAGATATTGTTAATGCCTCAAATCCTCAAAAACAAGTCGGTTTGAATCGTTCTTCTTCTAACTATACATTCCCTCACTCAACTCCCGTTCCAGAAATAAATCCTCAAGCTCTCAATTCCAAATCATTATCATACAAGAAGACTGTTTTTGTTGAAAGAAGGCCAAAAGCTCCCCTGGGAAAATCATATGACAAACAGGCTCATAATGATATAATTTCCATTCCTAGTTCGTCGCTTCCCAATGGCTGTGCTCTAAAAGACTTATCATGTAACCCCACCCCCAATGATAATCTTTCTGAAATAATTTCGACCTTGTTAGTTAATATGGTTTCTCGATTTAGTGAACTTTTACCGTACAATGTTCTAGAACAAATTTTATCCTCGGTCTCATCTTTACTTCACTCTCAATCAATACAAGATGACAGTTCTAATTCAATGGAATAGTCGTAACATTAAAAACAAAAAACAAGAACTTATATTTCTTGCTAATAAATACAAACCTGCCCTATTTGCTATCTCGGAGACTTGGCTGAGACCTGGTTTCCTTTTTAGGATTCCTGGTTTCTCTTGTCTTCGAGATGATAGGGAAGATGGCTGGGCAGGTTGTGCTCTCTTTGTAAAAAGATCTTTATCATTCTCTCGTCTTTCTCTTCCTCCACATTCCTTTGGTTTAAATATTGTCGCTGTTCGTATGAACAATATCTCTTATATTTCTGTTTATATCCCGCACCCAAATTCTCACTTAATACAAGAATTCTCAATTCTTTTATCTTCTCTCCCTGGCCCCTTTATTATCCTAGGGGACTTTAACATCCACCATACTTTGTGGGGTTCACATTTTTGTGATTCCAAATCTTTTCTTTTTATTGATATACTTGATAGATTAAATCTTTGTGTCCTCAATGATGGTTCTCCCACTCGTAGAGTCTCTCCTTTACAAAACCCAAGTATCCCAGATCTTACTTTGGCCTCCCCGTCTATTGGTTTCTCACTTACTTGGAATGTCCTTCCTTTTTCTCTTGGCAGTGATCATCTTCCTATAGTATGTACACTTGCTGACTCTTCACGGCCTTCTAGGGTATACCTTTCTCCACTTTTAAAATATAAAATAGAACGTGCAGACTGGCCAAAATTTACTTCCATAGTTGAGAATCGCCTTAATTCTCTTCCTGTCATTAATTTTGATAACTTTTTATCTTTATATGAACTATACACGTCCTCTCTAACAGCAGCTGCGGATGAATCCATCCCTATTAAAAATTCTTTCCGAAATCATATTCCTTCTCCTGCATGGTGGGATTCCGAATGTTCAGTCATAGTTAAAAAACGAAAGGAAGCTGAATTAAATTTTTCTAGGTCTCTTTCCTTGGAGTCCTATCTAGAATTTCAGAAAGTTTCTTCTGCAACTAAAAGACTTTTGCGGAAAAAGAAATCTCAAGGATGGCGTACTTTCTGTGAATCCCTATCTCCTAGAGCTCCTGCTTCCTTTGTGTGGAAAAAAATAAAGGCATTTCGGAAATCTCAAATAGATTCTAATGTAAACTCTAATAATCTCTCTGTTTGGCTTTCTGACTTCATTTCTAAACTTTCTCCTCCCTTTGTTCCTTTTCAATTTCAATTGCCAGTTCAATCTTCACCTGCTGCCTTGTCTGATCCCTTAAATGATCGTTTTTCTTTTTCAGAATTATGTTGCGCTCTTCATAATTTACATGACTCTGCTCCTGGTATTGATGGCATACCGTACTCATTTATTTATAATTCTTCAGAATACTCTCAACATTTTCTTCTTAACCTCTTAAACCACATATTTATCTCAGGCTCTGTCCCGAAGACGTGGAAAACTCAGATAGTCATCCCTATTTTAAAACCAGGTAAAGATCCTTGTGACTCTAATTCCTACAGACCCATTGCTCTCTCGTCAGTTTTGGCTAAAATCCTAGAACACTTAATTAAAAATCGTTTGGAGTGGATTATAGAAAACAGAAATATTTTCCCCCAATGCCAAGTGGGTTTTAGGAGGGGTCTCGGAACTATAGATAGCCTAAGCATATTAACATCTGAGATTCGCAAAGCATTTTCCAAAAAACAACATGTTTTAGGTGTTTTCCTTGATATATCCTCGGCGTATGATAATGTCAATCTTAATATACTGAGGCAAAAACTCATAAATTTACATATTCCTCCAAAAATTATCAATATTGTCTATAACATGTTTATGGAACGTTCTATTGCTGTAAGAGTCTCAGGTAACGTTTATCCTCCCCGGCTTGTCTGGAAAGGTCTTCCTCAAGGTTCCGTCCTTAGTCCCATCCTTTATAACATTTATACGGCTGAATTGGATACTACAGTTAATTGCTTCTGCAAAATTCTTCAGTATGCTGATGACATTGCTTTGTTTGCTACTTCTAACTCCTTTACTGACTCTTCAAACAGCTTAAATTCTGCCTTATACTATTTAAATACATGGCTCTCGGATCATGACTTGTCTCTTTCTGTCTCTAAATGTTCTGTCGTTGTTTTCTCACGTAAAAAAGTAATTCCTAATATCAACATTCATGTTAACAATATCCCCATCCCTATTATAGATAAGGTTAAATTTTTAGGTGTTTATCTTGACTCTAAATTGTCCGGTGTTTTCCATTTAAACTACATTTGCCAAAAAGTTGAAAAGAACATCAACATTCTTCGAGCTCTATCTGGTATTAAATGGGGCTCCCATCCATATTGTCAAAAGCTTCTCTACAATGCTATTGTGAGAAGTCATTTTGACTATGGCTGTTTTTTTCTAGAGCCATGTAGCAAATCTGCTCTTTCTAAATTAGATCGTATCCAGTCAAAATGCTTACGAATTATCACTGGTGCTATGAAATCATCCCCAATTAATGCCTTACAAGTTGAATGCCTAGACCCTCCTCTTGCCCTACGTAGACAATTTCTAGCCGACCGATTCTTCTTCAAAGTGGTTGCTACTTCAAATCATCCCTTATTAAATATTTTAGATCAAATTTCACAACTGTCTAATTCGTCTGGTTATTGGAATCACAAATCATTACCCCCCCTTGTTACCTCTTTCAAAAAATTAAGCAGTCTTTCCTCCAGTATACATCGAAATTACAAAAACCCTATTTTTGAAATTTCTTTCGATGGTCTTCTATTCCGCCCTAAAACTATTTTAGACCTTGGAATCTGTAAAGATACTCCTGCTGCAAATATCAAATTCCAATCCGCTATTCTACAACAGTGGCCTGATTACCTTCAATTTTATACTGATGCTTCTAAATTATCTCAGTCTGGTCCTGTCGGTGCTGCTGTGTGGATCCCGAAATACAAAATTATTTTAAATTACAAAATTCCTCCCCCTTCGTCTGTGTTTACGGGTGAAGCGATCGCCATTTTGGAGGCAGCTCTCTATATTCAATCCCATAATATTAATAAAGCTATTGTTATAAGTGACTCCCTAAGCTGCCTTCAAGACATTCTCAAACTTCCTTTTCATTCAAGAGATAATTTTGAAATTACTCTAAAAATAAAACAAACTCTCTATGAATGTTATTGCTCTGGTCTTGATGTCATTCTTATTTGGATCCCAAGCCATTGCGGTATCAACGGAAATGAAGTAGTGGACTATTGTGCGAAGGAAGCTGTCAACTTGGGTTGCAACAAATATAATAAAATTTTTCCCCGTGACTTACGTTTACTTGCCAAACCTCAAATGTTAGACACCTGGAACTCCAATTGGCAAAATTCTTATCTCACTACTGGTAGACATTATGGCTCCCTGCAACCTCTTATTCCCATTAAACCCTGGTTTTTCTATCACAGAAGGTTTCCCAAAAAAATAACTTCAACTATAATTCGCCTTAGGCTTGGTCACTTCTGCTCCCCCGTTTTCCTCGCAAAAATTAGAGTGCGTGACCATTCAATCTGTGAATGTGGTTTAGATGAGGGAACAACCGAACATATATTTTTTCACTGCCCTAAAATTTCTACTCCACTCTATAGTATTTTGCCCAAAGAATTTCCCCGTCCGGTTAATTTAAATTTCCTCCTCACCCTATCTCACCCTAAATCTATAAATATTTTATGCAAATTCCTTGCTTTAAATAATATATATTTGTAACCAGTTTAACTTATGCCGCCTTGTCCTTAGATTCTCAGAAAATATTTCCGGAGACTGTCTAAATTCGATTTACCTATTTCCGCTATTCCATCACCTGACAACTCTTACTGGACCCTGGCAAAATCAGTGCCAAAAGCATTGGAGCCATATACTAAAAACCAATACCAAGATTTTGTCAGTGTCATTTGTCAGACGTTGTCAGTGTTGTCACACGAGTTATTTTAGAGGTTATGAATTGAATTTGTATTGAAATTTGAAAGTTTTGGAAGCGATTTTAGTTGCAACATGACCAAAAAATTAAATAACTTGAAATGGCAGACAGTAGCTTTAGAAGGTTTTCCATCTTCGGTGACAGAAAATCTTCAGGGATTTGTAGGTCTTGAGGAATGTACTGATTATGGCTTCGACAAAAGCAGTAAGAAAGCTACAAAGGTTTGTTTACGAAAAAAATATAATTTTTGCCGCTCTAATATTAAGGGATCGTCGTTGTATACCTGTGCAAATTTCACGTATATGATAAATAGAAAATGTATTTAAACATACACATTTCTTTAGTTTTACAGAAATAAGGCAATACAAATTTGTTAAAAAACATCCCGTTACGTTTAGATGTTAAATGTTCTAAAATTGAATTCTACAAGCTAGACTTGAGAAATCTGGCTAATATAAATCTATATTATCTATCCAATAACAACCAGTCTCAGGATGGGAATTAAATCAGTGTATTCTGATCTGTAAGCTATAGGTCATCCAGGTTGTTGGTGAACTAAATAACTTGTGATGTAAATTTTTTAATAAATTAAGTTAGTAAACATAATGAAGGGCAATTGGGATATTTTTATACTTAGCTGGAGTTTAGCAGACAGACTAGCGGCCCAACCTTAAGCAGATGGTCACCGCGCCCCCTATGGACGTTTGCAACTTCAGAAGCATTACCAGAAAAAAAAAGGATTATAAGTAATTTTTCCCTTTTGTAGAAAAATGATCCATGGTGTGCTTTAAAATTATAAAATAACTAGTTGATCCAGCAAATGTTGTTCTGCTTTATGAATCTAAAAAAAAAAGTAGCCCATATCCTTCTCCAAGGTCCAATCTATGACTAAAAATAAAAGAAAAGAAAATAGCCTTTATTACAGGAGTCAGAGTTTCTAGATATATAAAGTTATTTTAAAATTTACACAATATCTGATTTCTGTGGGCCTCTTGGCAAAGGCCTCCTCCAACTGTCTTCATTGAGCTTTATCTAAGGCAACTCGTGTCTACAATGGTCCCAGTGTTCATTGGAAGTCATCCTCCCATCCTTATCTAGCGTTCTTTTTTGCAACTGCCATCCCTGGGGTACCAGACTGTATAATCTATTACTGAAATTGAGTAAAATTGGTTCAGCGGTTTAGACGTGAAATTGTAACAAAGATCCATACATACAAACTTTTGCTTTTATAATGTTATAAAATAATATTCAGATTCATTTGTTTTAGTAAGAGTTAATAATGCACAGATGTGACATAAAAATTGGTAATGTCCTTTTCCTATTCCTAATCCGCTACATATATTATTCAACTAGCCGTTCTCATCCGCATCGCTGGTTGAATAACAGTAAAATTTTTTTCCCTGAGGTCTTATTTTTTTTTTTCTAAAATAAAAGCTGCCTAAGTTACTCCTTGTTACATCAGCTATCTGCCAGTAAAAGTCCCGTCAAAATCGGTCCATCTATTTCAGAGATTAGCCGAAACAAACAGACAGACAGACAAAAATTGTAAACAATGTTGTTTTGGTATAAGTACCATGTATAGGTACATCCATATGCACTTAGTAAAAAGCGGTTATTTTAATATTACAAACAGACACTCCAATTATTTATTTGTATAGATTAAATTATAATCCGTCAAAAAGTAGAAATGTCCAGTTACATTAACAACATAAATACAAAAAATATTACAAAAGAAATACTTTGGAAATTAACTTGCTTATTTTCAAAAGAATTATTCATAGTTCCTTATAATAGTAAAGTGGCTCTCATTATCATCATTATAAAACTTATATTACAGAAGAAACAAAAGAAGAAGAGGAAATCCTCCACATCTGAAGTAGATATACCGGAAAAGAAAATAAAATTGACAAATGGTTTTATAGTAGAGGCATGTACTCCCATAAATCCCTCTTCTACAAACTTAGTAGTAGATGATAAAGAATATAAAGAAGTAGATAAATCTGAAAACAAAGTCAAAAAAACTAAAAAGAAAATTAAGAATAAGAGTACTGTAAGCACTGATAATTGTGTTCTCAAGCATAAAGTTGAGCTCAAAAGTACTATTAACAAAAATAAGAAGAAAGTAGACGGAGTAGATGTAGCTGTTGAGAGCAATAAAAAATCTAAATTAAATAATAAATATACACATGGTAAAGTTAAATTAGGTGAAGATATACAACAAGTTGTTTCTGAATTGACACCAGAAGATATGCTGACGTGGGCAGAATTTAAACTACAGGAGCCAATTATGAGAGCTTTGACTGAGCTGGGTTTCAAAATGCCAACTAAAATCCAACAGCTGTCTTTGCCTGCTGCTATTCATGGTGAGTATACAAAGGGAATATACCCATATTACGTTACTCATTCAGGAGGAGGTTTTCAAAATTAGTGCACCCCAGGCACAAAAGTGGTAGTTTGGGTTGCAACCAGGATTTAACGCTAGGATGATGATGAGGGTGGTTGGTTAGGCGCGCCTCATCCTATCCTTTTTCTCCTGCCTACCTGCAAGTTAGTTTAAATGCTGCGGCGTCTGACGGTGGTTTTCGATAAAACTACTCAACCACCTCCACGCCGCCCTCTCCGCTTGGCGAGCGCCCGCGCCGGTGACACGTACCGTCGAGTCTTAATTAAACCCGCACGAGTTTTTATATGTGTGTTATTATATCAGTGAACCACTGACTATAAAGTCTTAGACTATAAACCGCAGAACCAGCCGTGGAGGGTAGCAGATCGGAGAACCTCAGGTGAGTCGCCGCTCTTTCTGACTTGCTGGGTATTTCCGTCTCCTTTCCTTTCCATGTATAATTATTGAACCCGCACTACCTTTGTTTCACACACCGCAGCTACCTTCTTTCCTGGCCTAAGCCGCACCATTCCTTTTACGGGTCCGCCACCCCCCGCATAATTTACAGTCCTTCAGCCCCACCAGTGGTCTTCAAAATATGGTCACGAGGAGGGGTAAGTTAGGGACGTGTTCATTGAAGATGATTGAGATAAAAAAATAAATGTGACTAAGAGAAAATAGATTTATTTATGACTATTAAGTCCCTGTTACAACGTTTTTACAAAACTTTTCTTCCTGATAATATATATTACATGCCACAAGCGCTGTATTAATAAATACTAATATGAGCATAATCATTTTTTTTCAACTTTCTGTTTGTAAAATATGATTGAAAACCTTTTAGGAGGGGGAGGGGTAAACATTGTTAAAAAAAAGGTCATGTGATATGTGTATGTAATGGAAACCTTTTTTGAACTTGTACCTAAGGAAAGGGTTTGCTTATTCAACTTATGCTCAGTCATATTTTAAAATTTCACTGGCAATGCCAGAATGAACTTGCTAGCATGTAGCATTTGCAGCAGCAATTTTTGATCCTCAATGAAAGTGTTGAGGCTAATATAGGCCGCCATGATGCCCAGTCGCTTACATAGGTGTGCGTGCTCCAGCATCCTACTCCACGCTACCAGGAATCCACTCGAAATTATTTGACAAAAACTCGAGTAAAGAGGTTCGCCTCGTCGCTCCAACCTCCCCTGCATAAGGAGTAAAAGACCAAGCAGCGAGGCTAATGTATTTGTTGTAATAGCAGGATTTGAAGCCAAATAGTCTTCTGCTGATACTTTGAAATGTATAATTGGGTTTGAATGTTTACAGGTCGCAGAGACATTCTAGGTGCTGCTGAAACAGGGAGTGGCAAAACTCTAGCTTTTGGCCTCCCAATATTATCTGGTATATTAAAACTGAAAGAGAGGGCAGCTGCTAAAGGCCTAGATGTTTATGATATACCCTATAAAAAAACATCAGCGAAGAAGAAAACAGATGATGATTCGAAAGGGAAAAAAAAGAAAGAAAAGACAGAAAAGAAAATAACTAAAAAAGAAAAAGTAGTAAAAGAATCATCAGAAGATGGTTATAGTTCTGGTGATGAAAGTAATAATGAAGATGATAATGATAAAAGTAATGAAATTAAAATTCTGAAAGATAAAAATGGCGAGGAATATTTAAAAGAATTTGAAGTGCCAATTCGGAAGCGAAATGATTCAGTTGATGAAGGTAATGATAGTGATGATGATATTGATTACGTTCATCTCAGTGACATGTTTGATGATGATGATAGTATTGATGAAGACAAAAATGATAATGAGGAATTAGATCATAATAGTGATATTGAAGACAATAAATCTGATAGTGAAATAGGGAATGTTGATGTTGATGATGAAGAAGAGGATGAAGAAGTTCAAAATGATGGTGAAGATATAGATGATACTGAAAAAGGTAATATTTTTAAATACAATAATTTTTATTTCTAATGAACTTGAAAATTTAGTTTTTGTTTTAATTACATTTCTCAAAAATCTGTTTTTTTTTTCAGGTATAGGTTGTGTCAAAGTTATAGATGATGTAGAAATACCTTTACCTACGTCTATCAAGACAGGGAAACCACTTTATGCATTGATTTTGACACCAACAAGGGAGCTCGCAATACAAATTAGCCGACACCTGTTTGCTGCTGCAAAATATACTGGTATATAATTTTTTTAAACTCTTGCATGGACAATATTAGATTGTATACATGTCTGGAATTTTTTTTAATTGCTGTAGTTCAGCAGACAGGCTGACGGCCCACTTAGAATTTAGCAGTTACCGTCGCCTATGTGTGTTTGCAATGCTAGTGGCATCGCGAATACGCTGCTGTCCCATAATTGTACAGGAATTTGGGTCACTAATGCCGGAACACAACACAAGTGGGTTGTTTAGTCGGCTTTTACGACAGGTCGACCCTGGCCGCCAGTGTAGCCAACTTAGGGGGTTTTTTCCCCAAATTTAGGGGTAAAAATATTGCACTGGGTTTTTTTTTAATCTAGGGTTTTTTTAGGGGTTTATAAAATTTTGTCTAGACTTGGAAAAATCAAATGTTTTAATATCTTTAAATATCATTTTATGATAATCATGATATCTAGTGGTGAACCGCATAATGAAAATGTTATTATTATTATTATTAAGTGGTTATAAATAATTGTAATTATTAGAATAATAATCATAAATGAGTTTTTTTATGCTCTTTGTAATTATTAAAAATAAAATAAAAAATTAAACATTTTAATATTAGATAAGAACCTATATTTTTCAAATTTTCAGTTAGGGGGTTTTAGGGGTTTTTGAATTTAGTCTTAGGGGGAAAAAATTTCAAGTGTTGGCGACACTGCCGGCCGCAGAGGATAGTATTCTTTCTCCGCCCCTGCACGGGTAGACTGATTTGTTAAAAAAAATACTATACACTTATTTTCTTTTGTTTTTAAAATCGCCATGTCCTTTCCAGGAATAAGGATAGCAACAATAGTTGGGGGGATGGCAGCAGTAAAACAGGAACGGGTGCTACGTTGCGGTCCAGAGATAGTAGTGGCCACACCCGGTAGACTCTGGGAACTTATTAACCAAGGGCAACCACATTTACAACAGTTGGATTCAGTTAAGTATGTTTCTTTTGATCTTATTACATTCAATGTAATTTTGATAATTCTTTATCCTTTGTCCATCACACAATTTTCTATAAGAAAAATATAATACAATATAGTAAATAAATGTCGGTGTTATCACTAAATACCCATCTCTTCAATGCAACTTTAACGGGGATGATATCATTATATTATCATCGTATTATCATTATCCTTTCTCTCTAATATCTGGTCATTCACAATTATGCGCGTATGTTCCATTCTCATATTCAACAAGACACTTGTCTAATCTGGCAGTAACTTTTTCTGATCTTAGGATGTAAAGGGTCCCCACATAAATCGTCGGGAGCCTTCAAGCTTTTTTGTTCAGTAAAAGAGTGTTATGAAAGCGTTTTCACTATTTTCACTCGTCGACACTATTAAATACTCATAAAAAGTAGGAACAAACTAGAGCATGAAGCAGTCTTGTTATTTGCTTTTTTCAGAATGAGTTTTTGGCTATCTACAGTTTTTTTTATTGCTGTAGGACAGCAGAACAACACGCTACTCTCCCGTAAGGGTACAGGAACTTGGGTCACTTACCTTATACCGCCATCTGTTAGAATCTTATCGAACTAACAGATAATTATGACTCTTTGTCAGATAATAAACAAATAATTTGCAATAAAATAAAACTGCGATTATAAATTGAGATATAAACTATCATATCTTTAAAGTGGGGAAAAACTGCACACAGTGTGCAAAATTTTATTAAAATCGGTTCAGTACTTCAGGAGTCTATAGCGGACAAACAACGTGACACGTAATTTTTATATATTAAGATATATATTTTTTTTTCTTCTGTAAATGAATATGTAGCCACCGTATAATAGATAAGTAACCGGCATTGACGTGTTTCATTTACTGACCTCCACACCTCATGGCGACCGTGACAGTCGGCGGGAGTGTGGCGTCGAGTATCGGGCGAAATATGCTGATGGGACGCACTCGTTAACTGTGAGGTTGTGTCTCTTTATTACAATCCGGACGTTATTACCTTGAAAAAATAAGTGCTCGGGAACCCTTGTGTGTGGAACGACGGCAGTGCGTTACTGGGACTTGAACGTAAACTTACGCTCGTGGAGCACGCCTCACTCGAAGTGTCTATGAAAGCAGAAATTTTAATTTGCTCCCTAGGGTGTGTAATAATATACTATTTTGTCCATCTTTCAGATTTTTAGCCATAGACGAAACGGACCGTATGATCGAGCGCGGCCATTTCGAGGAGCTCCACCCGATTCTGGAGAGGTTGAATGTGGATAATAGTAAACGCAGTTCGCGACAGAACTTTGTGTTCTCGGCCACTCTCACTCTGGTGCACGATCTTCCGTCGCATATGAAAGGGAACAAGGTACTGTTTTTACGTTTCATCTCTCGTGTCTTAAATAAATAATAATAATCCTTACTAATATTATAAACGCGAAAGTTTGTTTGTATGTTTGTTACTCTTTCACATAAAAACTACTGAATGGATTTTAATGAAACTTTACAAGAATATAGCTTATACATCAAAATAACACATAGGCATAGGCAACAATTTATAATGATATTTTGTGAATTGTCTAAAATATAACGATAAGTGTCAAGTAAGTAGGAAAAATTCTGCCATATGCGTGCTATTATGGCGTGCACTGCAAAAACCGTTAGTCTGCGGGCACGAAACTTGCGATGGCCGAGCGATGGTGGCAGCGGGGCGATGCTACGCGGGGCGATCGGGCAGCGATATCTCGCGCGGGCACGAAACAAGCTGGCGGACAGTCGCACTCGAGCAGTGTTGTGCGTGGTACAGGAATTTGGGTCACTAATGCCGGAACACAACACAAGGTTATTATGGCGGCATACTTAAGACCAAAGGTGGTCGCTATCCAGTCGGGCTTGGCAACCTACTACGTAGCTAGGGTGGGTTGTTTTGTCGCCTTTTACGACAGGTCGACCCCGGCCGCAGAGGTTAGTATTCTTTCTCCGCCTCTGCACGGTTGCCATCCAGACGCGCTTGGAGCTCTACCACCTGGCAAATATATATATCTATTTGGCTATGATTTTAATTACTGATTAACGAGACAAAACTATCCGTTTAATATTTCAGGTTACAAAACACGGAAAAATAATAAATAGAAAAATAGAGAAGATGACGCCCCAGCAGAAGGTCAATCGATTGATAAAAATGATTGGAATGACTGATCCCAAAGTGGTTGACATTACAACCCAAAATTTGGGTGAGTTATTATATTTTTCTTCGGGAAGTATACTTCCTATGATTATAGTGCTCTTATTTTTCATTTATTTATTACAACACCACTTTACAGTTTCTCCATGTAGGAATGTAGTAAGAATAATGAATGACACCTGCGGCCAGTGTAGACCTGTCGTAAAAGGCGACAAAAAAACTACTACTAACACGGGCTTACACAACTAGATAGGCCCCGAACCCGTTTGGATTAGTCACTGCTGAGACACTGGAACCTGCTCCAGTAATATTAAATGAAAAGCAGCATGTTCGCGGTGCCCCTAGCTTCGCAATAATCCTGAGACGACGTTAACTACTTACTTTTAAGTGAGCCGTCAGCCTGTTAAATGTTCCTCGGCAAAAATAAGCAACAACCTCGTCAGACATCCTATTTTTCTTCGCTGCACGATTAAGCTATTTGATGTAAATAGTAACTGGCCTGTGTGTAAGCGTTTGTAAATTGTATGCTTGTACTGTACTATAGTGCGTGGAACTATCATAAAAAAAGATTGAAAAATTAAGGTTATTTATTACACGCGCGCCTCCCATCACCACAATGCAAATAAGGGAAAAGACGAGCAAAAACAGATAGCTATAGACGTCGAAGACGACCGCCATTTGTATTTTAAATGACTCAAATAATAATAATAGAATTATTCAAAAGAATACATTGGCGTTTCGGGAAATTACATCAGGTCTTCTCGTCGCCTATACCACAATGCCTTAAGTTAAAAGTTTTTAACCAATGCGTCCTACCAGAATGACGTACGGAGCCGAGGCGTGGACACTCACGGTAGGGTTGGTCCACCAATTTAAAGTCGCTCAGCGAAGGATTGCATCCGTTAGAGACCATATCTGTCGTAGAACCGATGGGGTAAACGAGTTCTTGAGTGGAGACCGCGACTCGATAAACGTAGCGTAGGACGTCCAGCGGCGAGCTGGGGCGACGATCTGCGGAAAATGGCTGGCAAGGACTGGATGCAACGAGCCGGAGATAGTGCTCTGTGGTGTGCCTTGGGAGTGGCCTACGTCCAGCGGTGGACGATGATAATGATGATGATAATAAAGACATCGGCATCCATTTTGGATACAAGAAATCCTAAAACAACAGTGAATTTCAAAATGGCGAGTAACAGAAGAAGGACAGAAAATAAATTATTATATTATTATTCCAGGGACGGCTGAAACTCTAACCGAAAGTAGAATAACCTGTTCTCTAGAACACAAGGACGCTTATTTATATTACATAGTGAAAAGACATCCCGGAAGGACTATAGTTTTTTGTAATTCTATAGGAAGTGTTAAAAGGTATAAGATCTCTTTACCGTGTTATTAAATTTAAATTAAAACTTTATATTAGTGAAAGACTGTGTTCCTCGACAAGACGAGAGAGAGAGGCTTAGTGAGTGTGATATGTAAAAAAAATCGTATGCGTATGCAAGATGAAAAAGAAAATGACATGCGTCCAAAAACTTCTTTACTATATAGATTTACCTTTTTATGTTATTCGACCATTGAAGCGGGCAGTAACGCCTAGTATATTTTAGTTAGATAGTAGCCAAGTGCGAGAGGGCGTGTGCGCACGCGAATGTATATCGTCCCCCCCCCCCCTTTCCAGAGTGTCAAACAGTAGAAGTATACTGAGTATGTTTTAGTGGGTATAGTAGCGATATGCGTCCCCTTGTCACGTCTTGTTTCTCCACAATACTTCACCGAGTGCTCCTTAGTGGAGGGACGTGCATCAAGCATTTCCACCTCCCGAACAAAAAATGTAATAGCCAAGTGGAATCGCACTGAGACCAATTATTTAAAATACCCTGGAATACCCACGATGACTTACGATGATTATTTTCTCATCTAATGCGCATATTACATGCAGACGGTGAAATAAAACATTGTCAGGAAACCATACAAAGATTACCAGTGTGTAATACACCAATCGACCATAGACAAGAGTTCCCTCAAATAAGCCCGAGCAAAATGTTATTTTTATTATAAACTACAAGTTGGAACATCTGTTTCCAGATTGGCACAATTATTCGCCATATTAAAATGCAAGCCGCTGCCATTACACGCAAGCATGCCTCAAAGACAACGTCTAAAGAATTTGGAAAGGTAAGAATTTTTATAATAAAAAGTTTGACTACAGTGTTTCTGGTATGTACAATACGATTCAAATAAAAATAGGAACGTCAATGACATCTATCTGTCAAATGTCACTAGAAAAGTACGGTTTGGAATGAAACCTTATTTGCGTATCAATAATGGTGAATGGAATCGAAGTCATAAATATAGGTAACATACTTAATTTTATTTTAAACAACAGTTAGCGGAATAAATATTAAAAACCTATGCTATAACGTCACAACATGGCGCAAAATTGATCCTATTCATATTTGAAACGCATTATATGCCTCAATGGATGCCCATGTATAATACTGGTCGATGTATGGTTGTCGTCCTCTCAAGTGGCTTTCATGTGACAGTGACAGTGGCTTGACAATTACATATAGACACATGAGACAGCGTAGGTATGCTATAAATGCATACCATAGACGAAACCCCACACCATAGATGAGATTTACTCATACAATACAGCTATCTTATAGAAAATTGCATCTACATTTTCATAAACAACTTACTATTTTGTAAGGTTCATAGTTCATATATTCCATCTAATAAATGAATAAATAAAAAAAATCTTGAGCTTTTTTGGACGAAGTCGTAAATAAATTGTGCCCACCTAATGACGATAGTCGAATGTTTTTTCTCTTTCTTTTGATCGTGCCCTAGCAGAGTTCTTCTATCTAGCAGAGTCGTCTTCACGACTTCGTTTTTACTACGTAGAATAGCTTAGCTATGAAGGATAGATTTGTATTTTTTTGATTAGGAACTGCAACAGACTGCTCGCTTAACACTTTATCGACCGGTCGTTTTTTAGTCTGCCCTTTTCCAAGTACCGGCTTAGTTGCGCACGCATTTATTCCCAGTACCGGTCATTATACTGTCATTTTTCTTTTTGTTCCAAAGGAATGTAATTTTATTGATATTTATACTTTATTTTGCATTTATTTTATATAAAAGGGCCTTCCTTATAAACTAACATTCATAACATAACAGTAAGCAGTTACCGTCGCCTATAGACGTTTGCGACGTCAGGGACGCCAACACGCTGCCGTCCGCGTATTGGTACTAGAATTATTTAGTACTAGAATCTGGACCATTTGTGCTGCAACACAACACAAGGTTATTCTTCTTCCTATTCTTATACCACATTATATGGGGTCGGCACAACATCTCAACATTCGCACCCTTTTTCGCCATATCATCTTTCACACAATCCATCCATCTTTGATCTACCATCTCCTGTGTTCATCCACGTTCATTTCTATAATTTCCCTTGTTAAATGGCATTCTTCTCTTCGCATTGTTTAGCCAAATTACAACACAAGTTTATTATGGCGACATATTTGGACACCTAGCTAGGGATGTTTTGTCGCCTTTTACGACAGGCCTCTCCTGGCCGCAGAGGTCAGTATTCTTACTCCGCCCCTGCACGGAGCAAATGAGAGAAATTGTGATTGTTCATTTAGTCACATTCCATCAGGTTTCGCGATGACCCGCACGGTATACTCATAGCTACAGACGTGGCAGCCCGTGGGCTGGATATACCACACGTGGACCATGTTGTCCACTACCAAGTGCCACGCACGGCGGAGAACTATGTGCATCGTAGTGGGAGAACTGCCAGGGCCTCCGAAGAGGGTCTTGCCGTTCTTATGATGGAACCTTCGGAAGCCCATCTCTATTATAAGTTATGCCATACTTTGAACAAAAGTGAGTATATTTTTTTTTTATTGCTGACGAACAGCAGATAGGCTAACGGCCCACTTAATGGTGAGCAGTTACCGTCGCCTATAGATGTTTGCGATGCTAGGGGCACCGCGAACACGCTGCTGTCCGTATATGGGTACTGGAACCTGAGTTACTAATGCCGAAACACAATGTAAAGTTATTATGGCGGTACACTTATTAGACCCAGAGTGGTTGCCATCCAGAAGAGCTTGGGTCCCTACTAGGTAACTAGGGTGGTTTTTGCTTTTTAACTACAGGCCAACCCCGGCCGCAGGTCTTATTGTTATTATTATGATTATTTCTAAAGGTGGCTATGCTAGTTTATTCATGACGACCTCCGTGGCGTAGCGGCTGACGCAGTTCGGTACGCTTGCGGAGGTCACGGGTTCGATTCCCGACTCGCGTTTGACTGTTTATGTATTTATTTTTTTCAGGGTGACTGACAAACCCTTCCAAAATTTTTTTACGCACTAAACATCATTTAAGGAACCCATTTTTGCAAAAAAATTGTATGTCAAATTTTCACCATAAAATATTTCATATAGGATTATTAATTCAATCGTACAGAATAATCATATGGTGCAAACAGCGTACGTTAACCTGTTATTACCTGTCTCTGTCACACCCACGTAAATGAGTAGTGCATATTCGCTCGCCCGGTTCAATGCCGCCGCCCTCGGCCTTTTACTAAGTCAGATGGAGAAGTCATTGACACTCTAGCGCCGTATTATGTAAATTGCGAGTTCTTTGAATGACTTTGTGATGCTGATTACTCAACATTTTTCTACTATGTGATACAAAACTAAAATACATGTTTCTCATAACTTTTACTAAAGATTCTTCTGTGTGAATTTGGACGGGTTTGTCAAAGTCACCCTGTATATGTAGTATATCAGTTGTCTAGTGCCTATAACACAAGTACTGCGCAACTTAGTTTGGGACTAGGTGGCGTTTCGTGAAATGTCTTCAGTATATTTATTTATTCAACTTAGTATCACTGCGTCCAATTTAATGAACTATTGTTGTGATCGCCACATTTATTCGCAGTTTTATGACAGGGGCTGCTCATATCTCATCCGGTTCCAGCATATGCTTTCTTAATATAAGAATACGTTTATGCATCAGGGAACAGCAGTGGCACAGCAGGTGCAGAGGCGTTTCATCTGCCTCGTTACAGAATCTGCAGGCTTTGCTATCCCTGATCCTAATGATGCTGAGGTGCTTGTTTAGGCAACAGTGTCCGGTTAATTAATACCTTGAGATTTTGTAATAAAATGCATATAATTTTTCCTTTGGTTCCTGGCAGTCAGATTGTATAGTAAAGAAGAATTAAAAAGTCTAGACTATTCGATTTGTTTGCCTTTTTTATTGCTGTGGAGCAGCAGACAGGCTGACGGCACACCTAATAGTAAGCAGTTACCGTCGCCTATGGATGTTTGCGGCGCTAGGGGCACCGCAAACACGCTGCTGTCCGTATAGGAGAGTACTGGAACTTGGTTCACTAAAGCTGGAACACAACACTAGGTTATTATGACGGCATACTTATTACACCAAGAGTGGGGTTACCATCCTGTTAAAGAAAATTGAACTTTCGGCAACGGAATGATAAAAAATTTATTTATTCAAAGTGTTGCATATATTGTCATTTGATCCTATACATCTTGCCCATCTTTCAGACCATTTATGGATGACGTAAAAAAAACTGTTTTTGATCAAAACCATTCATCGAGCCATTTTCTAACTTCTTCGAAATTGACGTAGTGCTGCTCTGCAAGCGCCTGTCCCATTGATACAAAAAGTTGATAGTCGGAAGAGGCAAGGTCTGGAGAGTACGGCGGGTGCGATAATATGTCCCATCCAAGTGCTTTCGACGTTCCCTTGACCGGTTTTGCTTTATGAGACCGCGCGCTATCATGCTGTACAATCACTTTACTGTGTCTTTGGGCTCATTCTGGACGTTTTTCGATCAATGCACGTTTCAAATTGATCATCTGTTATCGGTGGCGATCACTATTAACTGTTTCACCAGGTTTCAACAGTTCTTAATACACTACGCCACTCTGGTCCTACCAAACACAGAGCATTGTCTTGCGACTAAAACGATTTGACCTTGGAGTCGATCTGGTTTCGTTAGGTGATAACCATTTTTTGCGCATAGGGTTTTGAAAATAAATCCACTTTTCATCACCCGTCAGCAATCGATGCGGAAATGACTTCCGATCATACCTTAGAAACAGCATTTCACGGATGATTTTTCGATCTTTCATATGCCTGTCATTCAATTGATGGCACCCATCTTTTGGATTTTCTCTATTGCTCGAATAGTTTTTGAGTTTGGGTTGGGTCTTCATTCAATAACTCCTGCAGTTTCGCATCTTCAAACTTTTTTTGTTTACCAAAACTTTCTTTGTTTTGCACATCGAAATCAC
This sequence comes from Malacosoma neustria, assembly GCA_963693495.1. Classification (NCBI taxonomy): domain Eukaryota; kingdom Metazoa; phylum Arthropoda; class Insecta; order Lepidoptera; family Lasiocampidae; genus Malacosoma; species Malacosoma neustria. Next base: position 10,806,591 of record OY856394.1, read on the forward strand.
CTCACTTTTGAATTTTCGAAACCACGCCCCTCACATGTTTTTAAGGTTAGAGCAAACGATGACTTTCAGCGGCTTTTTTCTTTTGATTAAATAAGAAAAGTAATGCGTGCTGCAAATGTATGTTTTCAGGCGCGAATCTTGACATTTTCAGAGGTATAAATCTATAACAGTGTTACTTTCGCAAAATATAACATGTATAGCTTGAAGCTTGATGTCAGTAAAATAAAATGACATATGGCCATATGATATGACACATGATATACCACATGATATACGCCTAGCGACATCTGTTAGAAAAACAGGTAATGACTCCGGTACACCTTACATAGCTATTGTACCAGTGATAACAACTTTAATTTAGTATATAAACTACACAGTTTATGGTTACCCAACCATGTACACAATTTTATAAAAAAAAATATATTTTTTTCTAGCATCTGAACTACCCACGTTTCCCGTGCACTCCCACATATTAACGCCAATGAAAGAGTTGGTGGGCGTGGCGAGGGAAGTGGACGCGCTCGAATTGAAGCGACGTCGCACTGCTCAAGCTCACGGCTGGCGAGAGAAGGCGGCTAAGGACATGGACATGATCATCGATGATGATGATGTGTATCCTTTTGAAAATAATATTTTAAATACTTCTAGTATTTATTACCACCTTGCGTGAGATTAACTTAATCAGCATCGTCTATTAATTCATATGAAGCTGATAAAACCTTTTTAAATGTTGATCCTTCGAGCCGTATAGTATATATTTATAAGTTATTATTAATATATAACGACTATCTCCCTGAGGAAGATCAATATTAATAACTAATGAGATAACTTTTTTTATTGCTGTAAGACAGCAGACAGGCTGACGGCCCGCTTTGAATTTAGCAGTTACCGTCGCCTATGGGTGTTTGCAACGCCAGTGGCATCGCGAACATGCTGTTGTCCCATAAGGGTACAGGAACTTGGGTCACTAATGCTCCGGCATCAGTGTTCCGACACAACAAGGTTATTTGGCGGCATACTTAAGACCAAAGGTGGTCGCCATCCAGACGGACTTGAGGCCCTACTATGTAGCTAGGGTGGGTTGTTTTGTCACCTATTACGACAGGCCGACCCCGGCCGTAGAGTTCAGTATTCTTTCTCTGCTCCTTCACGGAGAGAACTATAACTAATTTGAAACATGTTGTTGTTCAAATATCGTAATATTATAAAAAGAAGTGTGTGTGTGTGTGTGCGCGTGCGCGTGTGCGTGTGTGTGTGTAATTCACATACGGCAGAAGCGAAACTTCAGAAAAGTAGGTAATATCTAAGAAGACCGAACACTTAATACAAAATAATAGGAAAGCCCGAACAAAGAGCAGACAAATATTATAGGAGTCACTGTATACTTGTATTCTATCTCATTTTCTCACAGGCTAAATTCTATTTATTAATATGTTTTTCTCTTTTTGGTGTCGTTTTATCGAATTTTCAAATTCCCGTGCACTCGACTTCGTTTGCGTGGATTTCTGTCGATGAGTTCTGTGATATACAGGGTGACTGACAAACCCGACCAAATTCACACAGAAGAATATTTAGTAAAAGTTATGAGAAACGTGTATTTTAGTTTAGTATCGCATAGTACAAAAATGTTGAGTAATCAGCATTACAAAGTCATTCAAAGAACTCGCAATTTACATAATACGGCGCGAGAGTGTCAATGACCTCTCCATCGGTACAGCAAAAAACTGGCAATGACCTATAGTTCGTGAGATGTAATAGGTCCGTTTGGACAGCTGTCATTTTGACGTATTTAATGATGCGGCGAAAAGAAATCGTTATCATGAGCATTCGATTATCACGGAAAATCAATTCTAAATTAAAATTTAATTTTAATCGTTCCTTTTTTAATTCATTTACTTAAATCAGGATTTGATTTTAAACGTTTCATTTAATATTTTAGTTTTTAACACCCGGCAAAAAGTAGTAGTGTTATTAATTTTATAAGTTTGATTTTGTGAGAGATAACTTTGTGTCGAAATAATTTTAAATGTCGGGGGTTTTTAATTTATAATTGTAAGTTCTCAAAAGTGATAGAATGATACAATGGAACACAAGAAAACTTGAGTTTTGTTGAAAAAATAAAACAAATCGCATCATAATTTAATTCTCCGGTGCCCGGGGTCCGCTTTCCGACTTTCTACTCCACTTCGCACGGTCTTCAGTATCCCTGGTAGTGAGCCCGCTGACATATAGGCGTTACGTAAACTAAATTAGCATAATTATTATTTTCAGAAAAATAACATTTCTACTTTTTTTTAATTTATGCCGCTCAAATCAATTTTAAACAAACTTATACATTGATTTGTTAAATAAGCTAAACTGCGCAAGAAACTGTTTAAACTTTTTGGTAAAACTAAAACGCCAGAACACGTTTTTCTTGAATTTGTTTCTAATTGACATATTTTATTCAACGTCTGCCAATAACAAAATCGTCCTATATTTTTTCCAATTAGCCGAAATGGTGACAAGTCACCAATCGCACTTTATGGTCGCCTCTACACATTTGAAATAGACCTTGAGCGAAAAATCGCCAACTAGGCACCACTGCACTAAGCCATTTAACTTTGACATTTCCTATTTTAGCTTTGGGTGTTATGCTCAATTCAAATAAAATGGATTTCATTAAAATTATTTCATTGAATCATTTTGTTTTTTTGAATTTTGAATTGAATTCATTAAAATTATTTCATTGAATCGATTATTTATTTCCGGTAAAAATCAGCGATCAAATTAGTTACAGCACTCTGGTTTAAAAGAAAAAGGACTTAGAATGTAACTGTTTTTGAAACGTTTCGTAGACATACAAAATTACATATATCTTAGGATTATTAAGTGAAAAAAATAAACTTGATATGAATTCTTACATAATAAATAACTTGTGATAAAAAGATATGGTGTACGGATCGTAAAAGTTAATAATTATTTTTTTATGATTTTGTTGATTTGATCTTATGTTACATTCTAATGCCGCTACGACCTGTCAGGACGGGCCTATTAGATCTCACGAACTATAGTAAGCGGGCGAGGACGGCGGTCATTGCACCGGGCGAGCGAATACGTACTACTCATTTACGCAGGAGCGACAGAGACAGGTAATAACAGGTTAACGTACGGAGTTTGCACCATATGACTATTCTGTACGATTGAATTAATAATCATATTTTCCTTGGAATGAAATATTTTTTTGACATACAATTTTTTTTTGCAAATATGGGTTCCTTAAATGATGTTTAGTGCGTAAAAAAATTTGGACGGGTTTGTCAAAGTCATCCTGTATATCATTGACCGCCGCATGTACAGATGTGTGTTATTTTATTCATTATTGACGTTTCGCCTATTTTCCAGTGGCCTATATCACCAATTCGAAAAATTACTGTCATTAATTAATAGAACTTTAGAAATGCAGTGTAAGCTCTATAACGCCACTCGATTTAACGACAAACTTAAAAATAAATTATAATAAATGTGTTGGGACATTTCACTTGTATTATGGGTACCAGATAACTGATATACTTACTACATATATACTTTTGTAAATAAATACATATTATACATAAACACCGAGACACTGGACGGGAATCGAACTTGTGACTTCCGCAAGCGTTCCCCTTGATTCGATCCAACGGCGCGCAGTTCGTGTTGTCGACGATCCCATACTCACAGACGGTCTAGACACGCTTGGACTTCGGAGAGACTTTGCGTCTCTTTGCGTATTCTACCGTCTGTACAACGGGGAGTGTTCTGAGGAGCTATTTAGAATGGTGCCCTCGTCGTCTCTCAGTGCTCCGTAGCTATGAAAGTTCCAGTTATTTGTCTTGGAGGCACTTCAACACACTTTTTTTATAAATACTGGGACTCGTCGCTGCTATATCAATGGAGTGAAAAAGGAAATTATAAGAATTTACTATTCGATAAAGTGGCGATTGTTTACCAGCATTAGTTCGAGTGTGCGTGGTCATAAAAAGACGACAAGGTCCACGACAATGCGTCCTGCTAGGGATCAGTTACTAAATTTGTGAAAGATGATATGATCGTCTTTCTACCACCGCACTGCCCGCCATCGGCTGGGTGTTCATCCCCATTTCCTGGAGCCTCTTCTTTCCTGTACGAAACGGTTCTCCAGAACGTTCATGTTGCGTACTCTCAGGATCTGGAATGAGCTTCCATTGAGGCTGGCTGAGGTTTTCTCAGCGCGGTACGATATGGGGTTCTTCAAAAAAGGCGTTATAAAATTTCTTCGAGGCCGGCAGCGCGTTAGTAATGCCTCTGGTGTTGCAGACGTCCATAGGCGACGGTGACCACCTGCCAGGGTGAGCCGTTTGCCTTCTGCTGAACTCTCGCTATAAAAAAAAAAGCGTATCGACGTGCGTTAGCGTTACGCCAGGAGGTTGTCAAAACGTCGAAATTACTTGAGTTTTGTTGGTTTGCCTTATTTTCTATACAAGCATTTTTTTATTCTCTCCATTTAACGACCACATAAAACACCGAAAAATGCTCAGTCCGTTAAGTTTCGTTATATAGAGTCTAAACTGTAATTCCCTTTTCCTTGGATTTTTTTTTAAATTAATTTCTCTAACTACGAAAATTCAGTCCAGTGAAGCAAGTTGACCCCACTATCGAGAGGGCTTTACAAGCAAAGAAGCGGCAATTGGAGGCGATGCTCTCGAGACCCTTGTACCCTAAAGGCTTCTCATTCAAATATCCAACTCTAAATGACCCCATGGCGTTGAGTAATCCCGAAGAAAATGCATTGCAGGTAATATCTATCTACTTGTCCAGAGGTGGGCGTGGGATTGCCCGAGAAATAAGTTTAGATTTGATTTCAGCATTCGATTTTGTCAAATTGGTGGTGGAAACGACCGAAAACTTCCTCCATTCTAGATTGATAGATAGAAAACTTTTTATTGTACTAAAAAAACAGGTATAAAATTAGATAACACAAAGGGCGGTGTTATACATATATCGTCGTGATCGTAGAATAACGTCGGATTTGAAAAAAATCCAAAATTAACTTTTTACCATATTTGGATACCACATTGTCTAAATATTATTGCTACATTAACAAAAAAATTACATGTATTTTAGATTTCAAACTAAGCAGTCGGTAAAGTGACGGATGTGATAGATTCTCATAGTAAAATGACGCTTGTGTATTTTTAAAATGGCTATCCTGTAAAGTTTAATTTATGTCAGATCCGTCACTATTCTACGACTACGACGATATAAATAAATAAATATTTTGTGACAATTCACACAGCGCCATCTAGTCTCAAACTAAGTAGCATAGCACTTGTGTTATGGGTACTAGACAACTGATATACTACTTATATACTTTTTTTGTAAATAAATACATGTTAAACATAAACACCCAGATGCTGGACGGGAATCGAACCCGTAACCTCCACAAGCGAACCGAACTGCCTTATTCACTATGCCACAGAGGTAGTTGATATACACATCTATACACACATGCCATGTTATATAAACTGACGGACTCATAAACTGCATCAAAGTTCAGGATTACTTTGAAATGTTTTTTTTAATAAGTATGCAAACTTTCTATACAGATTTAAATTGAAACCTCTAGATTGGTTCGTGAACTTTAAAACAGCGTAGGGTCATCCTTATATCCTATCCTTAAGTTTAAGTTTGTATATTGGAAAGGACCTTAAGACTTTTTTGAAGAAAAAACAGAAATTTAAGGAAAATTGGTTTAAATAAAAAATTGGTTTTAATTAATAATAGACACAAACTTTATGCAAGGGTTTATTTATGTTTTAATAGGGTGTATTACCTCCACGTGCCCTTATTACGGATTCTAATTGGTTCCGCATAGATTTTATTAGGGTTATTACCCACGCACTAAAGTACTGACGCCGTGTCACCAGTCGCCTTTGATAAGCCACGACCTCGACCGCAGGGGTTTAATATTCTTTCTCCATCACGAAGTGTGGATATGTTCCCTAATAGGGCAGCTATATTTTTATTTCCATGCATGAATACATTTCTATGTATTAGATACATGATTATTTTTCAGGTAATGAAAAAAGCAATGGAATCTGGTGAACTGAAGAAAGAGAAGAGAAAGAGCAAAAACGCCTCATTGTTGACATTACAGAAGAATTTTAAGAAGAATAACAACAAGAAGTTTAAAAACAGGAGAAGTGTAAAAGCGACTTAGTATTTTTATACGTAAACGTGTTTGTTTTTCAAATAAACGCTGTTGTCATTTGCATAGTCTTTTTATTTCGCCTTAGTTATAATAAAGTTATATAAGTATAGTAAGAACATTTGTATTACAAAGATTAACAATTTTTTTTATGCTGTAGGACAGCAGACAGGCTGGCGGCCCGCTTAGAATTTAGCAGTTATTGTCGCCTATAGGTGTTTGCAACGCCAGTGGCATCGCGAACACGCTGCTATCCCATAAGGGTATAGGAACTTGGGTCACTAATGCCGGAACACAACAAGGTTATTATGGCGGCATACTTAAGATCAAAGGTGGTCGCCATCCAGACGGGCTTGAGGCTCTACCGTGTCGCTAGGGTTGTTCTGCTGCGTTTTACGACAGGCCGACCCCGGCTGCAGAGGTTAGTATTCTTTTCCGCCCCTGCACAGATAGAAAACAAACTACATACATATATAATTTTCTTTTGTAAATAAATAAATATTATACCTAAACAAACATATTCGGTACGGTAATCGAATCCTCACGGATTCACGCTAGGCCGTCCGAAGTAAGTTGCCTTAAGGCATCAAACCTCGGTAAAAAAAAAGTATTTTTTCTTCATTTTCTGAAAGATGCGTTTGTTAAGAATACTCATCAAATATTTTAAAGAAATTCGTAAAATTGACGTAGATACAGTATTTTAAAAATTTAGTTTGTATGTTGAATTCGTCGGCAAAACTGGACGCGTTTTTCCCGAAACTATGTTTTTCAACCTGGTTGGGACCATAGTAGCAAAACTATACATATCGGTTTGCTGCCATAAGGCACGATGATGTTCAAAATATTAAAATGCCTATAATGTTGGGGTTCCGCTCAGAAAAAGGAACGATTAGGGAAGATTAGCGCGCTGAAGTGTCCTGTGATCCCTTGACTGCTCTCAATGCTTTCCTGGATACAAATCATGATTTTAACATTTTTGGGGATGATTGGAATAACTTTTTGACATTATTCTTTTGACAGTATTCAGTTATGTGAGACATTGTACTTAAAAAAATCACTGACTTGTATTAATTTTGTATTTATCAATTACTATGAATTAATGTAACTGGATGCGGAAGTTTTAATAAATAATTCGTGCCTAGGTGGGACACCGTGGTGCTACCTTTAAGCGTGTAATGACCTTTTCTGTCTCTTTCGTGCTAGTGTGAAAGTGTGTGAGGGAGAATATTATTATTCGCACGCAAATCGTTTCTTGTCCCTCAAATATTTTGCTGAGACCCATGTTGCTTGTTTTTATTACCGAAGTGTCAACTTTACTAATCTTCAAGCAGTAAATTTACAAAAATACAAACTCAATAACGTGGCCTGGTAGGATTTGAACTTGCGACATACGATTCTGTCGGCGCATTCACAGACCACTCGACCATTGAACTGTTACCTGAAGCAATGAAAATTTTATATATAAACTGCTCGCCTTAAAATTAATCGGTAAGTCATGTTTTACGAAACTTAAAGAGGGTAGACTAAAGATCTTAAGCGCCATCTAGTTCATTTCTTGTGAATGTTCACAAGAAATGAACTAGATGTCCTTCCAAATCGTGGCCGCTCGTGCTACACAATAATAGAACTAAAGGTGTCCATGCACTTATGCAGGCCACTGTACATACATAATATATTCATATGAGAAAAGGAATCAATGTTCAAAAGTAAGCAATATGCTGCTAATGTGCAGCAAGTGGCCCACCACTGAGAACCTCGATAACCTTTGATTGAAATTGATGTGCAGATGTTGCAAAAATATCTATACCATCAAAAGCAGTATTATACTAATGCAACATTCGACGTAAGGGATAGCGTACACCTGCGTTAGTCCTACATTTCCCAATCGCAAACAGAGTATGTGCCCGCAACTCTCGTCGATGAACTGTTCTCGGGACAGTGTAACATAATCTATTAGTTATTTCAGAGCAATCAACAAGGCTACGACATATTTTGAACAGCAACGTTGCCGCCAGTTGACTACGCCTAGACTGTAGAGTTAGGATGTTATATTTCACCTCATCATCATCGTTTTCACATTCGACTTTCTCATGCGAGCTTTTTTCGGACGGGGGGCGTGCGGAGACTACCGTTGTGAGCTTTGGCGTTTGGTTTCCGGGTTGTATTGGAAAAACCAGTTCTCATCGCCTGTAATAACTCGATCAAGCAGCGTGGGATAGTTTTCCACTTGTTCCAAACAGTCTTTTGCGACGCTCATTCGATCTTCGCGCACAACTTTTTCATCTCAAAATCGTCAGTTAAAATTTACGGATTAGGCGCGTACACGCTGCGCATTCACGTCAGTCCGCACCTCGACTGGTCTCCCGCTCCACGCCTCGTCTTCCACGGTTTCACGCCGGAATCCTTAAATTATTTATGCCTTAAATTCTTTATGCCTGGGCACGACTAAGAGCACTATCACCATGCACTTTTACAATTTTAGCGTACGTTTCCGAAGCTGTTTCGCCCAATCTGGTGCAATATTTTATCGCGACGCGATGCTCTTGATTTCGTTTCTCCATTTTCGTGACGAGCACCATCAACACACGTCTATTCAACACGACACAGCAGGCGAACTAAACAAGCTAGAGCGATCATAAATATATCAATGGAGATGGGAAGGGGCAGGGAATTTCAAGGTCGCAGATTTACCATAAGCGCAGCAATAAAATCAGTCTCATTACTTAATTGTTACACCTCGTATATCCAAATATTTCTCCGTGCAGGGGCGGAGTAAGAAAACTGACCCCTTGCGGCAGGCGGGTTGCCGTAAAAGGCGACAAAATTCTAGCTAAGTGATAGGGTTCGAACGCCGTCGAAGTAACCATCCCTGGTCTCTCGATATGCCGCCTTAATAACAGGTTCCAGTTTCCTACGCGGACGGCAGCGTGATAGCAATTACCGGCGTCGCACACATCCATAGGCGTCGGTAACTGTTTACCATTAAGGCCGTCAACCTGTCTTTTTGGAACAAGAAAAAAATCGTATGGTCTGCAAATAGGTCGTTCTGTGGTTGCAGTCACTTAACACAGTTATAGCGAGTTACAACGAATCGGGCAACAAAAATACGGCCCAGTGTAAAAATAAAATCAAAATATATAATTCATTTTTTATTTCATTACCAATTGACTTTGGTAAAGATCTATTTTCTATAACAGTCTTGTAGAAATGCGCGGAAGCGCGTGGGGTACGCGTGCGCATCGGCGACGTGAAGTCCACTTCGTAAAGCCCGTACTTAGTCCTGAAATACAAAACATTGTTTGAAATTAATTAAATTCGTATCATTTACCCTTTTTGCATACCAGGGAAAACCGGCCTTCGGGGGGGAGGGCCGATGGGGAGTGTGTAGTTAACTCCCGAGGGAGACTACTCTCACGGGTGGGCTGGGGGCAGAGGGCCGTCGGCCCTACTCACTCATCCCGGTCGTCACTCACGCGCTTAGTGGGAGCTCCGTAGGATCGCTGTTTTGGTATTGCTCTGCTAATATCACCTAAATCAACCTGTCACCTGATGCACTCTGCAGCAACACCATCCACAACCCTGTTGCGTTGACGCAAAGCTTTGCTTTCGGGCTAGGAGGTCACATATAAGTGGCTGAGCAACAACCAAAAGTTGATTGTGAAATGCACTTCAAAACATGAAATAACATTAATGCAAAAAACATGAAACATATTATACAAGAGTTCATAATATAAATTAAATAAATATAAAAATAAAAAACACAATTTAACACTACACTATTACATAACGTACATAGCAAAAATTAAAAATAAATCTATTATATTTGTATTAAAACAATACAATTATATTATACTAATTACCGCGTTTAACTATAAATTAATAATTATTTAATATACCATGTACTGGACCGAAAACATCAACCTGTATGTAATGTCTAAGTGAAAAGAGATTTATGTTATTGCCATCCTACTCACTCTTGATATTATTATGCAGTGATCTTTTTTGGTGATTTCTTCAAATAAAGTATTTCTTTCTTTCTTTCTGATCTCATGTACCTACTGTTTTGTAGTCATTCAACAAATTTCGTATGAATGTACGGTAAGAATATATAAATTGTAGGTACTTTATTAAAGTTAGGATGCGAATGAATAATATAATATATTATGAATTGTAATTACTTTAAGATGTGAATGTGACGTGACATCCAAGACAAACCCTGTCGGGTATATTGGGTTGAATGTTTAGTTGAATGTTTTTGTAAAATTATTCTGTTTAATAAATAAATTAAAAAAAATGGTGATCAAGTTTTTAGTCGATATGCCGTTGTGGCCACCGCTGGCCATCATATCCCAGCCAGCAGCACGTGAACATCGTAGGGTTAAAACGGTGAAGCTGACACAACTAAGTTTATCCCAGAATTTCGGCATGGTACGGATAATTCGGTTTCATCGTGATATAAAAGGGCAAAACTTAATAAACTAAAATTTTAAATCTAGCCGTTTGATATAATCAACCTAAGAAGTAACCTAACAATAGTCACATAAGTAGTCTGTGACAGAAAGTAAATCGAGATTTCCTTCTTTATGTATTTTAAGACTTACTGAGGCCGTGTGAGATGTGAAAAACAGAGTGAATGCAGGATGGATGAAATGACCTCAGGTCTCAGGAACAATTTGTAACCGACGAGTGCCGGTTTGACTTAAAGGTAAAAAATATAAATCCGTAATAAGACCTGTCATATTGTATGGATTGAAATACCGGGCCACAAAGGGTAAAGATGAGAGGTTGCATACTGCGGAGATGAGAATGTTGAGATGGGTGAGTGGAGTTATAAAAATTGATAAAATTAAAAATTATTATATCAGGGGTAGTTTGAAAGTAGCGTCAGTGATTGAGAAGGCTAAAAAGTAATTAACTAGCCTGGTATGGCCTTTAATGCAAAGAGAAGATGTTATGTAACAAGGAAAATTTTAGAAACAAGAGGGATGGATACAAAACGAGGAGTAGAAGGATGCATTGTATAGAATATGATATGGCAAGAAAAGGTGTGAATGTAGATGACCACTAATACAGGAGAGTGGAAGGAGTGTGCTGACTCCATGTAATGTGTATTAATTTATCTTCGAAATTTAAAAGTTCAATTTAATTAATACATACTTATATCCATCCATCCATTCGAAATTGTCCATCAAAGTCCATGTTGTATATCCTATAACTTTCACTCCATCTTCTACGATTGCCAGCAGGACCTGAAAATAAGAAAGAAAACACAGAAATATATTTGTGTTAAGTCTACGCCATTTGAGTCATGTTTGTCAATTTTACGAAAACATGTAGGAGATGCCTGTAATGCAAATGAATATGCGGTGACAGCGTGGAGTGATTCGCGAGTACCATGTTAGGAAGTCCCGCATTTGCAGAGGCTTCATGCCCGAATAAATAAAAAAACAATTTGTAATAGACCGAGTTGTGAATCTAAGCCAATCTCTAATTCAGCCGTTTAGAAGTTCAGTGATATTTCATTCACACACATACAATTTACACACGTACAGTAGAATTATATATATATATATATATATATATATATATATATATATATATATATATATATATATATATATATATATATATATATATATATATATATATATATATATATATATATATATATATATATATGTTGTTGTCTAGTACCCATAACACAAGCGCTTTACTGTTTAATATGATACTATATTCATTCGCGTTAAGAAAATAGTGAGTCATCGTTGTTTTCCGGCCTAGCCCCGGCCACCAACCAATCAGGTCACAAAAAATTAAAAACTATGTTATAGTGACCAGTTGACGGCAGATCATCGTTCGGAAATGATGACCTGATTGGTGAGGGGGTGGGGCTAGGCCAGTGGTCAACGATGACTCACTATTTTCTTAACGCGAATGGACTAGACACTAGAATAGTTAGCGTCGAATGAATTGTCACTATATATATGTATATATATACATATATACATATATATACCTATATATAATAAAAAATTACCTGCTCCATATAATCTCTGTAATACTGGACACGTGACTCGTCATCAAGATCAGCAGTGGTAGTACCGTAGCCATTTTCTGTTATCAAAATTTCCACGTCACCAGCATTTTCTCTAATCCAATTTAACATCAATCGTATGCTCTTTGGATATACCTAGAATGGAGTCAACACACTAATGTACAGCAGCCATAAGTTTCACCACTACTGCATGAAAACTTCGCACTAACGACCTATTTCTATAACTTTTATTCATGCAGGGGCGGAGTAAGAATATTAACCTCTGCGGCCGAGCTAGGCTTGTAAAAGGGGACAACACACCCCTAGCTACATGGTATGGCCCCATACCTGCCTGGATGGCAACCACCCTTGGTCTATTATGCCGCTATAATAGCCTTGTGTTATATTCCGGCATTAGTTACCCCGGTTTCTGCAGCCCTATTGGACAGCAGCGTGTCCACGGTGCCCATGGCGTCACAAACATCAATAAGCGGCGGAACTGCTTAGTATGAAGTGAATCGCCAGCCTGTCTGCTGATACTCAAGAATAAATAAAATAACAAACATTTTACGCAAATACACAATCTCGACTATTCAAAATTATCTAGACAGAAAGAATGCGATATATATTTGCCTTAATGGCAAGCCTGTAATGTTTAAATTACTCATGTATACGCGCTGTACCGTGCAGGCGAATACGATAGTTGATGTGCTGGATTTATGGCCTTAGACCATTTTAAGATGCTTCCTAATCCAGATTTGGTTGTCTTGTGACCTAAGAAAGAGTAAAGAGGACTTACTTCAGGCCGGTACTACATTTAAGTCTTAATTTCGTAGAGATGATGAACAGACAAATATCTCTTGGAGTGTACCTCTAGATTCGACAGAGAGAGATTTATAGAAAAAAGTGGTGAAGTAAAGATGTATTTAAGTACTGTCTAGGTGGTAGGACTCCAAGCCCGTCTGGATGACAACCAACACTGGAGTCTAAATACGCCGCTATAATGACCTTGTGTTGTGTTCTGGCCAGTGTTCCAGTTCCCCTACGCGGATGGCAGCATGTTAGCGGTGCCCCTGCAAACATCCACATACGACGGTAATTGCTTACCATTGTAGTTTTTTTATTGCTGTAGGACATCAAACAAGCTGATGGCCCGCTTAGAATTTAGCAGTTACCGTCGCCTATGGGTGTTTGCAACGCCAGTGGTATCGCACGCTGCTGTCCCATAAGGGTACAGAAATTTGGGTCACTAATTCCGGAACCAAAGTTATTATGGCGGCATACTTAAGACCAAAGGTGGTCGCCATCCAGACGGGCTTGAGACCCTACCACGTAGCTAGGGTGGGTTGTTTTGACGCCTTTTACGACAGGCCGACCCTAGCCTCAGAGGTCAGTATTCTTTCTCAGCCCCTGCACGGATACAAAGTGGGACATCAGCTTGTCTACTGTCCCATAGCAATAAAAAAGTTAGTATAAATAAATGTCTTGATGTGACATCGTATCAAGATGTGAATAAGTAACAAATAAAGAATAATTTAATAAACATACTGATAATATCGGGCTCTCCACTAAGTCCCATTGCGGACTGACTTCGAACTTCACGTCAAGCTCCGGCATGTCGCCCACTGGGAAGGGGCTCAATTCTTCATCTGGTTGAGCCTTACGAACCAACCTGGCTGCATAGAAGTTTAGGCCGAAGAAGTCGAATGTGCCTGAAAGAGATTATCTATACAAATAAATAAAATTGGAGGGTCTGTTTGTAATATTAAAATAACCGCTTTTTAGTAAGTGCATTTGGATGTATACACGGTACATATACCAAAACAACATTTTTTACAATTTTTGTGTCTGTCTGTCTGTTTGTTCCGGCTAATCTCTGAAACGGCTGGACCGATTTTGACGGGACTTTTACTGGCAGATAGCTCATGTAACAAGGAGTAACATAGGCTACTTTTATTTTAGACAAAAAAAAATTGTTTTAGCTAAAAATGATCAGTTTCGGAAATGTTTGATGTCCAATTTAACTTGACCTCCAATTTATATCATTAACTATATGAAATAGGGTTCAGCTTAGGCTGGACTTTGTAGGTTGTTATTCAATTAAGTGGACCTCAGATTTATATCATCAATCGAATGAGACAGGGTTTAGCTTAGGCTGGTTTTGTAGGTTCGAACGCACGTATTCCGAAGGCGCACGGCGTAACAGTTGCATTCGATAATACTGACTGTTTGCATATTTCATTTATTTATATTTTAGGGTTTATAGGGTTTGTAATCAAAAATAATCCAAAGATATATCCAGAAAATGCTGCCCTAAGTTATTAATCCACGCGGACGGAGTCGCGGGCACAGCTAGTTCTTCATAATTTCAGTTAAAGTAAGTGGGAAACCATTATTATATTGACAAAATCCTATAGTAGTGTATATCGTTCATGCAAATAAAACTTTGCGAGTGAACAAGTTTAGCAGTACCGCGCTTTTCTAAAACACAAAAACAGCGCGACAAGAAAAGCATGCATCTTCTGTCTTGTTCACGCTTTAACATCTATTCATCGTATTATATCACGCTTTTATTAACTTGGTATGTATCTATGTAACGGAATGTTTGAACGTAATTTTCACCCCTTTCAAAACGAGGGATTGATTTGAAACTGTACAATGCAATAATCTGTATAGTTTGTATCATTATCCTTACCAGGATCCTCAGGATCAGTGAATTTTTGGACCGGTTCTCGTCCGATTACCAACAGTAGTATTTGAGAGAAAACCCACGTTTAAAATGAGCAAAAAGCAATTGAACCACTTTTTAACAGAGCGTAGTTTTTGATTATGTACAACAAATAATTCTTATTTATTATCAATATAAGTATCGAACAGAAAACATCAAAGATCGAATCCAGGATAGTACAACTATAAAAAGTGTGCAGTAAATCGCACACACACACTTTTTACGGCACAAGAGAAGAACACACGGCAGAAGTGAAATTTCAGAAAAATAGCCTACGAAAGAACGAGATAATTATAAAGCAGAGGTTCCCAGACTTTTTTCTCATAGACCACTTTCAAAATTTAGCTGGTTCCGGTGGACGCCCTACAACTACATTTCTACTGTATTCCCAAAACTCGACAAAAAATGTGAAGATTAGATTTCACTACGAAAATTTGCATCGCGCTGAGTTCCAACCACAAATTAATAGTTTCCGAAGAAAAAGTGAGAATTGATTGGTTAATTAATTAATTGATTGTGCTGTGAGTGGATGTCAAAAAAGTAAAGTTGGCCAATCAAAAGCTAGCTTTTACGAGTAACAGTCGCTAATCTTCTTAAAAGATTATCTGCCTACATTGATAGGTGAAGTCAAGCCAACATATTAGTTCTTCCCTATCGAAAGCAAACAAAATTTTCGTGGGCCCCCCCGGTTATGAGTTGTGAACCCCCATTTTTTTGTCACGCCAACGTAGACCCCCGTCGAGTCTCCCGAGCACTAAGAATATAGAGTATCAGGAGCATTAGGATAAATTATTTTATTCAACATTTTAATGAAAAATATTTGCACTTCATATAATAATGTACAAAAACAAAAAAATCCCTAACAAATTGGACACGAAGATTATAGGAAACACAGCATACTTGTATTCTATCTCATTCGCTCGCATGCTAAATCTTATTTATGAATATGTTTGTCTTTTTTTGGTGTCGCTTTTTCGTATCATCTAATTTTCAAATCACAACGGTGCTAAAGAGGTTTTGTTCCAAAAAAAAATCTTGCAGTGAAATGAACATGGCTTGGACTAGACAATGCAATAAGATTCTTTGATCAAGTGGTTAGCGCCATTATATGGAATATGGAAGAATTTCTAAATTTCTGTTGTACTGACCCTACATATTTTATCCGTAGAAGGGCGGAGAAAGAATACTAACCTCTGTGGCCGGGGTCAGCCTGTCGTAAAAGGCGACAAAACAACCCACCCTAGCTACGTGGTAGGGCCTCAAGCCCGTCTGGATGGCGACCACCTTTGGTCTTAAGTATGCCGCCATAATAACCTTGTGTTGTGTTCCGGCATTAGTGACCCAAGTTCCTGTACCCTTATGGGACACCAGCATGTTCGCGATGCCACTGGCGTTGCATACACCTATAGGCGACGGTAACTGCTAAATCCAAAGCGGGCCGTTAGCCTGTCTGCTGTTCTAAAGCAATAAAAAAAAAACATAGTCAAGGGGGCAGGAAGAAAATGGAAGAATTTCTGAAATGGAATATCACCTTTACAGAGCTCAATCTCTTCAGGAGTGAATTCGGGAAGGCGAGATCTTGTATATCCTTCCTTTCTGCTCTTCTCAGCCATGTATTGCTCAATTTTCTTTGGCCATCCACCTTCTTTTGTATATACCGGATGGGTAAATCTAGTGTTCTGTAACATGCATGCTTTTTATATCGCCGTGACGGCTGGACCAGCAGACTAGCTGACGGCCTCAATAGTAAGCAGTTACCGTCGCCTATGATGAGAAATGCTTTTATAATATTAATAATTATTTTAATTGGAAGACACATAATAAACTTGTTTTGTGGTCTGTTGTTGTATGCATGTGTCATGCTATATTTTTGTATTATTGATATCACTCTGATTCCTCAATGAAATTGTACAATTAATTAATTTTTTTATTGCTGTAGGACAGCAAACAGGCTGACGGCCCGCTTAGAATTTAACAGTCACCATCACCTAAGGATGTTTGCAACGCCAGTGGCATCGCGAACACGCTTCTGTCCCATAAAGGTACAGGAACTTGGGTCACTAATGCCGGAACACAACACAAGGTTATTATGGCGGCATACTTAAGACCAAAGGTGGTCAACATCCAGACGGGCTTGAGGCCCTAACACGTAGTGGTGGGTTGTTTTGTCGCCTTTATGACAGGCCGACCCCGGCCGCAGAGGTTAGTATTCTTTCTCCGCCCTTCTACGGATAAAAAATAATTGTTAATAATGGGTGGGTAATGACATGATGAACTTATTGTTAGCCTAAGAACTAGATATTTTGTACAATGTTATACGCGAAATAAAATTTCATTTCATTATGTATATTTGCGGTGCTAAGGGTAACGCATTCGCATAGGGGAACTGGAACTTGGGTCACTTATGCTGGAGCACGACAGAAGGTGATTATGACGGCATATTTAGACATCACCTAGAAAAGAAAAATTCTACGTACCGCATACTCGTGTGCCAGATTCGTTAAATCCTCATCTTCTCCTTCGAACCATAATAAATGGTTAGACATAGACACTTTTCCTGAAAATGAAACGGTATTTTTCAACGATAATAATGTACCTAACTTCTACGAACGCGATTTCATTTTTCAAGTATTAATTATTTATCATCAGCGCTTTACCAACTTATATAAGTGTATAAATGCAGAAATAGACGACCTCGGTGGCGTAACGGATAACGCACTTCGGTACGCTTGCGGAGGTCACGGGTTCGATTCCCGTCTCGCGTCTGGTTGTTTATGTATAATATGTATTTATTTACAAAAAAAAGTATATAAGTAGTATATCAGTTGTCTAGTACCCATAACACAAGTGCTATGCTAGTTAGTTTGGGACTAGATGGCGCTGTGTGAATTGTCACAAAATATTATTATTATTATTATTATAAATAAGTAAACATTTCACAATTGTTATTTATCTAATTACGCTTGACGGTTTTATAAATATTATTGTTAGATCCTTGTATAAAGGGAAGTTGAGATCTCGTCTTCTGATTTTGTAACCTACCCTCACGCTGGGTGAGGTGGTAAAAGCGACCGAGGGGATGAGGGTAGTATCGCGTGAGGCTCTGTAATGCACGGATCCGTCGACGTTCGACCTCCCTGAAGACCACACTGCGTTGTTCGCAATTGGCAATCGATAATATTATCTTATTAGCCTGATTAGGATAACGCCTGAATAAATTTTTAAAGCAACTTTTAATAAGACAAATGTATGGTAGTTAAAACAAAGAACACGTTTCAGTGACAATCTATCTATATATATAAAAATGAATGTTTGTCTGTATGTCCGTTATAGAATCTTAAATTATGCATTTGATTATCATGATCTTCAGTAAAGTGTTGTGCATGAGCCCACAAAGGTTTCTGAGTTGGTACAACCAATCTTTGACAGATAAATCCATGTTTTAATATTAAGGATGTATCGAAAAAGTTTTGCATCTTTGCATAAAAACTCTTTCCTTTATATTACGAACATTTTTATCATAATTATCTAGCTTGATTCGATAATAATATATTTAAAAATTAGAATTTAAGATCTTTTTTATTTTTATATTTGGGAGCGTTTTTCGAATAATTTTGTGCATTTCATTGTGAGTTAAATTAATTTAGATAAATAATTAAAAATAATTGTATTTTCGTAATTTTTATAAATGTATATAATATTATATTTAATAATACGCACCACATGGAAAAACAAGAAATATTGTGTATCCCACAGCACTTCAATAAATATCGAATTCAAACGAAAAGCTGCAATGTCACAATTTTTTCGACATAAACATAATCAATAAAATGACTCGGAATAAATTAAATATTTGTATAACGTATTTGCTTCAAATTTATTTTAGTAAGTAGCGTAGCAACGCACGCAAGGTACAGCTAGTTTGAAATAAAAAGTAAAAAATAACAACAGTAAAAAAACATGCTTTAATGATAAATCGAACTAAAAAATGATGAATAATTCTGAATAAAGGAAGAAATTAATGAACGAAAAATATTAGTATTACTGTGAAAAAGGGGCGTTGTGGGGAGCTCGATAAATCAGTTTTTGAAAATATTCGATGGGTACGATTAGTCCAAAAAAGGTACGAAAGATATGGCAGGACATAAAGCATTATTATCCGTGGAAGGGCGGAGAAAGAATACTGACCTCTGAGGCTAGGGTCGGCCTGTCGTAAAAGGCGACAAAACAACCCACCCTAGCTACGTGGTAGGGCCTCAAGCTCGTCTGGATGGCGACCACCTTTAGTCTTAAGTATGCCGCCATAATAACCTTATGTTGTGTTCCGGCATTAGTGACCCGTTCCTGTACCCTTATGGGACAGCAGCGTGTTCGCGATGCCACTGGCGTTGCAAGCACCCATAGACGACGGTAACTGCTAAATTCAAAGCGGGCCGTCAGCCTGTCTGCTGACCTACAGCAATTTAAAAAAAAGCGCCACACGCTTTTTTGACAATAATACTTAAAATTTCGTTCATTATTTTATTCTTATATTAATTTTTTTATCACTTTTTAGTTCGATTTATCATTAAAGCTGGTTATCTATTTTTTTAATTTACACTTACCATGATATTTTGGTTTGAATTCTTCATTATAAATCCTCCAAGCCCTGGCATGAGCCAGCAAAGTGTACTTTCCACAAAGATACGTGGAGTGATCAGGGTCCTTGACCCCTGGGGCCATTAAACCAGTATTATACGCAAGATCACACATAATGGAAGGTTCGTTAATGGTTATCCAAGTTTCGACTCTGTCAGCGTATAGGCTGAAGACTACCCTCGCGTATTCAGCGAACCAGTCTTGTATGAGCGGATTCGTCCAGCCACCTATAAGGGTTATAGCGTTCTTTATACGTCTGCGCAAGGTTGTCCTTGATCCACGGAGCGAATCGGGTGTTGCAATAATTAGTCACAATTAATTACTGACATTCAAGGTTGTAATCAAGGGCGCTGCCCTTTGGGAAGGATAGCAGCATTTTTCTTCGTGTAGGAGCAGAGTAAGAATACTGACCCCAGCGGCAGGAATCGGTTTGACGTAAAAAGCGACAAAACAGCCCCTACCTAGATGATAGGGCCCAAGCGTTTTGATGGCAATCACCTCTGGTGTTTAAGTATGCCGTCATAATAACCTTGCATTGTATTCTTTGGCATACGGCTGGCAGTATCACTTTTTATTTTTTATTTTATCCAGGCGTAGCAGTGAATGTAATTCAATAATGCAATTTGAGTGACGATTCTAGCACATTCTGCAATTGTTTCTCATTTTCATTGGTATAAAATCCATAGACTAGGCGATCGATAATACTTACTGATATATTGCACTTCATCTTATTTTGGATCCAAAGATGCTTCCCAACGTAAAATTTCTGTTGTATAGCATTAGTGAATTCTTTTCATTGTTTAAAGATCGAAATATTTGCTGTAATTGAAGAAAAAATAATTACCTAAATTCTGTAGCCTCTGTGGCAGATCCCAGTGGTATAACGTGATTATTGGTTCAATACCCTTTTCAAGTAGACCGTCTATTAGGTTATTGTAATATTGTTTTCCGTCTTCACTTATATAATTTGAGAAACCGTTTGGTAGTAGACGAGACCAGCTTATAGAAAATCTGAAAACAAAAGTACATGAAGATGAAAGTAGAAAGGTTTTAATGCTACGATCACAGTAATAACACTGCGGTCTTATGTGGATATCTACACCTTTCAAGTTTTTAAGAGTGAGTTGTACTCCCACGTAGGGTTACCTACCTTAATCTTATAAGCGGTTCTTAGCAGTTACAATTTTACACTTAGAAGCTTATGTATGCAGTTGTCTGTTGATTGTCTCATTGCGAGATTATAACACAAGCAGGAGCGGAACACTAACTCCTGCGGCCGGGTTCGACCTGTCATAAAAGGCGACAAAATAATTCTTGCTTAGTATTTAGATAATTTTGCGTTTGTTACCTGTAAAACTGCAAGCTCAATTCAGAAGCCATTTCGATATCTCTTTTCCATAAATGATAAGAATCGCAAGCAACATCTCCGTTATCGCTATTGCTTATAACATCAGGGTAGTCATGCGTGAGTTTATCCCATATATTTATTGATTTATCTGTAGAGATGTGGAAAATAGGAAAGTAAACAAAAAAATTAATGGGTGATTTTTCAAGCATCTGGTTTCAAATTTTAAGAATAACAGAGAAGTTGGAAAGAAATATACCTATAATTTTATTATTGGGGATTAAAAATCGACCTTTGCCATTTACTTTTTAAAGATTATTTCATGTTAAAATTGGCCACGACTACGTTTTAGGTGATTCATACTAGAAGTACATACATAAAATAATCTTTAATTAACAAGGATTGATTTTTATCACAATAAAAAGTTTAAACTTGTAAAAATCTGTTATGTGGTACTATAATTATTATAGTAGAGTTAGATTTATCAACGAGCCACTTAAGTTCGAGCTTCCAGATTCGATTGCGAGCGAGGTAAATTCGGAATTCGACTATTTTGTTAGTTGGTTCTGTTATCTATACTTAAACTCGTAGTGCCTTCAATACCATGAGATCCGTACTGTGCTGCCGAATTTTAAAGATCGACTTGCGTACACGACTGTTGCACTGTTGCATTTGGCCTATACTTCTGTACGGATGCGAGTCTTGGACTATTAAAGAAGACCTCAGGAAGCGAATTGAAGCTTTTGAAATGTGGGCATACAGGCGTATGTTGAGGATAAGTTGGACGCATAGAGTCACAAATGAGGAGGTTCTGCGGCGAGCTGGACGGAAAAGGGAACTTTTGTCTATCATCAAGAGACGAAAAACTGCATATCTCGGTCACGTGCTCAGGCACGATAGATATAGCCTCTTGCAACTTATAATGATGGGCAAGGTTTCCGGTAAACGTCGAGTTGGTCGGAGAAAGAAGTCGTGGCTCCGTAACATCCGAGAGTGAACTGGAATAGCGAGCGTATCCAAATTGTTTCGACTCGCTAAGGACAGGCAACGATTCCAGAAGTTGGTAGCCAACCTTCACTAGTTGGAAAGGCACTTGAAGAAGAAGAATACTCGTATAAGGAAAATGGTATGGTAATGGTATTATTGGTAATTCGACGTTTTCCTGTTACGAGGGACTGCTGCGATAAATACATATACTCGTATAAGGAAAATGGGGTCCCTTCGACTCACCATCACAACAAAACTACTGAACATTGGACTACTATCAACACGGAATTTTTCGTAGATGGTTATAGGCTATTATATTATTTTTTGAATTCCATCGAGACTTTCTCATTTATGTTCGATTTATTTTTGTCTGTTATTCGCCCAGCATTATAATATGGCTAGTGTTATAATATGCACAGAGATGAAAATTAAGCAACGATGCATACCGTCGTGGGAATTTAGGTCCGAAGATGATCGATCATCTATCAATTATTCAAGAACTCCCGCTCTTGTCAATGAAGGATCTTCCAGTCCTCTGCCCCTATTTTTTATTTAGTCGCCTATAGGTGGTTGTGATGCCAAGGGCATCACGAACACACTGCTGTTAGGGGTACAGGAACTAGGGTCACTAATGCCGGAAGACAACACAAGTTTATTATGGCGGCACACTTAGGACCAAAGGTGGTTCACAGATTTCTTTTAGTCTATGTAAAAGACCCGTGGACTTCAGATTTAGACTTATGTTAGTTGCCTTTTACGCATTAGGAATTTCCTACGCCGGAACTAAGAGTAGGCATTCTTCAGACCAGGAAATCAAAGTCAAGAATCTTTGTTGTAAACATATCAGGTCTTAGAATGGGTTTCTTTAGACTTAATGTTTTAATTTTGTTTACAATTATAGCTCATTACATCCCAATACTAGGCGCGGAACTTCCCCTAGAGGATTCGGCAGTATACCCAAGCTTGTTTACAGCGGACTGGAGGATTATGCACAGCGATGATTTCGGTGTGCTGGTTTCCTCACGATGATTTCCTTCTCGGCCGGTAATTGGGAATGCAAATCCAAGACAAACTGCGCAAACGATACATGTTCTCGAAGGATTCGAACGCGTTATCGTTATCTCTAGATCTGATATCAATAAGCTACCATTCATATCCGTACCAGTCTATCCGTGCAGGGGCGGAGAAATAATACTAACCTCTGTGGCCGGGGTCGGCCTGTCGTAAAAGGCGACAAAACAACCCACCCTAGCTACGTGGTAGGGCCTCAAGCCCGTCTGGATGGCGACCACCTTTAGTCTTAAGTATGCCGCCATAATAACCTTGTGTTGTGTTCCGGCATTAGTGACCCATGTTCCGGTATTCTTATGTGGCAGCAGCGTGTTCGCGATGCCACTGGCGTTGCATACACCTATAGGCGACGGTAACTGCTAAATCCTAAGCGGGCCTGTCTGCTGTTCTATATCAATAAAAAAAAAAATTTTTTCTTTGTACTATGCCAGTCACAGACTGAGTGCACCGTACAATAGATGAGTGGGATAGTTCGAGAGCAGTGGATTGTATGAAAGGGGAGAGAGATGAGCGGTGGTTAGAGATATGCAACGCCTTGCAGTGGTTACCCGGTTCGGTTCAGAGCCGCTCGCGGAGGAAATACGCGGCACCAGCTAAATGTCACAAAACTAGACACGGAATACATAATGTTATGGCACGGCCAATGAGAGTAAGTTTGGAATAACGGCGCAAAGAGTGGTCTTCGAGGAGGTCGAATGTTGACCGGCCCGCGCGTTTAGAGGCTTACGGGATACTACCCTCGTCCCACGGTCGTTTTTATCATTCACCTTACCGAGAGTGAGGATCTATAACAAAATCAGGGGGCGTTATGTAAATTACTCTTTATACAAGGATCGAACACTTGTTTAATATAATTTTATCTATAATATTGTCATTTGATGGAAATACTTTTATTATTATTTATCTGTACATTATTTTTATGATCGGTTTGAATAGGTTAAGGCTGAAAAAAATTGTTCTGATAATAAAAATCACTTAAAATTTAAATACAATGTTGATAATTGTTTTATTGCAAATATTTCCTTAAGAATCGTGACCAGCTGCTGGTTTTATAGTAATTATTTGTATCATTATATTTTGCAAATTATCATAACAATAATACTACTATGTTCATATTTTACAAGGTTATAGTTATACTAAGACTAGCTGCGCCCCGCGGTTTCACCCGCGTGGTGATGGAATATTGTGATAATAATGATAGAAAGTATTTAATTTTTTCGTAAATTTTTCAAATTGTCCAAATGATGTAGTGCAAAAGACAAAGTTTATCTACTTTAAATATCAGATGCGATAAAAGTATTTATTTTGATATTTATTACTACCAAAGGTGCGTTAGAAATAAATTATCAATTTTTATTGTATTTGTGGTTCACTATTTCGGCGATAACGGTTTACACATAAAAGATAGATATAATATATATGCTGTCGCGGGCTTTTTTGTAGGACTATTTAAGATAAATATTTCCATTATACATGTCGGCGCCAAACCAAAGGAGGCTGGTATCAAAATAGAGACGCGCGAAATGTAAACAAACCAAACACGAAAACAAAGCAGCTGTTAGCAAAAAATATGTTTACGTTAAAAATATCTTTGTCGGCTGACATGTCGGCGCGTTATCAAAGGACAGCGGTATCAAAATAAAGTCTCACGAAACGTAAACAACTCTTTGTCGGCGTAATAGCGAAATACGGCGGCACCAAGATCAAATAGTATAATTATTTAACAAACACAAAAACATGTTTACATAAATATTATTTAGGGGAATAAGCCCATCTTTGAGAATACCGACTGGAAAATCCCGAGCACATATTGTTTACCTCAGAATTTCGTATAAATACGAGGTCTCTGGCAGTACACAAGTCAGTCAAGTACTAACCGCCGATACGAATCGTCACCTATACGCGCCTCAAAGAATCGGCTCTGGTAAATATTGTGAATAAACTTCATACTAGTAACCAAGTTTGTGTTTTGCTTCACTCACCATGAATACTAACGATGTTGTCGAAGATAGTGGCGCCAGCTCTGCTGGTGCCACGCATTTTTAAAACATTATTATCACCGAGCACCCGTCATCAGAAGTGGGATTGAGACCACTCTCAATCCCAACCATTGCCTCATCGGTTCATCCATCTTCTGGAGATCAGCAGATACAACTGGCTGGACGAATACCGCTAGACGTGTCATCAAACTCCTCGACGGCGGGACCAGCAGCAGAACAAATTACAAGTTCCCGATTGCAATTGAGCATGCCGTACGTAATTCAACTGTGAGTGAAATACTACCACAATTTTTGATGTAATTAATGGAGACTATGCAGAAAATGGCAGAGCACTTATGTGCTTCGTCTACCAAAACAAAAATAAGGATCAAGGAGTATTTACCATAATTTGATCCGGACACCCACATCGGTATACGAAAATACTGCTAGCATATAGATCAAGTAATTGAAGTATACAAACTGAATAATTTTGATGATACAAATGTGAAATGATGGTCACTACTACAACGTGAAGAGATGCAAAAAAAAAAGCAATCACCACCGTAATCAAGGTGATCAGTTGACTGTACTGACGGAAAAAGAATCACCTATGCATCAGGATCCTACCGCACAATCAACCGATGATATTACACCAAACTCGCGATAAGGATTGCAAATACAGCCAAACCACGATCTACTGGATGAAGACAATTCATCACAATAAAGTGTAAGTAAATTTGATAATTGTAAATAACACCACGAGAGCCTCTTATACAAATAAATCTACGAGAATCTTCGAGTATTCTACGAGAACTTTCGAGTATTCTACGAGAACTTTCGAGTATTCTACGAGAATCTCCAAAAACTCTACGAGAACCTTTTCAACCTTTAGTTACCTTACTAGCATGGCTATCTCAAACTTACATGACAGTTCTGTTCGTGTAATAACTAAGACAAAGCAACGCAAGTTGCTTACAGATGCTCTACTCAGAGGAACTTCTTTCTATTTTCGCAGGTCAATGATAATCTACGAGAACCTACATGAATCTGCGAGGATCCTCAACAAATTACAAGAATCCATTACATCTGCTTTACCTGGAAAAAGAACCTTTGGGTTCTTAACTTCTTCCATTAACTACTTGAAGGGAATCGGTCAATTTCCTGCATTATCTTTGACCAAACTGGTGGCTATTACCACCATCGATGACATCCGAGTAGAAGAACTACACTTTTACAAACTGCCAGATAATCAAATGTCCACTAACGTTTTGGTCAACATGGATTTAATGTATGAAACAAACCTCAGCATTATTATCACATCAAGTAGAACAAAACTTATCCATCAGAAACCAGTCAATCATGTGAGCAACAACAATCCAGTGTTCAACGATTTAGATACTGCAATGCATGCTCTGTTTATCAACGATGTATCAACCGGGCACATCACCAATCCTTGGAACCATGGCGCAGGTATATGTTGATGACGTATTAAGCAAATATGCAGATTTTTATCAAGGATTGTCAAATCTCGAGGAAATTCTCATAACTCTACAAGACACATAATATCTGACGGACAAGTAAGACCAAGTTCACGAAATGGTGAAGCTCTCGTCAAGGAACCATTACCTAAAACCGTCAAATAAGTACGACAGTTCAATGGTTTGGCGGGATATTTCAGAAAATATATTCCAGACTTCTCCAGAATTGTGGCGCCTTTATATGAGTTGACAAAGCAAGGTGTCAAATGTAAATGGGAACACAAGCACGATAAAGCACGAAACATGATCATAGAATGTCTGACACCTACTCCAGTACTATGTCCGAAGAAACTGCACCTATACAACTATATACTGACGCAAGTAGCCTTGGATTTGGCGCAGTGCTAGTTCAATTAATTAATGGACATCAACACGCAGTGGCATTTATGAGCATGAGGACCACTGAAGCGCAAAGCCGTTATCATTCATATGAACTAGAGACCTTAGCGGTAGTACGCGCTATAAAGCACTTACATCAATATCTTTATGGTCGTAAATTCACCGTGATAACTAACTATAACGCACTTAAGGCATCGATACATAAAAAGGATCTACTACCAGGAATTCACCGCTGGTGGGCATTCTTACAAAACTATGATTTCGAAGTAGAATACCGTAAGGGCGAGCGGCTACAACATGCTGATTTCTTCAGTCGAAAACCTAAGTGAACTAGCCTTTAACGTCATGGCAAAGGATTTTAACTGGCTAAAAGTTGAACAACGAAGGGACGAAGAACTACGACCAATAATGGACACTTTAAGAGAAGACAACCTAGTTGAAGGCTACACCTTAGAAAAAGACGTCCTAAAAAAAAAAAAAAAAAAAAAAAAAAGTTAATGACCCTATCACTGGACTTCAGCTTTGCACAGTGGTACCAAAAAGCTTTCAATGGAGCATCATTAATTCTTTTCACACTGCATTGAAACACCCTGGTTGGGAGAAAACACTGCAGAAAATCAAAGATACCTACTAGTTCAATAAAATGAGTTCTACAGTCCGAAGATTTGTCGACAACTGTGTGATATGCAGGACATCAAAAGGAACGCCAGGAACAGTTCAAGCACAACTACATCCAATACAGAAACCTGCCGCTTTCCAAGTGATTCATATGGATATAACAGGAAAACTAGGAACTCATAACGATATGTCATCGTTACTATTAACGCCTTCACAAAATATGTTTTATTTTATTTCACCATCAACAAAAAACCCACATAGCACACTTGCCGCTTTGAAACGCACAGTGTACCTGTTTGGAACTCCAACACAAATCATTATTGACGGAGGAAGAGAATTTCTTGGTGAGTTTAAGGATTATTGTGAATATACTGGAATAAATATTCACGCAATAGCACCAGGAATTAGCCGAGCGAACGGACAAGTGGAAAAAGTGGTAGTAACTACGAAGAATGCATTGAATATGATCAAGAATTACGAGACAGAATCGTGGTACACTACTCTCGAAGAACTCCAGTTAGCTATGAATTGTACACCTCATCGCATTACCAAAGTAGCGCCGCTCACACTCATCACTCAGAGAAAACATTGCGCACCCCCTGAACTTCTGAATCTAGTAAATGTTGACAGCCAAAGTATCAAGATGGAAGCACTCACTCAGCATGTACAACAGAAGATGTCTCAAGCTAATGAACAGAACAGACTACGCTTTAACTTACGAAAAGCTAAGATACGTCCCTTTGAGATAGGAGACTATGTTTTAATTAAAAATAATCCACGTAATCAAAATACTTTAGATCTGAATTTCAGCGAACCTTATGAAGTTTCCAAGATATTGGAAAATGACTGCTATTTGGTAAAGATAGTCGTCGGCAGAGGACGTCCTAGGAAAGTTGCTCACGATCAACTCCATCGTGCCCCACAACCCGGTGATCAGAAAACCGAGTCGGCGCGAGATTGCTCACCAACTCCACAAGAAATCACTACAGTACCATC
The DNA here is from genome assembly GCA_963693495.1 of Malacosoma neustria. Classification (NCBI taxonomy): domain Eukaryota; kingdom Metazoa; phylum Arthropoda; class Insecta; order Lepidoptera; family Lasiocampidae; genus Malacosoma; species Malacosoma neustria. The sequence continues at coordinate 10,835,072 of OY856394.1, forward strand.
CTGTTTCAAGCCTTCTACACCATCTGCAGAGCCACCACCATCGAATGATAATGCAATTATTACTTCATATAATTAACATGTGAGTATCTTAATTAATAAACATATTTATAACAAATATCACGCAACAAAAACACATAACACACAAAATAATCATTCGCCGAGAATCTCCGAGATCCTTCGAGAACCTCCGAGAATCCTTCGAGAAACTCCGAGATCCTTCGAGAATCCCCGAGATACTCCGAGATCCTTCGAGAATCCCCGAGATACTCCGAGATCCTACGAGAATCCCCGAGATCCTTCGAGAACCTCCGAGATACTCCGAGATCCTTCGAGAAAATCAAAAACTTCTTACTACAAAATTATTGAGCTTTTGTTAAGCCTCAATTTTATTAACAAGCGAGATGTTAACATCTCAATAAACCACACATGTTAGATGTGTCTATTTTCTAATTATTATCAAGCAATATCTATTGCTTACATATACCAAACTCAGGGCAAATAACTTTCATTACAGACAAACACAACGAGGCTGGTGCAGAGCACGCACCGCCTGTCAGTATGGCCGTGTCGGCGCCAAACCAAAGGAGGCTGGTATCAAAATAGAGACGCGCGAAATGTAAACAAACCAAACACGAAAACAAAGCAGCTGTTAGCAAAAAATATGTTTACGTTAAAAATATCTTTGTCGGCTGACATGTCGGCGCGTTATCAAAGGACAGCGGTATCAAAATAAAGTCTCACGAAACGTAAACAACTCTTTGTCGGCGTAATAGCGAAATACGGCGGCACCAAGATCAAATAGTATAATTATTTAACAAACACAAAAACATGTTTACATAAATATTATTTAGGGGAATAAGCCCATCTTTGAGAATACCGACTGGAAAATCCCGAGCACATATTGTTTACCTCAGAATTTCGTATAAATACGAGGTCTCTGGCAGTACACAAGTCAGTCAAGTACTAACCGCCGATACGAATCGTCACCTATACGCGCCTCAAAGAATCGGCTCTGGTAAATATTGTGAATAAACTTCATACTAGTAACCAAGTTTGTGTTTTGCTTCACTCACCATGAATACTAACGATGTTGTCGAAGATAGTGGCGCCAGCTCTGCTGGTGCCACGCATTTTTAAAACATTATTATCACCGAGCACCCGTCATACATTATATACGAGGAACTCCAACGGTTTTTGCGGCGCACGCCAGAATAGCTCGCAAATGGCAGATATATATATATATATATATATATATATATATATATATATATATATATATATATATATATATATATATATATATATATAATTGGAATCTCGGAATCGGCTCCAACAATTTTCATGAAATTTAGTATACGGGGGGTTTCGGGGGCGATAAATCGATCTAGCTAGGAATTATTTCTAGAAAATGTCAAAAGGTGGCGTTTGAGTAGTCCCAATTTAAACTGAAAAATGACTCTTCCTGACATCTATCGGCGAATAATAATACTATTTATATACTATGCTTTAACGACACAACAACACTAAAGCTATTCCAGCAGATGGCGTAGTTAAGTAACACGAAGTCAATGAGTGTTTGCTTTGAGGTTAGACTAAGAAAATTAATTGTTAATTTCCAAAAAACACAATTTATAAAAAACAAAAATACCGAGCAAAGCTCGGTCATCCAGATATTGTATAGATAATGAGGGTAAATATTTTGATTAAATAATATGTTACACTTTAGAAGAAAACAAATTTTAATTTTTCAGTGCAAATCGGCAGGTTCATACTTTAACCCTTAAACACACACTGCCATGTGTTTGATACACACAAGTACATACATATATCTATATCAATATGTTTTGATTATGGTTAAAGTCTATGGTCAAACTGAGTAGATTATTAGAGATTAAGAGCATTGCTTAGAATTGATAGAACCTTAAACCCGTCTGGATGGAAAGAACCTCTAGCTCTTACCATGCCGCTATAATAGAATTGTGTTGTGTTGCGGTATAAGCAACGCAGTTTCCAGGTCCTTACGTAGACGGCAGCGTGTTATTTGTGCTTCTGGCGTTGCAAACATCCATAGGCAAAAGTAACTGCTATTATTAAGTGATAATGTACCTGCTGTTACGCCCCAATATAAAATTTATTATGGTCGTATTTCAATCACTAGTAAGATATAATAATATATATAGATAAGATTTTATTCTCTCTAATTTTATAATTGTTGGCCTTGTTTCTATCGCTGAACACAGACTGACGGCCCACTTAATAGCAGTTTCCATCGCCTATAGATTTGCGACACCAAACTCATCACTAACATGCTGCTGTCCGTATAGACGTGCTGGAACCTAATACGGGCTTATGGTATAAAATAAGGTTGCCCTTACCACTTGCATTCCATCCTCCTTCGATCTGGTATGACGATGAAGCTGCTCCAAACACGAAGTTTGGGGGGAATTTTAGATCTTTACATACTGCCGTTGATAGGACGCTGTAAATGTACATAAAGCGTATATATATATACATGTCTAAGCGTGTACAGGTAGACCCAAAAAGTGGGTTCACATCGTAAAGGATAATATTCGTACCAACTCACTACCAGGGATGCCGTATGCCGCAAGAAATGGAGAAGAAAATATCAGAAAGCGGGCCCTGGACACCAAGGCAGAAATTTAGGTTGCAATCGGGATTTAATTCTAAGATGATGGTGAGCGATATGCCATAATAATTTAAGCTTTAATTATGAAAAGATTTAGATAAATTAGATTTATTCCAGTCAGCCAGCTAATTAATATTATTATATTATTAATCAAAAGGAATAAATAAATTAGCAATCTAGGATGGACCTATTCAGATGTCTGCCCCGACTGACACAGCTTATCCGTGCAATGGCGGAGAAAGAATACTAACCTCTAGTTATCGGGGTCGGCCTGTCGTAAAATACGACAAAACAACCCACCCTAGCTACGTGGTAGGGTCCCAAGCCCGTCTGGATGGCGACCACATTTGGTCTTATGTATGCCGCCATAGTAACCCTTATGGGACAGCAGCGTGTTCGCGATGTGTAAACACCCATAGGAAACGATAACTGCTAAATTCTAAGCGGGCCGTCAGCCTGTCTGCTGTCCTGCAGCAATAAAAAAGCTTATATAACACTTACAGCCTGATCACAAATTAAAATATAAATTTTTGTCTAATTAAATAAATACCAAACAAATAAACAAACAGCGACATCTAATTTATTAAGTAAGTAAGTAGCACAGCGTTAGTGCTAATCTAGTTAAGAAAAGTAAAAGGGGCCATCCATAAATTACGTCACACGAATTTTAGGCCTTTATACCCGACCATGTCACAGTTTGTCACATTTTTAGAACCTCCTCCAGGCCTCCAGGGGGGCCTGATGTGACGTTACACATTTTTCCTTTATTTTATGCATGTATTTAAAAATAATCAATAGAAAAAAGTTATTTTAATTTTTCTCTTATTTTTATTAAATAATCGTTAATAAAATTAACATAAAGTCAAATATTTTAGATAACAGAGAAAGCAAACCACTAAGTAGTTAGGAAATAATAAACGACTAATTATGTTAATTAAAGATACGAAAATATCCTGGTGTCCTTGGACCCACTCCTTCATATTAATTCATATCGTGACGTCACAAAGCTTTTGACCTCTTTTAAAAAATATATAAATCATAATAATATTATTAAAAAACTGGTTCTTTTTATGTATATTTTTAAAAGAAAACAGGTATATATTTTTAATGAACATATTTTTATAGCTCCATTAAAAAGATTAATCAGATATTCGTTATTCTATAATCTTAACAATAATTTATCATTAGTGAGATATTAGTAATTTATCGATTTAGTAAATATAATCATACCTGAACACGACTATCAACAATGCAGACATATCGCTTTCTGAATTATTATGATAAACTTATCTCATATAAAGACGACGAGATGGTGGGTGGGTGATGCGTAATGAAGCCTCATAAATTGACAATTTATGGGTTGCGGTACTTTTATAGCTACTTAAGAATCATATATTACTGGAATTTTGTACATTCCTGGGATGAAAAAACATCGCAAAATCTCATAATCAAATCAATTCTTATTTTTAGATATAAGCAGTGTTGGATTAAGCAAGTGCGGGGCCTGTAGCAAATTCTATTTGGCCTTTGAGCCCTTGATCTGCTAGGGGTTCTTAAGTAACTAAAGTGGAAAAAAAACCCATTCGATAATACCTCAATCGTTTATTTGCCGTCTATGCGTTTTATTTGTTTTTGTATACTCAGGCTGAGATGATCTGGTTTAAACCAGAGGCCCCCGTATATTTAAATGTACGGGGGCTTCTTTTGCGCGAGGCCCGTAGCAATTGCTACCGTTGCTACGTGGTTAATCCTACACTGGATATAAGTGTAGATTATTACATAAATATATAAATTATAATAATATTATGAGACCAGGCAAACGTTGTTCTGCCATATAAATAAAAAAAAAATAGCCTATTACGTTCTTCTTCAAGGTCCCATCTATCTCTATACTGAGATCCATCAAATTTCATTTAGCGGTTTAGGCGTGAAAACGTAACAGACATACTTTCACATTTATGATATTAGTAGTGATTTAAATTTTGATTATATATTACTATTTTCTTGATTATGATTGTTATTTTCTTGTGTGTGCAGGATTGATTAGGAAAGGCCTCGTTGCAAAAAGATGCGCAAAAGTTGTAAATCCCAACAATAAAAAGAAATCCAAAAATAGAGTATTATCCCAGGATGTGATAATACTCTATAATGTCCGTCTCTTGTGAAAAAGTGATAGTTTTATTAATCTATTTCTCGAGTTCTCCCTTATTTTCTGTGATTATCTTCCTTTTATATCCTACCCTTATTATATTATCTTAATATATCTCCGAGTCAGTTAATCCACATCCTGTGAAATTTATCCAACTGTGCTAATGTGTAATAAATAATTCATCATCATCTCAGCGATGAATCCCGGTTGCAGCCCAAACTCTCGCTTCGGCGCCCGGGGTCCGCTTTCCGACTTTTTCTTCTCCACTTCGCACGGTCTTCAGCATCCCTGGTAGTGAGACCATTGGCACGCATATCACCCTTTACGACGTCAAGCCAGCACTTTTTGGGTCTACCCCTCCTGCCGGGGCCCGGCGGAAGCGGCATGGCCAGACATTTGTTTCCCACGTAAGCATCCGGTTGCCGTAAAACGTGGCCGTACCATCGGAGCCGACACTCCTGCAATTTATCCGCAATGTCACGGACATGAAGGCTGCCGCGAATGCGGGAGTTCCTAACGCGGTCCTTCCGCGTCACTCCACACATCCACCGCAGCATATTCATCTCCGTGACACGCAGTTCTTGCTTGTGTCGCTCTAACACCGGCCACGCTTCACAACCGTATAAAAGGACAGGTCTAATGATGGTCTTATAAACCTGTCCCTTCAACTTTACCGGCATCTTGGGGTCACAAATGACACCAGTTACCTCACGCCATTTGGCCCACGCGGCAGCAATGCGTGCCTTGACGTCGCAATCGATGTCACCGGATGCATGAAACACAGATCCCAGGTATTTCACAAGGTCCGTGCGCTCGACTGTGTTGCCGTCTATGCGTACGGGTGTGGGATCTGTGGAGTTACAGGCCAAGTACTCGGTCTTCGCCACATTGAGCTTCAGACCACCGTTCTCAAGCGACTCTTTCCACGCCTTCACACGTCGCACCAGCCTACCCCTGTCCGAATCTGCCAGCGCGATATCATCAGCATACATGAGCAACCACGGGGGCTGCTCATGTGAGTTTCTGATGCTGTCTGACAATACGTCTAATACCACGCTAAACAGAAACGGACTAAGGACGGATCCTTGGTGCACCCCGACGGTGATGGGGAAAGGTTTTGTGTCGCCAACAGCGGTCCGAACAACGGAATCGGAGTCACGGTACATGTCTCGGATGATGTCAACATAGGCCTCTGGAATCCCTTTGGACCGCAATGCCCACCAGATTATCGCGCGAGGAATACAGTCGAAGGCCTTCTGCAAGTCGAGAAACAGGCAATGCAGAGGCGTATTCTTCGCCCTGTATTTCTCCGCGACAGTCCTTAGAGCAAAAACAGGGTCCATTGTCCCGTGACCAGGGCGAAACCCATATTGACAATCCGAGACAGTGCACTCCTGTCGAATCCGAGAGTCGATAACCCTTTCGAAGAGCTTCATGGTGTGGGACATGACCTTAACTCCTCGGTAACTACCGCACTCCTGCACCGACCCCTTGCCTTTGAAGACTGGAGTAATGATACTCAGTCTCCATTGGCTCGGGATCGTACCGGTGAGGAGTGTCCGGTTGAAAAGGTCTGTTAAAATGCCCACACCACGCGAGCCCATCGCCTTCCAGGCTTCGATGGGGACTCCATCGGATCCAACAGCTTTCCGATTCTTCATGCGGCGAAGACAATTCTGGACTTCTGCAGGCGTTATCAGTGGCACTAGTCCTTGATTCGGAGGAAGATCAGGCGGCTGCACCTCTTTGTGCTGCGTGTTCAGCAGCTCGTGGAAATACGAGCGCCATCTCTCCTTCACCGCGAGGTCCTCGCATAGCAGATTGCCCACAGGGTCTTTTACACAGCGGCACTTGGAAATGTCCTGTGCCGCTTTGACCCTGGAGCGCGCCAACTTGTAGATGAGCTTCTGCCCCTCAGACGATTCCAACTTATCGTAAAGTGGTTGTAAGTGGTCTCGCCTGGCTCTGGCAACAGCTCTCTTAGTGGCGCGCTTTGCTACCCGGTATGCGTCGCGGTCTTCAGGAGATCTGGACGCTTGCCACTTCTTAAAGAGGGCTTTCTTCGCTCTAGTCTCCCTCTGGACTGTGTCGTTCCACCACCATGTCTCCTTGTCACACTTGCGACCACCCTTAGACACCCCAAGCACCTCCTTCGCCGACCCAAGGATAGCCGCCTGAATCTTGTCCCAGTAAGCCTGAACTGGTTCGCCCATACCACCGGTGCACTTGTCACCGACGGCTAAGGCGAACTCCTGGGACGTGACTTCATCAAGCAGCCACCACCTGATTCGGCGCTGAACGCGCTCGGTATACGTGTCTTTAGGCTTAGCGCAGAGGTCCATGACAAGAAGACGATGTTGTGCAGTGAGACTCTCACCGGGTATGACCTTGCAGTTGGCTACTTTGCTGATGTGGTGTCTCCTAGTGAGTAGGAAGTCGATTTGGGTAGCATTCCTCCCGCTCCTGTAGGTGATGAGATGCTCGGGTCTCTTTTTGAAATACGTGTTCACGATGGCAAGGTCGGCCGCCGCACACGCATTGAGGATGTCCTCCCCTTCTGCGTTGCGGCTGCCGTACCCAAATCCACCGTGAACACGCTCGAATTCCCCACACTCATCACCCACATGACCGTTCAGATCACCCCCCAAAACGATCCCCTGTGATAATGGGATTCCACGGAGCACTTCTCCGAGTAAATTCCAAAACGCTATTTTATCGGCGTCGTCACAACCGGCCTGTGGCGCATAGGCACTTATCAAGTGGGTAACTACCCCATCGATAAGCACCCTAACGACCATAAGTCGGTCGCTATGACGTTTCACTTCCAAAATGTCGTTCTGGAACTCCTCCGAGAGCACTATGGCAACCCCATTCTCCCCACCAGGTGCACCTGTGTAGATCAGCTTGTAGCCATTCCCAATGAACCGGGATCTGCTGGCCTTCCACCGAGTCTCCTGCAGGAACGCCACGGCCACCCTCCGCCTGGAGAGCACATCGGCCAACTCTCTCGCGCGTCCGGTTAACGTGCCTATGTTCCATGTTGCGAAGCGGATCTTTCGAGATGTTTGGGCTGCGTGAGTTGGGGCTAGCGTCGTTAGCCGTGCCCGCCCATGACACGGTAGCCCTTGTCCACTTCTCACAAGAGTCGGGCGAAGCTCTTGCGCGCCGTTATGCGGCGGCGCCCTAGCCCTTATACGATCTCGCATTCGTGTTCTGTCCATATGATTTGGCAGATTTGGCTTTTACGGGGGCGACTGCCGTCTGACCCCCCAACCCCAAAAGGAAAGCCGTCGTCAGAGCCTCGTCCGTTATTCAGCAGGGTGCGCCGACTTGCAGGTGAGGTTGACTTGGGCCCCGAAGATGTTGGTAGGGCCCCTTACACCCCAATGTGTAATAAATAATTAACAGCTCATAATGTCCCAGTATCCGCATCCCTGTCGCATCCCTGTACGGATGCGAGTCTTGGACTATTAAAGAAGACCTCAGGAAGCGTATTGAAGCTTTTGAAATGTGGGCATACAGGCGTATGTTGAGAATAAGTTGGACGCATAGAGTCACAAATGAGCAGGTTCGGCGGCGAGCTAGACGGAAAAGGGAACTTTTGTCTGTCATCAAGAGACGAAAAACTGCATATCTCGGTCACGTGCTCAGGCACGATAGATATAGCCTCTTGCAACTTATAATGATGGGCAAGGTTTCCGGTAAACGGCGAGTTGGTCGGAGAAAGAAGTCGTGGCTCCGTAACATCCGAGAGTGGACTGGAATAGCGAGCGTATTCAAATTGTTTCGACTCGCTAAGAACAGACAACAATTCTAGAAGTTAGTAGCCAACCTTCAGTAGTTGGAGAGGCACTTGAAGAAGAAAAAGAATGTCCCAGTGCCGCTGATCTCGATATGCAGGTTTCCTCACAATATTTTCCTTTACCATCCCATAATTACAATTATTATGTGCATATCAAGCGAAATAATGCTTAAGCCGTGTAAGCCATAGCGGGATACGAATCGTATAGATTATCCTCAGAACGCCTCTTGGCCCCAATACATGCATAATAGACAAAACCGGATTAACTACATAGCAAGAGTAGCAATTGCTACGGGCCGCGCACAAAAGGGGGCCACGTATATTTAAACCCGCTCACCTCTACCCGAGTAACTACTATAGGATTAATCACCCACAACATTGTAACCTATAGATAGGCAAAGAGGCAAATAAACGTATAGAGGTATTGAGCATTGAATTGGTTCTTTACCCCTTTATACTTAAGGACTCAAAGCAGATCAAGGGCCCTTCGAAATAATTTGCTACGGGCCCCGCGCTTGCTGAATCCGGCACTGGTAACAGGGTAGTAAAATGAACTCCGTCCGCTTTCTTTAGTTACTGTTCACAGTTAACATTATGTGGAATTTGTGAAGTGTTTATATGGTTATACTTTCTCCGTGTCTGCTTCCTAATTTATTTTATTGGAGAGTAAAACCTCTCGGACTTTGAGTTGGCACTCTGACATAAAATCAGGGGGCATCGACCCCAAGGTGACACGAGCTGTGGGAGTGGGCATACTTGAAATTATAATTTAATCTAACAAATAATCAAGTTTCGTTGGAATTTGTTTTTCGAGGAACATTCGGTACTAATTGAATATGTGATAATATGTTGAGTGATGATAAAAAAATATATTATATATATGTCCATTCAATTGAACTCTAAACGAGAATGAAGGGATCAATGAACGCGACGCGATGCTTGTTAAACTTTCTTCTTTTTGTGGCTGCGAAGCAGACATCGGCTTTGATTAGCCCCGATATTATTTTTGTGGTTTACAACTAGATAATCGCTGCGATGGAGACAATTTAGGACTATCATTCCTTGATTATAAATAATAATAATAATAAATATTTTGTAACAATTCACACAGCGTCATCTAGTCCCAAACTAAGTAGCACTTGTGTTATGGGCCCTAGACAACTGATATACTACTTATATACTTTTTTTTTGTAAATAAATACATATTATACATAAACACCCAGACGCGAGACGGGAATCGAACCCGTGACCTCCGCGAGCGTACCGACGTGCGTTATCCGTTACGCCACCGAGGTCGTCAACTATATATAACTATTTATTCTTGTTGTGTATTTTGTGATAGCTCTGAATGTTTCTTTCTTTGTGTATGGAAATTTTAGTTAATATTACCCTCAAATCAATAGACCCAGAAAGTTGAATCTTGTATCTGTTTTTTAATGTACGTATACGTTGAGAATGAAGACTCACAAGTATATGAAAAAACGGACAAGCCATTTCCCTGCAGCCTTGCCAGCCACGCTGTTTTTAGCCGACTTTTATTATTGCTTAGTTTACATTTAAGTTACCAGTTTGTTTCTCAAGGTAATTGTTTTAAAAGGACAAATGGAATTACAGTTAGCACTTAAGCTGATAATAAATATTTATTTTATAATATTGTCTAAAATCAATTTTAATATTTTACATAACATCATTTGGATCAATTAGTTTGTGTTCTTTGATGATATTTTTGTAGTAGATGGCGGAATTACGGGGGGTGCGCATGCGCAGGGGGGAGTCGAAATCCACCTCGTAGAGGCCAAACTTGGTCTGGTACCCATCTATCCACTCGAAGTTGTCCATCAGTGTCCAAGCCGTGTATCCTATCACGTTGATACCATCTTCCTTTATTGCTAGCAAAACCTGGAAAATAGCAAGAGATAATACTTAAATTTTTCTTGACACCGTTAGACGTTTCTTAAAGCAAGTTTCTTATAACAAAACAACAGGGGAAGGCTTGTTAAATTCGATCAGTTTAAACTTGGTGATGTTCGCAGATGGAAATTTTGAATTCTTAACGTTGACAGACCGTAGCTTCCGACAGCCTTTAATTTGTACCAACTGAGTTTTTACTAGGATTTCTTAACCTTTTTTTGACTTTTTTGGATACGGTATACTTTTTAGGTATAATAAATAGAGCAAATTTTCTAAATCCATCAGCTATGTCTGACCTACTCTACTCAGAAAAGGAAGAACGTGGGTGTTTTGTGAAAAAGTTCATCTATTTTCCGTCTACTTAGAAAAGTGGTGGGGAATATTTTTTTATTGATGTACGATAACAGACATGTACTTTTAATATACTGCGTCTACATAGGGCAGCTGGAATCTCGGTCATTTATGCTGGAACGCAACACTAGGTTATTATGCCGAGGTGGATGCCATCGACTTTTGACTTTCATCGACGGACTTGGAATCCTGCTATGTAGCAGAAGTGAACGAAGCTCTATTTTTTTAAAAATAACTCACTTATAGATTGAAATTGAAAGATGGCTTTTCATATATTGACGTAAATAATTGGCGCTCGCCGTCTATACACTACGGCGGGTGCCATTTTATCCTGGCCATATAGGGACTATGCCAGTGGCGGTCCCTATAACATACAGGCCGGTGATCCTTATTTAGGGGCATTATCACACTGATTACTGGTACCTGTTCCAAGTAATCCCTATAATAATTTACTCTGTTTTGATCCTCCAATCCTGCGCCAGAGGCATATCCGTTCTCCGTGATGAGGAACTTAATGTCACCGTACTGTTTCTTCAGCCAGACCAACTGTTTTCGTAGGCCTTCTGGGTAAACCTGTAAATAAACAGAAACCACTAATATTAATTTGTTACTCTCACACTCAGAAACATTAGATGACAGTTAAATTAAAGATCTAAATATTTACCAAGGGAAGTCTTTCAAATGTCATTTAAGAATATCTCCTTTATTCGTTACTGTCATCATTAGGCCTGTCCTGTTTTATACGGCTGTGAAGCGTGGCCGGTGTTAGAGCGACACAAGCAAGAGCTGCGTGTCACGGAGGTGAATATGCTGCGGTGGATGTGTGGAGTGACGCGGAAGGACCGCGTTAGGAACTCCCGCATTCGCGGCGGTCTTCATGTCCGTGACATTGCGGATAAATTGCAGGAGTGTCGGCTCCGTTGGTACGGCCACGTTTTGCGGCAACCGGATGATTACGTGGGAAACAAATGTCTGGCCATGCCGCCTCCGCCGGGCCCCGGCAGGAGGGGTAGACCCAAAAAGTGCTGGCTTGACGTCGTAAGGGGTGACATGCGTGCTAATGGGCTCACTACCAGGGATGCTGAAGACCGTGCGAAGTGGAGTAGAAAAAGTCGGAAAGCGGATCCCGGGCACCGAAGCGGAAGTTTGGGTTGCAACCGGGATGAACGCTGAGATGATGATGATGACCTTTATTCGTTACTGTCATCAAGATTGCATTTAATCCCATTTGCATCATCATCTTAACATTACCGTTTGCAACCTAAACTTTCGCTTCTTTTTGTGACATTTTCTTTTCAATTTCACACGGTCTTCTAAGCATCAGCTAAGTCTTCTCTTTACAATGTCAGCCCAAGTCTGCTTTCATACATTTTATTTTAAAAGCTCTTTTCCTATTTGGCATCCTTCAGCAATCAATAGTAAAACGTTACCCCTAAAGGTGAGTCAACTTCAGGAGTAACGGTTTTAGCAATGTTATTGAGATGAAGATTGCTGCGAATGCAGTTCCTCTCAAGGTTCTTCCAAGTAACCCCACACATCATTGTTTAGTTTTTTATTGCTATGGAGCAACAGACATACTGATGGCCCATTTAATAGTACGCTTACCATCGCCTATGGGTGTTTGCGAGAAACGGTACTACTAACACGCTGTCGTTCACGTGGGAAAATAGAACTTGGGTCACTTATGTGGGAATACATCACAAGGTTATTTAGGCGCCATATTTAGAGGTCAGGTGTGGTCGCTATCTAGACAGGCTTGAAGCCCTACCACCTAGTTAGGGATATTTTATCACAGTGTACGACAGGCCGCCCCCCAGCTGCAGGGGTCAGTATTATTACTCCCCCCTAAGAGGAGCTATATTGATAACCAAACAATACGCACAAAGAACCAGCTAGAAGCAGTGCCAGGCCATGCGGGATCTATAACTATTTTCCCGTTCAGATCCGGCGCATCTCCAGATGGCCATGGACCTAATTCCTCATCAGGGTCTGCGTGTCTTATAAGCCGGCTTGTATAATGGTTTACTGCGTAGAAGTCGAAGGTTCCTGTAACAATTTTATTTCATAAATAACACTAGACAAAAGAACAAGTCATTAGCACAGTAGCATAAAAGATCATCCCGTACTCCAAGACAATAGAACGGATAGTTCTTTAATAATAACAGATACCACGACTATAGGGCTTGTACCTCACTCTACAGGGAATGGACAGTCCTCAGTCCCGACTGGATCAGGTTATTGCAGCAACATCATCAATCTAGTGTTAAATCCTGGTTGCACTCAAACTTCTGCTTCGGTGCACGGTCTTTGGCATCCTTGGTAATGAGTCCATTAGCACGCATATCACTTTTTACGACGTCAAGCTGGGGCCTGGCGGAGCATGGCTAGATATTCACTGTGAGTTACAACTACTCTTGCATTGCAAATGACAAGAGTGTTACCATGCAACGCGGTAATGCAGCCAGTGTTTTGAAACGTTTTTGGTCGAAAGCGATCTGGAATATATATTTTATCCATGCAGGGGTGGATAAAGCCTCTGCGGACAGGGTTGGCCTGTCCTAAAAGGTAATCAACCCTTAGCTACATGGTAGGGCCCCAAGGCCGTCTAGATGGCGACCAGCCTGGTAAGTATGCCGCCATAATAACTTTGTGTTGTGTTCCGGCATTAGTGACCCAAGTTCCTGTTACCCTTATTCCCTTACGGGACAGCAGCGTGTTCGCGATGTCACTGGCGTTGCAAAAACTCATAGGCGACGGTAACTGCTAAATTCTAAGCGGGCCGTCAGCCTGTCTTCTGTCCTACGGCAATATAAAAATGGCGGCACGTTGTCACAGCTTGTCGTTGAGATATCGTCAAACTCGAGAGCGACTTAGTTTTTAAATTCGCTCTGGCGGAGCGTCGCATCTATGGTAGTGGTGCGACCTACTGGTTTTTCTGCTTTTTTTGAGCATTGTGATGAGTGCTAACTTGCACTTTAATTATTACCATCTACGCCTTTGATCCGAAATACACCCACGCTATCCACAATTAATTCTGATGAAGGCCCTCCTGTGCTTATATATATTATTTATAATATTCGTATTTTTTTTGTAATATAGTGTATTTTTAATATTAATTTAAGCATATCAATTGTGTTAATATCATTTTAGAAATAAATTTATGACTTTAAATGAAAAAAAGGAAACGTACAATAACAATCCTACCAACAAATAAAATGAAACTAATTTGTTTTTTTACTAGTTGACCCGGCAAAAGTTGTTCTGCAATATGAATTTTTAAAAAGAAGTAGCCTATGGGTTTTATCTATGACTATATCGAAATTCATCAAAATTGCTTCAGCGGTTTAGGCGTGAAAGCGTAAGAAACAAACAATCAAACTCACTTTCGCATTTATAAGTTAGGATTAGAATTTCTTTTAACGTAAACTGGCATCTTAACCATTTAAGATAAATTATTTCGAATTACCTTTCACAAGTTCTATTTCTTCTTTAGTAAAAGCAGGCAGGTTGGATTTAGGATATCCTTTTTTTAAACTTGCTTTTTCAATAATCTTCTCGAGGACTGGTGGCCAGCCGCCCACAGTAGAATAGATTGGATGTGAGTAACGACCGCCCTAAAATATGTTAGTCAAGGTACAGGCAAGACCCACTAAAATAATAATAATAAAGCTTCCCAATCATTATAAATATATATATATATATATATATATATATATATATATATATATATATATATATATATATATATATATATATATATATATATATATATATATATATGCGTTTGCCCCGTTGCGCCGAAGGTTATCGCACACAACAACAAGGGTCTATTGGTACCTGGGGAGGTTCTCGAGCTTTCTCAGTACTACAGGGGATGGACCGACATGTACAGTATGATGACCAATAGCTCACTTTGCTGAGCCGTAGCCTGTCATCTCAAAACCGGCGGGGTGGTGAAAGAGCGCTTGGTACTCGCGCTAACCCTGTTTTCGCAGATCCCGTCGGACCTAGGCTCGGGTAGCCGAAAAATACTCCTGAGGGTGGTGTTTTGTCGGTGCCCTCGGTTTTTACACTCTATCGCGCGTCTGTTGTTCTTGGAGAGTCGTGGACACTGGGCGGTGTATGGAAGTACGACCTCCAGGTTCCGCGCGACGAGAGATGTAGTACTCCGCCGTCTGGTGGACGCGACCTTTCTTAGCAACCCATTCCGCGAGAGAGATGTGATTTACTCGTGTATGATCGCGAGAGAGATGTGATATACTCGTTACTATTTACGATGTGTGCCGTCGTGACCTGGGCGTTAACAAAGCCTCGTCCCGTGCTGGCAAGCGGGACAGTGTACCCAGGGCTAGGCAGTTCCTACTGCCAACATCGTACGTTACCCCTTGCAGTGGCGGTGGTCATATCTCACGACTGCATGGGGCCGTGTTGCCGGCCTTAACCAGCTGATACAAGGGGAGACAACCCCATATCAAACACCTAGAACACAAGCCGCAACGCAGGGTGAGGAGTAGATGCCTGGGGGGGGGGAGAAATCCAGTCTCTACAGTCTTCCAGTCTACTGTGGGTATAGATATTTTTTGTTAAACAAAGTTTTTACTCGTGGGACTCAAAATGTAAGATGAAAATATTAATTTATCAATTGTTGTTTTAATGCTCGTAACGGGCGGGGAAGAAGTAGATTGTGCTAAACAGCCTGAAAACATCCAAGAGATGGCTGAAACTAAAGTAGGTAGGGTATGGGGAGACGCTTGCAGTTATAGTTACAGGATGCCTAAAGCTCCAGCAACGGCCGCTTGTCCAGAAGACGAATTCGTTGCAGCGGAATCTGATACCGCTCGCTCTATAATGTCCTTTCGGGCCTTGCAGAGTGAGTGGAGTAGTTGTAGTCGTCCTACATCACTAGGCTTCAGGGCCTGCAGTGCAAATTAGGCAGCAAGAACGTGGTATTAAAAGGCCCCGTGTTCAGAGAGAGAGCAGATCAAAATCTCTCTCTAGTGAGGAAGTAGGCCTCATCGATCATTCTGGAGTTTTTTTTTTAATTTATTTATCAAATTTACAGTTATTACTTGGCTTAATAAAATAACAGCACAAAAAACCACTAAGGTTTTATGTTTTTATACCACAATGCTATCGAAACTTAAGTCTACGCACGTTCAAATGACTGAGTAAATTTAGATTACAATTTCTCTAAAAAGTATTTTTTAAGTGAGGCTTTAATATTTTTTTGGGTTATATTATCTCTTATATTTGTTGGTAAATCGTTTAATAATCTTGGAACTAAGTAGGTAGTTGTGCGCTTACCGTACATATTCTTCGCGCCGCTAGTAGCAAACCGATTTTGAGCAGCGGCCCGAGTATATACAGCGTGCTTCATTTTAGTTTGTATTTTTTTATTAAAAAAGTTTTCCTTGAGTATCATTTTTTTAAATTGAATTTCTACAGGTAAAATCTTGCAGTATTTAAAAAGACTGCTTTCATCATCAACAAATTTATGTTTGATGTTTAGGGAAACAATATTTTTTAAATTTTTATGTTGCAGTCTATGTATTTTATTCATGTAAGACTTGAAGGTGCGACCATAACTCGTTAATCCATACTGGATATATGATTCGCTTAATGCATTATAAAGCATTAATTTAGTTTTAAAGGGTAAATGTTTTTTTAAAATTATCATATTTGCTAAGAACTGTCTTAGTTTATTACATACATATTCTATATGACTTTCCCAGTTCAGTTTATTGTCGATAGTAAGGCCAAGATAAGTATGAGTATTGACTACTTCGATTTCTGGGCAATTACAAGTAGGGCGCGCTGTATGGATACAATCATGTACGTGTGCAACTATGTTTTTAAAAGTGCAGCATTTTTTATAAGGTGATTTAATGACTAGTAACTTGGTTTTATTTGAATTTAACACCAGACCAGCATCATGACACCATTTAGTTAAAGTATCAAAGTCAGACTGTAAAAGGTCACGAGTTATTTGTAAATTATTCCCTGAAATAACTAAACAAGTGTCGTCAGCAAATTGATAACAGCTTGAGTTTTTTATGCACTTATGCATATCATTGACGAAGGCCAAAAAGTGGAGAGGCCCCATTACTGAACCCTGGGCTGTTAAAAAGAGTGGTCGGGCAACTGCACCTCTAAGTATTGGTAAATACTCAGGGATTCATAAAGCCAAGAAGGATCTTTCAGAGATGGTCCGCGCGAATGAAAAAGCACATGCAGAGGAATGCATCGCAGAAATGGCCCAAAAAGTCTACAAAAGGAGGTCCATCCGATTGGCAGCTGCTAAGGCGACCATGGAAGAACCTAACCTGGAAGACCTGACAGTAGAAGGGCTGTAAAAGATGAATGAGGACTCGCTGGGGATTGTCGCGATGGTCTCCCAGATATCTAAGGGCCTAAAAGGTACTTGCCAAAAGGCCCTGAAGGACGCATACGTGGCAACCAAGAAGCCACAACAAACTTGCGGGAAGAATGGTCTATGACGAAGTGGAGAGGCTTCGTGTGGAGAACCGCCGCATGGAAGCACAACTTGTTGACCTCCACCAACAAATGGCTAATCTGTCACAGCAAGTGGCCAATATAAGTTGGGGGTTTAACCCTACAGCTGCTGAGGTGGTTGAGACACACAGGCAGCTCACGGAGGCGCCTACGGAACAGATGTTGAATTACATAATGGTTTCAGTTGGCAATGGTAGATGCTAAAATAAAAGTCCTGGTTAAGCGGCCCCCTCTCGAATAATGGGCAAGCCCGCTACTGGCTTCAGAATTGGCAGAAGATGGCATCTAAGACCAACTGTCTCTTAAAGAATTCCCTCCTCTCACACGGGGGTGCGGCTAGACAGAAATACGGTGTACTTACGCAAGTGGTGACAACTGCGCAACCTTCACCTTCAGCACACGACCCGTTGCCGCCAAACGAGGCGCCAGCAGCCCCATTCGGAATTATTACTGGACAGAGGTCCGGAAGAAAAAGAAAAGGAAGTCGGGTAGTAACATCCAACCTTTGGCTTCTACTGAAGTGCGACCTTCTAAAATTCCACCTCAACGGGTTTTTCAACCTGCATCGCAATAACCTCCGTCTCAGGTGAAAAGGAAGGAAGCTACACATATTGTGAAGAAAACTTTGCGTAACTTGCGTAAGTCAAAAACTATCGTGATGACGGCTATAATAACGGCCGCGGTGGCGGAAAAAGGCGTGACCTACGCAAACGTTATGCAGAAAGCCGACAAATGCCGGACCACGAGAACGCAGGGAGGGGGGAAGTCAAAACCTCTAAAGGCGATAGAGTGGGCATCAGCTAATTTTAAAGTTCAGTGAAACGGGACACGTGGCAACCAAGTGCACTTCTCATGCAGGCCGCAGAGCCTAGTGCCTCCGCCATGGGAAACCAGGCCATTGTCTCACATGTTACCCTTACGGGACAGCAGCGTGTTCGCGATGACACTGACGTTGCAAACACCCATAGGCGACGGTAACTGCTAAATACTTAGCGGACCTATTCTATTTTTCTATTAAACTCCTTAGATATCCTTAAAGAGGAAATGAAGAGTACAAAGGAGCAGTTGACGTGATCATAGCTATTTAAGGGATATACCACTAAATTGAGACTAAAATAAAAAATCTACCATGTTCTCCCGAGCTGCTTCTGCAATATCTTCATCATCAGGAGTTAGGGGATCGAACCACATCATTTGATTGGCCAGTGATACTTCTCCTGAAAATAAAGAGAACAAGTCAAAATTACTAAAACTACTTTAGCTTAAGCTAGCTTAAGCACGCGAAACAAAATACAACTCAAAAGAAATAAGTAGAAAGTAGTGTCCGACCGAAACTGGTTTTTCGGCCGAAACCGAAACCGAATATTTGGCCGTGGGTTCAGTTTCGGCCGAAACCGAAACTCACGTGGTCAAGTATAAAATTCCTTAAAATACTGAAATTTGGTGCATTTTACCCATTATTATTTAAAATTAGGACATGAAATGGAAACACAGTATATTAATTATGTTGTAATCATTTATTTAATATAATATAAAAAAAACATTAATAATATTTTTATTATTTTTTCAAATTAAGTTCTCATAGCAAAATGTTTATCAGTTATCAATAATCAAATCACTAACTGTTACTATTTCATTAAATACTAAGTATTGGTATTTTGAAATCTTATTAATTAATACTTTGGTTTGTATTTGTACTTAGAAGAATCATCAATCTCTTTTAGGTACTTATACCTCTTATATAAAAATAATAATTACTAAAATTATTATTACACGTTTGTTCCAGTCTCAACAAAGATAATCAAATCGCACATTTAGAATTAACAAAGATACCTAGATCACAATTAGTAGGTCATACTTACATTTATTTAGTATAGTAAATGTAAGTAACTCTCTACTAAACTACAATAAACATTTAAAACAGTTATAAAAGCAAATAAAAAAAACTTATAAATATTTAGGGTTACTTTTTTGGTTTTTCGTATTATTAATATTCATAATAAGACTTTTTAAGTCTTATATTGTACGTCAAGAAAAGCAGATTATCTACGTTTCCGCCACGTAAATTATTGTGACGATCCGAATATATTTGGCCAGCACCACTGAACAGCTGTTCACTCGGTACACTGGTAGGTGGAGCTGAAAGGTATTTTAAAACTGCACTTCTCAATATAGGATAATGACTGCTGTTCCAATAACTGTATATGTCAGAATTGCGTTGTAATAATGGCTCCGACAGGTAAGACTGAGTCTTGCGTCGGGCGATAACACACTGACTAAGTTGTGTTGCTACTTCCGAAATCAGCTTCGATTTCGGCAAAAGTTTCGGCCAATTTTGGCCGAAACCGAAACTGCCGCCGAAACTCGGCCGAAACCGAAACCGAACTTTCGGTCGGATACTAGTAGAAAGTAGCTTTATTGTTAACAACGGCTAAAACGTTCCTTTCTTCTGTTTAAACGTGTACTTTGCCTAACATAAATTAACTTTCTTCTAAATGATTAGTCATTAGCTACAGACATTAAGCTGAAGTGTTAGTGGGCTGATCATATTCCGGAAAGTAGAGTAAAAATGTTCTGCATTGGAGACAACGTCTTGGCATACACTGAGTAGAACGTCCTCCAGCATATGGAACAAAGACCTGGGAAAAGAGTCTGTCAGGGAGTGAATAAAACAAGCTAAAGATCGGGCTAAGTGGCGGTGGAGAGCTTACGTACAGAAGTAGACTTAATAGGCTAACGATTATCGCATCAGCCGACCCGAGAGAAGGAAATGAGCTATGTGAAGATTATAACACAATCTGAACCTTACCATTATACAAAGGCCTAAACTCCTGATCGTAAATCCTCCAAGCCTTCGCATGGGCTATCATGGCATTCTTATTACATATATATGCTCCCTGGTCTGGCAAGTACACATGCGGGGCCAGCATGCCTGTATTGTACACTCCGTCACACATCGATACTGGCTCATTTAGGGTCAACCAGGTCTTCACCCTGTCACCGTACAAGGAGAACACCACTCTCGCGTAGTCAGCAAACCAGTCTGTTATAAGGGGGTTCAGCCAGCCACCTGTAAAAAGATGATTGTGCTATTTTGAGTAAAAATTTGACTGCATTTATTCATATGATGCACATATTCTTCTTCTCGAAAGATGTCCTCCTCAGCCACTTCAGAATATGAGGTTCTTAGTTATTTTCAAGGTCAAACAAGTACGTAGAAGTTTGGCCTTGATAACTTATCTGCTGAATTACAAGAAAAACTTTTGATGATAACTTCAAAGCTAGCAATGTCCTTACTCTATTTTCTTTATAATATCTAGATGAACATGAATCAGCTATCAGATTTAAACCACTATTTTAATACTACCACCAAGATCCTAATCCATTTTCTTCGTTTTGTCTAAAAAATGTCTTCTTCTTCTTCCATTTTAAAAGAAAGTAAGGCAAATCCTTCTTTTATTGTGAGTTTAAACAAATAAAAACACTTACCAAGATCATCCAGACTTTGTGGTAAGTCCCAATGGTAAATCGTAACCAAAGGTTCGATTCCTTTACTCAACAGGCCGTTGATAAGGTTGTCGTAATATTGTTGCCCATCTTTGCTTATATAGTTGGCAAAACCATTCGGCAGGAGGCGAGGCCAGGATATGGAGAATCTATAAATATGACATACTCTTTACGAACACGTAATGACCCCGCTGTTGGTAATTAATGTATACTGTAGATCAAAAAAGATGGATATGAAAGAGGATGACAAGGAATGTTCGACGGCGAAGAGTGGTAGAGTGGAAAAAGATAGCAGGTACTCCACTGCCGTCTGCGTAGGAGGACTAGAACCTGGGTCACAATACAAGGTTATTACGGCGTATTTAGAGATCAAGGATGGTAGCCATCCACACAAGCTTGGAGTCCTACCGCCTAGTTAGGGTTGTTTTGTCGCCGTTTACGACATGACAGTCCTGGCCGCAGAGGTCAGTATCTTTGCCTCTGTATGGAGAAAAAGTGGTAAAATTTCTTCATTTACGAATATAGTTTGTGTCGTGGCAGTTGAAGCGTCTACAGTCAAAGAAAAATAATGATAATCGTCATCTAATGTAAGATCGCGTGAAATAAGTATGTGGTGAGCTTATTAATACATATTGACAACAGCCCATGACGTTGAGGTGGTGCAAGCATAACTGTCTAAATAAGTAACTATATTGATATATGTGTGTGAACGTTGAGTTTAGTCTTAATACAAGCAGCATCCAGCATTGCAGTGTTTCATTTGCCTGACCAATTCTGTCTGTGTTTTGTCGTGTGTTGAGTGTTTTTGTATTTGTTTAAGTTTTCTCTATACTCTTGTTAACATTACTATTTCAATCCATATGAATAATACGTACTTGATCTTATAATAGTTGTTGTGGTATATTTATCTCTTTTTATATTTTAATTATTGTTTGTTCACCTTGCATTTTATCTGCCTCTGTGTCTGTGTATGCCACTCTAATGGCCCTAGCGGAAGATCAGCGCTGGTAAACTCAACCAGCAATCTGCTGAGCTGGGACCAATTTAGAGCTACATTTGCTTGCTTTTTCTAATAAGTGCATTTCACATTGTACATTTATTTATTTGTGTTAATAATGTATACTCATTTGTGTTATTGTAGTTCTAAATAAATCTTTTTTTCTTTCTTTCTTTCTTTCTTTCATTTACTGACCTCCATACAGGGCTGAAGCAAGAGTCGAATTTGAGGTAGTAATTGGTTAAAGTTAGGGCAGAAGTAAAAAATTTATCATAATTGATCTGCCCTCGAAGCACGGGCTCCTAAATCAATCACCATATATATATGTATCTTTTGTGACAGATCATAAGCATGGATCTAAGAACTATTAAATACTCAATGATGAATAACAAGCGAACAAGATGGTTGAACTTCCAGATTTGGATGTAGAGATCCACGTCTGAGTGATAGTGAGGTAATAATTAATTGTTAGTATAGGTGTGGTGATACGAGTAAATATATACGACTAAAAATACCATTTAGATCATATTGTTTCTGCAAATTTATTATAATAATTAACATAATAATAAAAAATATTTAAAACAACTGAATTCTACGGTTCGCCATGTTAGTAAAAATGCGAAGAACGGAAAAGTTTAGATAACTATCACTATAATTTTTTTTATCTCAAACTATGAACAAAATTTAATTATAATAATTTATCTTAGTTGTTGGTATTTTTAAGGTAGGGCATTGTGGATTTCAAGGTAGGGCATTGCCCCACAATGCCCCCCTCTGGCTACGGCCCTACCTCCATACCTCACGGCAATCGTGACATCGGTGCGAGTGTGGCGTTGAGTATCGGGCGAAATCCGAATATGATACAACTAAGCTACTACATATCATATTCTAATATTTCGCTAAAAGTAAAGCGAAGTCCAGTTCCTCTACGCGTATGCAGCGTGTTAGCGGTGCCCCTGGTGTCGTAAACAACCATAGGCCACGGTGACGGCTTTCTATTAAGTGGAGCGTCAGCTGGTCTACTGTTGCAAAGCAACAAAAGGCTAGTTTTTCAAAAACGCTCTTTCTAAATTCGGCTTACCTATAGAAATGTAGCCCCAACTCCTCGGCCATCTCTATGTCACGCTGCCAAAGATTATATGAATCGCAGGCAACATCGCCAGTGCTGCCATCTGCTATGTATTCGGGATGTTCATGGACCACCTTATCCCATACACTGATGGTTTTATCTGGAAAGATTTAGATTAAAGTAGAATATATTAACACTGGAAATTTGTCATTATATAAGTGATTAACTTTATATATATATATATATATATATATATATATATATATATATATATATATATATATATATATATATATATATATATATATATATATATATATATATATATACCTAGTCAGGTCATAAGTATTGTCACACAGTAAAAACTTTTCTTTTAGAATGCTGGCCACAAAAAAGTTTATTGAATTAGAATTTCGAATTGTTCATGAAAATAAAAATGTATAACTTTTAGAATTTTACTCATTTTTAAATATGGAGTGGACGCTTAAAGAAGACCGTGTTGCAGTTATTGCATTGCATCGTTGCGGTTACGCGCCAATTCAAATTTTTAACATACTGAAAATCTTGAATATTACCAAAATATTCGTTTATCGTACCATCAAACGATACAATGAAGACTCTAGTGTAGATGACAGGTCAAGAAGTGGTCGCCCTCGGTCTGTTAGGACTCCAGCAGTGATAAAAGCTGTGAAGGCACGAATTCAAAGAAATCCCAAACGTAAGCAGAAACTGTTGGCCCTTCAGATGGGGTTAAGCAGAACCACGGTGAAAAGGGTGTTAAATGAAGACTTAGGGCTTCGGGCATATCGAAGAAAAACAGGACATCGTTTGAATGCTCGTCTAATGGACCTGAGACTGAAGAGATGCCGCGCTTTGTTGAAGCGGTACGCGGGAAAAAAATATCGGGAAATTCTTTTTTCGGATGAAAAAATGTTTACCGTAGAAGAGAGCTACAACAAACAAAATGATAAGGTGTACGCACACAGTAGTGAAGAAGCGAGCAACCGTATTCCGCGTGTCCAACGAGGTCATTTTCCATCCTCGCTCATGGTATGGTTGGGAGTTTCTTATTGGGGCTTAACAGAGGTACATTTTTGTGAGAAAGGTGTAAAAACGAATGCTGTTGTGTACGAACGAACGAATGTGTATCAAAATACAGTCCTGACGAACCTTGTGGAACCTGTTTCTCATACCATGTTCAATAACAGGCACTGGGTATTCCAACAAGATTCGGCGCCAGCTCATAGAGCGAAGAGCACACAAGACTGGCTGGCGGCGCGTGAAATCGACTTCATCCGGCACGAAGACTGGCCCTCCTCCAGTCCAGATTTGAATCCGTTAGATTACAAGATATGGCAACACTTGGAGGAAAAGGCGTGCTCAAAGCCTCATCCCAATTTGGAGTCACTGAAGACATCCTTGATTAAGGCAGCCGCCGATATTGACATGGACCTCGTTCGTGCTGCGATAGACGACTGGCCGCGCAGATTGAAGGCTTGTATTCAAAATCACGGAGGTCATTTTGAATAAACTTTAATGTCATAAGAATCTATGTTTTGTTAAGTTCATTTTGGTATATGAATGGTTACATAATTAATAAACTTGTTACAATTATTTTACATTAAACATGTGACAGAATTTATGACCTGACTAGGTATATATATGTATATATATATATATATATATATATATATATATATATATATATATATATATATATATATATATATATATATATATATATATATATATATATATATATATAACTTACTTGTTCTACCATATGTATAAAAAAAATAGTCTATGTCTTTTTCTAAGTTCAGCAGTTTAGGCGTGAAAGCGTAACAAACAAACTTACTTTCAAATTTATAATATTAGTTAGGTTTAACTATATAAAAAATGTGGTTTCGGCCGGTGAAAAGAACAGGGTCGCCCCATTTTATTCCAAGGGAGTCGTAAAAGGCGACAGATAGACTACTCTCTCTGCTAGCTTGCATGTAGCGAGGGAAGGAAACCTTTCAGTTTTCCCCTGCGATTGGAAGGTCGGACCGCAGTCGCTAAGCTAACCAAATTCAAATATGGTTCAGACGAGATAATATAAATGGATCTAAGCGGAAATTTAGGTTGCAACCGGGATTAATAGCGCTAGGATAGATTAATCTTAAGTTTGTATGACATATGTGGGTAATGGAAAATCATCACTAATTCGCCATTCCACATTTATAAATACTAAATATTCTAAATAAAAAAATATAAATACTAAATATTTTAAATGGCGAAGAAAGTAAAAATATAAACTATGACTATAATCAGGGCCGTTTTACTTGGGGGTTCTAGGGGTGCGCGTGCACCCAGCGCAGTTCTAGTGACAGGCACGCAAGACAAGCGCTAGAAATTTCGATATTTAATTAAACTCTAATTCATTCAATATCAACGCTATTGCACCGTTTTGTACATTTTGTTACGTCAAATGCATGCACAAAATAATTATATAGGCACCAATATTAAATTATTTAATTGAAGTTACATTGTTTTTTTTGGTTGACGACAGCGGGGGTGCAGGCTGACCACTCCGCACCGCGGTGCAGAATATGTTTAAGATGGCGCTGACTATGGAAAACACGCTTTCTAAGAAAACTAATAAATATTTATCTACTGAAAACAGCCTGCTTAAAAGTCAGTAAAAACATGGTATTTAAAAAAACGCTGGAATTACTAACTTATAAAGTGTTGAAGGCAAAAAATATTTTATATATACTTACCACTGACATTCCACGCCCCTTCCACTTGGTATGACGCTGAAGCTGCGCCAAACTTAAATCCCGGAGGGAAACTCAAGTTTGCATGGCATGATGATACCAAGAGGATACTGTGAAAAAAGCGTGTGTTTGAGATTTGAAAAACGGCAGAAATGAAACTTCAGAAAAGTACATTCCATACATTAGTGTATAAAAGCTACGAAAACCCGAACAAAGAGGAGATGAAAATTATAGGAAACTGTATTCAGTTGATATTCTTTTTTTTTTTTTTTTTTATTGCGTAGGACAGCAGACAGGCTGACAGCCCGCTTAGAATTTAGCAGTTACCGTCGCCTATAGGTGTTTGCAACGCCAGTCGCATCGCGAACACGCTGCTGTCCCATAAGGGTACAGGAACTTGGGTCATTAATTCCGGAACACAACACAAGGTTATTATGGCGGCATACTTAAGACCAAAGGTGGTCGCCATCCAGACGGGCTTGAGGCCCTACCACGTAGCTAGGGTGGGTTGTTTTGTCGCCTTTTACGACAGGCCGACCCCAGCCGCAGAGGTTAGTATTCTTTCTCCGCCCCTGCACGGATAGAAAGTATATATAAGTTAGTACTTAAGCTGATAATAAATATTTATTTTATAATATTGTCCAAAATCAATTTTCATATTTTACATAACATCATTTGGATCAATTAGGTTGTGTTCTTTGATGATATTCTTGTAATAGATGGCGGAATTTCGGGGGGTCCGCGTGCGCAGGGGGGAGTCGAAATCCACCTCGTAGAGGCCGAACTTGGTCTGGTACCCATCTATCCACTCGAAGTTGTCCATCAGTGTCCAAGCCGTATATCCTATCACGTTGATACCATCTTCCTTTATTGCATTCATTCATTCATTCATTCCATACATTAGTGTATAAAAGCTACGAAAACCCGAACAAAGAGGAGATGAAAATTATAGGAAACTGTATTCTGTTGATATTCAAAATATTCGGAAGTACCTGCATTAAATTATTTAAATTTATTCGTTCTAAAGGGTACACTAAACAATTTAGCGTTTCAAGTTATTAATATAATAGTAATGCGCACATGGAATTAGGAATATGGGTCCATTGAGATACAGTATTCACTAGTTCAGAGGCTAGTGTGATCTTCTTTAGACAAGTTGTTTGTACATGAACTGTTGTGCTATGTGTCTTTTATGTTTAAAATTATATTTCATGTTTAAATAAATAACTAAATAAATAAACAAATAAAAATTCTCTCGCAGGCTAAATATTTATAAAAAAATATTTTTGAATGTTTGTTTTTTTTTGGAGTAGGTTTCTCGTTTCATCGAATTTTCAAATCACGACGGCGCTAAGGAATTTTCACTCAGAAAGAAGACTGTCCAAGATACTATGTGATTGTTTGTAATAATTTCTTTTTCTAAGTAAAGGCTACAAGGAACAGATAAGGCCGTAGGTTGAGCCCTGTTTGCAGGTGTAATTGTCACCGCTGGTCTTTCCTGCAGCACTTCTCTGCCTCTCCTTGGGACGGGAAGCGGCTGGTAATCCTTAAAGGACAGTTCTGGCCAAGTGAACGCCGTTGCCGCGTTTCATGGGCCAGTAGGGGCTGGCAGCAGGCGCTCCTTACTTGGACCATGACACCGCGACACAGTGACTGTGAGAGCTGGTACTCATCCGTCTTTCCTGCGCTGCTGAATGGGGCTGGATTGTCTTCTTTTTGAATGTTATGGGAGCGGGTTGGCTGGACTTACTAACCAGCGTGACGCGAGCTCGGCGAGCACCTCTCGCACCATCTTCACCGAACATTTCAGAGCCTTCTGGCAGATCCCCTTGAGACCTTTGGAGACACCGGCCACCTCAGAGATAGCGGATAGGGTTTCTTCGACACAATCTTGCGAGGTCAACTGACGTTTGTGCAGCGACCTCTAATTCCACCTCCTTTCCAGACCGTCCTCTCGTGATTTACGTAGCCTCGAGGACTCCTGAAACTTGCCGCTCCTTCTTCTCTTCTGCTTCTGCGCTGGCGGCGGCTGCCCCGGCCCAAGCAGTATGGCTGATGGTGCCACCTGCCTGGCTGCCTTCTGTATCCGACCCTTCACCCATTTACTGTTATTATTATTTATTTTGTCTTCTCACTTAGAGATTATTTTTGGACTTTTATTTAATTTTTCCCCGTGTAGCGGCGAAGTAAAAACACTGACCCCTGTGGCTGGAGACGACCTGTTCTTAAAGTCGATAAAAGAACCTATGTGGTAGGGCTCGAAGCCCATCTGGAAGGCAACCACCACTTGACTCTAAATATGCCGTCATAATAACTTTGTGTTGTCTTACGGTATAAGTCACCTAGGTCCCAGCTTCCTTACACGGATAGTATCGTGTTAGCGGTAATTAGGTTATACCAGTCGATTATGCATGCAAGGCTAAAACCATCTTCCAAACCTTAACGTGTATGGCCTCCTTAAGGTTTACAATAAAGTGTTATCTATCTATCTACTCAATTTGAGCACAATTTTTATGGACCTGTAGCACCTGGTACCTAAGAATTGGCGGCGCCCAAACTAGCGAGCATGTATACGGTCACCTACACACTAGTACTACTCTATATGTACAGTAGTAGCATCTCAATATCTTGAATGTCAAGGGAAATGCAAAAAAACTTCGACTTATTGAGTCTTCGACTTAACAAGAAGTACGAGATATGAAGTATTTGATGACTAAAATTTAAGTTTTATGGAATATTTATTGGAATCAATTACACATTTAAAAAATATGTTAGTTGTTACCTTTTTTTTAAGACTCATGTTGTTGCTACATAGTTAGTAGCCAAATAAGTACTGATCGAAAAAAAATTAGGTTTCTTCATTACCTTATAGTACTTAGTGACTTAAAAAGATTAATGAATAGATTCATTCATTGCACATGTATTAGGCAGAACCAATAGAACGCACCGGACATCCCTTTTAGATTTTGTAGCTTCGAGTTCGGAGAAATTAAAGTAAGATGTCATTGAGTTTGACTAACTTCGATTTAGAGTCTGATTTTTGAAATCTCGAATTTATCGAGCATAAATATGTACTAAAATGCCTACACAGGGAAATAACATTTTGTTCGAGTTACAAAGTCTAAATAATTCGAGATACCGAGTATTTGGGGATTTAGTGGAAGGGAACGGCCTATTTTCCACTTACTAAGGATT